>CALNVZ010003435.1:18245599-18436120 GCA_940671915.1 Paracentrotus lividus | reverse complement strand
ATATAGCAGATATTCACTGGTGTACGTGCACCCTTAATGTGGCTGCACCCCCCCCCCAAATGAGGCAGGCGCAGGATGCCCCCGACTTATCGATGTCTATATTTTCAAAAATTTAAAAAGCCCCTTTAATATTTAATCAAAAACAATAATGCAGATGTCCTGGGTCCTTCTCTCCCTCCTCCCCCCCCCTAAAAAAAATTAAAATATGCACTTCAATCTTTTGAAAGTTTTACAGCCTAGGCCTACAAAACAATTTTCATGCCAAATATGATACATGCAGCTTTATCTAATTGCTTTGTTGATCTTCAGATTGGCATTGGGCCTAATACAAAATCTAGACCTAATTCATTTGCTAGTATATTCTTCTTCTTCTTCTTCTTCCTCGTATACTGACAGAGCAGCAAAAAGGGCGGGCTCTATTAGTTTTTTGCTATTTGTTTGTGTTTTTTTTTTCTATAAAAACCCATGAACGCCGTTTGATGTTTTATGAAAAGACAGATGGTGGCGGAGTGTTTTTGAGAGTCTGAGGAGGGGCTGTGCCAAAGGGGGGGGGTCGAGGGATGAATTCAAAGACGCAGAAAATCGGCAATTAGAAAGTAGTTTTTGCTAGTTAGTTGGGGAAACCCCGACCACGCCAGTACATCAGGCTTGCTGCATATGCCATACCGAGTGAGTCAGAAAAAACTTTACACCTAGAAAAAGTTCCATGAAAAGAAAATCACTTTATAAACCCCAAGTTATGCATATTCTGAAAGATTATAACTCCTCCCACATCTTCTGGTATACCATTCTTGTGTGGTATATATCTTTACGCTTGGATGAACAAGGGCGCATAACTTGCGAACATGTAAATTTTGAATTGTGCAAAAGTAGGGCATAATCAAAACAACAAAAGCTATCAAGACAGAAACTCCATCCTGATTAAAATGGCATAACTGTTTTAACGAAAATGTTTTGAACTGGAAAACTTGGCAGGGATGTTGGTTCACCTATCGACTACATTTTGTGTAAAAATGAGAGAGATTTGTTGAGTCAAGCATGAGTAAGCACACGTCAAAGACAAAATAATCACTTTTCAAAAGTATTAAGAGGCCTTTTAGGTCTGTATAAAAGGCGGGCTCACACTATGCGACTTGCTGCGGTGCGATTTTTTTAAACAAATGGTAGTTTGCATTTAATGCGACATTTGAAACATGCAAAGTTCTCTTATGAGATGTAAAAATTGTAAAGGAACAATTTTATCAAAATTTTAATTGTTCCAATGCGAGTCTTTAATTAGGAGTAAAGGTCAAATTACCTTAAAATCGCAAGATCGCAGTGACGTCACTGCGATTTGGAAACAATTAGATTTTATATACAGAGAAGGGGGTTCGCAATCGCCTTGAAATTTAATTTTTAATATTCATATGAATACCCTAGCTTAACGTTGTAAATTACGAATTTCCTTGTTTGAATGTTTGTATCAAATAATATTAAAGTTTTCCTGAAAAATCGCACCGCAGCAAGTCGCATAGTGGGAGCGCGCCTTAAGAGACAATTTACTGTTTGATGTGTGTTCACTCATGCATGACTTTAAGGATCTATCTCATTTTTACACAAAATGAGTCGATAGGTGTACCAACATCCCTGCCAAGTTATTAAGCGCAAAACATTTTTGTTAAAAAGTAATGCTATTTCAACCAGGATAGAGTTACTTTCTTGATAGCTTTTGTTGTTTTGATTATATTATGCCCTACTTTTGCACAATTCATAATGTACATGTTCACAAACAATGCGCCGTGTTCATCCAAGCGTAAAGATATACCTCACACTAATATGTATAATAATTTGTGGTTGATACATCGATTTTCTTTTCATGGAACTTTTTCTAGGTGTAAAGTTTTCATTTTGATTTTTGTTTCTCTTTTCTTCCCCCCCCCCCCCCCCCCCCCCGGCCGCCCTCCATGGATGCTATTCTCACGTTGGCTACATAATACCACGTACGTACACTTGTACTACAAAACCCTGCAGGTGTAGACTGTCTCAAAATGTGAGCTCTGATCCGTGGAGACGTGTATCTTCAAATATTCTGACGTCAACTTTGTAAGCCTAAAAACACTTTATTATGTTCATTTTGTTGAATGTGTCGATTAAGAAATTTTAGAAGGCCAGAATTTGGAATGAAATACCTTAATTAATCTACAAATCAATTTAAAAAATCAATCAAATATGCTTCTTATTTAGCTGTTAATTTTTTGTGGACAGTCCCATTCGTTGAAATTGATGTGTGTTTCAGAATAGGCCTTCAGAATATGTATTTATTTAATTTGGGGTTTATAAATCGATTTTCTTTTCATGGAACTTTTTGTAGATGTAAAGTTTTTTCTGACTTACTCGGGTATATTTGTAAAGGGTGTGGTCAATTCGGAAGTGCCTTTTCTCAAAGAAATTGTCAATTTTTTCATGTTTTTATTGCTGTGCCACACGTTGCAATTTTAGTTTTACTTAAAGTCCCAGACCGGACCGACAAATGAAATAGCCAAAAACGAAAGCTAATATGCTATAGATCTATAATACAACAATTCCAAATTAAGGTGTTTTTATTTTCCATCTAGAAAGTATTTAATTAAAAAGATGACCGAACCTCAACCAGGCCACCCCTCCCGAATACTTGTAAAATTACCCCTAATTTAAAAGTGCGAGTGATGACGTCAAAAAATGTTAATGGAATGCTACAGCAGTCCTGTGGCCAGGCATGATTGACTTTGCCCTTTCATTTCATAACAATAGAATTCTAGCTCACAGGGCGTCTATTGTCCTGACATAGCAATACAAACGTGTTTTCTAAAGGCGAAACGCAATCATGCCTAGCCGCAGGACTGCTGTAGCATTCCATTAACATTTTTTGACGTCATCACTCGCACTTTTAAATTAGGGGTAATTTTACAAGTATTCGGGAGGGGTGGCCTGGTTGAGGTTCGGTCATCTTTTTAATTAAATACTTTCTAGATGGACAATAAAAACGCCTTAATTTGGAATTGTTGTATTATATAGCATATCAGCTTTCGTTTTTGGCTATTTCATTTGTCGGTCCGGTCTAGGACTTTAACAAATATGCACGATGCTCGAATGATCACGTTAGCATATAAATACACTACCATTGTGCCTTCTAATGAAAAATAGTCACAATAAAGTTTAGACTCATCATTTATTTTTTTGGGAAGTCCTCATTTTTCATACGTTTTATTTCAACTGACGGAGATCGACAGTTGGTTTCGTTGAAGTTCCTATTTATATTTCTCTTCTTTATAAAAAGACTTTAATTTATTCTAAAAAGTATTGAAAGAGTGGCTTTCCGCCACACGTTTTGTGAAGTCGAGTCTTGCAGTTTTTCTTGGGAAATGGGTCCAGTTTGGTTACGATTGACAGCGCGCACGATAAAAGCGGTCTTTTGGGAACAGCTGAATCGCGTTGTTCAGTTACGGTCAATGCACTTCAGAAGTTCTTCTTCACCTAGTTCGTATGAGTGACCATTCTCTCTCTCTTGTATCCTTCCTCCGCTCAGATCGGAGATCGTCGGCACTGCCGAAATGTAGCATTGAGTTGTAGTTCCGGTATAGACTGGGGCTGATAGATTATTCGTTATTATTTAGGAGTTTGAGTCGGGTTGTGTGAAGGTTGCGTATAAAATAGAGCAAAAGAGTATGTAGCTGAGCTTTTGTGCTGTTGTTTATTGATTCCGGAGGGAGAAACAGGACAGACTCTACAAACAGCTCAGGGGCTGATTTGAAATGCTGAACAAGGTGCTTGGTGTTGTTGTTGTCTTTGAGGTGTCGAATCAGGTCTTCACGCACAGACAGCAGTTCAGGGCATGTTGCAACAAGGTGCTTGACGTCTTCCTGCCCTGTGTGACACAGGCGACAACCGTCATCAGGTGCCTTGCCGATCCTGGATAGTCTAGCTTGCGTTAGATACACCTGGCATGAAAGCTGGGCTCTGAAGATGATAGCTGGCCTTAAGCTTGAATTGGATAAGTGTCCAGGATACAGATCTTTAGCCTTGGGTTTCGGCCTTCTGGTCCACAAGGATAGCGAGGCCTTGCTGGTGAGGGCATCCTTCTGTCGAGAATCAGAGGCTTCCAAAACAGCAGACTGAACCATACTTTTCCATACCTTGTAGCTCACCGGTGCTGCCAAGAGCTCTTCTAAGGATGGAAGATTGAGTTGTCTCAGAGCCGATCGCCACTGCTGGATGGAGGTGGCATTGGCACCAGTGCCATGGAGGAGCAGCCTGTACTCAACTCTCGCTCTGTCGATGTTCAGGATCTGTCCAAGGAGCAGGAGGTTCTCTTGCAGGATCATGAGACTCGTAGGTATAAAGTCTGTGAGCAGGTAGACTGCCTCATCTGCTGCAGATGTTGGAAGCCCCAGCATCCGTTTGAATAGATGGATCTGGGCTTTGTCGAGGCGGTTCAACATTGCTCGCGTCAGTGGCATGCTAGAGCACCCAAAGAGCATCCTGGGTACACAGAAAGCTGTCCACAGCTTAGCAGCAACATGTGGCATGACCCTTGTGATGAACAGAGACGTTCCTACTAGGGCATAGAAAGCCCTGTATCCCCTGGTGATGGCATCTGCTGCATGGTCATATCGAGGATCACAAGTCCTATTGATGCCTAGGTGCTTGTGTGAAGAGACCACGTTGATAGGCTCACCACCTATGTGCCACATGTAGTTGCTCATTGGATGGTTGGTGATCATCGCAATGATGGCGCTCTTTGTGGGATTGATCTTGTATCTCCATTCAAGAGTGTATTGGTAGGTGGCACTCAGCATCTCTTGAAGCTCTGCAGGGTCATTACTCAAGAGAGCAATGTCATCAGCAAAAACAAGAACGCCTACGTAGAGATTCTTAAACATGCATCCTAGCTGTTGCTCCCTCAGAAGCTTGATGAGGTCGTCTACGTAGAGAGTGTAGAGTGTGGGAGACAGAACACCACCTTGCCTTACCCCTTGCAGGACGCGGAAGGGTGGTCCAACTGTTTGCTCCCATAACACCTTGCTAGAGCAGTTGTTGTAGAACTCTGCAATGGTATGAAGCAGGCCAGAGGACAGATGCGATGATTCGATCTTTGTGAGGAGTCCCTCTTGCCACACTCTGTCAAATGCTTTCTGGGCATCTAGCATTGCAATGAATAGTGGATGTTTGGAGATCTTGCAGAGTTCTATCACTATGTCCAGGGCTTTTCCTGTTAGCACGCAGGATCTTCCTTCTTGAAATCCAAACTGTAGTGGGTCAGGAATATGATGATCTTGCAGGTGTCGAACGAGCTTGGGCTTGATGAGTAGCTCCAGCACTTTGCCTAGAACTGGTGTGAGAGTGATGCCCCTGTAGTTCCCTGGTATTGATGGGTCCTTGCCTGCACCTTTGTGTATTGGGATCACAAGTCCTTCCTTAAGGCTGACTGGAATGTGCTTCCACTGAACCATCCAGTTCAAAAGGACGAGCATGAGTACTCTGGTACTGCAGCTGGTGAACAGCAAGTGTTCTGGTGAGATGTTATCTAGTCCACATGCTTTTCCAAGTTTCAAAGACGAGATGGCAGTGTCCAGCTCCTTTGAGGTGAAGAAGTGTTCCAAGGCAGGGTCTCCTTGGACATCAAGGTTGGTTGTCTTGCGTTCAACTTCCACGATGTATTCGGAATGTGTAGACAAATCTTGGAAGTGCCTCGTCCAGCCTTGGATGATGTTGGCGCCCGAGTAGTTGTCATCCCCAAGGTTAAGCTGTTGAACACCTGGGTTTGATCTCTTGCCTTTGACTAGGGTGTAGAACAACTTGTCACTGTGTTTGTTGGCCTCCTCGATCTTTGTTAGAAGACCATTTCTACACATTAGCGAGCTCTGCGTCATGCGTGAGTTGTATGGGGAGTTGTTTGGTGATCCAAGCACTTTGTTAATTAATTCAATATTTTAATCAATGTTTTCCCTCTAGTCACTCTGAGGAACATTCATAAAGAAAACTAGGACAGAAATAATTGGTGAATGTATGTTGTTGTTGGGTGCACCGCAACAACAACAAAGCTGGAGACAGTCGATTACGCAATCATTACCATGTCAATTTTGTTGTAACACCTAACTAAATGGTTCATTATTCCACACACATCAATGTAAATTTTCCTGTCCCGATATAGTGTAGTTCTATTCTTAATGATTTTATGAATAGAAATACAAGAACCAAAAGATTTTGTGATATTTTAGATAAAGTTTTTGTTATCTCGACTTTTCAAGCCTGCATTAGAGGGTGTGTGGACAAATCTTCTGCATGGAATAAGGTTCCTCGACCATACTGAATTATTGTGCTATGAGTGAGTTGTGTTAGATTTGAGACAAGATCTACGATCAGGATGGGAGGCAGATATTCTCGAAATAAATCTTGCTTTTTTCACATGAGTGAATGAATTTATATTTCAGGTTGGTTTGATGGTTGATTTTCATGGTTTTGTGGCTCTCAGACTCCCAGTCCCATCCTTCTTTCGGATGATTTTAGCAGGGCAGTTTCGGAGAGGGCCCCCAACATCCTTTCCTTTTTCTGGGAGAAGAATAGGGATATAAATGATATTTTCTTCAGCATTTAAATTGCCATAAGTTTGCTTTGACAGCTTCTTCTCTTTATTTCTCTCCATATTCCCAGAGTAAAAGACTAGACTTTGACCTGGCTGGTTCCTCATACTGCAATGGTCGGACCAAGAAAGACTCCCAATGCATGGGAGAGGAGGGTCAATAGTACCCTCTACAAGGTAAGCTACACATTACTTTTGATGAGGTTTACGATTCAATGTCATCCATGTGGTTATTCTTGAAAAGGACTCTTGAGAGAGTCGAGGAAAGTAGAAATTAAGAGGCGAGATGAAGGGAAGTAGCCATTCAACGATATTAAAATCCTCCCCCTATAAAGTTTTGTTAGAAATGGCATATGGGAGGGCTTAAATTAACCAGAGACCATCGAAGGCCATGGCCCTGGATGCCCTGTTGAAGGGCCTTGAAGCCTCTCTTATTGGCCTTGGAGAATTCTTGTGCCCTTTTTTATTTTTCCTATTTGTGCTGTATTATAAAAATATGCCCTATGAAAAAGTGGCCTTGCCCTAAAAATATCAAAATTTAAGGCCCGATATGGTGTCCTAGTACCTAAGCTATGCATTAAACTCTCACAACCATTCATTTAACCAGTGCTTAAAGGGTTAATCAAGAGATTTCATATGTGATTAACTGTTTGTTTTCTTATTTGTTAATACTGCAGGTATCTCCACCAAAGCTAGTGAAATCAAAATGGATGCAGGTTGTTCTAATTGGAATGAAGGTCATTGCTCTTGTGCTGTTCTACTATACATTCTCCATCAGCCTTACTTTCTACAATAAATGGCTATTCCATGTAAGTTACTGGCTCACCTTGTACAATAAATGGCTATTCCATGTAAGTTACCGGCTCGCCTTGTACAATAAATGGCTATTCCATGTAAGTTACCGGCTCGCCTTGTACAATAAATGGCTATTCCATGTAAGTTACCGGCTCGCCTTGTACAATAAATGGCTATTCCATGTAAGTTACTGGCTCACCTTGTACAATAAATGGCTATTCCATGTAAGTTACCGGCTCACCTTGTACAATAAATGGCTATTCCATGTAAGTTATTTATACTCAATCAGCCTCACGTTCTACAATAAATGGCTTATCCATGTAAGTTACTGCCTCACCTTCTACGATAAATGGCTATTCCATGTAAGTTACTGCCTTACTTTCTACAATAAATGGCTATTCCATGTAAGTTATATTTTTAAAGGGATCTATTAACATTGAATGAGATTCGAATAGTATTTTTTTTATTTAGCTGACTTTGCCAACATGGTTATAAATAATTCACTTTTATTTCATATGAAATTTTGAAACCTGTTACCATAATGCTTTTCAAACTGCATGCTTTCGACGCGGCTGATTGTGCAGCGTATTTTGTGTTATGAAGCCCCCGTACTCAGCGTGCTGTCATCCTGTTTACGGAGGTTTACGACAGAGCAGCGATAAACTTGATTGTTCACACTGTATACCTAGCCTTGTTTGTTTTCACTGTAAGATATTGAATACCCTAACTTCCATTCACTTTGAAACTTTCTGTAGTTTGTTTTTATGATCAGACCAATATATAATTTTGTTTGATTCAACCTCTGTCGCACAAGTTTTTGGAAGTAAGTAGTTCGCTTTAATTCTGCTTTTCCATTTAATGCTTGACATTTATATTTGAATTTTTCAAAAATTAATATTTATTTCACACACACTCTCTCTCTCTCTCATTTAGGATTTCAAATTTCCTTTGACAATCACCATCATACACCTTGCAGTGAAGTTTGTGATAGCTCTTATAATACGAAGTCTACTGCAAGCCTGTACCTCCATCAAACCAGTCACTCTTACATGGGCAGTCTATGCTAAAATAGTCACACCAACAGGTAAACACTCAATAGTGTTATTTGGTTATTTCTAATTTGCTTAATGTAGTCCACTCCTTTCACTCATTATTTGTTCATTCAGGAAATACAGAGGTAATAATTAAACAGATACAAACGAAACCAAAACAAACACAAAAATAGCTGATAAAGCATAGTAACAAGTTTACAAGAATTTAGATCATAGAACATCAATAGTCATATGAGGACTCGGATAATATAACAAAATGTTCTTAAAGTAGTATTATAGAGTATAAGTAAATTCATGATGTTGACATGTCGAAATAGTACTTGTCAAGATATAGGCTACACATATGTCATGATCAATGTTACAAATTCGAATTATTATGTAAGGGTGGTACAAACTAATTTAAAATTTAGATTAAACAGTATAACATATTATAATTATATAGGCAAATTATTTAAGCAATATATGGTAACATATATAGCAGAGGGTGTTAATTTATTTATTCTGTTATGATACGGTTAATTGAAAAGGTAAAAAGGAATAACAGAGAATGATGAAAAGTGAAGTGGCAAGATACTTGTATAGGCTTATTTAGTTCAGTTGGATTTGATCATTGTATTTGCAGATCAAATGCGGAACAAATATTGTCTTATTATCTTTCAGGTATTACAAGTGCATTAGACATTGGTTTCTCAAACTGGAGTCTTGTGTTCATCACCATCTCTCTATATACTATGTGCAAGTCATCAGCAATCATTTTCATCCTTGTCTTTGCAATTATTTTTGGTCTTCAAAAACCAGTAAGTTTTCTTCAAAATGTATATAGTCTAACATAACCACTTGTTTGCCACATTAATTTTTAGTACAGCAATATAGATTTAAAATTCTCTTTTGATTTTCAAAAGATATAATGAAGTAGTCTTGTTTCATGTGCATATAATAAATTACTCTAGAGGCAGTTCACGGGACAAGCAGTATTGTTAGTTTTAAAACATGGACTTAACACTATACCCTACCCTAAACCTAACCCTAACCTAACATTAAAACCTATTACAAACCGAACCCTAACCCTGCATCTTAAACAAATAAAGCTCGGAGCAATTGTTATATGATTTGATGATTATTACGTTATTGCCCCCATTTTTTTTAATAAACTACCTGTACACATTCATAATGCAAATTCCCTTGAGCAGTTTAAGACCTTGCTTAAGACACACCTCATTAATACCTAGATCACTCAGTTGTGAGTTGGTCAAGGGGAGGTGCACATCATCTTTTCCCTTGTGGTATGATTTGCTATGTGTGAATTTAATTTCCATCATACTGTATGAATCAATCTTCTATTCAAAGGATGATTTGTACATGTTTATAGTTTATGATACTTCATATTTTATTGTTATTAAGTCCTTGTTAAGGAATTTTTTTATAAACAGAAGATGGAGCGCTTATTAGAAACATCCGTATTAAGCGCCTTATAAATGTTATGTTGTTGTTGTTTTGATATTTTACGGTGCTTTCATTCATTATATGAATATTTACACCTTGATTATTATTATTACAGCACTGGATGCAGGTCATTATTGTGGTGCTTATAGCTATAGGTCTCTTCATGTTCACTTATGAATCAACTCAATTCAACCTTGAAGGATTTGTCTTAGTATTAGCAGCCTCTGTCCTTAGTGGGCTTAGATGGTCACTCGCACAAATTCTAACTCAAAAGCAGGAAACAGGTCAGTATTTGAGGGGGATCTTATAGTTATTTATTTTTATTTATTATTACTTTTTTTATGGGGTGGGGGGGGGTGGAGGCTACTTTGATAACATTACTGGTCTAAGAACATTACTGGTCTAAGACTCTGAATCTTCTTGTATCATTTTTTCTTTTACTGTTTAGTTCTTGCTTTCTCAAAATCCTTGGTATTGTTTAATATATCAGGGAATAATTTTCCCGGTATCGCATCGCAATTTGCGATGCATTTTTGACCATTTGCTACGCAACTTTTTTTTATGAATCGCAGCTGTTGCGATGCGCAAATTGACAGTCTATGAGTCCGATCGGGGCTTGCAGTGATTGTTTGCCCCGCGTAACCTGTATTACTTTTTACAGTTATTGTGCTATGAATGTTAAATGCCGATACACAGAGCCTGCCGATGTGCATGCGATGCGACGGCTGGAAGCACATGGTCAGCGCTGTGCGATGAGCGTACTACAGTCACTCTCTAACATACACAGAATACACACACTCGATAGTAACCACACACTCACACATGGTCGGAGTCACCTTATAACAGTGATGTTTGACTACATTGATCGCACGTGAGTATCAGTGCAGTGACACCGCCAGTGTTTTGATTTGCGTTGACACATCATTGCGAAGGCAGCTGTTTCATTCATGTGGAATATTTCTGGAATTATTTGCAAACATGTCTATTCGTGTTGTGACTGTGGAGGATGGATTAAAGAACTTGATGAAATGTTAGTATGTTTTAACTTTACAATTTGCCCCGCGCAGAAGTGGGAAAAACTGCTATACAATTTTGTTAAACTGCTATACCAAAATTATTTTGTATAGCAATTTTGCTATGCATTTTTTCTCCTAAAATTATTCCCTGTATATGCATTTTATTTCGTACTGAACAAGCTTGCTTATATTATATTGGATGCATTATATATTGAATGTCTGTATTAAACCATGTGGGAGGAAAAATCAATGATCAGTTAGGGCTCATTGGTGATTTTCAAGGCTCTTTTTAGCATTTTTTTTTTGGGGGGGGGGGGGATTTACACCGTGCATTAAACCATGTGGGGAAAAAATCAGTGATCAGTTTGGGCTCATTGGTGATATTTCAAGGGCTTTTTTTTAGCATTTTTTTTTTTATTGGGGGGATTAGCTGAGCCATATTTTCAACTCTGGTATTAAATTAGTCATGCATAAATTGCTTTGAGACATAGTATTAAAACTGTATAATTCCAGAACATTCCTATAAATATTTAAAAGGATATTTGTGTATTGACTTCTTTGCAGGTTTATGGAATCCTATTGATACCATATATCACCTACAGCCTGTCATGATACTAGGGCTACTTCCACTCGCCATTGCTGTAGAAGGTAAATATCAAATACAAACTCTTATTTTGCTTTAAAATATAGAAAGTTGTTAGAAGAGACATTTAATGCTCTTGGTTAACAGATGTATTTCCTATTTAATTATCTCTTACTTTGTATTAATTGATGCCTGCAGTTAATACTTTTTGCTTTTGCTAGGAGAATACTTGTAAAATCTAATTAATATCCCCCCAAACTAGATACCCACAATCATCAATCTTTGAATGATATTAACAATAGTTATATATAACATATTACGTAGCATTTATTTCAGCTCTCACATCTTGCTACGCTCCTACCTACTTTCTTTTCTTATATATTTCTCCCTCTTATTTGTATTTATAGTTTTGATGCTGTCCCTTGTGTAGAACTTTTTGAGAGTAGTATATTTTAAATTGTTATACAGTGGAACATTGATATTGTTTTTTTTCCATATCAACAATGATATATAATACATAATGAATGTATGGCGAATAGAATCTCCTTACACTTCAATACCTATCCTTTTTTATAGCCGAGCTTTTTCTCTGTGATATCTTTCAGGTATAAGGATATCTTCAACAGAAGCCTTCTTGGGTTTTAGTGATATCAATGTATTTATGGGGACATGTGCAAAGCTTTTGTTGGGTGCTTGTTTAGCTTTCATGCTAGCTATGTCAGAGTACTTACTACTATCACAAACATCAACGCTCACGCTCTCCATATCAGGGATATTCAAGGTAAGTACCATGCTACCAGTGTATACTAAAACTTATATACTGTTAACACTGATCAATATAACAAGGTGCACATTAAACTTAAGGGTACACCTTTTTTCCCAAGGTGAAATATCAAGATAAATATTATACCCAATATATTGCACCAGTCATTTCTGAAACCTTTCGCTTCCGGTTGTTTTTTGTAAATCATAAATAAAAAATAAATGTACATTTTGTTGAGGTTTATTGGTTCCCTTACCTCTTCACATTCCACTACTCTTCTTCTTTTTATGGTTTTCTGTTTATTTTGTCTTTCTGCAGGAAATATGTACTTTATACATTGCATCACAAAAAGGAGATGAGATGTCAGCTATTAATTTCATTGGGATGATTGTATGTCTGTGTGGAATATCATTACATGTTGCATTGAAAGCATTAGAAACGAAAAGTAAGTTGTGAGCTTCACATTTACATATAACTCTTTAAGGGGAGGGGGGGATCTCACTGAGTGGCGAATACAAGCAAACAAAGCGAATTTGCACAGTGTCATATAGATTGGTTCCAGCATACTCTGTTTCAGTAGGTATCAATATAACACATCTTCTTTTTTTAATGTACTTGCCTAACAAAGCAGTACAAAAGAAAATTAGTCATTTTTATACTTACTGTTTACAGAATTTGCTAATCGTTAAGCCTAGCTTTAACCTGTGGTTTAAATATGACTTGCAATATGGGAAACAATCTAGAAAAGTAAATGTTCAATTTATCAGAATTGTTGGTACTTAAACTATTAAAAACTGCCGGGAATGATGAGTACAAAACTTTTCCTGGCCACTAAAGCACGATACCAGAATCCAGTAAACGTGTAAGGAACATTGCAACGTAGACACATTTGTATCCCATTTTGCTTCCATAGTTAAACCACAGATTTAAAGTACATGTTGGCTTAACATTAGGACACCTGTTTCCTGGCACTGTCAAAATTTGCTTTGTTGACGTCTGTTCACTTCTCAGTGAGATAGGCCCTTTATTTACTGCAGATGTAGATTCTTTAGGTTAACTATTCTCAAAATCAAAAACAATTTACCAGAAATCATAGCGTAATTATGTGGTTTTTGAAAAGGGATATTTTAAGCTTTTCAATGATATGAAATACTTGTTGTTTACAAAAACAATATCCTGTTTAAATAGAGTAATTAAAATTTTTGAATGATATACAGTGGTGGCCAAAATTATTAGAACACCCGAAGCTACACAAAGTCTATGGGATTCTGAATGCCCTAAGTGTATTTGCCGAAGTAAGTTTCGGGATAACTTTTTGATGCCGAAAGTTTTCATGTCTTTTTAGCATAGAGTAATACGCACCTTGTGATACCAAATTTTTACAGGGTTTCGACCATTGGGCAATGCACAGTTTCAAAAATTGTGCGGTCAGCTCTCCCATAGACTTTGTATTGTAAAAGTAGTATATAATGCAGATATGTGAAATTACAATTTCATATGCACAAAAACTTTAAAAATTTGAGTTAAATATATGAAACTTTACAGGCTCATTCATTCTGATATGCCCCAAATACCTGCCAAGTTTCAGACAATTTTATCACGTTTGGAGGGGTGTATTGGCCCCCTCCTCTCGTCGTGAGATGATCAAAATAATCCTGCCCATTTATGGTTGGGATTATTTTTCATAAAACGAAGAAATTCCTTTAAAATATATATTTCCTGAAAGGAAATTTCATGAGCCATTCAAATATGATGAAAGATTAAGGGTCAGAAGAAAGAGGGACTTAAATAGGGGCTCCAAATAAAAAATTTGGAGCCCCTCAAAATTTTTCGAAAAATCCCCACATAAGATGTTACTACTTGACCCTACGTTATTTTGAGTGCCTTTTTTGAAATTCCCAGGAGATTTCCTTTCCGAAAATGTAAACTTTTGTAAGAAGGAACTTAATTTTTCTAACGTTATAACACTTTGATCCTGATAGGGGCAATTTTTTTTTAATTTTTCAATTGGTGGGGTAGCGTGAAAAAGAGCAAGATGGGGGCGAGTTCCAAAAGCATGACTATATTATTTAGTGCATAAAGCACAATGATGACTTTCGTAGATATTCCAACCGTTTTATAGGTATATGAATAGTCAACTGAATGAAAGCAACTAAAATCATTTAAATGTGCTAGGTGTTCTAATAATTGTATATGCTCATGATTTTGATAGTTGTAGGTTCTTATGAAAGCCTTCCATGTGATGTTGCCTGGATATTGTATATGCTGAATATTTCACACTGATTTTATTTTTGTGAATTTTTGTGACTTACTGAGCACAAGCAGTTTCACTTTCTGATATTTCTGTACAAAGTGAACGCAAATACAATACATGTGCAAAATATTTACCCTCACGAATACCCCGTCTTGAAGCAAAATCGTTGAAAATATATGGCCGCAATATTTATGGCTTCTACATGATATCCATGGATTCTTATATTTTGATCATTGGAGGTTCTTCAAAAAGCCCTCCATGTAATGTTAATGGTGACATGTATATCCTTCTATATGATACATGTAGCAGTGATAATTGATGATATCTATTCTAATATTTTGATGATTGTACATGTAGGTTCTTCTTAAAAGCCCTCCTCAGGATCTAAATGGTGATATGTATAGCATTCTAGATGATAGCAGTAATAACAAATAGCTATTAATGATATCTGTTCTAATATAAATGTTACATGCATAGAGACATAGTTGAATGTATTGTGCGCTATATAAGAAGATCATATTATTATCATTATTTTGATGATTGTAGGTTCTTCAGAAAGTCCTCAGCGTGATCTCAATGGGGACATGGATCAACTTCTAGATGATAGCAGTGATGAGGATGAGCTATTCGTCAGAAAAATGGCAGTTACTAAGTTATAGCAGGAGAGAGTGAAAAGTAAAGTCGACATTGCCCAAGTCAAATCTGTTCAAACAGGAGAAATAATAATAATAATAGTTGCGATTTATATAGCGCCTAATATGAAGCAATTTCATCTCTAAGCGCTTACAAAAGGTTAAAAACAATAGAATATAAACGGAAATTTGTTTGACCTTTGACTTTTACGAGATTAACTTAAAGGCAAGGTTGACTGTATCAAAAATAATAATTTATATAGCCACATGTGTCTATTAAAACTATTCCAAGGTGCAATGTAGATATATTAAAACCAGGATAATTATGCTGCATAATTGCAGAGCGCTTAGAGACTTCCAATCAGGAGGTATTAGGCGCTTTATGAGCAATGCTATTTAATTATTATTATTGTTATTTTAATATTATTACAGTATGATTAATACTAGTTGGGCATAATATGTTCCATCAATGTGAATTTTCGACTCTGTATGTGCCTTTCAAATGATATCTTTGTGCCAAATCGTATTCCTTTAGGGGTAGTTTTTCCTCTAAACCCATAGTATTGACCAGGGCCTTTTTCCATAAAACTCAGATTTACCATGTCATTTCATGCAACTATATGTAAAATGCAAGATGCACAAAAAGTTGTTGTTTGCATAGTTGCGATTAAAATTCAAATCAATTGAATTCAATTTTGTTCATTCTTTTGGGTATAAAACAGATGTTAAATATCCAGCAATTACTAGTCTCATTCCTAATCATTTAGATAACATTCTGGTGATGTTGTTTTAATGTTAAAAATTATGTTTTTAGCTGAGTGCGTGTATTAGTGGAATCCAGAATATATATGATTTTTTTTTCCCCCTTGTCTGTCCAGTTATCCCCTGTTTTTACCTGCAATAACTTGAGATCCATGTGATAGATTTGAAAAAAAATTTCTACAAATTTTTACATTGTGTATAAAAGTACAAATACTGTTAGACATTATTTCAAAGGGTCAGAGGTCATATCAGAAAAGTGTTTAAATAATCATAGAATACATTTTGGTACTGCAATGACATGAGAATTATTTAGGTCACTTAAAACTTCATATTTACAAGCTTTTACTGAAAGTCCTTTTGATATTCAAGTCAAGTGGGGCAGAATCGTAAACCAAATTTAAAAACAAGATGAGAAAAAATAAATATATTTTATTCCAATATTTCATGACTTATTTTGGCCTTTAGGTTTAGTTTCAAGAAATATCCTTCCCTCTTCTTGTCAGTACAAAATGTATTTTGAAACTGAAAATATAAATATTCACTGTAGTTGATTCACTGTACTAGTTCTCTTTCAGAGGCGTCAGAATGCTCTGAGAATACAAAGCATTGTAGGGCAAGCCATTGTTAACACTCAATGGCTTGCCCATCCAATCCTTTCTTTTTGCACAGGCTTCCTCTGTGCTGTTTAGCTTTATTTCCAACAGATCAATTTTACCGAACTGCATGATGTGAAAATATTTTTTTTCTAGTTCAGTATGTAACGTTGCGTCAAGTTGAAGATCAGATTCTTTGCATTACCCCTTAATTCATGGTGCTATATATAGCTGTATCTGGTGCCATTGGTGCATTAACAGATTGCAGGGAACTTGAACAAAATGTCACAAGAGATTGCTTCATTGATTTTCTGTAAACTGAAATTTATTATATCTTAAATTATGCACATGAATTTACATTTTGACTGATACTAGTGTCATGAAATGAGAGCAGATTTTTTTAATGAAAACTGAAAAAGTTTGTATGGCCATCAACAGACAACTAGAAAGAGAGACTTTGATATTTGATTACAAAAAGTAAATAAAAGTATTATTTCAAATTATTTATGACTTGAAACAAAAACATGTTGGAATACGTGAGAAATAAAAGAATGGGTGTGGAGAAAAACAAGATTTTAATTCATGTTTTACAATAGTGAACTTTTACAGTTAAGTTCTGGGAAGAGCAATAACTACTGATTTCCAAGGCATTAAAAGAAGATTTCATTTGTATATTACCTGTACAATTTTAGTATTTCTCAAAGATATTCCATTTCATGTACGATCTAGTACACACCTTTTATATGCCCTGTAACATAAAAGAAACATGATTAAAGGGGAAGTTCACCCTGGTTTTAAATTAGCTTTAAAAAATGCAGAAAAATAAAAGAAAATGTGAATGAAGGTTTGAAGAAAATTGACCAAAAAATAACGAAGTTATGAATATTTAAAATTTTGACTCTGTGACATCATATGCGAGCTGCTCTCCTATGTGTTCTGTAATATTAATTCCATAAAGTGTTATATTTTCAGAAACACGTTATTTATTTCACCTGTGTGGTTGATATATCATCACAAATATGTTCATATACATGCCTCTATCAATTCAACCTATTTCGTTATCAAGGACCACGAAAAAAGACAAATTTATAGAATTTACAGACACAACACATGGGAGAGCTGCTCGCACATGTCACATAATCAAAACTTTGAATATCCATAACTTCACTATTTTTTAGTCAATTTTCTTCAAACTTTCACTCATATTTTTATTTTTTTTCTGCATTTTTTAGAACCAATAAATTTCCAGGGTGAACTTCCCCTTTAATCTTACACTCAAAAAAATATTTTGATACTTTTTGTAAAATTTACTCAATAAAATTAAGGCAAGACGGTTGCCTTAATTTTATTAAGTTTTCTTTAATATGTGACATTTTGAGTTTCAAATACTGTCTGAATATTTGTTTCTACAACTCAGAATAACTGGCTCCAGTAACTTAATTCTCTTGGTGAATATAACTTTTCTGAACTTTTGAGTTTTGACAATGTGAAGGAAATTTGTTTAAGGAACTGAATTTTAATGAATGAAAGATAATTTTCAATTTTCAAGTTAAAAAATTAAGTAAATTTTTGTTAGGTATACTTAAATTTGATTCATGTGTTTGCCGAATTTACTTAATAATTTTTAAGCAAGATAAATACCTTAAAATTTTTAAGTTATCAACAGTGATAAAGCTGTTTACATGTAACTTAATTGAAAAGATTAAAAACAAAATTATATATTTCCTAATTTTAAGTTACAGCGATTTGTAAATATATGTTCAATCTACTTTAAAATTTAACTTATTTTAAAAAGTAATCATCTTTTTAAAGTTATAGTTACTCAGAAAATTCGGTTTCATACACTATTCAGTTGTCTGAAGTTTTATATTTTTTAAGTGTTCACAGAGCAAATCTTTTCTGTTCCATGTACTTAATTGTATAAATTTGAGAGTATCTGTAACTTTAATAATATGAGTATATTTACTGTCATATTTATTACCCGTTTGTAGCAATTAAAATATTATTTTAGTTGTGAATACTTTATCTTAAAAGTAAAAACTACTTAAATAGACATGTGTGTTGTTATCATCACTCGATAAATGCAAGTTTTAAATCTGTCATTAGTAAAATCTGATAAAGAATTTGGAGTAAATGTTACGCATGTTTTTAAAGTTCAATGTTAAAGCAGTGTGTTTTAAGTTGCATGTACTATTCAATTGTCTGAAGTTTCATATTTTTTAAGTGTTCACAGTGCAAATCTTTTCTGTTCCATATACTTATTTTTTTTAATAAATTTGAGAGTATTTGTAACTTTAATAACATGAGTATATTTACTGTCATCTTTATGTCCCATTTGTAGCGATTAAAGTATTTATATTAATGTGATTACTTCATCTTAAAAGTAAAAACTACATAAATAGACATGTGTGTTGTTATCATCACTCGATAAATGCAAGTTTTGAAGCTGCCATTAGTAAAATGTGATACAGAATTTTGAGTAAATGTTACGCATTTTTTAAAGCTCAATTTTAAAGCAGTGTTATACATGTTATAAGTTGCATGTACTCAATGGACGTTACTTCAGCTGACAAAGTTTTGTTCTTAGTATGTACACACAGCTAAAATTAATAAATAACAAATGTAAATGCAATTTAACCAAAGAACTGTACTTTATTAAGTAGAATAAGCAAAGCATAAACATATAACATCAAAAGATAACTAGATTAAAGCGTGAAAAAAAAAGATGAAAACAACTAAAGTTTTAATATTTCCATGCATGTATAAGTACATCCCACTCTATTACTACACTTTAAACATATTACATGTACATCCCCCGTCATAATTATGTAAGGCAACATAGCCGAATTTGATGAATACACCAGTATATATGTTTAATGGCTTAATTTATCTTTTTTTAAAGTGTCTTCATTGCAAAGATTTTGATAAAACGAAGGCGTGGTATATCATTGATAAGTTTTAGAGGCAGCAAGATCCCCTGATGCAGTCGTGCCTAAACTACACAAGACCAAAGGAGATTAAAGGCAATACAATACCATCATTCCGCCAAAGAATTTGTCACTGACCAATCACACAATTCTGTCCAATATTTTTCAACTACATGTACATGTATTTTTAAATGGATTGCAAATGACTTTTAACAACAGGAAACTTCGAAACACCCCATGGCATAATGGCGAACAAAAAGGACAGGACCCATAAAGGAAAGAAGTCTTTATGTCAATCTCACATCTGAAATCAATATCTCAAGATTGTTTTATTTCATCATTAACAAGAAAAATATTTCCGTGTTTTGTTGGAGTTTTACTCATCATGGTCAATACACCATAGATCATAAAGTTTGACCAAAACCAAAATAATGGTTGACACAAAGACATCTTTCCTGCATGGGTCTAATTTTTTGGGGTTCCCCAGTATGCCATGAAAATTTTCAATGTTTCCTGTTGGTACAAGTAACTAAAATTTGCACGTCTGTGAGAGCTAGAAAAGGGTCTAAAAGGTCTAAAAATTCTGAAATGCTCAATACTATAACACAAATAAATATAGTATGTTTGTATGTTTAAAGAATATAAAAATGATGATTCATGAAGAGTAAAAAATGCACTATTAGATCTTAAGGGGATAAGCAGAACTTCTTTAAAAAAGTAAAATAATAATAATAATTATCTTTTTTTTACTTGACCAACAAACGGTACACGAATAATCAATGGGGAAAATTTTAAAAAGCCTTCCAATTAGCTGCATAAAAAGCCAAAGAATGTCAAAAAGTCCTGCTCCCCGTAAAGTTGCAGAGTATAGAGTTCTATAAATTTATCACAGAAGTAGAAAAAATAATTTGATAAATGCACAAAGAAAATGCTGCATGCTCTAACTGTGGTTACGATTTCAGACTCTCAATTATTTTGTTTTGACAGTTTTATTCCACCTAAATACTGACAATAGGTTTCACCATTATATCATCTGCCAGAAAAACATGAGTGACTTGTAAACATTAGAACATAGATGAACTCAATAAACACTAAAACTATACTGGGTTTCCCCTAAATAACTGCAGACACACTTCTGGTTTGATATGGGCAATAATTTTTAAATCCTTTGAAAAAAAACAGCTGTAAATGGGCAAATGACCCACAAATCACAAAGTTTCATTACCGGTAAGTAGTTTTTGTTTTATAACAGTTTTTGCAAAGATTTGCCACCATTAGAATCAATCACTTTTGCAAAAAACATAACTGTGTACTTAAAAACCTATTCGGCCCGGATTTTAGTTAGTTCGTTGTCTCAAGGCATCACACCAAATAGACACTCCTGTATCAGACATCATACAGTTTCAATCTTAGTCCTTGGACTTTAGGCGAAGGCTGCCTCCCATCGTCAAGACCCATGAAGAGCGAATCTGCCAATTCCTTTGTTACAGCTTCATCAACACTACAATATTGTGCTTCTGTATAGAGTATCATCTATGATGTGTTTTTTTTTTTTATAATAGGTACTGAAACTGTGTTCAAAATGAAGTCCAGTTCATTGTCTTACTCATTAATTGCCTTTGCTGACACATGTAGAGTACTTTCTAACTTTAACAGCACAGCTGCAAAAGATTGTTCAATGTCCTGTGATAATGTTTCATCACTAGTTGTCTCAGTTGAACTCTCAGGTATCGTCTGGGGGATGATGACGCCAGATAAGTATTACTTTCTTCAGGTTGTAATGGCACAGTCAAAGAAATGCCTTCTACATTTTCTGATGGCGCAATTTGAGAACCGGTGGCTGCTACTGATGTTCTGATAATTACATCCTTTCGGAAATCATCTTGTGTAGCTGAAGTATGTTTCCTACTTTTGTGAGATTTGAATGTACCATAAACATTTGTTGTGAATGAACAACCCTCATAGATACATGAAATAGTTTCATGGTTTTTCAAATGTTTGTTTAAATGCTCAAAATAAGACTTCTCTGTATGATGATTACGCTTTTCACACACTAAACACCTGAAGGTATAACCAATTCGCCTGCAGATGAACAGGACGGCGTAGTGATATCTAGCGGATGTAATCTGGACAAATGCGAATAGAAGGATGAACTGTTCTTAAATGTGCAAGGACATTCCTGATACAAACAAGGTTGAGCATTACTGGGACCATGCACGTGTTTCAGCTTGTAGTGAGTTGATAATGATTGCCTTTCTTGGGCACTAAATTGACATTCTTTGCACTTCCACATGGGTGTCTAAAGAAAGAAGATAGAAATTGATGTCAATGTAAAATACACTGTAGGTGACAGTTTTAAGGCATAAAATAGTAGTGGAAAGCGAACTTCTCATCATCAAGATACGTATTCATTTATATAATAGATTGGCTGCCTCCCTGTAAGATACAACTGGTGAAATTTTGAAGTAAAACGGACAGAAATTGACAAGGTTATGAAGGAAACAAGAAGAAAATATATAAAAGAGCACATGGCCGCTTGGTTATTATTCGCACCCGAATAATAAAAATTGCCACTCTTTTTTCCATCATAACTTTGCCAATTTTGGTCCGTTTTACTTCAAATTTTCACCAGTTGTATTTTATAGGGAGACAATCAAACTGATACACAAATGAACACGTATCTTGATGATGAAAATTTCACTTCCCACTACTATCTTATGCCTTTAAATCTAATGTATGATCAGTGTACCGAATATGGCCACTAGTACTACGCCATATGACGCCCAGTTTATTCCACTTGGTGACATTCGGCGCCACAACGAGCCACTGCACGCCAATCACATAATTTTTGGCGCGAAATGGCACCAACTGGCGCCGACGGACTCCTAGCATTAGTGAATATTGACTAGCAAAAAGGCCAATCACAGAAAAGGAATTTGGCCACGCCTCTTTTTGATGAAAAATACTTGAGACACTAATGAATATTCACTACGTGTACAAAAGTCAATGGGGAAAGGGATGTCAGATTTGGGGTGTCAGGGGTGTCAGAAATAGGGGGTCAGGTAACAGAAAGACCCCACCCTTCCCTTGCCCCATCTTTAATGTACTCCATTCCATGTTTGCACTTTGCCTAAAATGTGGTCCAATCTGCCAATCTGAGACTCTGTGTGCATAGAAGTTTTTATAGCACATTGAGTCTGTTGTGACTAACTTAGCATGTGCCTATCTTGCGGAATGTGACCAACGAGCGATGCCTCATCAAATAACGAAAGTCAGATCCACAGTAACAATTCTTCTTATTGTTCATGACTTCATGAAAAGAAAATAATTAACAAAATTACGAACTAATGAATTCTTACCTTTCGTAATGACAAGAAAACAACGACCCACCAAACTCCAGCGTCAAATGAATGCCATTTCGTTGGTCGGTACGGTACGGTAGCGTTGAGCGCATGCGCAGTTCGGGAATTTGTATGTCGAACTTAAAATTATTTAGTAACGCGCATAACAAAGTATTTCTAACTCGTAACACGTCGTAAATATAATTAAGTAGATCTAATTTCTTAAATTTTGTTGCTAAAATTACGAGACGAGGTGTTGGTGGAACTTGAATAAATTTGTTACAGTCGTAAACGTGTTTCGACTTGCGTCTCTTAAACCTATTCACCCCGTTATGGTGAGTTAGTTATCCGGGGGGGGGGGGGGGGCTTATTTGCCCCCTTATGCTTTTTAATAGACTCCTTCATTTATTTTTCTTTATTATGCCATTTTTTAAAAACTGAAATCATGATGTTTATATTGTTTATTATACGATATTATTGTACTTAAATTTGTTTAACTTTTCCATTTATGTAAACATATCGTTATCTTATTATGTTGAATCAATCTCATTATTTTTTGTGTTTATTTGATTTCTAAACACTGAAAGATAAGTGGAAATAATAAAACCTTGAAACCTTGAATCTGTCGATGGCATGCATGGCTTACTGTTTACATTTATTGTTTAAAAAAAAACAGTTGTGAGTAGCATTTTCATCGAAATATTGAGTTAGAACAACAAAAACCTATATTTAAGTAATATAAATTAGTATGATCTAAGTTATCTTCACTTACTGTTTACTAGTTTGAACGTAATTACCAACTTAATTCCAGCCGAAGTTTGTTTTTTCTTTTTTCTTTTTACACCATACACGTTGATAAGACTCAAATATGTCCAGTGACAATCACTTGTTGATATTTTTAATAATTTTTCAAATATTTACTTAGCTTATACTTCAAATATTAACTACACTGAACAAACTTGCGTAATTAAGTAATGTCAACTAATGTGAAGCATATAAACTTTACTTACATTACCACAACTTATAAACTTACATTTAAGTAATATAAATTAGTATGATCTAAGTTATCTTCACTTACTGTTGATTGGTTTGAACGTTTTTACCAACTTAATTCCAGCCGAAGTTTTTTTTTTTACACCATACACGTTGATAAGACTCAAATATGTTCAGTGATAATTAATTGTTGATATTTGTAATAATTTTTCAAATATTTACTTAGCTTATACTTCAAATATTAAGTACACTCAACATATTTGCTTAATTAAGTAATGTCAACTAATGTGAAGCATATAAACTTTACTTACATTACCACAACTTAAAAACTTACATTTAAGTAATATAAATTAGTATGATCTAAGTTATCTTCACTTACTGTTGATTGGTTTGAACGTTTTTACCAACTTAATTCCAGCCGAAGTTTTTTGTACTCCATACACGTTGATAAGACTCAAATATGTTCAGTGATAATTACTTAATGATATTTGTAATAGTTTTTCAAATATTCACTTAGCTTATACTTCAAATATTAAGTACACTCAACAAATTTGCGTAATTAAGTAATGTCAACTAATGTGAAGCAAATACAATTTACTTAAATTTCACCTTTTTACCACAACTAAAAAATCCTAAATTCTTGCGTTAATATGGCTAGAATAAATAAGTAAAACTTACTTCACACCATTTTGAGTGACTGACACAAAAATATTATGAGTATGGCCAACAAGCACGTAGTTTTAGGTAATATAAAACGGGAAATTTAAGTTTAATTTACTGGACGAAATGTTCATTTTTTTGAGTGTACGATCAATTGTAACTCTTAGTATATGGTTTACCATAGACTAACAATTGATCATATCTTTTATGCTACTGGGCATTGGAGTGTTCCCTTCTATGAAGTGGAGAATGTACACATATTGTTTGTACAGGCGATTCCGAATATAATGATCAGAGTTATGGTATATTTAAAGGACATAAATTATGTATTTAATGCCAAATCAAGAATATTAATATTAATTTATGATTACTACACATTATATTGTATTTATTCTATTTGTTTATATTGAAGGCTGACATATGAGTGATATAAAACAAATTATTTTCCAGTCCACTCCCATTATAACAAGTTGCTCTGGACCAAGTCAATATCCTTGTTATAATGAATTCTTGCTATAACACACAGACACATAGAGACATATGAACATATAAGATATATCCTCTTTACAATGAAATTTTGAATGTGTGCTCATTATAAGGGGAGTAGACTGTGTTGCTAGCTTGCTGCACAGTGTAAGATTGCATTCGCTGTAATTGTAAGAATGATTTTTTTTTTCTATAACTCACATACAGCTTGGGCAAATATAACGAGACTAAGCTCTTTTTCACTAGGTTTTCTTCTCTCTTAATTGTCGTTGCAGCCTATTTTTCCTTCAAGAATCAAAGAGTTCTCTCTTGTTGACAGGCTTGTGTTCCTGTATCTTTATTTTTTATTTCATTCCAAAGATTCAAAACACTGAAACTAATAATTTTTTGCCCAAGCTGTATGATGTTCTTTTCCATTTTTCTTTTTCTTTTAACACCATTTGAAATTAATGGTGGGAGTGGGGGGATCAAGCAGCATAATAAAAAAATAAAAGTGCTTTATTGTATGTTTTAAGCACTGTATGAATTTTAAATAAGAATATTATTTTTATTATGAATTATATATGTTGATATATTAAAGGCTGACAGTAATTTGAGGCAATGATGTAAAACCAATAAATTATTAAATACAATGAAAAATCATTTCTATGTCTTTTATAATTGGAGCCATTATTGATTAAAGCCTACATGTAGGCCTAGGCCTACACAAGCTGAGAGGTTGGCAGGGGAGGTTGGGTATAATTGTTAAATTTCAAATCAAATCAAATCAAAATGCTTGGAGAGACTTTTAATTACTTGTATTTTGTCTCAAGCCCTTAAGCGATCAATTTTTATTTGTGAAATAATTTATTCTTCTTGCCTTTAATAGTTTTTAGTAGGTCAGTGACAGGAAATCAAATTGAGAACCAAAAACTGGCCTATTTATGAGATTGTTTGATATCACAGGTTTCGTTAAGAGATTTAATATAATTGGTAGTTTAGAGAGAGAGAGAGAGAGAGAGAAATGGAATGCATTGCTGGTGATATTGTAAGTTACGTAAAAAGAATTATCAATGCAAATATTTCTTTGGATATTGACAATTACAAGATGTAGTATAGGGTGTCCAAGATCTGAGAAAACGGGATTTTATGGCATTTTCTTGGTGAAAAAAAAGCATGTACGGAACTTCATTATTGGGGAATAGATTTAGGTATATATGCCTGGTCTAAAAACAATAAGGTTCTTTAAAATTTTGAATGTAGGTCTATTTTAGATACATTCCTGGCCATATTTAATTAGCAACCTCCTAAACCAAAAAATACCAGCTCTTCTCACAGAAATAGAGAAGTGGCTCTTCTGAAGGAGGTGGAACAAAAGATAAAATCTCTTCTTTTTTTCTTTCTTTTTTTTTAAAGTGGGGATTATCAGTAGAAAATGAATCGTGTTTACATAAAAAAAAAATGATTTTCTTCATACTTTTCTCAAAGAAAGAATGACCATTATGTGCTAATACAAGAGTGGAGCGAGATGGCGCGCGGCGTGCCCCGATATTTTTATATGTATCATTTATTTATTTATTTTATTTATTTATTTATTGTGCTATTTGTAGGGAAAGAGGTTGTGATTATCCAGCGAAATGTAAATAAATATGTGAAAACTTCACTTACTGCAGTAAATTACAATACTTTGTCCTTAAGAGATCGAATGATAAATCGATGGAAGAAAATTGCAGGAAAATTGAAATATTCCCTGGCAGCAACACAAATAGATTCACCTCCTTCGGGGCCCCATCGTCTTGCTCCGCCCTCGTCTTGGATACTTATGGCCATTATTTCGTTTGGAAAAGTATGAATGGAGCATGTAAACAGTTCGGGGGAAAATATGAAACCGCTAAATAATTTTTCCACCGATAATCCCCACTTTTAAAAATTCAATTTTAAGGGCCTTTTTTTTTTGTCCTCCCCTTTGGTAAAAAAAAATTAAAAATTAAAAAAAAAAAAAAAAATCACGGGGTCTGGTTATCATCTACTCTCGGGAATTAATTGGGGAAAACTTCCCCTTTCAGATGATACAAAAATTATCAACAACATTATGGTTATGAAAGAAGACAATATAACAATACACAGAAAGGCTTATAATATTTGATTTTGGAGATGGTTGATTAATCATGGCTAGAAGTGCAGAATGAAAGATTGTATGATGAAACACATTTTACTTGAAATGAGATCTAAAATCAATATTGTGCTAAATATTGCTATTACAAATCTTAGGCCAATATCAAAAGTTAGGGTCTCAGAAAATTTTCATTATCGTAAAACAAAATTTAGAGTCGCAGATTAGGAGAAATATTTTAGGACAATATTTCAGACAAATTAGCTAAACCTAGAAATGATAAGAGAATTGATATCACTGCCAACAATAATAGGAATGATAATTTACAGTGCAACCCACAAAAAAAAAAACGAAATCGAGATTTATCGGTGTTTTATCATAACTTAATCTTTATCAAAATTCACAAATGAAACATCAATTTAAAGCTTGGAGTCTCTTCTTTCATTTTTCTTTAAATCAATATGACGCATATGTCACGCATGAGTTAGTAAAAATAATTTGAAGAGAGGAAACCATAAAGTCGTTTGGCGTTCGGTATCGGAAATTCATGCATGGATGATTGCCAATAACAGTGGGGAAAAAAAAAATTTGAAATGCAAGCACAGTTTCAAATGAACACAACTTCCTATTTCGGGAGCATTTGCATTGGTTTTTAAATGAAAGGGTAGAAAATGAACTTTTCAAATAAGTTAAATGTGTATAGTTTTTAAAGATAATTTCAGATACCACCCGCCAAACGACTTTTTAGTTTCCTCTCTTCAAAGTGTTGCTACTCGCTTATGCGTGACATATGAGTCATATTAATGAAAGAAGAGACTTTGAGCTTGGAATTGATGGGTCATTTATAAATTTTGATTAAGATTAAATAAGTCATGATAAAACATCGATCAATCTCTGTTTCGTTTTTTTCTAAAGTCTGTGCTTTAATGGATTATCAGAATTTTTGGTATTGAAACATTTAAAAACAACCTGGAAATGAATAGTACAATGTTTTCCTAACCATTAAAGCATGATTCCATTAGCCAGTAAGCGTGTAAGTAACATGCAGTTAGACAGATTGTGTGACATTTTGATAGCCATGGTTAAACCATAGATTTAAGCTGTGGTTTAGGGTTTAATACGGGCCAAAAAAAATGCGCGCACGTCACGTCACTGGTAGATTTTCAGAACGGTCTCCTCATTGGCTGAAAGTTACGCGTCAGTATTTCACATCCATTATGACGTCATTAAACTCTGCCCATGCGCACAGCAAGAATGATGACAGCGGACATACGTGACAGGCTAGGCCAGGGCCATAATTATATCGCGTACATGAAAATAAAAAGTCAGTATCAAAATGATTTCGATTAACTTATAATGTGAGCTATACATGTATAGGCCTATAATAATACAACCCCCTCTTTAATAATTATACAGTCTGTGTCAAATAAAATGGTACAAGTGGAAAACATTTTTTTATAGTATGAAGATTAATCACAGCCTGCTATTGTCGGTATTTTCAAAAAGCAGGAAGATCAGGCTTTCACCTGCAAATTTTTTCATCACATTTGGTGTTGTAATTTTTGAAATATGACTAGTTTTCTACAATCAAGAAAAATCCATTTTCCGCATGCCGTCCCATGCCTTTGTGTATAGGTTTCGCATAATGGCCATGAAGTGCTCAATTTCGATTTGTTCCTCGTCGTATATAATTTAGCCTAACTTTTGTTTTGTGAAAGCAAATTATACAGAACAAAGCGCATCAGCAAGGAAAATTAGTTGGCTTTATTTTGGTACCACATACACACATTATTTGAAAATATTTCACACCTAAATATTTTTTTTCCGACTGTACCATTTTTTTTACACAGACTGTACAACATGTTGAGTTACGCAAGGAAAGAAAATTGATCTTTCAATAGCCATAAATCAACTATTAGTAACAGAATCATGAGATATTTTTCAGTAAGTAATAACAGATAACAGGAGCTTTAATTTGGGTTAGTTATAATACGTTACAGGCGCGTATCCAGGATTTCGCACCCCGGGGGGCCCGACGTGATTTTGGCGCCCCTGTGTACTTTTCAAAAAATGGCGCCCCCACCCCCCCCCCCCCCCGCAAGCAAACATAGGCCTACGGCTTAAATCCATGTTTGATTAGGATTTAGCTTGAATAAGAATTTATTTAAAGTTTTTTTTTTTCTAAAAAAAAAGAAGAAAAAGACTAATAATCTTAAATACGAGCGCGAAGCGCGATCACATTTCCCCCCTATGTACATTACGACCAGAAAGCATTGAAACTCGGGGGTTTTAATATTTTTAGCTCCTGATCAGAATATCATATGAACGAGAATTGTAATTTGTCCATCTAAACGATTTGAAAGCAAGATAATAAAATCGCGTCCATCAAGTAATGTGTATAATCGAACCAATGTAAATTGATGTTTTGTTGGTCATAATCCTCATAATCTAGTTACAAGAAACAAAACAAAAAAATAGGCGAGCTCGAAGCGCGAGCGGGAATTTGATGTATTGGAATGATCCGAAAACGGGACATTAATTAGATGCATTCCTCAGGAATACAATGTAATAAGTCCTTGGAAAAAGTCATGCGAGCGCGAAGCGCGAGCAAAAATTTTGCTCTATGTATAGAGACCAGAAGTTTAGTAGGATAAATTTGGCTTCCGTCATGTAAAGACCAATATATTGCCCAGTAAGTTTACATGTGAAAGAAAGATGAATTTCTATTTATGTATCTACATATACTTCTGCTTCCCTCCCTAAGTTTAAGATAAATTTGGCGCCCCTAAGTTTAAGCTCAATTTGGCGCCAACTAAGTATAAGGTCGATTTGATGCCCCTGGGGTTAGAATAAATTTGGTGCCCCTTAGTTTCAGGTCAATTTGAAATGCAAAAAAAAGTAATGTGTAATGAAAAAAATGTAAAAATGTATTGATAGTTAGTATCCCATAATGTAAATTCTCGTAAGAGGAAAAAAAGCGAGCGCGAAGCGCGAGCGGAAATTTTGATGCATTCGAATGATTAGAAAACAAGACGTTTTATGCGTTCCTCAGGAACACAATGTAACATTGGGGGGGAAATGCGAGCGCGAAGCGCGAGCGAAATTTTTGCAATGTAAATACAAACCACGAGGCATGGAATTTTAAAATTTTGCTCTATCTAGAAAGAGACCATATTTGTTGCCCCTTTAGTTTCAGCAAACTCGGCACAGTTCAATAGATTAGGATAAAGTTGGAGCCCCTAAGTTAAAGATAAATTTGGGCCCTACATTTGAGCTCAATCTGGCGTCCTAAGTTTAAGATCAATTTGGTGCCCCTTAACTTCAGGTCAAATCGTCGCCCTAATTCTCAGGTCAATTTGAAATACAAAAACAAATGTAAACGTAAAAATCAAATAAATTTAAATATTTTGATAGTTAGATCCCATATTTCTGGTAAGAGGAAAACATAGGCGAAAGCGAGGAGCGAACGGAAATTTTGAATGTTCGAATGATTAGAAAACAGGATAGTTCATGCGTTCCTCAGGAAATTTTTGCTACATGGATCAAAAACTTTGCTCTTTCTACATATAGACCATTTAAAGACCCTTCTGGTTTTTTTTTTTTGCCCCTTAGTTTCTAGTTTCTGGTAATATCGGCACCCCTCCCTAAGTTTAGGATAAAGTTGGAGCCCTAAGTTAAAGTTAAATTTGGCGCCCCTACATTTTGAGCTGAATCTGACGTCCCTAAGTTTAAGATCAATTGACGCCCCATTAACTTCAGGTCAATTCGGCACCCCTAAGTTTCAGATCATTTTAGCGCCCCTACATTAATGAGCTAATTTTGCGCCCCTAAATTTAAGGTCGATTTGGCATCCCTCTAAATTCAAGGTCGATTTGGCGCACCTAAATTTAAGCTCGATATGGCGCCCCTGAGTTTAAGGTCGATTTTCGTGCCCCACCTATTGTTAAGGTCAATTTGGCGCCCCTATGTAAAGCTCAATTTGCGCCCCTACGTTAAGCTCAATAAGTCTCAGATCCCATAAGTTTCAAATAATTTTTCAGATCATAAAAGGTCGATTTGGCTCCCACCTATGTTTCAGGTCAATTTGCAGCGCTTTTGTATCCCATGGAAAGGCAACATATAATTAATCATTATTATATGCTTGAGCTAAATTCGGCGCCCCGTACGTTTAAAGACGATTTGGCTCCCCTCTAAGTTTAAGTTCGATTTGGCGCCCTAATTTAAGGTCGATTTAGCACCTAAGTTTAAGGTCGATTTGGGCCCCCTAAATTTAAGGTCGTTTGGCGCCCTGAGTTTTAAGGTCGATTGCGCCCCTGAGTGAAGGTCGATTTGGCGCCCCTCTAAGTTTAAGTTCGATTTGGCGCCCCATGAATTTAAAGGTCTAGTTAGCACCCCTAAGTTTATAGGTCGATTTGGGCCCCCTCCTAATTTAAGGTCGATTCGGCGCCCATCTATGTTGCAGGTCAATTTGGTGCCCCTATGTTTAAACTCAATTTGGCGCCCCATGAATTTAAGGTCTAGTTAGCACCTAATTTTAAGGTCGATTTGGCGCCCCCTCCCTAAATTTAAGGTCGATTCGGCGCCCATCTATGTTGCAGGTCAATTGGTGCCCCTATGTTTAAACTCAATTTGGCGCCCCTTAGTTTAAAGTCGAGTCGGCGCCCCCCCCTAAAGTTTAGGTCGATTTGGCGCCCTTACTTAGTTTAAGGTCAATTCGGCGCTCTAAGTTTAATATCAATTAGCGCCTCCTCAGCGTCAGGTCAATTTGGCGCCCCCACCTAAGTTTCGGGTCAATTTGGCGCCCCTTCGTTAAGCTCAATTTGGCGCCCCCCTTAGTTTACTGTCGATTTGGCGCCCCTAAATTTTTTTTAAAGAGCGTCCCTCCCCTCCCCTTTTTTCCTCCCTTCTTTTCTCTCTCTCTCTTTCCTCCTTCTCCTCTTCCCTTTTTTTTCCCTTTCTTTTTTTTCTTCTTTTTTCTCTTTCTTTTTTTTTCTTCCCCTTTCTCCCTTTTCCCTCCTCTTTTTCGGGCCCCCCCTGCGCGCCCCCGGGGGCCCGGGCCCGTAAAGTCCCCCCAGAATACGCGCATGCGTTCAACAAAAAATGCACCAGACAGGTTTGTTTGTTTGTTTGTTTTTCTTTTTTTTGGGGGGGGGGCAGACTTTAATTGTCTTTTAAGTTTCCTAAAGTTGGTTCAACTAAAACAAACTGTGACAGTCATCTTATTCTAATAAGTTGGCAACTTATTTGATATATAATATTTCATAAGTAGCTTCATATTTTATCAGTAGGCCTACGTACCAGAAAAAAAAATAAACGCAAATTTAAGAGCATCATGTCTCCTGCATAATTATAATCAGCATATTGATTGTTGTGGGCATCAACTGAAAGACAAGACAAACACAAACTATTTATTTCATATCTTCTCCGGCTTTAACCAGGCCTGTAACTAGGATTTTTACGGGAGGGTTCGAAATCTGCAAAAGTGGACACAAAGGTACATTGGAATTTTTTCACGTCACACCGGGCGAGCAAAAAGGTACATCAATTTTTTTTTCACGTCACGCTGGTCGCGCGATAAGCGGGGGGGGGGGGGAGGGGGTAGGTGTTCACAATTTTTCTGCCTTCGCCATCGAGAAGAGGTACCATATAATTAGCTATAGGGGTCACGCTAAGGTCGTTCTTTACATGATCTTCCTCCCCCCCCCCGTTTTTAATCTATTTTATTATTATTATTATTATGTTATTTTATTTTAATTTTTTTTTTTTTTTTTTTTGGGGGGGGGGTCAAGCGGACCTTTGCTTGCCAGCGGGGGGGGGGGGTTAAAAAAAAGGTCATTTGGTATCAGGGGTCCGAAAATTTTCCATTTGTAAATGAAATAGGGAGCACAAATAATAGTCAGGAGGCGGCCCAGGAACTCATTTTTTCAGTTATAATTAAGCATCAAAATTTACCAAAATCAGTAGGCCTAAAGGCACAATCTACCTAACAAGTTCAAAAATTAACTAAAAGTCTATTCTGCAAAGAACAAAATACTACCTTTTTTTTTTTTATCTATGTCCGTTGGTATATATATTTTTTTTTAACTTTTACTAGTCTGATCCTTATAGCCGTCCATAAATTAATAGTGAGTTCCTACTGCGACCCTTATAAAAGATGGCATGAAGGATATTTATTTTCGGACAATATTGTTGTATGATATCGAGCAGGCCTGATATTGAGGATAATAATGAGCTGCACCTTTCCCCGGGACCTTTCCCTTTTAATTACTATTAATCATGTTAATTATGATTGTCACCCATTTCAGGGGTGTACTTTTTTTTGGGGGGGGGTGGGTGCACTGTAGAAGAGCTCAAAGTTGGGTTTACTTTATTCTGGGACGAACTTATATGCTATCAAGACTTTCATGGCGCCGCGGCCAATGTATACGTCTACCACTTAATTAGGGGCTGATAATATTACCAAGCAGATGGGCTTGTCAGCAAAAGGAATTTATACCACATGAGCCACTAACGGATCTGTTTGTCATTTTGATACCCACATGATTGATTTTGAGTTTTATTATCATATCAAACTTATACAAGTAAAAGTAGGAAACTGTAGGAGGCCAATTGTTGATCTTTGGTCTTTCATATTTGCTTTGCGGTAGGTTGAGGTATCATAACCAGAGAGCTTATATGAGCTTGAGAGATGTTTTAATCGCTTTCTTAGTAGAACCACTCGGCAGATGATTGAATAAAAGAAAAGTAAATCCCCTAATTTTGATATGATAATAAAACTCAAATATATTTTTTGTTTGAATTGGAGGATGTTTCGCTCATACAATTTGACAATAATAGAGAGGGTATTATATAGACATAAATCTCCAGGACTGCAAACATTATAATTGACATATTATGGAAAGCTTGTTTAATACTACTCGTAGAGTTCGTGCTAAGTCGCACTCACAATGCCCTCTTCATAATGTAAGGTATGTGGTGCGTTCCACCACTTTCTACTGATACTAGTGGGTTTACTGTATACCGGTACTGTGAGGTTTTGGGTAACAGTGTTATTGTGGACGGCTATGGGAGAGAACCGGTATAATTTGTAGCAATGGAGAGCGACGCGAGGAAAAGAGAGCTTCTCTGTGAAGATGAAATTATATCATTACAAGAAATAATGGAAGCTTTCAGCGCTCCCCTAAATGAGGAACAAGCTTGGGCTATTTGCTATCAGTGTGGAAAATATTTAGATGAAAGTGGAGAGAGGAATGTGTATGTAGAAGGGACAAGCGGGATACTGCTGAAACAAGATGGAAGCGTTCGTCTTATGGTCGACGTACAAAGCGATAAAGGTACGTAATATTGTCGCTAAAATTTGACTATGATGTGGTCGTATGTGTTTTGTATATTGTCCCTCCTGTTTGATGCATTGATATTCAGTTATTTGCATTTGCTAAAGTATGAACATGTCGAATGCTATAGACAATACCACAGATAGAAAAATGTTCTTCCATATTGTAATCATATATGATTTATATTCAATGTTCACTCCAATGCTTATGTACTATAATCTGTATATATTTGATTCAACTGTATGATACTTCTTATTCTACATGCAGTTTAGGAGGTGGGTGGGGTGGGATTGACTGGTCATAAAAAAAAATTTTAAAAAAAATAAAAAATTACACCATGCATTATTATCAGGCCGCCTTAGAGCATATCTGCATTATGGCATTGTATGTTTTTGTGGTCAAGTAGCTATGCTTTGATGTTTACCATTCAATATTTTGTGAATTTCTCAATTTTAAACTTTCTGCTGAACATCGAAAAACTTTATGCAGATGGACATATTCTATGTACCTAATATTTTCTGTAATATTTTTGTACACAGATGACACAAGAGAAACACAGATTATGGTAAGTCTTTAATTGCAACCATCCATTCAAGCCTGCATGCATTGGTTCCCAATTTTTGTCTGCTAATAATAATATCTTCTTTTATATCACTTCTATGAATATTCATAAGAATTCTAGATAAATGATTGGTCAATTGACGATCACGTGATTAAATATAAATCCCACTAGGAAAAAGAAATCTCTAAATCAGCTTCGAATATCTTTTTCTATTTTTTCCGTCGGAGAAATGGGCGACTATACGATCACACGATATTCACGATCGATTACATCGACAAAATTGGGTCAAGTTCATCAACATTCAGCTGCTGAAAAAAATGGCGTCGATGCAATTATTGTCCAAACCAAACTACTAAAATATGTTTGAAGTAGGCCATAAAAGAGTAGAATCATAAAAGTAAATCGATAAACAATACCTTTTATTAATCTTCTCTTTGGTACAAACTTCCTTCACGAATTGAAAAAGTGGTAAGTTTGCAGTTCATTTCTCGTTGTCTTTTATTTTTTCAAGCAGGGCCCAGGGGAACGGTATAGCGCAGCTACCGGCAGTTCATTTCTGCCCGGGCTGGGTCGGCGCTGGCCACGCAGCGCGTAGGCCCCAAAACCTACTTGCGTACTTCGGTTCAGATAGTGGTGAAGGATCATGGTTTTATTCTTTGAATATAGATTGAGAAAATATCCGTGTTGATGGTATTTATAATTTAGCTAGGAAAGAAAAGATATAACACAAATATACCAAGCATTTAATTCAAATGTTTAGTGAAAATTATGTATCTTCGGAGGGACTGGGAAGTTACTATTTTCTCCTCGGGGGCTTCACCCCTCGGAAAAAAATAGCTTGGTATATTTGATAATTATAGCAATCATTAACAGTACCTCCCCACCCTCCCCCCCCCCTTTGCAATCAAATAAATTACAAATTGAATCTCATTCAATGTTTATGGTTCCATTTGAATAGTGGCCTTTTAGAGTTCAATTTACAATTTTTTGTAAACGGTTCGGTCAAGCTTTATGGGTAATTATTTTCTTGTGCATGAAGTTCTATAAACATTTTTTTTTTGCTAGTAAAAACCTAGAGAGCCCCTTGGACCCTGTAAATCTATATATTTTTTATAGAGAATTAAAGAGAAAAGACAAAAGAGAATCACTGTTTCAGGCATTAATTAGTACTGTATTATCTTCACTGTCCTCTTTTTTATTTTTTAGTGCATTGGGACTACTTTATGTTTGTGATATGCACTATATAAGAAACGTGAATTATTATTATATTATTATTATTATTATTATTATTATAAATATATGTAATTCACACTAATACTGTGATAACCACATGTCCAAATTCTCTTGCAGGTCATGAATGCTCTTGGGAGAACCATATACCACGCCCTAGACTACGGCCTTTCAGAAGAAGAGGAGAGAGAATTATCTCATCCGTTAGAAAAACTTATAGAGTTCATGACCGGTGCGGACATTAATATGAGCCATGATGAGAACTCCAATGAGAATAATAATGCAAGACTGCAGGATGATAGTCTGAATGCGGATAGTTTGAATGTGGATGAAGGAATAGAAGATGGAGAACTTTGTGAAGAGGAGAGAGATGATGGAGGGAGGTCAAAAGGAGATGACGATAAGTTATCAAATGAAGACGAGATCGAGGATGACTCTTCAATCATTCCACAGCTTCTGAAGGTAAGCTAGCAACTTTTTATTATATCAATATCAATCCAAAGAGCGACATCGCATTGAAAAACTGATTCATTACTTTCTTTACGATTAATTTTGGCATTAAAATGGCTTTTAAAGGTTTCATTCTATGTGATGTACATGTAGCATTCTCACAAGCTGATTATTTTTAAGCACAACATACAGATTTTATTTGAAGCGTATTTTGCGGATTTGATTATGATGTCAATAATCAATCAAAAATGCAATTTGCACCAACACCATTCTTTGTTCACAAACTTATTAATTGCAGTCAACTTCATCTTTTCTGATTGGTTGATTTATAGCGCACATGAATATTGGTAATAATAATAATGATACATTGAATTTATTTAGTGCTTAAGTTTCAAAGCGCAAACATAGACATAATGATACATAACATGATAAATTTTAAAAATGGATGATATGAAATCATCTAAAGAATCAGTACTAAAGATTAAGAGACAAACAGATGGCTTTTATAACAGATTTGAAAGATTCAAGTGACTGTGAGGTGAACATGTACATGTACTTCCCAAGCTAGCTATATGATCTACTGCCTTGAGGTTTTTTTCAGTGAACGATATTGATCCCAGTGAGTGAATCATTCTTGTTTGACTCTAGAAGTTCAAGAGATATTCTGCTGGATTATACCAGGGACGTGAAAGGGGTCCCCTCTCACGCCCCTGATTAAACTTAACCCATGTACTTGACAATGTGTCTCATGATATATATGGCTCATTGTATGATTAATGGTATGGTTTATGAAGGGGTGCATAATGAGGGCAATCCAATTTATGATATTCAATGCATGTAGAATGGTACAGAGTAATTTGCAATATGGTTCATATCATTCATAGTAGGGCATATGTACAGCCAGTTCACTGTTTAATACATATAGTTCAGAGTGTGGTACATCTATAAGTATGATTTGCCGGTATGATTTATGATATGGTTCATACATGTAGTATATAGCTGATATGGTAAACCTTATGGTTTATGTTTTAATGTGTAGCTTGGAGGCACATTCATGTTGCCTTAATCGTATAGATGCAAACGTCGATATGGTTTGATCGGCACTGTTCGCACCTCATTTTTGATGGTGCCTTGCTGGAATGCTCCAGAGGGAGTGGCGAATGTGCACACATTGTGTGCGAGCAAGCCTGAATCCAATGACGGGGGTATAATATGTTTGTAAAGCGCTTAGAGACATAGTCTAACTTTGTATAAATCCAGAATATATTGTTATTATAGTGAATGAAAAAAGAATGAGTCTGAATGATTAAAAAACAATAGGGATAAAGGTATTATAACCGATGTGTTGGCTCAGTGGATAGAGGGTCCGCCCCATAATCTTGAGGTCATGGGTTCGAGCCCCGGCCGTGTCATACCAAAAGACGATAAAAAATGGTAGTTGCTGCTTCCCTGTTTGGCATTCAACAAGAGGGGGATAGAGCAATGTCCTTCTGGCGCTGCTCAGCGGCTGTCGGGCCCACGAGAAAAGGGGCAAAATAAATATCTTTTCCGGACAATAAAATTTGGAAGCATTGGAGCATTATGTTATATAATCATTAGGCTGTGTTTACTTTAACCATATCATTCGTAAATTATGCGTGACATTCCAAACTACTGATGATCAGTTCTTGCGGTAAATTATAAAGCGTGTGATTAGTATATACATGTAGCACCCAAGAACATGTTCCAGTTGTTTTAAAGTCGTTCGTAACTTTAAAAACGACTTGGTAAAACACCACCCTGCTCTCGTTTTATTACACAGCTAGAGGTGTTTCACCAAATTGTTTGTAAAGTTGCGCATGACTGGTGTCTGGTGATCAGTTTTTGAGCTAAATAAAAGCCCCCCCCCCCCACGGTTCATGATATGATTCACAGTATGGTTCATCATGTGGTTAGCCACCATATGGCTTATCATACTGTTCAAAATTATTGTTCACTGTATGATTTAGAATATGGTTTATGCGGCGGTCACAACTCGCCGTACCTTCGACGTGCAACTCCCTACGATGGATTTCGTAGAAAATTCGTGCAGCGGAGGTACCTCGCAGGTACAATGCATGTACGACGTGCAGAAAGTTTTTACAATACCCTTACTATAGAATTGCAGGAATCGCAGAAGTTGAATTAGGACCTGTGCGTGCATTGCACATGCAACGCAGGCTACGTCGATGGCACGTGCCCCGTAGCCTACGACGAGTTGTGACCGCCGCATTACATAATTCTGGCTCATGCATGGTATATTTCACAACATGTTTTTAAGGTAAATATTGAATCAAAAGGAGCAGGAAGAGTTACTCTCCCAGAAAAAATGATTTAGAATATGGTTTACATGATTCTGGCTCATGCATGGTATATTTCACAATATGTTTTTAAAGTAAATATTGAATCAAAAGGAGCAGGAAGAGTTACTCTCCCAGAAAAAATGAAACAGTCAATATTAACCATCTTGCAACAATGAGCAATTTATAAGGTGCATCATTATTATTTAATGATATGGATCATCATGTTTATATCCCATAATATGTTTCAGTGTACTGGTTCATAATATGGTTTATATTTGTATATGGTTCATATGGTTAATAGTATTGTTAATTTAATGGTTCATGGTATGTTTCAGTGTATGTTTCATGATATGGTTCATACATGTATATGGTTCATGATATTGTTCATGTATGGTTCGTAGTATGGTCCATGATATGGTTAAAAAATGGTTTATATATATGGTTCATAGTATGGTTCATGATATGGTTCATGATATGGTTGATTGTATGGTTTATACAGTAGTATGGTTCATAGTATGGCCCAATATAGTTCATAGTATGGTCCATCATATGGTTCATAATATGGTTCATTGTATGGTTCTTAGTATGGTTCATATTATGGTTCATGATATGGATATATATGGTTCATGATATCGTTCATGGTATGGGTCACAATGAGATTTATAGAATGCCTCATGATTTTGCTTATATCTTACAAATTATACAATTTGGCCAGACAAACTTATTAGATGGTGTTTTGTTTGGAACAAAAAAAAAGAAGAGAATATATACATGTATTTCAATGATTTTCTTGTTTTGTTTGTTTTCAGATGTGTTCTGACCACCTTCCTCAACCAACAGCAGCATCAACTCACTACCAAGCTGTATGCAGAGCAGTGTATACTGAATATCTAGACCTTGCTACTTTCCTCAATAAGATATCAGGCAGTAAAGAGGTAAACATACAGCGAAACCTCCATATATAATAAAGACTCCACTTATGGGTGACAAAATGGTCATTCTTGGCAGGTGGTCTTTCTTAGCACTAGTCCAAGTTATTTTGCAACTTTGTCCCGCGTGTTACCGACAAATAATTGACCATAAATCAATTATGACATAATTCATCTCAGATATTTTTCATCTTTTGGGTAAAAGTGCTGAGTCTTACCCAAAACATGGAAATGTTTAGAAGTAATCATCTCATAATTGATTTATAATAAATTATTTTACGGTAACACATGGGACAAAATTGCAAAATGACTTGGACTTGCCCTACATGTATAGATAGGTTTATCTAGTACATGTTTCAATTTTCTAAGAGATGCGATTAATATCAGATAACAATCAATATTGGCAAGCTTTCAGCAATATGTGTCAATTAAGAGGCAATTACTTGCAAGCTTACAGGAATGCTTTGTGGGGGAATTAGGGAAGTGATACATGTACTTTAACAATGAAAACATCTACATGTAGTTACTGAAAATGACATTCAAAATACTGTTTCTTTATGTTTTAATACAGATATTAAGGAATTTATCAGACCACAGTGATGAACGTGATGGGAACGTAGAAGACTTAGAGCCTAGACAGTGGGTGAGTTCTTGAGGCCTTCAGCTAGTGAATGAATATTTGTAGCTGTTTGTAGTTCAACACTTTCATCTTGTTTTACAATGCGCCTCGGAATAGTTTAACTAGACAGATGGCGCTATATAAATGCGTTATTATTATAATGAGAAATGATGATAACCAAAGCTGGCTCTGTTGAAATAAGTCAAGCAGAGCTCTTGTACACAGAGTTTAGAAAGTTTGATTTCAGTAGATGACACAACACTGTACATTTTCTTAAGTATCATGTTAACACCCGCTTTGTTGGCCCTTCAAGAGGCTGGTGTGACCTACCTGTTCGGTCTGATCGAGGACACACCCTGTGCGCCATCTACGCCAAGAGGGTCACCATCTTGCTCAAAGGTATCCAGCTGGCTCGTCGAATCTGCTGAGAACTGGTATAGGACCCACACATGCAGGGCATTTGATATGATGTTACCTCCTCAAACTTTAATTTAAAAGTTGGTTCAAAGATGTATGCAAAAATATGTGATTTTTTTTCACCATAGTATAGCATTTATGATATACAGGAACCAAAAGCCTGACTGATTCATGTATATTTCTTGATTATGTTAAAAGAAAACTTTTTGATAAATTTTGTATTGTGATTTATGCTTTTTCAACAATGATTTATTATGAGTATAAGATTGTCTTTCTATGCTAGGATCTGGCTGAAGGGTTGAGAGATCTCAGGAATGCAGTTATACTGAAGAATTATTAATCATTATTTATTCCTTAAATGCTGTGAGCACCTTTCTGGGTAGCCTACAATGTAACTGAGCCGGGGAATAATTAGTTAACAATGTAAGTGCTCAGAAACACCAAGGTTGATACCTTTATTAAAGGGATTTAGTAACTTCCAAAAACAAGTGCAAAAGAGATCGAAATGAATAGAATTCTATCGCTCTGACTGTAAAAACAAACTACTGCAAGTTTCAGATCAAATGCAAGTAATTTACTATCTTAAAACCGTGAAATTTCAAACATGGCTGAGGATACGGCCGCGCATGATTAATTTATAACGCTCCATTGCAAGCTTAACTGCCCGGTAGGAACGGGGACTTGACAACAGGAAATGCATTGAAAACCATGTGCGTTGAAACGCACACGGTTTTGTAAAGCGTCAAGGAGCGGGTTAGAAAATTTGAGTGTAAAATCGTAGATATCTCGAAAGTAAAGCAAGCAAGTAGACTGCAATTTTTAAGGAATACCAGACTAACCTACATGTATGTGTTCATAATCATGTTGGCGAAATGAGCTAAAAAATCCAATTATTGCAATTTGAATATCATTCAATGTTACTGCATCCCTTTAAGCGCTATATAAATGTAACTTTTGTTATTTATTGTGATTATTATTACTTTCATCTTGTCTTTACAGGCAAGGATATGGCTGAATGTCTTGAGAGATCTAAGAAACGGAGTGAAACTGAAGAAGCTCTCCGATCATGAGAAAGGGAGAGCACCTATTGAATATGCATTGACACCATACGAGATGCTTATGGATGATATTAGATCACATCGATTCACTCTCAATAAAGTTATCGTAAGTAATAGATTCAGGTTTTTGGGCACGACTTTCTTCACTATTGGTTAAAAAAAAATAATGAAATGATTGCATGTTTCCAAAGGCTTCAGCCCCCCACCCTCTGACCTTTTTCAGCAAACATAAAAAAATGAAAATGACCTATACATGAAGATTTGGGATTTTAAGTTGTTCATCAGCCCCCATCCCCCCCCCCTCCCCCTCCCACTTTCAGCTGAGCAACTCTACTTTCAAAAATGCTCCGTTTCACTGCTGAGTGAACTCAATGGAAAATTGACTTGTGTCTAGTAATAAGATTCTCTAATTGTAAAACCACAAACTTGACAAAAAACAAGAAATTACTCTTTATCTTAGTATATGCCATTCCCCTGTATTCAACAAGTTTATCACACTTGTTGCTTTCCTTGTGGCAAGAATTTATGCATAGGCCTAGTAATTATGTGTTAAAATTGAAACTATAGAATGTGGAGGATTGTATCTAAGTTTGCTTTACATAGGCATATTACCTGAATTTATGAAGCCTGGTTTTGTATCATACATGTATATCCTTTCAAATGATCAATTTTGTGGTTTCGTTCGTCTGTTTCACTTACACTTCCACATACATTTCTGTCCATTTGTCTATCAATTTTACTCTTTGTGAAAAATCATTTTGATGTGCTTACTCAAGAAAAATGTGTACCAGTACTGTATATTGTAATCTTGATGTAATCGAATGTCTATGTACAAAGTTACCTTGTTATCATATTCACCTTTTATATGTGTAATCTTGTCTTGCCATCACCTGTGATATTTAAGTCTGTTCCAAAATAGCTTTTTGCTCACAAGTTTTCACTTGAGACATGCCACTTTCCCCCCTCCCCCCTCCCCCTCCCCCAAAAATACTAAAATAAAAGTATTAAGTTCAAGTAGACAGTCAACAATATTGCAAATAAAGAATTTCTTTTTATTACCATTTTTTATAATTTCTGATTCATAGTCTATTTTTAAAATTCATGTATGTATTTTTTATTTGTATTATTTCTGTGTAGCATAAATAATTTCCAAAGTTTTTAGGATCTCATTTACGTATGGAAGAAATACTTATTGTTATTTTGTTCACTTTCATCTGACCTGCGAATTGGAAATTTATTGTAGCCTCATCTTAGAAGAAATTAGCGTGCATGTTGTCCACTTGTATTGTTCTTCTTCTTTCCCACATATTTTCTTTTCTCTGCATCCTGCCTTACCCCTAAAGGTCGATGGTATAATCCCGTCAAGAGTTAAGAAGGAAGCACATGATATAATTCTAGACTTCATCCGCTCCAGGCCACCTCTCAAACCTGTAAGTATTGTAATAGATGCAGCCTCGGAGGCGTATCCAGGGAGGGGGAGCTTTGGGGTGGGCTTTTTAAACATTTATTTATGCTAATTGTAATATCTAAATTTTCATGAAAATAATTGACCACAAAAATGGATTCTCTACATTTATCCAATGTTATGTTCAGAACAATGGCAATACATATATGCCATTTCATTGCTCTGAAAATTTTCAGACTTTATTCCAGACCCAATCAATTAATACATAGAGTTGATTTCATTTTTTAAAACTTATTTATTTAATATTTATTTGTTTGATTTTAGTATCTAATTTAATATCCAGGCAGAATATACAAAATATACAACAGATACATAAGGGAGAGACGACTAGTGCGTGAGAATTACCAAAAGATTACCCCCCCACCCCCCAAAAAAATATATAAATAAATCTTGTTTCTAAATTAAAACATGATGCAATAGAATCTAAAATTAAAATGACCATGAAAATTAGCAAAAACATCTCTGGAATAACCATTAGACAGGATTATAATAAAATAATACATTTATCTTTGATTAAATATTGGGAATATACATTATATTAAAATGATGCATTGATATGATTCTGACTTCTGTTCATTTACTATAGACCTTTGTCATACCATCATGCACGTACATTCATATTTTATTTTTGCATATACTTCCCCGGTATATGCTATATAGTTCTTTTATTTTTTACTGGTACAAGTAATTATGGGTTGTTGAATTTGATTGCCGCATGTATTCAATTTGTCTCTTTTCACAAGCTTTACACGTTTGCATGTATATGTGGCTAGGACTGTACATCTCCATTGATGTTAACTGTGTCATAGACCTGTCGTACTTAACTTGTATATCATATTTCTTATGATATTTATGTTACTTTGAATCAAGGTTTGATTTGATTCTAATTTTCAGTAGAATAAATTATAGAGCTTGTGCTACAGTGTGATGTCATGAATGTTATTCATTTTGTAGAGCATTATGTATGCATGTATATGTTTTGTAAATCAATATATTTAAATTAAGAAATCATACAAAAAGTGGTGGATGATAATTTGTTTGAGCAGGAAAGCATAATTAATATCTGTTCATATTCTGTGTTATTCAATAAATCTATAACCTTTGCCATATTAGTTATGTTCTATTTTGCTATGATGCATCACTTTATTGATAAAGCTATATTTCAGCCATTTGCTTACCTATTCAATTTATTTTTTAATGAATACGGGTAAAAGCTTTAAGATAACAAAATGATTGAAATTGTCTGATTTTTGCTGTATCTTTACTTTGTAGGTTCCTCAAGATAAATTGAACCAGAAACCACTGAGAAGGGAAAGTGTTCATGAGAAGATTATGAAAGAGATTCGCTCACAGCCTGAACTCAAACCAGCTCCCATCATAAACAAATCAGGTAGGATTGTTACTCAATCTCTAAGCTATGTAATAAGTTGAGAAGAAAATGAAAGAGATTCGCTCACAGCCTCAGCTCTAACCAGCTCCCATCATAAACAAATCAGGTAGGATTGTTACTCAATCTCTAAGCTATGTGATAAGTTGAGAAGAAAATGAAAGAGATTCGCTCACAGCCTGAACTCAAACCAGCTCCCATCATAAACAAATCAGGTAGGATTGTTACTCAATCTCTAAGCTATGTGATAAGTTGAGAAGAAAATGAAAGAGATTCGCTCACAGCCTCAACTCAAACCAGCTCCCATCATACACAAATTAGGTAGGATTGTTACTCAATCTCTAAGCTATGTGATAAGTTGAGAAGAAAATGAAAGAGATTCGCTCACAGCCTGAATTCAAACCAGCTCCCATCGTAACCAAATCAGGTAGGATTGTTACTCAATCTCTAAGCTATGTAATAAGTTGAGAAGAAAATGACAGAGATTCGCTCACAGCCTCAACTCTAACCAGCTCCTGTCATAGACAAATCAGGTAGGATTGTTACTCAATCTCTAAGCTATGGAATAAAGTTGAGAAGAAATGAAAGAGATTCGCTCACAGCCTCAACTCTAACCAGCTCCCATCATAAACAAATCAGGTAGGGTTGTTACTCAATCTCTAAGTAAGTAATCAGTTGAGAAGAAAATGAAAGAGATTCGCTCACAGCCTCAACTCTAACCAGCTCCTGTCATAGACAAATCAGGTAGGATTGTTTTACTCAATCTCTAAGCTATGGAATAAGTTGAGAAGAAAATGAAAGAGATTCGCTCACAGCCTCAACTCTAACCAGCTCCCGTCATAAACAAATCAGGTAGGGTTGTTACTCAATCTCTGAGCTAAGTAATCAGTTGAGAAGAAAATGAAAGAGATTCGCTCACATTGTCAACTCAAACCAGCTCCTGTCATAGACAAATCAGGTAGGATTGTTACTCAATCTGTGAGCTAATTAATCAGTTGAGGAGATTGTGAAGGAGATTCGCTCACTGCCTCAACTCAAACCAGCTCCCATCATAGACAAGTCAGGTATAGTTATTACCCATGCCAATCTTTGAGCCAGGAATCAGTCCTGTTGAGCATGCTATCATCAATTTTGAAAGACTTAGATCTACTATTAAGGTAACTATTTACTGAATGAAACAGATAACAAGGTTGGAGTTTCAAAGCCTGGTAATCATAAGTATAATAGGGTCATTAGGGATGATAAGGAAGATTTGAATCTATATTTTCGACCTTTTACCTGGGTGAATTAAATGGGAAACTTGTTGAAAAAAGATTGCTAGAATGCACGATTATTTTGTTAGAGTAGCTCTCAAGCTCTTAAAAGATACAAGTATCAAGTTGAAGCCCCCTTCCCTTTATAGATGAGTTCTCTACCCCTGTTTGCTTTGAGGTAATATTGGTATTAACAAAGCTCTCATATGATCATTATTGGATGTAAAAAATATTTTAGTGGTATGCTACAAGTTCGTAGTGTTGCAAGTTTTCATGTGTAACCTGAAGTCAGGGCCTAGCATTTCATTTTCAGGCCATTTGATTAGGCTTTTTGTGTGTGTATGAAGTAGCTAAGTCTAGGTGATTTCATAGCATCTGATAAATTCTGCGTGGTATCCCCAAGTTATCTTGGCCACCACCTTTCATTAATTACTTTGATCGCTTTATACTCGTGCAGAAGCAAGATCCCAGAGTGCTATATTTTCTGAGGAGTCTGAAGAAGAAGACGATTCTCCTCAGAAGAAGGTCTTGAAGGCAGAGTTCTCCTTAGATTGGTCTGAAGAGGTCAGTTATGATATCTTTTAATTTTTTATTTAATTACTTTTCCACTTTTTTTACCTCATAAATATGTAAAGAAGTGTTAATAAAAAACTAGGCCTATGACGTAACAATTGATCACATAACAGAGCAAGGAAAAGGTGTCATGTGATCTAAAATTAGTTGATAGTGTACAAAAATGGCCCTTTAAGTATATATTGCATCGTTTTGTTATTATTATCATTATGATGCTTTATTTTTAAAATGATTATATCATGTATAATCATTTTAATTGAATATAGTTCCTTTCTTTATCATAATTTTCATTATGTTATCATTGATATCAGCATTATTACTGTTATATAATAATCAGTTCAGAAATGCCAAGTTCAGTTGAAGAATACATTTATTTAAATCGGATCTCTCAATACAAAACAGAAACAGTTACGTGTAAATGTACACAATATTTGACAATCAATGCGATATGATCTGACCCAGAAGTTACATGATATGTATCTTGTGTTGGGATGCCCTAGATTTACAAGTAGTGTGATAAATTGACATTAGAAATAACTTTGATATAAAAAAATACATCACATATGTGACTCATTATGTCAAAATGAGACACAAGTCGATAGAAAAGAGGCAAAGATATCGGTAAAATAATCCATTTTCAGATACTTTCCCTATATCATTTTTTGCTCCTTTTTTTTCCCCCAGAGCACACATGAAACATTGAAGATTCTGAAAATTACAAAAAAATTCCCCCCTAAAAAGAAATTTTTCATTATTTTGCCGATTTCCTTGACAGTTTGCCGAGTTTGCTCGGCGACTTGTGTCTCATTATGATGCTTCATATATATTTGACCAACTGGGGAGCGTTTCATGAAAGGACTTGTCGGCTGTTTTATCCGACAAATTTGCTCTCAGCCAGTCAGATGCAATCATTTCAGTAGCTTATAACAGTTGTCAGTGAGAATCAGTGAATATTTTTTTCATAAAATGCTCCCCAGGAATCAGAGAGTGAAACAAGCAGGCACGAGTTTGACTCCTATCCAGTACCAAGACAAAGAGTAGAAGAAGAGATAGATGGTGTCAGGGCGAGAATGGATGTTGATGAGGATGATGGTGGTGATGATGATGGAGAAGATATTCTTGAACGAGCAATACAGAAGATCATTGATGACGGACAACATCTGGATCAAAGTTTCTTCTTAGATGTCAGCTTGCCACTAGGTATTTACCTTAAATCTCAAGTTATTGATTTGATTTGATTTGATTTGATTTATTGGTTTCCAAATAATAACTATCTGATAACAATTTAAGAAATGATATTCAATTCAAGACCCAAACTGAAATTATAAGGTAGGGCAACAGCCTAAGCAAAGCTTGATGGGCTCGCAGCATACATGATCATATTCTAATATAATGTAAGAAATAATATTTATCTAACAAATAAGTATGAGTTTGACTTTCATATTTGGAGAGCAGAGTAAGTAAGAAAGAAATGGGAGAGAATCGTATGTTTGTGCAACATTAAATTTCTACGATTAATTTTACATGGAATTCTGAGATTATCTCAAATTCCTGGTGACAAAATGTTATTTACAAAAGGATATACATGAAGCCAATACACAAATCTATTGTCATATACAATGAAATCCTTGTCCTGATACATGTAGATGCCTATTTTGTTTTAGTTTGGCATGTGCTAAGAGGCACCCATGGAACATAAATGGTTTATTTTTCAATCACATACATGTTTATCATGTTCATAGTTGTTAACATAACTACAATACTGTATGTTAGCTTGCCACCTGAGAGGTATATCAGTTAATGAAGATGTGTAAAATGTTCATTGTCTTAAACAGAAAAGTTAATACCGGATATACAGCACTCATATTATCTTTATCAGTGCTGTTTTGTTTTCCCTCTCTCTTTCTGTCTCTTTTTTTTTTTGTAATTAAAAGACTTATCTCATTAAAATTCTTTCATAATAACTTGTCAATGTTTTCAGATACAATTTTTGTGCTTTTCGAACAAGATTGAATTTATAAGCGATGCAATATCTATATACATTTGAAATGGGAATTACATGCTTTTCCAAAATATTTTTTCTTTGAAGATACCATGGTTTCCACTCCTGAGAAGACTCTAACCATAAGTAGATCATCACTGTCAAGTTTTGATGAGATAAGGTCAGATGAAATCCCATCTCAGAACACTCCTAGAAGACACAGCATAGGTCCCTGTCAATCATTCCAGGTAGGTTCTTAGACGAACAATATTTTACAAAAGTCTAATTGAATCGTTATTGATCCTCAAATTGGCATGAAATTGGATGAGATAAGGCGACGCTCAGCACTATCGTGTGCCCGGGCTTTCGGGGCAGCTAGATTTTCTCGGGCAACCAAATCCAGAAAAAATGAACAAAAAAGTTCTGTCCCTTAATTCCATCCAAATTTAATGTAAATATATGAAAGGATTGTTAAATTACCATTTGCTCTGCTATTTTTGAAAAGCCGCTGGACATATCATTTAACAGAGATCAACGGACAGCAGTTGCCATTGATTTTTTGAAGAAGTGTGTTGTCATTACGTGAAATTCTCACAAGGTTTAACTTTGCAGATATGGAGTGTGCGTCTCACAGGCTATCCCTCTCTTCTGCTTTATGAAAATTGTGTGTTAATTTAGACTACTTTATTTTGAATTCATACCAAATTGAAGTTTACCACAATTCATACTTCGTTCACAATGCCCCTTGGTATAGTACTACTACATGTAGATACAAAGATGGTGCAATTTGAATGTTTTATATTGTTATTATTATCCTCGTATCTTTTAGTCTGCTAAGAAGCCGTCTCAGAATAAGGATAGCTTATCACTGACAGTAGAGGAGGTCGTCCATATCAGGAGTGTGTTAGTCAAAGCAGAGATTGAGGAACTAAGAGGCAACGCTAAGCTTTATAGAGATGTACTACAAGACAAGGTATGGCAAGACTACTAAAAAGAGTATCAATTCATACTATGAACCATATAATGGACCACACTATGAACTATATCATGAACCATACACTGGAATATATCACGGACCATACTATGAACAATATCATGAACCATATGAACCATATCATGTAACATACACTGAAACATATCCTGAACCATACTATGAACCATACTATAAACCATATATGAACCATACAAAAGTATGAACCATATCATGAAACATATAATGGGCCATTTAACCATACGTGATTCATCGTATCAAAAGGAGACACAAGCCGCCGAGCAACGACCACTTTGAGTTGAGGTAATTAGCAAAATAATAAAAAATGTAAAATTCTGGGTAAGACATTTTTTATTGTCTGAATCTTCAGTGTTTCATGTGTGCTCTGTAAAAAAAAAGTTGAATGAAAATGAGATAGGGAAAGTATTAAAAATAGATTATTTTGCAGATTTCATGGACACTTTCCTTGGCGACTTATGTCTGATTTTGATATGATGGACGACATATGGGAACAAAGAAATTACTTGTATCAGCAGCATCCAACTAGAAAGAAGTGTGATCTGAAAAAGGACTTTTGTTTTGATGTATCCTGAACTTCAGAATGCCTAAAAGAGCTTTTCTATGGGTTAACAATTTAAGGAATATCAAGGAAATATGAACCATGAAGGCCTTAATTAAAATAGTTATTCACTGTTAGCATGTATCAAAATAGATATAAATCAAACTCTATACTGACTTCTTTTTCTTTGCAGGTGTGTTTTTCATGCAAACAGAAATTTTTCCTCTTCAAGAAGAAGTTTAAGTGCAGATTATGTAAAAAGTAAGTATTTAAAAACCTTTCAATCTTGGTTTAGTTTAGATCATAAAATTTTACCAGTTTTAGTGCATCGATAACAAATTGTTAGTGATGATTACCTTAAAGTAAAATAAATATAAACGGTAGTTGTAACATCATCACTTGCAATATTGGAAAAGGTGTATTGGTTGCTTAATGATTTGTAGGGCTAAGATGAAATGAATTAATTTGATAACACCGACCAATATCAGTACACCTATCATGTTCGATATGTTTATCATAGTTTTCACCTAACACTACATGCATGTGGTGTGATATAAGTCAAAGGTCAATAGGAATGTGATTGAAAATAGCTGAAATCCAAATCCTTTACATTTTCACATAAAATATGAACCTACTTTCTGCTGTAAATTACATGACAACCTTTTGTCAGTTGGAACACGACAACTTTTAGACAATCTCGAAAATCTTGGTAAAAATACCCCTTAAGAAGTTCATTGTGGCACAGGGCTATCATTTTAGTGGCACATAAAGTTCAAACATGAAGTAACACTTCTCTATCAACTTACTGTTTATCCTCAAACCCAAGATACAAAAATAAATGCTATACGCTGAACTTTGTTTTTATTACTAGGGTGATCTGCATGTGTTTGCTGTGTTAAGATGTTCATTCCTAAAGAAGACTTCTACACATTCCTATCGAGTCTCTCCCCGGACAGCCCTAAGAAGAGTCCTTCATCACCCACCAGACAGAGAGTTATGTGAAATATTTATTTAATTGAACTATTTTTTAGAAAGAATGATCTCTCCTCTGTCTTTTGGTCTGTTTTAATGTAATTCCGACCTATATTCCTGTACACATCAAAACTACAAGACAAATGCTGTCAGAAAAAATGCTTATTACATATTAATATTTTTGATATACTATTGAATATTTGCACCATCTGCCTAAGATTTCCATGTCCCGTCTCTCACAATTTCAACATTGCTGATCACTTCACGGACTGGACATAGTGTGCAATCGGTAAGAGCATCTATAATGTAGGTAACTCACCTGCCCATGAACAGGAGGTCATGGGTTTGATTCCTGGCCGAGTCATACCAAAGACTTACAAAAATGGTACATGTAGGTGCCCTCTAGCAAGGGGATTGGGGTAATAAAAACATAATTGTGCAGGGCCCAGTGGTAAAACAGTTATCAGAATTGAAGTGCCTACCCTGGATAATAAAACAATATTATTGTATTGTTAATATCATTTTATGATTGAATCTCTGCTCTTTTCTTGCTTCAATTCAGTATAAGTGAGCACTACACCATTCTTCAATCAAGCCCAATGAGGAAACGAAACAGAGAGAACTAAATGTATGGCGCCGGCCAAGCCAAGTGGACAATGTTTGCTGTGAATGCTGTACATTCCTCAAGAATACACGGACAGGTCCTTCTCCATCCGGATACAAAGAGATTCCCTGTTCCATTTAGCCTAGCTCCACCACCACTCTACTCAACCTAGCTTCACCACTACTCTAGTTAGCCTAGCTAAACCGTCACTCTACTCAGCCTAGCTCCACCACCACTCTACTCAGCCTAGCTCCCCATCACTCTACTCAACCTAGCTCCATCACTACTCTACCTCACCCAGCTCCCCATCACTCTTCTACTAGCTCTACACTACTCACTGAGCCTAGCTCCCCATCACTCTACTCAACCTACTCCCAACTGCCACTCTAGTCACCTGCTACAAACTACCTACTCAGCTAGCTCATCACTACTCTACTGAACCTAGCTCCACCACCACTCTTCTAAGCCTAGCTCTACACCACTCCTACTCAGCTAGCTCCCCACACTCTACTCAACCTAGCTCCACTGCCACTCAGTCAGCTGGCTCCACCACTACTCTATTCAGCCTAGCTCCACCACCACTCTACCCGCCTGGCTCCCACCCTAGCTGCCCATCACTGATCAACCTAGCTCCATCACCACTTTACTCAACTTAGCCCACCACCACTAAAGTCAGTTTAGCTCACCACCACTCTACTCAACCTAGCTGCTCCACCACCACTCTACTCAGCTAGCTCCACCACCACTCTACTCAACCTAGCTGCTTCACCACCACTCTACTCAGCCTAGCTCCACCACCACTCTACTAAACTAGCTCCACCACCACTCTATCTCAGCCTAGCCACCACCACTCTACAAACCTAGCTCCACCACCAATCTACTCAACCTAGCTGCTCCACCACCACTCTACTCCAGCCTAGCTCCACGACCACTCTACTAAAACCTAGCTCCATCACCACTTTACTCAACCTACCTCCACCACCACTAAAGTCAGTTTAGCTCCACCACCACTCTACTCAATCCAGCTGCTCCACCACCACTCTACTGAGCCTAGCTCCACCACCACTCTACTCAACCCAGCTGCTCCACCACCACTCTACTCAGCCAAGCTCCACCACCACTCTATTCATCCTAGCTCCACCACCTCTCTACTCAGCCTAGCTCCCCCACCACTCTATACTCAACCTAACTCCACCACTATACTCAGTCAAGCTCATCTCAACTTCAGAAAATAATCATCTCAACCCATTTCATTCATAATAGTATTTGGTTTCACTTTTTAAACTCACTTTACTTATTTTGAAGATAAATACAACTCTTTTTGCTTTTTGCAGACAACTGATTGCTTTAATTGTATATATGTGGTATCGAAACACTTCATTTTTATCTGAACAACAGGCGCGTTGATGAATATCACTTTTACACGCATAGAGATTTCTCTATTTAGAGCAAAATACAGGGTCCTGATTTGAGGCTTTACTTTTATAAACCATGTCATTTGCTATCATTGTTCCAATTCTTTCCTTTTGTTAAATTCCAGTACCAAGCAATAATGCAAATTTGAATTTTAGTTTTTTACATTATATTCAAACTTATGTATTCTAATGTACAGAAAATATAGTATTCATTATGTTGAGCAATTATATGTATTCCATATATAGATTTATTGTAGTGCAAAATGTATATTATTCTGCCAAATTTGAGATATCAGTTTTAATTTTTAAGTCTTTCTTAGGAATTCATCTTGTACAACATGAACTTGCACCCTTAAACCACCAGTCCAGTCTGACTGAACAAGGTTGCAATGATGCAAATATTATGCACCGGTATTCTTAAATTTTGTTTAAAGATTGAAACTGAGTAGAAATATATAATATGAACAAATGAGCAAATGCTCAAGTGATCGGATGCTACAGAACCTGGTATAAACCTGAAGGAGAGAAATCAACTTCGGAATAAATGAGAGGGATCACAGTGAAGTGATGCAGCTTTTTGCCAGGTTCTATAGCTTCAGATCACTTGATCATTGAAAGCTACGGGGCTCTCTGCGACGAACATAGACATAAGGGCTTGCCATAGCTCTGTCGCTAAAGCCCCTGTCTAGTAATAAGAAGGGCTTGGGTTTGAATCCCGATGGAATCCCATTTTCTATGCTAATTTTTTTTTCCAAATCAAATGGTATTCTAATGTGTACCTCTCCAGGATTATTACAACCAAACCAAGAATGTACACATGAAAAATTGATGTGATGATAGGGTGTTTCCTGAAATCCTTCCAAAAGGCATGATTATTATGTAAACATGTTCAAAACTGATGGCGTGCATTTCTGTTTGCTGTTTAATGAATTACCGTTTTTAAAACAAAAACATTGCTAGATTTGTATCCTTGGCCGATATTGATTACTGGAAGCGTCACTCTATGAGATCGTTACTTTTCCTTTCTCAAAGACCATAAAAGCAGACATTTATAAGTTTTCTTGTTAGAAAAGAATAGGGCAAAACTGAAGACCTGGCGAAGAATTTTTATAGAATTAGATATACATGTATTACGTATTATTGTTCCAAACATCTTATTGGTCAAAGTATGGGTATAAATTTTGCTCAATAGGCATATGACACAATTGCTAGACAATATATATAATATATAACACAAGAACACAAATCATGTACATGAATGGGAAATGAGTATGCACAATATTGACATTTGCACTAAGCTTACTGTATGATTTTTATATTTTCCTCCAAATCTTTTTTCCGATCACAGTTTTAAGATTACCTAGATGAAATGTGTGTATCATTTGTAAATTATCTTGTTTTAATTATTATTTTCCACCAAAAGAATTCTGAATTCACATTCTTTTAAAAGTGTAATTTACATCACTCGGCTATATAGACAACTTATTTGTATCTTGTAAGGCAAAGATAAATTATGATTGGTAAGAATATATTATGATTTTGTTAATATGTAGAGTACATGTAGTACCAAAATTTGTTCTTGGGTCTTAGTAGGTACATATATGTAATTACTTTTGTTATTAGATGATTTTAAATTTAGTTCTTTGTTGATTCTTGCCAATTAAGCTGTTGTATCAATAGCGTTTGTAGTGCTCATTTTTTGTCATTTCCAAACAATTCCTCATTAAACCGATATTTTCTCGTCAAAGTGAGTAGCCATGTACATTACGTTTTGCCAAACGAAAAGTCACTTGTGGGTTTTCTGTTCATTATTTTGTTAATGTAAATAATTTATAATACATAATTCATGACCAGTAAAAATTAAACATAATATGTCTAATTTTTATTATACATATGCAAATTTTTCACTTGTGCAAAATGATAGAATTCATTTTCTAGCATTATTTCATTTTTTTTTTCATGATTTTGTTTTATTGCTCTCAAGAAACTTATTTCCCCATTCCTTTAAACAAGTTAATATATTGTTGGAAACATAATAGTATATGTATCTATATAGATATACATCTTGTCTTTCATTATCTCGAAATTGTCAATATTTTCATCAAGTTTTGTGAAGGGATAGGTAAAGTGATTTTAAAAAAATAATCTATCCCCCTCTTCTTCTTTTTTTTGCAATTATGTTTACAGGATTTGTGTGAGAGCCCATACTAGGTCTACTACTGGTGTGTAGATGTTAGTAATTGGGAAAAAGATAATTTCTTTGTTCAAACAAAATATTGATGTACTGTTCTCATAATGAAAGTGGACTATAATATGCAAGCACTAGTGTAAACATTGCATTTACAGCATCATAAAAACTTTGACAACTTATATTTGTCTTCAGCAAAGTGCATCTGATAACATTTACGTATTCATGACTGTCTTATTATGCATTTCAATTTTCTCATACGTTTTACAATCTGTTTTGTCTGATTTTAATCTTATAAGTTTAGTAATTGTCTTTAGAGATGTTGTTAGTTCTAACTTGTCAGGCAGTATTCCTCAATCACATCACCTGGGGGACATTTCATGAAAGGACTTAAACCAACGTTTTATCCGACAAATTTGCACTCGGCCAATCAGATGCAAGCATTTCAGTAGCTTATAACAGTTGTCAGTAAGAATCAGTGAATGTTTGTTTCAGGAAATGCTCCCTTGATCAACAGATAATTGCTCCCTGTTATTCCAAATGCTCATTATTCTAAACACATAAATTTCCTACACCTGGAAGTTTGTGAATCCAAACGTACAATCTGATATGGTAATATGAAAATGGAATAGGGTTTGGATTATTTAATTTCCATATCATATAACCTTTAAATTATTCAGCAAATGTTCAATAAACGAACTCTATTTTATTTTCTGATCAACGGTCTCCATGTGTAGAGAATTTATGGGTTCAGAATAATGAGCAGCACTGTGTATGTAACAGTCTGTATCAGTAAAATTGGTACAAGCAGGAAATATGTTCTGATAGAATGAAGATAAATCACAACCTGCTAATAGTTGGTAATTCCTTAAAGCGAGAAAAAGCAGACTGTCTTCTGAAATTATTTCATCTCATTTGTTGCTGTAGATCTTGAGATATGATCATTTATCTATTATAAAAAAAAAACAACAACAAAATCGCCTGTACGCATGTGTTTTATGACATTATGTATGTTAAAAAAATAATAGTCCATGATCGCCAGGGTGCAGATGTGTAGCAGACAAGGAATTTGTGTAATTTCAATTTTTTTTCCAGCTTTAATTTGATACCGCATTCAGACATCTTTTCACAAGATTTCAAACCTAAACTATGTTCCACGCTTGTACATAATTGAAACAGACTGTATATGTAATGTTACTTTCATTTAATGACTGCATAGTAATTACTAAGTAGTCTTTCTAAATTATCATGTATGGCTTGTCAAGTACATTGTGGTGCTCTATTCAATGCATCTATTTCCTTTTATGCAAGTGTGAAGTATATTTATTGATAATCAGTACACAATTTCTCATTGTTTTTACTTTGTTTTATTTATAGGACTTTTATATCTTGAAAATATTTCTATTTAAAGCCCTTTATCTTGCATTTTCATTGCTGTTTGCAAGTTCCTGTACATTCCTTGTAAGAGACTGAATTATTTAAGAACGTAAATATGAGGCTGATTAATTATTTAAAGGACATAATCAAGAGCTGAAGTATTTCCAAACAAAATTGTTCATTATGAATGCAGGCTGATACTGTATCTATTTGTATATATTATGTTAAAATAAATCCATAGGAAATGCTAATGTGTGTGAAATGACTTATTTCTTTGGTGCTTAAAATCTAGTTTAGTGATTTAAGTTCAAATTACAGTCAAAATAATCTAGCATCAAACGTCTCAAATTCAAGACTCTACCATACAAACTACTGTATTCAGAATGCTTGAATTCTGTTTCTTTTGTAATGAGTTCACACTCATTGATATAAGCAAAATTGAATAGCAGCTTGTACATAGTTTGATATCGGATATTTTGCCTGCCATTTGGTAATAAATCTGGGATGGATCAGTGGCGGATCAAGGATGTGTAAACAAGGGGACTTGTTCGATTGGAAATTTTGATAAAGCTCGAGGGGGAAGCAGAAGGAAATTTTCTAATCTATTATTTTATTAACATGTATGCTCAATATGATTATCAGAAAATACGGAGAGCATGCTCCCCTTGCCTCCCTGCCTTACTATCCCGCACTACACTGATTGATTGAATTCAATTGAAATTTATTTGACATCATCAGTAAACGTACATGATATTTTGTCAACTTTGATTGAAAGAGGGAATTAGGTATTTAACTGCTGGATATTAATAGAAGATAGTGGGTACCCTCACTAAGCGACCCACAAAAATATTGAGTGACGGTCTGATTACATAAGAATTGTTATATTTATGATGAAGAAGCAATGTAATACATGCTTTACGACAGAATTATTGCAAGTCAGTTTATAAAAAAAAAAAAAAAAAAAATGCATGTATCTAAAATTTATTTTAGGGCTTTAATTAAAATCAGAGAATAAGCCTGAACTTGATCAGACAACTTTGATGCTTTCTAGTATTTTAAATAAACGTTCAAATGGTTTGATCTGTAATATTCCTGTTCAAATTATTTTAATCTCCACATACACACACACACACACACACACACACACACACACACACACATTAGCTCACTCCCTCTCTATCTCCCTCTCTCTCTCTCCCTCTCCTTTTAACTCTCTATAACTAAGTTTGATGTAGCTGAAAATAGTCCTAAAACTCCATTAGTTGTATTAAATTATTCTCATTTTCTCATTTAGTGATTGACTGCATGACTGTTTAGTAGTATGGATTGATAGAACTAGAAAGCTTGCCTTATCCTCTTGAATCATTGAGCTTTCTATAGCCATTTAGTCGACTTAAATGCTGTATAATTTTTATTTATTTTCTTTTTGTTTTTTGTCTATCTCTCTCAGTTGATCTAGACCCCTAAAAAAATGGCAATGGTAAACTTTGGGTGCTTTTAAAATTATTAAATTTTATACCATTTCCAAGTTCATTTACTTATTTTTTATTTTATTTTTTTTTTTTTTAATACTAGTAATACCCTTCTTATGATGATGGTCATGCGTACATGCACAGAATAGGAAAAGTCAAAAGCCAAAATTGCAAATTAAATGCCCATAATTACGATTGTTGCCTATTGCCAGTTTCTCAATGTGCAACAAGACATGCATTTTTCAACTTTTCACTTTTCACTTTTTGAATTGAATTGAATTGAATTGAATTGAAGACTTTATTCCAGACACAGCTGCAGATGCAGAGGTCCTTATCAACATACAACATAAAATAGTATAGGTTATGAATACAATGATAATACTGAAATACATAGTGAACAAAGAAAAGTAAAAGATCTACAATGAGAACAGCATCTGAGATATACAGTGCAAAGATTAAAACAAAAATAAGAAAAGAAAGAAGGGGGAAAATAAAAAGGACTAAGGCCTAACAATATCTGAAACCCTACCTTTGGCAAGAACAAAAACTTAAATAAATTCAACGAATGAGATATCTATTACTTAAACAAACAAACAAACCAGAAATTATTATTATTATGATTATTTTCACCTTGCCACTGAAGCTTGCATTCATGACTATGAATTCAAGCTCAGTCACAATTGCCAATATAGGGTATTAAAAAAAGAAGAGTAATGAACTTTCTAAAGGTATATGAAAATAAAGAATGATAATATAAAGCCTCAAATGTGGTCGGCCTTCTTTAATATTTAAGCAATTATTTTAAGTTTTGCTTTATATATGCATTAGGGGTTGTGCATTCAAGCATGATGACCATTACAACAAGGTATCAATAGAAAGAGGATTCAAATTTCAATCAACTTTTCATGCAAGTTAAGAATGATCAAAAACGCACCTTGAAAGTTATGAAGGCTCAAAAGTCGAGCATCAACTTTATGAACAATAAAAATGCATTTAATTTTTTGCAAGTTTTGACATTTGATTCATGCCTGATTTGACTTTTCTCTATATTCAGACATTCTATGCATTGAAGCATGGCATCGATCACTACAAATAGAATATCAATGAGAATAAGAATGAATTAACTTTTCCAATTAATGGTAGGCCTATAGCCTATATCAAGAATTACTGAATAGCTAGCTTCCAAAAAAGTTGCTCAAAATCAAATTGCTGATTTTTTTTTTTTTTTTTTTTTTTTGAGGGGTTGATATATGATTAGCTCCTTGTTTTCTATTCTTTCTTCTTCTTAATTTTTTTTTTTTTAGGATGAATTTTGCTGTCTAATGCGATGCACCTGCTAAAAAATTAAATTAACCCTGTCATGGAGGACTACTTTCCTAGACTTCATGACCCTATATATCATCTAGCTCCCACGTCTTTTCTTAACATTTGTTTCTTTCTCCCCATCTCTCTTATTCCTTTCCATTTTATCTGTCTTATTCTTCCTTTGTCTTTTTCTTTTCCTTTTTGCTTAAAATGAGCTTTTTCGAACCTCCAGAGTCCACCGCAGTACTAGTCACCAGCTCATGAATAGCCTGGCCTGGGACTTTTTGTTGTTGTTGTTTTATTTTGTTAATTGATTGACATCGCATGATCGTGACGTCATATCGTAAGAGATACCACCGGTAAATTTGCATATTTCGAGCATTACATCACTGGCACTTTGGTCTTTGTTTGCTTCAGCTTACGTGGTAAGAAATTGCATCAATATTTTTATTTTTTGAACAAGTATTCCGTAGAACTAAATGTAATTTAAGCCATAAATGTATTCACATTTCATGTGAGATCGTTTAAGTCGTAAATAATCAAGTGCTAGCGACTGGAATCTCTATTTGGACTGAACGGTTTCCGACACTGTTTCCACGGGGTTGCGCTGGGGCAGATAACTCGTCGACAACGTCTGCATGGCCATGGGCGCGCACTCAAAATAAATGTAGATCTACATGTACCTGTGTAGTGTCATGCCGGTTTCTCCTGCCGCTCCCCTCCCTGTGGCTATGAGTGTGGGGGTCTAGCGGGGCCACTGTTGTTTTTCTAAACTAATTAGATAAAAAATATGATCAATTTCTGTCTAGTTATTGCCATTGGGTGTCCGGACGGGCCGGGTTACAACGTATCCATCCTGTGTTATAAGTACTAAGATAATACCCGGGATGAGTGATCACGAGGCAGTTATTGCTGATATTCACCTTGGAGTTAAGACTAATAATAAGAAACCAAGACAGATTTTTTCTTTAAAAAGGGTAACATTCCAGCATTGAAGAAGGACCTTATTGAGGCTTGCACCAAGATAATAGATGGAGAGGATAGATCATTAGAAGATAATTGGTCCCTCTTTAAAGACGCCATCTCCAAAGCAATGAATACCACGTTCCTGTCAAAACGCTGAAAAACGGAGGTGATTTACCATGGATGACAACCAACATTAAGAGAAAGATTAGGAAACGCAAACAATTGTTTAATAAGGCAAAGAAAACTGACAGGCATCTGACTGGGAAGGTTTCCGACATTTGCGAAACAGTATTAGACGTGACTTGGATGCAGCTCAAACCCAGTACATCCGGGTATCCTCAACACCGAAAATCTTCGCACAGCTCCAAAACGCTTTTGGTCCTTCGTCGCTCACAAACGTCGTGATCGCAGTGGAGTTCCTCCGCTTCACCAACGAATGACTAACCTGCAATAGTCTTCAGAAAGCTGAGTTCTCAATAAGCATTATGGATCTATTTTACTGATGATGATCCATTGATAAATCACCCTATTGACTCTGAACCTTATCCAGCAATGTCGTCTATAGAAGTTGATGAAGCAGGTGTACTTAAGCTCTTGAAAGGACTAGATGCCCAGAAAGCACGTGGCCCTGATGAAATACCTGCATATATTATGAAGGAATGTGCTGAAATCTTAACTCCAGTTCTCACAAAGATTTTTAATCAGTCACTAAGGGAGGAACCTTACCCAAGGACTGGCTTACAGCCAATGTCTGCCTGTATACAAGAAAGGAGATCGGTCTCTTCCTGTAAATTACAGACCAGTATCCCTGACATCTGTATCCTGTAAATTGCTAGAGCACATTATATTCATCATATTATGGCTCACATCGAAGACCATCATATCCTAAAACATTATCAACATGGATTCTTGAAAGCCCATTCTTGCGAGACTCAACTAGTAAATACAATAGAAGAGATCATGCGCTGCCTTGATACAACCCCAGGCAGCCAGGTTGACATGCAGATATTAGACTTTAGTAAGGCATTTGACACCGTATCCCACCCTAAACTACTACGCAAGATAGACCATTATGGAGTACAGGATTCAACCTACCGATGGATTAACACCTGGCTTACCCAACGTAGCCAACAAGTACTTGTGGATGGTGAAGTCTCCAAACCAATTCCAGTCTCTTCTGGAGTGCCACAGGGAACTGTATTGGGTCCGCTCATGTTTCTCCTGTATATAAACGACATCGGTGATCGAGTATAAGTCCAGGAACAAAGATTAAGCTTTGCAGATGATTGCATCCTCTTCGCCACATTCAAGAAAATGAAGATCAAGACCAACTTCAAAAAGACCTGGATGCTCTCAAGGAATGGTCAACCTCATGGCAAATGAGCTTCAACCCATCCAAATGCCAAACCATGCAAGTAACCAGAAGTAGACAACCGAAGAGACTTTATATAATATGCATGGGTGCAACTAACATCTGTTAAAGAGACAACCTACCTGGGTGTTCACCTATCTAGTGACATGTCATGGAAGACCCACATCAACCATGTAGCAAATGATGCAAATAAGATCTTGGGATTCATCAGAAGAAACCTGTCAAGATGCGACATCAAGGTAAAAACTGCTGCATATAAAGTCCTTGTACGTCCCAAACTTGAGTATGCAGCTACGGTTTGGGACCCACACCAAGCTTGCCTTGTCGACAAACTGGAGATGGTCCAGCGAAGAGCTGCTCGATTCGTCTACAGTGACTATCGGCGAACTACAAGTGTCACCGAATTACTCAGATCCTTGGAATGGTCTTCTCTTCAACAACGAAGGAGAGACAGCAGACTAACCTTATTCTATAAAGCACTTCATGGAGAAGCTGCTGTAGACATCCCGGACTATGTCCATGAAGCACCACGTTCTGTGAGAAAAACAGCAGCCGCCTTGTCCCACTACAGTGCCGAACAAAGGCCTACATGAACAGTTTATAACAACACCATAAAAGGTTGGAACAAACTTCCCTCTGTAGCCAAAAACCTGAACTCTACAAAATCCTTCAAACAATACCTAGAGAAAAGTCCCCCATCAATTTAAAATGTACTGCACGGAAGCGACACCACCTCTAGACGCAAGTGCTGAAAAGCGATGTCTGGATAACATTCTGAGATTCTGAGATTGGGTGTCTGGACGGGGCAGGTTGGGTGTCCATCCGGATAGATATCTAGACTACTCAATTCATTTTTACAAACCATGGGCATGGTCCATGACCATGCATTTGAAACTTTAAGGGATTTTAACATGTTTAACTTTAAGCAATGTCTTTGTAGTGTTTTATGATTTATCCCAAAATGTTGTGTAGATCTAGTCTAACGTTAGATCTAAACCCCTCCCAAAAAGTTTCGCACGTGGACTTTGGGCCATGATAACTTTTCAGGTACGCTTTTAGTTATTCCTGATATTCATACCATTGGAAAGATAATTTATTCCCCTTTTTATTATTATCCTATCTGTAATGGTTTTGTCATGCTTTAATGCACATAATATCAAAATATGGAGAAAAGTAAAAAGTAAAATGTTGTAAAATGCACTTTTATTGATCACATTAAAGTTCCGCAACTTGACTTTAGGTCCTGATTACTTTGGGGATATTTTCTAATTTTTATTGAATTCTATACCATTGCCAAGTTAATTTATTCCTCTTTTGATTGATACCTTATTTGTCATGACTATGTCATGTTTGGGTCCACAGGAACCCTGAATACCACCTGAATACATGGCAAAGCTAAAGATAATTTTCAGTTTAAATTTCTGTAACACTACTTTGAAGCTTGATACATTTTAATGTGGGTTTTCAAGCATTATCAATTTTCATAGCATTAAAAAGTTCATTTATTCTTCTTTTTATTGATGCCCTAATTGCAATAGTAACATCATGTTTCAATGCACATAACTCATGAATATAATGCAAAGTAAAAAGTAAAAAATAGCGAATTGCTTTGTTATTGCTGGCAACAGACAGTAATACTGACAATAGGCATTCAATTTGGAACATTTAACTTCTGACTTGTCCTAACATTCAGGTGTTCTGTGCATGCAAGAACAACACTCTCGTTAAAATTAGGGTGTCGTTAAAAAGAGGAATAAATTTACTTGACAATGGTATAAAATTCAATAAAAATTATAAAATACCCCAAAAAGTTATCAGGGCCTAAAGTCGAGTGGCGGAACTTCACTTTGATGAATGCATTTTGCAACATTTGACTTTTTACATTTCTCCATATTCTGATGTTCTGTGCATTGAAGCATGACAAAATTATTACAAATAGGATATCAATAAAAAGGGGAATAAATTATCTTTCAAATGGTATGAATATCAGGAATAACTAAAGCGTACCTGAAAAGTTATCATGGCCCAAAATCCACTTGCGAAACTTTTTGGGAGGGGTTTAGTTAGAACAAATAATATTGATGATGATATTGATAAGCAGTAGGCTATTCAATGTAAATTTTTGGCTGATTACTGAGACAAAAAAAAACAGGCTTCATATTTGTTAAGTGTCTGGACACCCAACCCCCCTTCCATCCAACTGTTAGGCCTAGATCTACGTTACATGTCCAGTGTTGTTTGAGAATTGTAGGCCTAGATCTATATATTTTTTAATATTTAGGGTCTAACAACAAGCCAGGTGTATCATTGTCTGAAAGTGCATTAAGACTTTAACTTTAAGTGTCTAAAATTTGTTTTAAAGCATTGGTTTTTCCCAATGTTTCTTGCAGTTACAATATAAAATAGATGTAGATCTAGATCTAGAATATACAAAATATTTTCTTATCTTTTACAGAGCTTGTGTCATTATGGATATCGTACTGGATATCGTCGATACTCATCTCCTCACACCATACAAAGTGTATCCAGAAACATGGGCGGAGGACTACTGGTTGCGCCAGGCCCTGACTCTCTTTGTCATTGTCAATATGGGAGGAGCAATTCTCTATTTTCTGCTAGCTGGCTTCAGCTATCTCTTCATTTTTGACCATCGACTTTTGCAGCATCCCAAAATTTTAAAGGTTTGTACTTCCTCTAGCCTAATGGTGGAATCTCACTTCGTGTAGACAGATTTGAGACGGATTTGGGACTACTTTGAGACTTCTCTGATACTTTTTTCCATCGTGGTTTTGAAGCTTATCGTGGAGACATCTACGCGACTGAAAAAAGGATCAGAGATGTCTCCGCGATGGAAAAGAGTATCGGTGACTTCTCTGCGATAGAAAAAAGTATCAGAGACATTTCCGATACTTCTCAAAACTGTCTCAAAGTAGTCCCAAATCTGTCTCCGCGAAGTGTGATACCACCAATAAACTATACCTTCTTAATTAATTAAATGACTCCAGGTTATTGCTGTAGATTCCTAGACCATAAAATTATAGGCTTACACTATCCGATAAGTAGTTCATACTGTAGTTGTTGTTTTTTTTTCTGGAGAAGACTTGTGACATATACATTTAAGTGTAAATATCTTCACAAAAAGAATAAGAGTGGAAGAAGTGAGGACAGTGTTCCTTTGAAATAGTTCTTTGTAAAGAAATTTCTACAATTTTAAAATTTAGTGTTTTAATCAACCATGTATACTGGAGCAGGATTAAATTATGCATCTATTTGAGGAAAGACTGGAATATGTCCAAAATATAATCAGTAAGATGATAATGCAACTTGCAACATTTATATTTAAAGAAGAACACATCAGTTTATTTAGCTTTTATCTCATTGCAATATCTAAAGGAACCTTTTGAACTTTAGACTGAACCACTTTGTGCATGTACAAATATGCATGTACATTGAATTAAATTGAAGTGTACAGTGTTGGCATCATGGATGATAAAATAAATGATTAATTAATTCCTGTATTTAGGTACATAACTTTTGAACCATAAAGCCACATTTTTTTATTTATTTATTTTTAAAAAAAATCTTGTTAGATATAAATATATGAAACCTTCTTTATTGAATTAGTTAAATATCACACTGATTGATTTGTGAGGGGGTGGTTGGGGTTAGGAGAAATATGCTGTAAATTTGTTAAACCAATATTCTTAGAAGCTGAATTTTTTTGGGGAAAAAAAAATGTGGATGAAGATGTTATCAAACTTGATAGCACTTGTAATGAATCCCCAAAAATATATACTTTATTATTAGCGTTTTACATTTATTGTACTTGGTGTTACAAAAACTGTGCAATGTGATTAATATCATTTTGACAAGATTTATCTCTTTGTTTCTCTCTTATGTGGAATTTTGTAGCAAATCTTTCAAAAAAGGATCACATTTACTGATGGTAAACTTTCCTATTTAAATATAATTTGTATTAATGAGCATAGGCCCCTATGCATTAACTCTATTCAGTATTTCTCTCTAAATTTGACAGAATCAAATCCGAAAAGAGATCATGTACACACTATGGTCTATTCCTTATATGGGCATTCTAACAGTCATCATGTTCATGCTTGAGGTCAGAGGTTATAGCCAGCTGTACGACAGCTTCAAAGAGAATCGACTTGGTATGTATACACTCTGTATATTTCTGATTTTATATTTGAAGAGTTTATTTTCAAAAGGGTGTAATCTATTTCCAAGAATAAAGCATTAGTTTGCCAAACAGGTGTCTATGGAAAAGTGATCGTATTAAAAGGTGCATTATGGTATAATTGCTCTCAAAATTTAGATTTAAATTATGATTGTTCAAGCACAGGTACCAAACTGAATAGTGGGTGGATATCAATAACTCGGTTTTCATCATCAGTGGATTTATCCCCTTATAGAATGTAGTTCTTCTTTTGTAGACTCTGCCATGCCTAATAGCACTTTTGATATTTTTACATGTTTGATGTACATGGAGAGAGGGGGGACCCTGTCTCCTGGTCCCTGTATTCTTGATTTCTATTTTTGTATTTATTTTGTTTCCTTTTTAAGAGCTCACAACAGGGGGGAAAATGTTAAGGATTCATATCGATACAAAAAGATAAATGAATAATAATAATAATTAATAACCTACACACAACTCAGTATATATAGTTACCAAAGTTTTTAATTGATGACTCAACATTTGCTCTGGCAAAATTTGCTCCAGACTTTATTTTGTCCCAAATGTACATGTTAAGTTTAAGGTAGGGCATAGTGCTAAGTCCAAGGTTGAAATTAGTTACTAAAATAGCATCACAGTGAAGCAATTGTGGTATTGAAACAGGTGTCAAATCACAGCTGACTAAGATGGTTTTTTTTGTTTTTTGTTTTTGTTTTTTGTAGGTTGGTTTAGTATCCCAATGGAAGTGATGTCGTTTCTCTTCTTCACTGATATGTGTATCTACTGGATCCACCGCTGGCTGCACCACCCCCTCATCTACAAGCACCTTCATAAGAATCATCACATGTGGAAGGTTCCCACTCCCTTCGCCAGCCATGCTTTCCATCCTGTCGATGGCTTCCTCCAGAGTTTCCCCTATCATCTCTATCCGTTCATCTTTCCCCTTCACAAGGGAGTCTACCTCACCATGTTCGTCTTCGTCAACTTCTGGACGGTGAGTATCCATGACGGCGATTACCGCGTTCCGGAGACGGTCAAGCCTTACATCAACGGTTCCGCACATCATACCGATCATCATCTCTTCTATAACTATAACTATGGCCAGTTCTTTACTCTGTGGGATAGGTTGGGCGGATCTTTCAGGAATCCATCTGCATTCGAGGGTTGTGGTCCTCTAGAAGATGTCCTCAAGCTCTCATCAAAGAATGGATCTGTTTCCTGTCAAAGCAATGGTAAATCAGAGGTGAAGATTGATTCAGAGAATGGAGGGCACAACTACAATCTTCGGAAACGTTAAAGTGAGCAATTCAACTATTAATGGCAGTGAAAGGACTAAAGCCTCAATTGATTGCAATGTACAATGCTTCTCCTTGAATTAGCAACACCTCTACAGGGGAATCTCAATATGAGAAGGTGGTCATGACCAAGGAAAATAACGCTTTACATTTGGTATTCCACTACACGATATATTAAGAGCAGAATATGCCAACACATGCATTTTTTGACCGATTTCATACAATCGGGACCACAACAATTGCCTTGTTACAATGTCAGAACTTCTTATATCGTGATTTCCCTGTATTATTTTTACTGATATATTTGCCTACTAATTTGTATTTTAACTGAATAGTTAATACATGAGCAGAAAGTATATTATGAAGTCTAATACAGCAAATTTGTATGTCAAAGCATTGAATTTTTACCTTCAAATTTGTACATAATGTAAAGATTTGAAAGGCTTTTTATTCTATATTTTTGCGCCAAACAAAATCAATGGTCCTTCTGTTCATGCACATGACAAAAAGTTCTTGAGCAAGACTATAAAAAATGATGCCTTGGAAGAGACAAGTCATTTTACAGTCCACTTTTATTAAAATGAGTTGCTCGGGTCCAAGTAAAATGCATGTTCCTCATTATTGAACAGAAGGGTGCATACATACACAGCTTTCATTTGGGACAAGAATCGCCTCATAAGGAATCTCATATCTGTACTCATTATAATGGGAGTAGACTGTACTGCTGTGTTTAAAATCCCAGCATTAACATCTTGGAGCTAGGTATCAATCTGCATTTGCTACTCTGCACCCAGGTGTTTATTGGCTTCTATGGTAGGATGTGAATGTCATTGTGGTTTGATCAGTTTTGTGTGCACCTAAATACAATCTAGGTGCCTTGCTGGAATGCTCCCCGGGGAGTAGAGAATGTGCAATCATTGTGTAGCCTAAACTTGATGATTGGGGTAAAGCATTTCATAGAGATATATTTCAACCAGGGTTTCCCATACTAAATTTTATATATATCAGGAATGTTGTTATGTCCTGAATGAGATTGATTTTTGAACTTTTTTAAAACCACTTCATGCAAAATTGTGAATAAATTAATATATTGAATCATGCACTAAATGGTGGTTGTTTAGCATAATTATTGATGTTCATGCAGTTATTAGGATGAAATGAATTCCAAAATTAATGTATATTCTGTAAATCCCAATATAATTTTGATTATATTTTTGGATGTGCTCTTTGTTTTACAGTGCATTTTTCTTTATTTGTTCAATGTCACATAATACATGTACAGGATGTGTTATGCATGCAGATCACCTTTAAAGTTCTAACTTAGACTATTCAAATTATAAAGCATACTGATGCATATTTGTATGGACACACTCTCTATAATCAAATTTATATTCCTTATCCTTTGTGAATGGCCACTAATCCTTTATAACTTGTTTTTTTGTTTTTTACATGTATACATATAACAGTTGTGTGTTGCAAAATACCGTATGGTTATATCACATTTACATAGTGTTCTCGTAATGATGAAAAGTAATTATAAAACTTTAGGATTCAAAACTTCAATGATCTGTTACAATATTGAGCACGGTGAATTTAAGTGAACATATATGAATGAGAGCAGTTACATGACTTCCATAATTTCTCCACTTTTAAGACAATGTTTCTGTAATGTACAATTAAAAAATTAAGAGTGAATTTGAACTTCTTTCTTTCCTCTTGCATTAAAGCTACCAGAGGTTTATATCCACATAGTCTACCATCAGTTGTCCAATTCTTTGATTGTTTGAATACCACATAGACTTAACCCATTGGTTCTACTAATACTTTGGTCTGATATCTTCTTGGTCTAATACATGCTTGGTCTAATTGCCACTTGGTGTAATTGCCAATTTGTCTAATAACCAAATTGTTTAATTGTATTTTAGTCTAATTCTCTTATGAATTTTTGGTCTATTACAAGTTTGCTACTGGTAATTGACTAAGTTGTATTAACCCAAATTGACATTAGACAAAATGGGCAAAAGACCAAAATAATACATTGGTGAAGTGGCATCTAGACTAGATTATTATATTAACTGGTTGTCGACAAAATGGAATTTGACCAGATGGGATGAGACCAAATAGGCATTAGTCAAAGTGGGTTTAGACCAATTGGCAATTGATGGGATAGAAAATAAAATTGGTATTCAAAAGTAGAATAAACATTTCAATGATTATAAATATGATTGAAACTTCAGAAATATTGTAACCCTATCTTTAAGCCCATTTCATTGAGATCTATTATTTTAAGCTGTCTGTTGTACTCTTGGAAAGATCAAATTATATGAATCAACATCAAACCTGTAAATCAAAGTTTTCGATATTAGATCAAGTTAATGTGAACTACATAAGTGATGGCCAATCTATACATGTATGTATATTGAAAAATAAAATTAAAGCATGATTGATTTTGAAAATCAAAATAATCAACTTAACAGTTTTATATCATATATCTAACACAGTACTGAAGTATCCTTTTGGTTATAAAAATTTAATTCAGTTGGAGCATAATCATATGTAAAATAGATTTTTGAAAGATTTAGATGAAATATTTATAAAGTGAAAACTAGGAACTTTTGAAAATTCAGTTCATAAAAGTTTCGCAATTTGACCATTTCCAATTCTGCTTTCATCATGTATACTTCTCCACACATGCATGTCCTGTAGTAAATATATCTAGGTCAGGTTTTTCCAGTTCTGTTGTGGAACAGATATTTTCATGGAACATGTCAAATTAGCTATCATGTGCTTTTTGTGTACCAATGTATTTAAATAAATTTTCATTTCACATAATTTTGATTTTGTTCTTGTCAGTGTTATCATTTGTTTAGATTATGTATGTTGATTTGATTGATATCCATGACACTTGATCCAACAGTATTTGGTCAAATTATCTGATTTTCTGATGCCACATGGGCAAAACCCATTTGTCTACTAACAGTTTAGTCTAATATCCGCCTGGTCTAATACAAGTATTTGATCTGATCCTCTCTTGTCCAAATCCATTTTTGTTAAATACCCAAATGGGTATTTGGTCTATTACCAGTTTGTTACAGTGTGTACCGGTACTACAAAGCGGACATTGGACGAAATGAATATTAGACAAATGGGAATTAGACAAAATGGTAAATAGGTGAAGTGGCAATTAAACCAACAGGTACAGATGGCCTGGTTTAGACGAAATTGAATTAGACCATGTGGGACGAGACCAAACAGGCATCGGTTAAAGTGGGTTTGGACCGAGTTGCAATTTTGTGATATATGCAAACATCAATATAAGGTGAGTTTATTCTCTCCACTCATATAACCTCTGAGAATTTGATGATCCTGCTGCCTCGAAGGTAATAAACGGTATTACATTTGAGTGTAAATGAAACAAAACGGCATTGAATAGTATTTTTCCATTCTAAACTGCAAAACCTCTGACGTGATACTTAACATGTTACATGTAAAAACTTCTTCTTTGGTGAGATATTTTAAAAGAGTGCTAAAACCAGAGGCGGCAGACCCGGGGGGGGGGGGGCAGGTGGTTAAAAGTTAAAAGCCATTAAAAGTCTTAAAAGCATAGATTTAAAGTAAAATCTTCTGCGCACCCCCTACTAACTTATCCGAATACGTCTGATCTTAAGTGCCCCTTTTTTCAGAAAAAGTGTCCCTTTTCCATCGTGACCCCCCACTTTCATATTCGTTCTGCCGCCTCTGGCTAAAACAAGTTGAATTTCGTGAAAATAGACCATCAAACTAAGGAATAAATATGTGACAGTTTGATCAAACTTGGATAAATAATATGACATCTATGAGAATTTGCAAGGGTTGGTCTTGGATGTTTTAATTATTTTAAGTACGGATTCGTAAGGGGGTGTCGGGGAAAATTGAATACATCTTTCCTCTTCTTTTTGTTATCTCTTCAGAACTTCAATTACTATTTGGTAAATACCGATTTAGTCTATTATCATCATTTGGTCTAATTACCATTTCGTCTTATCATCAAATGGTCTAAAATGAAACAAAATTTGTCTAATACCAGTGCCGTGTACACATTAATTTTGGTCCATTGCCCAGTTTGTTTAACCTCAGTTGGTATATCATCATTTAGTCTACACCCATTTAGTCTAATAACCATTTGGTCTAATAGCCATCAGAGAACAAATGGATATTTAGACCAAACAGTTATTAGACGAACTGAGAATTAGACCACATGGTTATTTCCATTAGACCACAGGATAATTAAATATAATGATAATTAGATGAAGTGATTAGACCATATGGGTGTTAGACCAACTGGGTTAAGACAAAATGGCAATTAGACTAAATGATGATAATAGTCCAAATCGATATTGGACCAAGAAGTTATAGACCAAATGGCTATTAGACGAATTGAAGACTCGACTAACTGGTAATTAGACCAACTGATATTAGACCGAATGATGTTAGACTAGTCTATTAGACCAACTTCATATCGACCAAGAGGTAATCAAGCGATCCGGACGATAGCCTCTTTGAAATGGCTGATTAGAGGTTAAATATAAATTCAAAGCTCGGTGAAACTAATCAGAATGGCGTATTTTAAAAATAATCTTTAATATTTCATGCAAAAAAAGTCCCAACGCACCTTTTCGGCAAAACCGGGGGGGGGGGGGCTTTGGACGAAGGGTGGGTCGGACGCTCCCTCTATTTTCGGGGAACGCCATCAAAACAAAATGTAGGCCTAATTCCATGCATGCTAACATCATCCTTTTTGCTGTTCTCGCACAAATCTTAGTCACGATGTTCTACAAACGAAGACGGAAAATAAAATCATTGATAACTAATATGAATATTCATATGAGTCATATGATGCGCCATTAAAAAAAAAAAGAGAAACACGTATAGCAGGGACAGGTTAATCATCATTATTATTTCTTCCCCCCCCCCCACTTCGTTTGAGTCCTTACCTTCCTCATTTTCTGGTTTTCTTTTATTTCATTCTCAGTGGCGAATCCCCCCCCCCCTCCCCCAATTTGAAAACCATTCATTGACTTTACTGGAAAAAAAAATCATGGTTATCGAGCAAAATTTCAGTGGCACCCCATCGGGGCTGCGCCCCTCTATTTTCAAATCTGGATCCACTACTGACCCTATACTTTTTTCTACGCCAGCTCGACTCTTTTTCTATTTTTCTTACTCTTTTTTTTCTTTTTCTTTTTATCCTTTCTCTTCTCCCTCTTCTTGATTATTTTCTCCATCTTCTTCTTCTTGGTCTTGTTTTTTTTGTTTTTGTTTTTTACTTGTTTTTTTTTTTTTCTTCTTCTTCTTCTTCTTCTTTCTTTTTTTTTTATTTCTGGATCAGCTTTTCCCGGTTAGTCCTATTCCGTATTCTCCTCCTCAGTGCTCCGTCATCCGTTCTTCTTTTCCTCCTGCTCTTCCTCCTTATTTTTCTTCTTCTTCTTCTTCTTCTCCTTCTCCTTCTCCTTCTCCTTCTCCTTCTCCTTCTCCTTCTCCTTCTCCTTCTCCTTCTCCTTCTCCTTCTTCTACTTCTACTTCTTTTTTTTTCTTCCTATTCTTCTTTATCTTTTTCTAAATCTTTTCTGTGCCTAAAAAAAAAAAAAAAATCTATTTGCTGCTACACCGTAGGCCTACCTCTGTATATATATATATTTTTTTCTCTTTTTCTGCGTTTCAGTTTTATATCAGATAAATATATGGATAAAAAAGTAAAAGAAAAAAGATGTTACTTTTATTTGCCCTCCCTCTCCCATCACCGGTCATTAAACCAATTTGAGCCCACAGGCGAAAGCGCAACCGTATAACCCCAATCCACCTGTCGTTGAACTACACTCAGTTGCTTAGCAACTGTACGCTCTTTCGCGGAGGACTAGATTGCCAATCTACAACAATTAACAATTTTTGTTTTTAAGATCTTACCAAAATACTTGTTATACCCTTAATCATTGATATGATTATTTTAATGTCCAAATAATTTTTTTTTAAAACAAATTATGATATAGAATAGTGAATCTTAGTTTTAAATAGATTGGCTAAATGCGAGGCAATTTCCATAGATAATTGATTGTATAGTCAATATACTGTGTGTATTCTGCTTCGTATAGAAGTATGTATATCGCGACGCTCGATCGCGCAGCCAATCTATACGACTCTACTGTATATTGATTGACTAGAAGGCCGATGGAGCTAGTGGCGGCGACGGGGGAGTATTGGAGCTACTCAGCCTCGAAGTCTTAAAATTGATCGGGTGAGCATAGCCATTGATGCAAAATACATCTTATAATACGATACCATTGTCTCTCTCAGATCAATCGATTTTGTTTGTTGAATTTCGTTTAATATCGAATAGAATACAAAGGAGCGTAACGAGTTAGGGGTCGGTCTTTGTCACGTATTGCAGTGCAGTATAATCCTTTCACTGCAGTCCTGCGCCCACACAATGTATGTTCATCTATTCACATTCAGTGTATTCAACAGGATTAGACATAACGGTTCCTCTCCTGGCAAAGGGATTGTGATTAATTATGCAGATCTAACAATAACATTGTGAAGTTCAAATCAACGGTTATCTAATATATTGCAGAAATGAAGCCGAACCATGGATCAAATTACCGGTAGATCAATTGCAGAGTTGTGTGAATTGCTCTGAGTCTGGGATTGTGGCATCTCTTCACATTTGTCTTGATCACACTTGTTGAATTATGTGTGCCATCTTAAATGTCTTTTTTAATTGAGAGAGGAAAAAAACAGGAACTGCGACAATTTGTTGGACTAGAAATGGCGAATATCTCTGTCGATCATACCAATTTCGTAATTTCTATGTTTGGTGCACGGTGAATGGTTTTTGTCTTCATATTTTCATATCCATTGTCTTCTTGTATCACTTAATTAAAATACCATCAATATGTTTGCGTAAGTATCACTCGGGGAATGCTTAATTAACTACTTTTGAATAATTGATGTGTATATTCTGTATTATATCAGCTGCTGTGCTTTTGGTCTTCATGCACTCTTCATATACAGTTGAGGCCAAAAGTTTACACACACCAGGTAAGAAAACATATTAATACAATTTTCACCACCCTCAGAAAATTTTGATGAATATGGTTAGGTATCATATCTACTTTGTTTTAAGAGAATATATTTTAATTCTAAATATTTAGAAACATATATATGGTTGGTCTTACTTCAATTTAGATAAATTCAGTGGGTCAAAAGTTTACATACACTAAAAAAAATTACTGCTGGGGCTGCCTGTATTTTTTTTTTCTTTTCATTTTTTCACTAGTTGAAGAGCTAAATGAGTTTTCTTAATACTGCCCCTGATATTATTATCCATTTCTTCACCAAGATTGCAAAATTTAAGTCCCATTGGCAGGTTTCTTTGGGCGAATATCGTTTTTGGGGTCTGCCCATATGGTTTGTAGTTGTACAGGGATCTGGTCTGGACACGTGACAACCCCTCCTTAATCCAACTTTTCTCTGTTTATCAACTCTAAAAACTAATCTAAATGAATGTCTGGGTTATTGTGATGATTAAAGATACTCAATTTTAATATGGTTCAAACTTTCAGGCTGGCATATTCATAATATGCTACATGATCCAACATCATATTTTATAATTAATAGGGTTTATCAATGGGCTTTATACATTGTTCGTGTATTGTGATGTTGGAGCATGTAGCATCATATCGATATGCCAACCTGAAAGTTGGAACCATATTAAAATTGAGTCTTTAATCATCATAATAACCCGAACAATAATTTGAATTGTTTTAGAGTAGGTGGAAGAGAGAAAAGGGGAAATTACGGAGGGGTTGTCACATGTCTAGACCAGATCCCTGTACAAACCATATGGGAAGACCCCAAAAATGGTATTCGCCCAAGGAAACCTTTCAATAGGACTGAATTGTTGAAATCTTGCTGGAGGAATGGACAATAATCTTAGGAGAAGTGTACAGAAATCTCGTTGGCAACTTCAACAAGTGAAAAAATGAAAAATAAACCAAATACAGGCAGCACCATCAGCAATTTTGATTACTGTATTTAAACTTTTGACCCATTGAATTTATCCAAACCGAAGAAAGATCAAACATATATATGTTTCTAAATATCTTTTATGAAAATATAATCTCTGAAAGACAAAGTAGATACCATACCTAACCATATTTGTCAAAATTAATGATGCCTAATGTTCTTATGGTGATAAAAATATTAGTTATATGTTTTCTTACCAGGTGTATGTAAACTTTTGGCCTCAACTATATATAGTTTGCTTTAATATTAAATGAGATGTGGAGGTTTCAATTTTGTAAATACCACGAGAAAGGTGCTTGGTAAAATAGTATGCATTCTTCTTTTTTCATTTCCTTTAGGCCTATATCTCTCTTCTTTTTCTCTTCTTTTCTCTCCAAATACACATTTTGGGATTTTTTTCTCATCATGGAATAACTATGGTTAGAGAAACATATTATAAACTATATTAAAAATATTGTCCCATGCTTCAAGATGATGCAAGTTGCCTGAGTATTAGGGTCTCATATTTTTCAAAACTGATAAGAGTTTAGGCTTTAATTCTTTTATCTTGAGATTAAGTATTTTGTTTTTCTTCTAGAAGTAAGCGAGAGCGAACTGACCAACACTCTCATTGACTGTTATAAATTGCCAGTGTTAAAATATACCTTTTGAGATAATTATCAAAAATGCAGTGTATGAATTAAGCTATGATTTGATTTGTATTTGGAAACTGAAGTGTTTTGAGGGAAAATTTATTTGTTTTGCTACTTAGTATCATAGGGCCTAATTATCCCAGTGTGAATTTACTGAACAGTAAAAATGTGTATTATAAGAGTACACTGCTGTAATTCACTAAGTGGTGTTAGACCAAGTGGAGATTATACGAAATGGGTATTAGACAAAATGGGAATTGTCTTGACTTACAACTGAAGTGGCAATTGGACCAAAAGGTAATTAGACAAACTGGTTGTAGATAAAATTGTTTGAAACCATGTAGAATGAGTCCACACAGGCGTTTATAGCCAAAGTGGGTTAAGAAAAAGTGGCAATTTACGTTACATCACACCATCAGATTTTGGTATACTACATGCATGTACATGTAGAGGACTCAAAATTTGATCTCCTGATCCCTAAATTCAAAATTTAAATAAGCCCTGTGCACACAGCTTTAACCCATTGTATACTGAGAACTTTTCATAAAGTCGAATGAATCGTGATTGTCAAGCATGCTTGCAAGAAATTCTTTCCATTTACAGATGAAACAAAGTTTTAAATAGATCAATGTCAGATGTTTTAAATTATATAAGGTCTTTATATGTTTATGCAATCATGAGTGAAATAAACGGTAGACAAGAGGGATGTTCTATGTTTCTTCAGCCCGCATATATGCGGGCTTAGTATACAACGGGTTAAGATCATCTTTGAAACAAGTGAGTCAGGATTTGTTCAGATAGAATTGAAAACCATGTATTATAAAAAAGAGCTCGATATTGAAATTTTCTCTTATGATATCAAGTTTTTTAAAGATGTACTTTTTGCCTTTTACAGATCTACTAGGCAAGATTCTTAGTTCGAATTAAAAACCATGTAGGCCTGTTATGAAAAAGAGCTCCAGATACATTTTCTAGTATGATATCAATATTTTTAACAAAGTCCTTTTTTTCTTTTGCAGATCTACTTTTCAAGATATGAGTTAGAATTTAAAACCTTGTGTTATGAAAAAGAGCTCCAGATATACAGAAATGTTCTCTTAAGATATATTTTTGACAAAAGTACTTTTTTCTTTTCAAGGTCTACTAGGCAAGATACTCAATTAGAATTGAAAACCATTTATTATGAAAAAGAGCTCTAGATATATACAGACATTTTTCCCTATGATATCAAGATTTTTGACAAAGTCCTTTCTTTCTTTTGCAGATCTACTAGGCAAGATACTGAAAAGGACGAGTTTGCCAAGGAGCGGGCCATCATGAATGACCTGGATGAGAATGGGTGGAGTCATATCCACCATGCTGCTTTTCATGGCTACATTAAATCTATTGAGAAGTTTGTAGGAGCCAGTGAAGACCAGCTGGAGTTTCCCACTAATGATGACAAGCTCATGACACCCATTCTCCTGGCTGTGGACAGTGGAAAGCTGGATACCGTCGAGTTCCTGGTCAAGCTTGGGGCTGATCTGCGTTATCAAAATACTCAAAACCAGGGTCCGATTGAGATCGCAGCGTTAAAGCAGTTCATCGATATCCTGCAGTATTTCATCAAGTATGATCACAAGGATCTACCAGTATGGCCGAAGCTGATGAAGTTCATGGGTTCAGATATGGACGACGAGGCAGAAGCAGCTGGCAAGATGCTGGTCATCATGACAAAGCCTACGGAGGAGGGACTGAATCCGTACTGGGAGCCGATCGTAAAGAATAATGGTGTCCCGGTCATGATGAAGGTCATCAAATCAATGGTCTGTGATAAGGCCAAGCTGTATGCCTTCAATATCCTCTTGAACATCATTGAAGCAAAGATTGTCAAGGAGCAGATTGTGAAAGCAGCAGGTATTCCAACGGCGCTCAAGATGATGGGTTCTGCTGATAGAGAAATGGTGTATGCCTCCTCCTGCATCTTATGTCATCTCTCCATGGTCCAGGAGAACATTGATACCATTGTACAGAATGGTGCCATCCCAATCCTTGTTAAACTTTGGCAAACAAGTACCGACACCCCTATCCTGGTCCAGGTTACTGAGACCATTTCCCAGATTGCACACGCCAATACAGAGAATCAGAAAACAATAGGGAATTCATCAGGTGCGTTGACAGCTGTTGTTGGACTTTTTGAGAACAGCGCATCAAATTCTAAGGCACTCCTGCTGGCACTCACCAGGGCTGTAAGCAATATCGTCATGAAGAATGTAGACAATCAGAACATGTTTGTAGATGAAGGTGGGGCGTCAGCTCTCATATCCTTAGCCAATGTGAAGTACAATGACCTCCAGCTGAGTGCCATCAGTGCCATACATATGTTAGCACAAGACAATGCTCACACCCAGAAGGTCATCCTAGAGGAAGGTGGGGTCATTCCTCTCATGCAGCTTCTGAAGCGCAGCGGGTCACCCAATGTCCATGTCTGTACAGCCAGTGCATTGTGGGCATTAGCAGGAGAAGACATCGACGAGAGGCGCTCTATGGCTGGCATGATAGGAGTTAATCTCCTCATAGACTTCTTGAACGCTCAAACTGAAAATGACATTCTCCACTACATAGGAGCCGAGGGATTAGCTGTCTTAGCACAGGGTGCCCTAAATGAACAAGACAGCATCGCAACCGCAAATGGAGTTCAGCCATTGGTCAGATTGCTACGTTCACCTAAGGAGCACATTGTTCTCAGCACGATACGAGCCTTGAGACATCTGTGCATCGGAATTGGTTTCATACCTCATGTAAAGAACCAAGCAACCATCCTTGGGGCAAGGGGGATTCGTTATCTGGTTGCCCTCATGGTACACTCTAGGAATGAACTAGTAAGAGTGGAGTCTGCGCTGTCACTTGGTTACTGTAGCATTGGTAAGTGCCATCAAAGGTTTCTATGCATACATTAAGTAATACCAATTGCTTAAATTTGGAACATACAGCTTGGGCAAAATTTAGTAGACCAAGCTCTCCTCCATAAGGGTTTCTCCATTTTGTCATTGCAGTCCATTCTTGCTTCAAGAACTCAAAGAGTTCTCTCTTGTTGACTGGCTTGTGTTCCTGCATCGTATCTCTGATTTTATTCCAAAGATTCAAAACACCAAAACCCTTATGAAAAAGAGCTTGTTCTAATAAGTTTTCCCAAGCTGTACATTTGGGCAGCTTCCCGCGTCTTTGGTACCAAAAGACGATTTATCGGCTTTTGAATAGAATCCTGAAATCTTAATACGGCTTAAACACGTTAAAAGCAGAAAGCCGATTGTTTCTCGCGTTGGATGAGGAAGCTGCGGGAAACTGATGCACTTTGAGAAGGCGCCTTACCTTTCTCCCAAAAATCTTAGAAGTAGAGACAAATAGAGATGACCAAATACAGCGATGACAAGGTTTAATTCAACAAGCTTTCTTTTCATCATATCCCATGAGATTGGTTCAGAGGTATCTCATTTGTATCACTTGATGGCTATAAATGCATATGATGTTGTGAATATATTACATTCTCAAACCTACGCAACCAGCAACCTAATTAACCTCTTGACTGCTATTAACACACACCCATACCCCTCTATGATACACCTTGTAGGCCTACATTTGAAGAAGAGGACCAGCTACAGTTCCTCATAACCAAAGATAGATAGCTATTTACATTGGGGGGGGGGGAGAGTGGGGACTCATGCCAGAAGTTATGTGCACAACAGGATTGAAAAACAAGATTACTTTTTTATCGTGATTTACAGTAAAGTGGCCAAGGTCTCATAACAATAATTTATTTCTGCTTTAATACGTGTAGTAATTTTTTTTTTTCCTTTCTCTTTTTTGGTTGTTGTAAATCTTGATTTTCCAATGCAGAGATAAGGTGAAAGATAATTTTGAGGGACATTCAGTGAGAATGTAGATTTTGATTACATTCATATCCTGCGTAGGCTTCATTCCAGTGATAATCTGGTAAGATTGCTTGCTGGTAGTGCCCTCGCTGCATTCGCTTATAACAATGTGGCCCAGCAGAGAGAGATTGCAGAGTCTGGAGGTATTCGCTACCATTCCTTTGTTCCATTCCTGGAGTCTAATGATGAGTTCTTCCGATGTAATGCTGCCTTTCAGGTTTGTCTTAAGCAAGGTTTGATATCCAATTTGAGAATATGTGTTTAAATTATGATTGCAGGTTATTATTATTACTTCGCTCTTTGTACATCCTTATTTAATGAACTTTTACCACTTTAAAAGATTAAAAGGTAATAACCTATTAATAACAAACCAAACAAACCCTGGAACTGACTAGGTAAACGTAGGTTGCACTTAATTGTCTGCAATGCTAGCTTGTTCAATTGAACTGTAGCAAAATTATAGTTGTTGGCAGGCACTGAAATTGCTTGAATGCTCGTAATAGAGTAGAGAATGTGCACACGTTGTGTCTGGGCATGTCTGCATTCCATGATGGCAAAAAGCACTCGTGATACAACAAGATTTCATTTTATAACATAGTAATACGTGTCTTCATGGTTCTTACATCGCAATGCATGATGGGATGGAATTATTGTATAATCTGCTCATAATTGCATGCAATCATATTGTACATGTTATGAGAAATTCACCTTTTTCTGTATTTGTTGTTTGGATCAATTAAAAAATTAAATTATATCTTTGGTAATGTAGGAAAGGATACATGAATAATATGTAGGACATTGGTGAAAATCCAAGTTTTAACTTTATCGTATATCAGTTGATTGACTTGATTTTTGTCCCACCATGCGTTGCAATAAAAGAACCGTAAATGCACGTATTCTCCTGGTTCACATTTCAAATGAGCCTGATGACTCTGTTTGTGCCTATTTGTTCAATATCTCAAGGTTTCTTTCTAAACAGGTAATTGGCTTGGTCCCAAGCATCATGTTAAAACAGGAGTGAACTATACAGAGTGAGTCAATAAAAATGTCCCATCATTTTGAAGCTGTCTTGTGAAAAGGATGAATATTTAATCATGGGCTTTATAATATGTCTTGGTAGAGTCAGCATCCTAGCATATGTGGGTACAATTTTCATTTGGATCTTTGCAAGCATGACTGAATAACAGACAATCTTTAGAAGATGGTAAGATCTCACTTGCGCCAAGTTGCTGGGTGAAGAATAAACAAATTGAGAATTTATTACTTATGTGCACACACAAAGACACACACCCACACGTACCCTCATTTACACATGGACAAAACACATACACACCCACACACTAACCACACACACCCACACCCACCCTCCACGCACTCATACACACGCACAAACCTATCTCTTCCATACCACCACCACATACACACCCACACCCTTAACATAATCACACAAACACATACACACACCCTCACTCATACACACAAACAGTTGTTAGGGAATTACTACATGTACGTCTCACACATTCAGTGATGGTCTTGGTAAACAGATTTGTGAATTGTTTAATGTGTTTGTGGGTGCGTGTGTGATGATGTGGGTGTGTGTGAGGGAGGATGGGTGTTTGTGGGTGTGTCTGTTTGGTGAGAGGGTGTGTGGGTAAGTGTTTACACATATTTTGTCAACATTTGTTTTTAATCTTTAACCAGCCACTTGGTGCAAGTGAGATCTTACCGTCTTCTGAAGATTGTCTGTTATTGAGTCATGCGTGCAAAGATCCAGATGAAAATGGTACCAACATATGCTAGGAGGATGACTTTACCAAGACATATCATGAGACCCATGATTGAATGTTCATAATTTTCACCAAGACACCTTCAAAATGATGGGACATTTTTATTGACTCACTCTGTATAATGAAGTTCTCTAAATTATGTGTTAAGTGCTACATGTATATAAACCCAGAATATTATGCAATTTTTTTTTGACAGGTGGTAATCTTAGCACGTATCATCCCTGATGAGGACCAAGCAACGACATCAGCTATTGGTATCAAGCTACTTGTAGACCTTCTCCAGCAGTCTCAGAATCCCCTCATCTTAGCTCTGACTGCAGAATGCATAGCAAGGCTTGCACACACTCGAGCAGGTATGGAAACATTTGATTAGATTTGATATTAAAGATAATCAGCCATTGGTATCTAACTACTTACTACAGAAATCTAAGAATTACCTTATCTTAGCTCTGACTGCAGAATGCATAGCAAGGCTTGCACACACTCGAGCAGGTAGGAAACATTTGATTAGATTTGATATTAAAGATAATCAGCCATTGGTATCTAACTGCTTACTACAGAAATCTAAGAATTACCCTATCTTAGCTCTGACTGCAGAATGCATATCAAGGCTTGCACACACTCGAGCAGGTATGGAAATATTTGATTAGATTTGATATTAAAGATAATCAGCCATTGGTATCTAACTGCTTACCACAGAAATCTAAGAATTACCTTATCTTAGCTCTGACTGCAGAATGCATAGCAAGGCTTGCACACACTCGAGCAGGTATGGAAATATTTGATTAGGTTTGATATGAATGATAATCAGCTATTGGTATCAAGCTAATTGTAGACTTAGTACAGCAGTCCCGTGATCCTCTGCCCTGGGCTCCCCTTACTTTTTAAATACTGGATCTGCTGCTGTTATTATTTCCAAGGTAACATTAATAGTTTTGAGCCTTCATCATTGCAGTTTTGATTAAACAACAGTATTATAATGTAGATACAGGGTTGATGGGATGACTGAAAACTTTCTGTATTGGTAACAGTCTTGTAGACAATTTCTTATAGAAAAAGGGGGTACCTTGTCTTTTGAATGAACATTTAAAGAAAATATGTAAATGAAACTTTACCACACATCAAATGTAACTGGCAGTAAACATATTTTATATCATTTGGGTATGGGCTTCATTGAACCATGATTAATACTTTGAATGTATTGTCTTCATAGGTGTTCCCGCTGCGGTTGTTTCTATCAAATCTGTAGACGTCCTGTGTCAATTGATGCTTGCTGAGAATGAGCAAGTCAGAGGTTCTGCTGCCATAGCACTAGGATATCTCAGCTTTAATCACAAAGCAGAAAGAGAGATGTTAAACAGGTATGTTCCTGTGTACCACATTTACTTATTCTTCCTTTCTCTTCATATCCCCTTGATATTCCTGTGGAACACATTTTTTCTTTTGTAGTTTTGAATTTGTCATTTTCATAATTTTTCTTCTTCTAAATCTTCTCTCCCTCTTCCCTCATACTAACACATCTTTTTTTTAGCAACAGTCTTTAAAAACTCTTTTCTGTCTATAAGGTGTAGGGTTAGGTTTAGCGTTGTGTTGGGTAAAGTATTTAAACTGTTGGAGATTGTTGCATTCTCTTCCCCTTTTTTTATTTTCTTTTTTTCCTTCTTTTTTCCCACCAGGCTCCTCTTGCAAAAGCTGAATTTCTGTCCTGATTTTTCTTACTTGCATATCTTTTGCTGAAGTTTCACAAATATAGTGGCGGATCCAGGCGGGGATGCAGAGGACGCCCCCCCCCCTTATAATTTGAAAACTGCTCATTGACTGTACATGTTAAAATTTTAAAAAATCGGCAGCACCCCATCCCCCCCCCCCATCCTGAAATCCTGGATCCGCCACTGCAAATATCAGCCATCAATAGGTAACCCATTGACTGTACCATTCAGATGCTTCCTATGTTACCCAATGATAGATGACAATGTCTCCTTTTAGTGACGCAGCTTAGGCAGTTTCTTAGACTGTGTAATGCTATGAATTATGAATTACATATCAAAATAACGGGCATAAATCACTGACCTAAATAGGATTTATTTCTGCTGCTGTACAATAAACGGTTTTCGAATTAGAACAGTTTAAATGAAAATAATCATTGAAATCTCTAAATTGGCAATGCGAAGAAAAACGAATAATCACTATTTTTGTCCACAAATTAGCAATCGTTTTGATGCATTTTGCAATTTCCATTAGTAAAGAGTCATTAATTACGAATTAGATTTTTTTTTTAAGGTTGCAGGAGTAAAATAAATATATATATTTTTTGCCAATTTGAGGATCAAAAAGTGATTCATATTTACCATTAGGAAATCTGTCATCTATGAGTTAAACCTATGAGAATGAGAGAATTCAATCATCAACAGGTTAATGATAAAGATTGATATGACCATCATCCATCCATGTCTAACTCCATCTACTCTCATGTTATACAGATGCAGACAAGATCCATATCTCTTCAAGGTGTTGAAGTATTACACCCAGAACTACCGACTCTCACAGGCTTTTCTTGAGGCCTGGAAACATTATCAACACATTGGACTGCCTCCCATTGAGTGAGTAAGCCTCCCAGTAATCCCGGTGCCAAAACAACAGACCTTTCCTGCCTATTTTAACTCCCAGACAACCAGGATAATATGTGTATAAACTGAAATATTTAGGAAGTTCTTCAAAATGGGCATCTGTCTCCGGTTGATCTCTGAAATCATTAAAGGGAAAGTTCACCCTGGGTTTAAATTGGTTTTAAAAAATGCAGAAAAATAAAAGAAAAATATCAGTGAAGATTTCAAGAAAATCGACCAGAAACCAACAAAGTTAAGTTATGAATATTTAAAATTTTGATTATGTGACGTCACATGCAAGATGCTCTCCTATGTGTTATTTAGTGTTAATTCCATAAAGTGTCATTTTTTCAGAAAAATATTTTTAATTTCACCTGTGAGGTCGATATATCAAATTGACCAATTTCTTTTATCAAGAACCATGAAAAAAGACAAATTTATGGCATTTACATACACATCACATGGGAGAGCTGCTCGCATGTGACGTCACTGAATCAAAACTTTAAATATTCATAACTTCACTATGTTTTTGTCAATTTTCTTCAAACTTTTACTCATATTTTTCTTTCATTTTTTCTGCATTTTTAAAACCAATAAAATTCCAGGGTGAACTTCCCCTTTAATAATTTGGTCGTAATACCTCTTCCAACAAAGTTTGAAGGGGATATGGTCTGATGTCGGAAGGGCGGTCAGTCGCTCTGTTGCAAATGGTGTGGATTAAACTACTTCCTCACTTTTTTGAGCAATAATCAGTTAGCTTTAAATGGCACACACATGGGGCAGGGTTATTTATCAGCACCTTCAGTGATATTTCTTGTTCTTGTATATAGTATTGAGTTTATTTGACCATTGGTCATTTTCATTAACTTGCATGAATACATTTTATTAGTATCTAGAGGAATGAGTAGTAGCTATTATTTCCTCTTTCTCTGCAATATGCCTGTATGCCTAGTTTTACGTTAAAGGTGATGGTATTAAGTTTGATAAGCTTCCAAAATTTGCTACATTTTGTTGCCTACTCAGCAGGCTTTATACTTATATTTTGACTATTACAGCACTGCGCAGAAACCCTGTCTTGTGGGGAAGAAAAATATGCCATTCCTGAGCAATATCAAGAATCCAAATGGTAAGTTTCTTCAACTCTATTATCTTTCCAGGAGTTTAAATTAACTCTCAGGGATATTTTGAAGTGTTTATCTCATAATAATGTTAATTCAGTGATTGTTTTAAGCAATTACAATTTTTAAAAATTAATTATGTGGTATATTTTTTGTATAAATCAATTTAATTACCTAGCTACCACATTGAGTTTTTTTTTCCAGAAAAATTATGAACTAATTTATTAAACTTTAAAACACTTTCATCAAAACTTTAACTACAATCTTTAGACATTCTATGGTGGATTTTAAATGTTGATGGTAGTGCATATAATTTGAAAAATTGATACAATAGCATTTTGGACTTTTTAATGAATTTGCTCCAATATGAACTGCAATTTTGGTAAGATTATATTGTCTGTACCATACAATTGGTAAATAGATTTCCTAGGAAGTCATGAATTTAATAGAAAGGAGCTTCCATTGCTATCTTTGTTTGCTTGTCTGTGTTTTTCCCCATTCCTATAATTTAATATAAAAATATCCTGTGCTCTCCCAATTCTCAATATTGCTTGTGCAGCATTTGATGGGTAAGTTCCTGAATATGTATCCTCATTTCTCATACAGTCAATTCCAGTATAACAGATAACAAATCATATTTACAGAGAATTTGTGTTGAACCTTATACATATCTTGTAAAAATATAACCATTTCAAACCATATTACATTTACATGTAATGTAGTTTATTTGGAACGTTTGGCTATTGGTAACACCTAGAGAATATTTCATAAGTACAAAAAGATACTAACTAGCTGAAAACAAAATTACATTACAACAGCAAAATACTGTTATGTCCATTTCTTGTTGAATGGTCAGTTAAATATTGTAAAATATCTTTTGGATGTCAGTCGTTGTACAGTGGAAACTTGTTTGAGTCTTAATAAGGTCCTTAGCGGGACCATGGAAATTACCTTGTCACATGTTTGGAAATCTCTTAATATCAGAGGTTTTTTTTTTTAAATTAAAAATACACAGAGCTGGGACCGTCAATATTACCTTGTTATATGAGGAATCTTGTTAAAAAACAAGTTTCCACTGTATACTGTATCATATAAACAGAATGAAATATGTTAAAACTATTTTTTAAGATGTTTGAAACAACCAAAAGATCTCTGTAAATGGCTGTTATACTGGAATTGACTGTGCATTTACCATGTATGTCACCATACTAACTATCACAATGAGTGGTGTTTAGTGCTTATTCCAAATATATATTTATTCCACCGTTTGTGATTACACCAACTATTGATTTTATTTGTGACATCATTAATAGCATTCGTGAACATGTAGCGTGTTATATTAACAATTTGATGTAATTTACAGTTGTACATGTGTGTTAATGTGAATGCAGTACAGTGGTGAGTTCGTTGTACATTGAAAGCGTTGCAGATTTTAGTGTAGAATCTACGCTCCTAGTATAACAATACTCATGATGTTAGGTTACCCAGATTCCTGTAGATCCAAATGTACAATGTACATTGTGTTCATGTACATCAAATAAATTGGTACAAGTGGAAAACAATTTTATACTCTGATATCTATCACAAATGTAGAGGTTTAACATACCAGAGTAAACTAAATGAAAAAGACTCTGTTCATCAAAAAATATAAAATAATTAAGAAAAATTCATTTTACAGCATTAGGTGTCTATTCCTTTGTTTGGGTTTCTTTCACATTCTACACTACAAAAGTTGTACAATGACCAGAGGAAACAAATATAAAGCTTGCACAATCACACAAGTTCTGCTTAGATTTTGAAAGCAATTCAAAGTAAATTGTATGAGCAAGCTAAGTCTTTTTTGCCTTTAATTTTACATACATCGTTTGAGAAGATTCTATACCTAAATTATTTTTCCCCACTTTCATTTGATACACACTGTATCACAAGTCTGTGAAATAATTTATTCTCCATGTGAATATTTCTTTCTTTTTTGACAGTATACAGACTATATATTTGAAGTAAATGTATGTCTGTATTAATTCGAGTGACCCAATATAGTGCCAGTAGGTTAACATGCATCGCAGTATGGTTGACAACTCAGCTTCCGGCTCAAAATTTGTAAGCGCGGCTAGCTGTGCGCATGCGTATTAAATAATTATGTATGCATAGCTAAGCCTACTAGTAATCGAGCAAATTTGCCGATCATAGGGAACGAGACATCCTGCATTTGGCCTGCATTGACAGGAATTTGTTAAGTCGAATTTCCTCCCTTTTTTTTTGATAAGTAGGACGTACATAAGAAATTCAGCACACCTTAGGACTCCGGTAATGGTACAATTTTAAGGTAAACAATAACTAGGAATTTCAGCCAATGGCGGTTATTCATGCTGTTGCACCTAGCGGAAGTAGAGCTGTCAACGATTTGACCATTGTAATTTGGCATTAATATCGATAATATTGAACAATAGCGATTAGTTTTTGTATTGCAGGTAGCCAGAATTGAAGAGAGTTGTATTGTTGTGCTTGTTTTTGTATACTTTGTAAGTGTGCTGAGATTGTGCTTTATAGTGAAAATGTGTTACAAGTTAGGCTATTATTATTTTGTTTTTGGCTGCCTGTCAGTTCTAGACCTATTGGTCTACAATCTGTTCCTGAATGATATGAAGTGAAAAAAAAATCACTTTGAATCAACATTGTGGAACTGTGATACCAGTTCTATCCCAAAATAGTTAAAATGCTTTATAACATTATCCTGTTAAATTTACCTTTATGTACATATTGTAGTGATTGGTCATCAATGCTTTTTAATTTCTTCACGTTGAAATTTTATTTACCCTGGAAAACAATGAGGTTATATTAAATGTCAAATTGAGAACAATTAATTATTTTAATATCAGATCAGTTGATATACTTAGGATTGGTTCAGTGTGTCCCATATGAAATTTTTTTTTTTTAAAGAATTAATCTGTAGGCCTACCTTTTCTACTGCTTGACATTAGAATCCAATGACAAGGGTAATAATATGTCTGCTAAGCGCTTAGAAACAAATCCAGAATATTATTATTATTATTATTATTATTATTATTATTATTATTATTATTATTATTATTATTATTATTATTATTATTATTATTATTATATACCACTGATGACTCAAAGCTGAAGTAACATAGAGATAGATTTTACCAGAGACCAGAGGGTCAAAGGTTAAGAGACTAGACAAGATATACTAGTAGGCCTACTCGCTTCCCTTTGATGTACATTTGTAGAGTGCTTAAATTAGTTCAATAAATGATAACTTATCAGGTTATAGCTAATGTCATACATGTAAGTGATAGCTTATCATTGATAAGTTAATTTAATAAAGAATGTTGTTAATGTAATGTTGTAAATTGTATTTTAAAAAAGAGTTTAAATGAATAGTTCCATACAACATTTTGTAGATTCAGATACCTGAAAATGAATAGTACTGCAATATTTTGTAGATTTAGATATTGGAGGAAGTCTTCTATTAATTAAAATTCACATAAATGCCTTTTTAATTCATTCTCCATTTGCTCCCCTGTTTTTATATATAATGTGAAACGGTACTTATGTGAAGGAGAGAAAAGAAGTAAAAAAAGGGTATTAGGGAATATAATGAAATATACTTTTTTGAGTTTGATCTTATTTTTTTCATATAATGAATGAAAGTGCTGTAAATTATAAAAACAACAACAACATTTCCTATCAAAATACAAATTAATATCAAAAGCATGGAAAATTCATATAATTCATTATCAAATAAACTACAAAAATACAAGAGACATTGTTTTGACATAAATAAACATTTTTCATTATTATGTCAGATAGTAACCCTAATATTGATTTCAACTTTAATGCATATCATTACTGAATGTGTAAAATATAATTAGTAACTAGCCATAGAGAATATAATGTGTCATCATTAATCTACATTTCCTTTATACCAAGTCTTAATTCCTTCATAAAACTATAATCACATTTTCAGGTAGACTAAGGAGAATTTCATCTGAAAACAGGCTTATTTTAATATCCTTCCCTCTCCCCTCCCAAGTGCATTCATTTACTAAAAATGACCTACCTTCATTGGTTACATACAATCAATTTGCTGTGATTCTTAACTCATCACATAAACATGAAGAGACGGTACTGTCTCAAAAAGTAGGCCTATGAATCGCTTATCTGCTTTCTAGCCTTTTTACAAACATGGCTACACTTTCAGCCAATTAGAAGACAGGATTAGTAAAGTTTCTTAAAATGGTTATAATGTCCTTTTCTAACTTCAATTGCTGGGCTCACAAATAGACATTGCTTGGTTTCCATAATTTTCACATTTAAATTCCTTTTGGACCATCTAAAATTCATGTATTCATTGTCCAGAATACTAGAGAGCAAAAGCATTGTAAAATGACTGTTGACTTCACTGATTTCAAGTATAGATATACTAACTGTCTCCTAGTCATCTCCGTCTCCTAACCAGAATGAGTTTGTACATTTTGTATGATCCTTGAAAAATCACTTTTACTAAAGGTACATGTCACTTCGCGGAGACGTCTCTACAACTCAGACAGTCAGAGTCATCCCCAGATAATTCTTTCCTTCAAAGAAACATCTCGGATTTCTCTGCAATGGGAAAAAATTCATGGATTTAAGCATGTTCAATTTTCCAGCAACTCACGAGACGTCACTGAGACCCAGGACGTCTCTGAGAAGTCCCTGCGACTAAATCGTTTCCAATACCGGTACGTCTTAAACCTGTCCTAAAGTCTCAAATCCATGTCATGGCAAGGGAGATACATGTACCACTATTAGATAGGACTTTGTATACTGGTATGCCATTCATTCATGACCTACATGTATCATTTGAAGATGAATATGTAGGTTGACTGTGGCAGTCCACAGTATGTTCTATAAGTCGACCAAAGTAAGTAAATTTCACAATACTGAGCATTCATACCCAATTCTTGTTTCTTTTCTTGCTTTCAGGACGTCGGTTCACGATACTGAGCTCTGGGGAGGAGAGTGGACTGAGTCACCATCTAAGTTCCCCCATGAACCCATCGACTTCCAACTATCCTGATGATGCAACGGTCTTCTCAGACAATGCCACCAATAGAGGGAGTAGTGTGAAGTTTGCCAGCGGGAATGAATCCCGCAACCAAGGTAGCATGAGTAATTACTCATACAGGGCTCCATCTAATGTTAGTACGCATCACAAGCAATGGAGTCACCCTTCAACAGCGAAGAGTCTGATCTCAGAGATTTCTGCTGGGGGAGAGTCTTTGACGTGAAAGGCCTAAAACCAATTTTTCGTTGATCATGAATTCTTTATTTAGGTTGCTCCATCCCTAAATAAATTGTGTATTACTTGATGGTGACATAATTTTTGTCTTATAAAGTGATCATGAATTCTGTAATCTCATTGGTCAACCTATCCCTGGATATAATCCTGTATTCCATGATAATGATGTCATAAGTGTAAATGCAGTTCAAGAAAGCTTTGCTTCACAATTAGCATGCCAGCTCATTAGATCATGTGATGAAATTATATAAATCAGAGGTACAATTACAAATATGTTTTTATTCTTAATTTACCCATGAATAACACTGCAAAAATTCAGTTAGGGTGTAGATTTACACTTACCAATTCGTCACCATGTAAAGGTAAAGGTAAAACTCCAAATTTTATTGTCCGAATCGGATATTCTTTTTGCCCTTGTCCCGTGGGCTTGGCAGCCGCTGAGCAGCGCCAGATGGACGTTACTCTATCTATGTACGGACCATATAGTTTTATTCCAATATATTTCATGGAATACCTTAGCTCAAAGTAAGCAGGGAGATTACAGTAATGGTCCTTAGCTTACAAAATCAGTTTGTATTTTTTTTTTTTTATAATAACTCTAAAAATCTAATAAAGCTATAGTGTCCAATTCTACACATTTTTTTCTTTTACTGGTATAGAACTATTATCTTCCATGTTGAAAGCAATATGAGGGCTATTCATGCAACAGAACAGATGTATCAATTCACCACATTTTCATATTTTATAGCAATAAAATTCAAATAAGACTGCAATAAAATCTAGGTGATTTGAGGTTGAGGAATTATCGGCTATCTGTAAAGACGATGTATTTTTGTATTTGATAAAATTTATCATAAGGAAACTTTCAATTTAAGAGTATTTCTAATATATATCGGTTATTGATTGATTGTTTGAGATGTTTGGTGACCTTGTGTATTAAATGCAAAAAAAAATGAAATCATGAACACAACTGATGTAGGAAAAATAAGAGTTTACTTGAAATCTGGACTGATTCCAGCTTTAATACATGTAGGTATAATAATCTATTCTTAAATTGCTGTTGTCAGTAACATATACCGGTATATGGGAGAAAATCTATTGGACTTGCCCAATCATTTTCAAATCTAAAGCATGTTTGAATCTTTCATATATGCAATTATACTTTTATGTAGTAAAATTTTTTGAAAAGTGATATTTTCTTTTACTTTTTATTCATGTACATTCCAAATACTTCCTTGCGGGAAAGATCCAATTTGAGTGGAGATTATAATATTGTAAATATGAGACCATTATTATATGATTATATTATCATGTACTTGGAAAATGCGCACAAAGCCTTAAACGCAATGCTGTTATTTTATTAATAATTGCTGATTCTTAGAGTTTTAACATATGAGTGACACCTCCTTAGTCAAAAGTTAGTATATTGTGGCTCTTTATAAGACGGTGTACTTCCATATGTACTTACTTCCAAATTCAATAGCTTTAAGCACTTGTATTTAAAAATTGTGCTGCATAAAAAATAAATGAGGTATACAAGTTTTGTCAATGCACATATTTATGATATTATTGCACCTTGAAAAGGATAAGAGATGAGCATCACAAAAGGTATTTTATTTAATGGACATTTTTTTATTATGTCAGATATATATTTCATTTCACTCCTGTTAAAACAAGGTGCTAGGAACCAAGCCGGATATCTTGTTATGATAGAATTGGTACCAGGAGCATTTACCTTGTTTTAACCTCTTGGCTGTGTACCACATAACATTACATGCTCATAATATTGTCTGGCCATACCCGTACTGTGCAATTAGCACCATGCAGCAGTCAAGTGGTTAAACAAAATCTCTTTGTATCAGTTTTCACTATAACAGGAGTGGACTGTATGGCAGAATTCACAAAGGTGTCCTAAAGTTAAGCCTTGCTTAAATCTGTGGTTAACTATGGCCAGCAAAATGGGACTCAATCTGGCTCTGTTGCATGTTTTCTAAATTCCGGAATCGTGATTTAATTGTAAGGGAAACTTTTGTACTTATCATTCCCAGTTAGTTTTTTAAAAGTTTCACTACCAAAAATTCTGATAAATCGAACATCTACATTTCTGGATTGAATCCCACTTTGCCAGCCATAGTTAAACCACAGATTTAACTTTAGGACACCTTTGTGAATACGGACCTATGTTTTTCTCTACATTCCAAAGCATGTAGTTATGTGAATACAGTGAAATTCGATAGAGAGGGAGATTGTAATTTTGACACAATACTGGAATTCAACCAATAACCATAAATCTTTTTTTATAGCATAATACTTTTATAGACGAATAAACAACTTCTCATTCATGCTATTTAATGACTGAACCATAAATTCACGACCCGAATACAAAGTGTTTCCAGTTTGTTTGCTGAACCAAAGCTGAACTGACTGAACAATAAAGGAATTGAAGCGCTAACAGTGCCATAACTATACGATATCTCTCTTATTTATGAATATAAAAAGAAAGAAAATACCTGTTTATGTCATGCACTGAGGTGTGAATCCTCTTTACTAGTATTGCAAATTACTGTTACACTTCTAATGAAATATGAATTATCACATACATGTACTAGTCAGTCAAACAACTTTGGATTTGAATTTGCAAGTAAATGAATGGTAGTTCTAAAACATATGATGAAAGTACATTAGCTAAATAATGTTCAAAGTATGCCCAATTTGAATTGTAGTCTCACTCTACTTGTATAAAAAGCAGTCATATTTCAGTGGGTGAAATTTACTGCATATTTTGTTTGTTGCAACTTTGTTGAAATTTTCCGGTGTTCCAACATTTACTGTGACATGGACATTGCTCAAGCTCTTATTTCATTTATTTAAGATGTAGAGTTGGGATTGGAGTTTTTAATATCTGGTTAATGTTGGAGATAAGTATGGAATTATATTTAGTAAATTTGCCATTTGGTCTAAACACACTTTGACTAATGTTCATTTGGTCTCATCCCAAATGGTCTAATTCCATTTTGTCTGTAACCAGTTTGTCTAATCAGGTTTTGGTCTATAAAGTACGTAGCACTTCGCCTATTTACCATTCGTCTTTTCGTCTAATGCCCGCTTGGTCTATCACCTCTTGTTCGATTTCAGTAACAAACACAAATATTCATTTGGGCATTCAACAAAATGAAATTAGACCATTTGGCTATTTGACGATTTGGAATTTAGACGAATTGGTCATTAGACCAAGTGAGAATTATACCCATTGCATATTAAACCAAATTGTTGGACCAAACAGGTTTAGCCCATGTGGCATTAGACAGAGAATTGGACTAACTGCTGTTAGACCAAGTGGATATAAACCTTATGTTAAGCGCTGAAGTTAAATAGTTGACTACTATTTGGGATTCACCACAAAGGAAATGTTGCTGATAATCCATTGGATAAATTTAAAACACCTTTTCTTGAATTGAAGTTTTATTTCCAGACTTGAAGATATGCTTGAAGTCTTAGCTGAAGTGTGTATGCCATAGCTAGATTTGCATGGTGTGTTCCTGATTCTAAAATGCCTAAAGTAATTAGTAATAATCTTTATACTGTAGATCATGTTTTATGTGCAAATATTTAGAATTCTAAGCAATATCAAGGTCAAATGTTGCTAATTAAGTATTTGAAAAAATTATGATCTTGGTCATTACTAGCAGTACCAATTTTTTTTGGTTTAATTTACTTTTCAAGCAAAGCAGACTAATTTGCTGGGATTGTTATGAATCATTTAGTGAACATTCTCTTTTTAGGTTGAGTTTTGACTCTTATATATAGTGCTATATTTTCTTCTCTTATAAACTTTGAAGAGTTCTATAAAATGTATTTATTGAAAGTTCTATTGTCATGCTTTACCAAAGGTATGGCTCAAACTATGACTGTGAAATGTACATTAGTAAATGGGTTACTATCACTTCATGAACTATTAAACACTGATTCGTCCTGTCAAATTTTTATTGAATTGCTTGGTTTATTTCTGTTTTGTATCCATATACATCAGGGGTGAGAGTGACCACAAATTAAAAAGCTAAAAAGAGCTAAAAATTGAAGAGCTCCATATACTTTTGTACAGACCTCAAAAAGTTGGAAATAAAAGCTGAAAATTTAAATTTAAAAAAAAAAGCTGAAGTCGGCTAAAGAGCTGAACTCTCACACCCCTGTCAATGCTTAATGTGATATATGCAACACAAAGATATTCTATGTTATGATCACAGTCGCTGTCACTAAGATTGATTATCCATTTGTTCCTTATTCCACATATTTCTTCATTTCTCTGTCCCCACTCTCTCTCTCTCTCTCTCTCTCTCTCTTGCTCTCTCCCTCTCCCTCTCTCCTCTTTTCTCCAACTCCCCCTTCTTAAAAGCAAAAACTTAGAATAAATCCCTTTTTCTGGTACTCTACAGTCTGTGTAAAAAAAAATGGTACAGTTGGGGGAAAAATGATTAAGGTATGAAATCTTCTCATATGATGCGTGAATATGGTACCAACTTCAAACCAAAAGATTCTTCTTGCTGATGCTCTTTGTTTTGTATAATTGGCTTTTTGTTAAACAAAAGTTATGCTAAATTTTGTCGAAATTACACACATATTGTTTCGGTGCGCTGAATTCATGGCTATTATGTGTGAAACCCATAGAAAAGAATGCGCAAAGTATATTTTATCTTGATTATAGAAAACTGGTCATATCTCGAGATCTACAGAACCAAATGGGATGACAAAAATTGCAGAAGAAAGCCTGATTTTCCTTCTTTATGGAAATATCAAACACTTTTGGAATGTAATTAATTTTCATACTTTAAAAAAAAAAAAAAAAATCCACTTGTACTGTTTAATTTGACACAAACTGTAGTGTTCCCCAATGAACTGCATACTGAAAACACGATTTTCTAGAACATACAATCTGATGTGGACTTTGAATTGAGATTTTGTATACCAAACTGAATCTTATTTTCCTGGCCCAAATCCAACTTTTGTCATTCACATCAGTTCTATCATAGAGTCTCAATATTGAGACTGATAACTGAAAATAAAGGCCCTACTAGGCCTAATACAAACTGCTTTGGACCATTATTTTGACACAGCCCACAGCAGGAACCTAGACAAGGCTTCACTTGAGATAGGTACATTCTTTAATGTGTCAAATTAGAGTCTGTTCATACACACTATTAGACCATGCAGGTCAGAGTGCACAATGCAGCTATGCAAAATAATAGTGCCTACAAGTATTTGCAAAGATTCAAATATATAGATAGTGATCTTAATTAGTCTGCAAACATTTTGTGTAGTGTTTACACACTACAGTCTGTGTAAAAAAAAAAATGGTACAGTCGAGGGGAAAATAATTAAGGTGTGAAATCTTTTCAAATGATGTTTGTATGTGGTACCAAATTGAAGCCCAAAGATTTTCTTTTCTGATGCACTTTGTTCTGTATAATTTGCTTTTGTAAAACAAAAGTTATACTAAATTTTTGGGGACAAGAAACAAATCAAAATTACGTACTTCTACAGTTCTGGAGCGATGAATTCATGGCTTTTAGGCGAAAACCTACACAAAGGCATGGGACGGCGTGCGAAAAATGGATTTTTTTTTTTTTTTACTGTAGAAAACTAGTCATATCTCAAAAATTATACCACCAAATGTGATGAAAAAATTGCAGAAGAAAGTCTGATTTTCCTGCTTTATGAAAATACTAAACAATACCAGGTTGTGATTAATCTTCATATTATAAAAAAAAAAAAATGATTTCCACTTGTACCATTTTATTTGATACAGACTGTAGTAGGCCTATAACAGCATGGAGATCAATGTGCAAAAATGTCATTGACTTCAACCAGCAGTATATGTGTATACACGTATGGAAGGATCCCAAGACATTTTCTTTGGTTACAATCACTTCGCTACATATTCCACACACTAATCAAAGGACTAACTTCAATCCTGGACTTAATACTAGATCCATACCCTAAACCTAACCTTAAACCTAACATTAGCATGTATGGTTAATCAGCTTGGTATGTGAAAGTCTCACAATATATGAAATATAATCTCTGAAAGAATATAAAAAGACATTGGTTATGAACACTCATTGTTGCTTTATTGAATCAAACATTAAAATCAATGGTATTGCTATCATACATCATAAAGAACCTATTTCCAAGAAGAAGAAACACAAAATAAATAGAATCCAATCCCATGCATGGCACTTCAAATGCAATTTAAGTACAATCAATCAAACTGAACAAAAAAGTAGAGTTGTATATTTCTGTTAGTTTGCAGTAATGACAAGAGTAACATGGCAATACAATTCGACATTACATCTCTTCATTGAAAACTTTAAAATCTAAAGTGACACATACCAAGGGCAATTTTATGCATAATTTGATCTACAGTTTTCTTAAAATGAACGGGACTTGTACAAAATATATCCGGAGGGCAGGGAGGGTTATTTATGTCCTTTCAAATAGTGATCATTTTAATTTTACATCAGAAGCCTGTCAACCAGTAAAAAAAAAAAAATTGATGACGGCCGAGGTCATGTAGACCATAAAACTCATGCTACATATACCATAAAAAAAAAGTTTCAAATGATTTATATCATACATGCTACATACAGAGTGAGTCAGAAAAAGGGCATCATTCTATTAAAAGTTGTGCGAAAAGTATGAACATTAGATCATGGGTTTTATGATGTCTTGGTAGAGTCATCCTCCTAGCACTAGCATAATACATGTTGGTATACTTTTCATTTAGATTATGTCTGCTACTCAGTCATGCATGCAAAGATCCAAATAACTAGGGTACTGTATTCGTTGTTATTTTCGCGCGATTAATTTTTCGCGCTTAGAGGCCTCAAAACATATTTGTGGGTTCTTAAATTCGCGCTGCATTTACGTACGAACGCAATTTAACCTATGTAAAGCATGCATAAGAAAGCATGCTCATATATTCACGTGTTTTTAAATTCGCGCCGTACGATCTTTGCGCGAAATCCGCGAAAATTAATGTACCGCGAAAATTTCCACATTTACAGTACCAACAAATGCTGAGAGGATGACTCTACAGTATATCACAACATATCATGAAACCCGTGTTTAAATGTGCATGCTTCAAACAAGAAAACTTCAAAATGACGGGACATTTTTTTTTTACCCACTCTGTATATCACTGAAGGAAATAGTTTGAATTTATATAATACACATCATCAGGAGGAGAAAAAAAAAATCACCCACAAATATGAATTCATTTCTGGTGCCATACATCAATTTGTTCTTGAGTAAGAGCCATTTGAATGAAAATTTTGTGATCACCATCAAGAAAAAGTTGCAACTTCAAACCAAAGCATACTACTGTACATGTATGAAGACCTACATGTAGTTCAACATTTCCAATGAAGGACCACAAATCCTCAAGTACAATGAATGACCCGGACCTCCTTTGAAAAAAAAAATCCAAGGGGGAACCCTTTCATAAAAAGCAAATTAATACGTGGATGAGTACATAAATATAACATAACTGTTCCTTATAATATTGCACTTAAAGGAAGTACAAACGGCATGCAAGTACACTTGAACAAGGTGCAATGTAGTGAAACTAGGAGCATGCTGTATAATAAAGATGTAGGGCCTACAACAATCTAGCTGAATTGTGGTAATGACGAAAATCTAAAACTTTCCTAAACAAATACAAATGCACAATTTCAGACTGAGTGGAGCAAATTTGTAAGGAATTCCAGTTCTAATTTAAGTCTTAGTATAAATTCTGCCTTTTAATAAGATATGTCTAGATTAAATGTTCTTTTCAATGGACCTGTGTCATAAAGTGGGGGAAAAACAAATGGTATCATTGTAATTGATAATCTACAGAATATGTGTCTAACAAGATTTAAATTCAAATTTCATAAGCAATACCAACTTATGACTAAATTGAGAACTGAACTTCCACAGTAATAATGAAAATTTCATTTATCAAACTGCCATTGATGAAGTAGAGTTCTACTTTCAGGTTTAACTTAATAAATATATAATCCCATTTGAATACCACTGAAAGACCTGAATTTCAAATTGATAAAAAGATATTTATATTTCAACCTGAGGTGTCCCTGGTTAAATTTTCAATATACAACACATTTCGCTAAACTTGAAAATATTTTTATAAATTAAACCTCATCTTTTGTAACCCAAAACTTGATTTTAGATAAAATTAGGCATTTTTATTTACGCAAACATTTCTATAGACTTTGTACATCCTATAGGATCTTACCAAGGTAAGGCTCACTTACAAATATTTACAAAAATACAAAGCACTTTGAAACAATAGAATAGCAGACACAAGAAAGGGAATGATTAAATGAAACCTTGCACAGTATAAATACACCCAACCCATGATGGATCCATTACCACAGCACAATCTCATCTGTTCATCATTGGACAATCCAAAATTTCTGATTCAAATTTTGTATAATATTGGGTTTTTGCTACTTACTCAAGGGCTGCTCATGAATGTTCACCATGCCTGTTGTTCATAATTTACTACAATATTGGCTAAAGTTAAGCTACACATGTTTGTGAATTTTGTGAATTTCTTCATACCAAGATCTACAAATTAATGGAAAAGGATTTATAAATCATCATCACATGTGCATACATACATTGTAAATGAAGGTCAGCATGTCTTCCAAATATGACACTGACACTAACCAAGGACGTTCTAAGTTATGTCCATGCACTGACAGAGTTCTCCCCTCTTGAAATGCAAGTCCAATGAACTTTTATTCTATAATCTGGGTACAGTTTGTATATTTCATGCAAATCAGTATACATGTAATGTTGGTGGATGACAGGTTTTGTACTTCCTTAAAACATGATTAAAACACCTATTTGCATACATATAATTACATCTTTAAGGGTAAACAGAGAAAAATAAAAAGTAGAGTTATTAGCTTGCAGCATGGTCAAAACGAATATGGCGTTATGTAACTATATTTGTGATAGATCTGATGATCATAATAATTTTTTGCTTCATCAATTTATGTATCTTCATTCCTTTAAAAAATTATGATACGTATACATGTGTACAATCAATCAAATATTTATAAACAAATCCTATAAATTATATAAATGAATAAATAACTAAATCTTCTTGAATCTTTTATCGTTACACACCAGATAAAAGACCTACATGTGTATTTAGGGCATAAGTAGTTTAACCAAAATATTGGATGGAAATTGCGACTTAAAGAACCATAATGCATTGATGTGATGGAAGCTGTATGTCACATACAGTGTACATGTAAAATCTTAACTATTTGGTTACCAATTCCCAAACAATGGCAAACATTTGTGCAGTTAATATCAAACTATCCTGTGCACAAGTCTCAAAAGTAGATAACTGTGACTGTCATATCATCTCTGTGCTGTCGTGCTATTGCATCAGGAAGGCTTAGTATCTCTGCAAGCTTGTTGAGATCAAACTCATTTGCATTCCCACAAAGTGCATAGCGTATAAGATGGGTGGCAGAGTTGGTATCTAATGACTTCAGAATATCCATTCTCTCTTTGAGGTCTTTCATGACATTTTTCAGCTTTATGCTATCCTGAACAAGATAACTGCTTGAAGCTTTCATTGATTTCATATGCTCTCCAACAAGTTGCACAGCTTTATCAGACGTCAGCATGTCCCAGAGTCCATCTGAAGCAAGAATAAGAAACTTATCATCCGACGTCAACTGGTGATGGGTCACTTCTGGTGTTGTTATAAGGTACGGTGGTGTGTGGAAGCTCTTGGGCGGGACGTAACCAATGAAAGTACGCATCAGTTTCTGCTGCATCTCGGCGGTCCACTTAAAGCGGATGTTTCCAAAGGCCCTTAGAGGCATCAGCTCACCAAGTAATCGTCCATTCTTGATGACAGTGGTAGATTCATGGGAAGGATGACCTTCTTTAATCCGATTCACTTCATTCATATTCTGGGCATTGTGGTCTACTGTTAAAGGGATCGATTTCCAGGTACCATTCCCTGTGCTTCTTCCCAGAACAGCACGACAATCACCAACATTGGCAACATAGAGATCCCGATCCTCCAAGTAGGCAACACAAGCACACGAACCAGTTACAGCCGTCAACACAGGTTCAATACCAAGCACTTCTGTTGTGGCACGCATTGCCTCTGTTGAGAAATCATTGTCTAAACGATCAAATGCAGTTTTCAGGGTATCAGCAGTTGTGTCATCATCCAAAACATCAACTGAAAGGTTTGCTTGGACATAGCGAATCAAGCTTTCCTTGTAAAGGTCTGCTGTAGCCTGGAGTTTGTATTCATTTGGATGACGATGCCACTTAACCAAGTCGTTTATCTTTCCACTTTGAAGTTTAGCTAGAGCCCGAGGTAGAACATGAAAAGGTATCGTTTCTGCAGCTATGTAATTAAATAGACGTTCTCCAACTGCCTGCGCACAAGCAGTTCCACCATGTCCATCAAAGACGCCAAAGAGCACTGCATTGGTGAGGATGCTCTCTGCAACAGCTCTACGATCCTCTCCAGGCTTGTTTGAAAACAGTTGATTGCTGTCATACCTCTGAACATTTCTTGGCGAGGATTCCTCATCAAATTGAAAGCTTACTTCATTTTGTTGGAGGGTTTCACTCGTCTGCTCTGGAGTAAGCACTGGATTTGCACGCCAGGGATACCGAGAACAAGCGCTTGTAACTATTCCTCTAGTCTTAGAGCTGGAAGGACTAGATCTACAGACTAAAACAGCAGGTTCCTTGTCCTTATGAATTTTAGAGATCTGTCGTGTGTTCCGCAAAAGGTGAAATTGTCTGCAGTTCTTTATATTCAATCTCCAGCTCCCACTCCCAGTAAAAATGGTTGAAAATGAAAATGAAAATGCCATTTCAAAATGGTAAATCATCAATCAAATGAGTAACAGTTAGATCTAACTTAGAATAGATCTAGGCTATATTACAATTTGCATCTCTGTTTCACTAACTGTTAATTGTATAATTGCTGAGTATGTAAATCATTCACAATATCACTTAGTCTCAGCATGCAGCACATGCATTCCTCCAGTCAAGTCAATGATTGTATGAAGAGCCCACATACCAATAAGCCATAGACGGACTTCTACTACCGGGCCGAGACAGTTCAGGCGCACTCAATAGGCACGCACCGCTGGGCAGATGTCAGCCGCAGATCAGTTGCAGATTAATTTAGCTGCTGCGAAGGATAAAAAAGAACATTTTCGTATCTAATTTCATTTTTTTCACAAGGCATGATCCATACAGTCAGTTTGGCTACCTGCAACTTGAAAAATCTGTCATTACAGACCAAGAATGCTTAAAAACATGCTGAACTATTCTTGTCAGAGTCGGAGATTTCTCTCTTTTTTTGTTAACCTCATGGATGCCCTCAACGTTAATAATTAGACATTTCTAATGAATGATGCAGCAGCTCAAGTAAAAGAATTATGAATACTTATAGAAAAAATAATGCCTATTTTATGGAAAATGTATGCATTAGGCTTAACTTAGAAACTTGTTGTGGAGGCATGTGTCACTACTTCTTTACCTTTCTTGGGGATTCATGTATCATTGTCCACCCACTTGTATTATTACAGCATTGTAATCCCGTAGGAAATATCGATGTAGGCCTATATAAATTTTTTTTTTTAATTTGGAATATCTTTATATACAAAAAATATTTATAATTGTATATGCAGTTAAAGAAATATTTTGTAAATTATATTATTAAAATGTTACCATCAATTCTGTTTTGTTCAAATGTAAATATTATTTCTGTGGAAATGAAAAATAAAGTTGAATTACTTAAATTGAATTGAAAGTTGAATTGAACTGTAATAAGTATTACGAGGGTTTGTACAATTAAAATACGAATGTTCTATATAGGCCTAGATAATTTCATGAAATGAGAAATAGTATAAACTCCCTTCTATTTTGACGAACAACTTTAAAACGATAATCATATTAGCAGGCCTGACATCATGATTTTATGATGATACACCATTGGGCATTGCTCTTCAATATAATGTTTTGTATATACACTACTGGTCATAATTAATTGGCCAAGACCCTAAATAGAAAAATTACAAGTTTTTCTGTATATTGTTATATTTCATTCACAATAAAAACTCACAAACATAGTGCTGTCAATCAATTTTGTACCATCTGAACGGGGAAACTAGTCTCTTTTCATTCCTGAGAGCAGATAAAGGCAAGACACGGACCAGACTCAGTCATTTTTTACCACTAAGGGGGAAAAAAACTAACAAAAGCCCCAAAGTCTAGTGTTTGGAGGTCGGGATTATCCCCTATCAGTGAAAAATATATTAAGCTGTTTCATAATTATTTCTCCCAAATGAAACCACTTAATAAAAATTTTCACTGATAATCCCCACCTTTAAGAGAAAAAAGGGGGGAGGGCTTTTTTTTTTTTTTTTTTTTTTTTTTTTTTTTGTCTTCCCCTTTGATGAAAAAATACCGGGTGTGGCCCTCATCTGCTCTCAGGAATTATGAATTATGAAAAGGGACCATCATACTTTTCCCAAAGAAATAATGCCCAGAAGGTGCGAAGACAAGAGCAGAGCAAGACGACGGGGCCTCGAGAAGATTATAGTCCCCTATATTTTTGTGCCAAGGGAGTATTTCGTCCGGCCCGGCATAGACCTATATCCATGAGGTTTTTTCACATAATGTCACAATTATGGTCGGTTTCTCGGAGAAAACTTTTTGTGATTTACTGCAGTAATTGATTTTCAAGCATTTATTATAATTTGCTGAATAATCACGACCTCTGATTTGTATGCGAATCAACATAAACCATTTTCCAACGGCACAATAAATATGATAAATATCTCATGCGTTATACACTTTTTCTATACAGTCTGTGTCAAAAAAAAATGGTACAGTCAGAAAACATTTTTTTATATTATGAATATTAATTAGAACTTGGTATTGTTTGGCATTTTCATAAAGCAGGATAATTGGACTTTCTTCTGCAATTTTTTCATCACATTTGGTGCTGTAATTTTTGAGATATGACCAGTTTTCTACAGTCAAGAAAAATCCATTTTCGCACGACGTCCATGCTTTTGTGTAGGTTTCGCATAATGGAACAATAGACATGCGTAATTTTGATTTGTTCCTCGCCGCACAAAATTTAGCATAACTTTTGTTTTACGAAAGCAAATTGTACAGAACAAAGCGCATCAGCAAGAAAAATCTTTTGTCTTTAATTTGGTACCACATACACATATCATTTGAAAAGATTTCACACCTAAATTATTTTTTTCCCGACTGTACCATTTTTTTTTACACAGACTGTATAATAAAGAAGTATTGCGAGTACTGCATGCAGTATTACTGTATTTTGTATTATTTACACCAAAAGTGTGGTAAATCGGACAGATTACTTCACTTTGCCATCTTTGTATTGGCATCGTATGGGCATTATTTCTCTTTGAATAGTATGGTTTGGGGAAAATAATTATGAAACCACTTAATACAAAATTTCACCGATAATCCACACCTTTAAGAGAGAGAGAAAAAAAGGGGGTGGGTTTTATTTTGTCTTCCCCTTTGATGAAAAAATACCGGGTGTGGCCCTTATCTGCTCCAAGGAATTATGAAAAGGGACCATCTTCCCATTTCAGATCAGAAGCATGATCGACAACACTGTGATTATACGAAGGAAATATATAACAACATACAAGAAGGCTTGTAGGAGTTGGCTCAATTATAGCCAGTAGCGTATAAGGCTTAATATGCTACAGTCATTTTCACCTTCCCTTCCAAAAAAAGCTATAAAAATAAATGCATAGGCCTACGGTCTTCGTCCAAACAAAGCACATAAAAGTTATTATTAAATTTTACCCCATTTTAAGGATCTTTAAAAATCCTGTCTTCTGATTGGTTGAAGGTGCAGTCATGTTCTGACCTATGACCACCAGTATTCCCCCGGTTTTACCATGACATCACCCCTACTTCTTTTACTGTCCTTCGACAGTAAATCTATTACTGGCCTTAGGTTTGACAAGTTAATATATGACTTGAATGACATTAAGCCATTAAAGAAAAACAACCCACCACTATGTTTTTAAATAATAGGTTTCCACATTCATAAGCGCTCCAGAGGGCTACTAAGTGGTCTTTGGCCCTATGCCCTCTAAGCAGGGGGCTGTCTTTAGCAACTCCCACCCCCCCCCCCCCACACCTTTATAGCATTAAGAGCATGCCCCCAGACAGTGCAGAGCCGACCCCAATACCAAACATTTTACTTTATGCATGTATTTGTTATAATGTTGTGAAAACAGAAGTCACTTTGAAACACCAATATGATCTTCATCAATTATTGGAGTACGCCATCTCTCCCCATTTTCTACAAAATTTGCTGTAAAACCTCATAGGCGCTTTTGGAGTGGATGCACGGACGACTGGCCGGATGCACGAGTACAGTGCAGTGTACCGTTTTTTATGCATCCTTTCTTTGCTTTGCGGAACAGGTGCATGTATTAATCGGGCATGCAACGGGCACAATCGCGCAGACGTGGATGAGTCCAAACTCAACGAAGAACTTTGGAACTTTTCAGGAATTAGCTAAGGATTTCACTCTTCAGTGATAGTACATACATCTGACATGCAGCAAGAGGATATAAGGATAATGAAAACGGTGATATTTTGATTTTGAACGTGTTTCGCCTCTTTGACGGCTTTTTCCGCGATCATTCAATCAACTTTTTTTGGCAGTGAACTGTATGGTGCGGATGCTGTGCTGAGCGTGAGCCGGAACTAGCCGGCTAGAGAAAGTGTTGTAAGGGGACGCGCTGGGACTCGGGGACTAGGAAACTCTTTGGATAGATAACGTTCCTGGATATTGAGACGTTTATGTTGTTGGTATGTAAACCCTTCAGTTACATTTGTACATAATGCTATATTCTAAATTCTAAATATAGGCCTACTTACCAATCTTATATTGGGATCTGCAACTTATTACATTAGTGTAAAAATTAAAATGTAGTTTGTGACATTTTCATGATTTGACAACTCTAAATTTGTGTTACATATACCGTCATATTTCAATGAGGAATGACATACTGCTAGTACATTTGATCAGCAGACATTGTATGCATGCTCCAGCGCATGATGGTAAAGCAATACCACAGATGGTCAATACTTAAACAAATGAAGATGAACATATTACAAATTTATAAGGAAAGAAAGTACATTAATTAGTCATGTTACTCATAATCAACATTTAGTGTTCGGAAATAGTGAAAAGATAGTATAATATATAATAATAAAGATAACTGAAAGCGCTTTGGTCTTAACAGGTAAAGTGCTTTATAAGAAACCGGTATTATAATTATTATTATTATAAAAATTTTGCAAGTACTTCTACAGCCCAGGTACACACTTTTCATCCTGTCCAGACATTTAATCTAGTTAATCTAGCAATAAATTAGAAATACAAGTTTGTATATTACTTGGTCAATTGACAGTCATATATAGGCCTACCTGCTAATAAATGGTCAATAAATGGGCAGTCATTGCACCTGCTATTAATTGGTCAATTGATTGAGAGTCATTAATTGATTAGTCTAGTAGAAAGAAACAGCAATGATTAGTCATAAGAGTATCTCCATTACAACAGGGTTTACAGCCTGTGATTAATTGGATTTAATTACAATGAATCAGACATCACAGAGGAAATCAATTTACATTTAGTGGTCATCCATTGTGGAGATGGAAGAGTCTATCCACATTCACGTTTTACTTCTACATGTATTTAGCAGATTTCAATATGATTATAAAACAATCTTGTTCTGTATTCAGACCTGGGCCCCGTAACTCAAAGGTTTGCGATCAATTGTAAGTTTAAAAGAAAGGTTGTAATTGGTTACTGATGAGTCATTTGAACAAGGAGCGCATACAACAGTTATTGTGATTGGCTATTGCCACTTTGCGATTGATTTCAAACCATTGTGTTACGGAGCCCTGGAAACAATAGTAATGATTTGTAACAGTCATATACTTGTTACCTTAAAAAGAAAACAAGAGAAATATGAGAAGTTCCAAGAATTTCTTAAGCTAAAAAGGAAGGTTTCTGTCAACCTTCATACATTGATTGTACAGTGATCCTTGTGAATCATGCTATTTACAGTTGCAATTGAATCTGCATGAGATTATCAAAGTTGATAAACATATTTCAAGTACAGATTATGATACAATTACATTAAGCGGAAAAAAATATGAAAATTAGAATTAGTTGTAGCTGCAGAATTCAGATTTAAATTGTGGCATTAACCTAGAGATACAATACAATAATTCTATAGCAATTATGGTGTCTGCAAACCTTAATTGTTATGGGATAAGTGCAGTGATGCTGTTGTTTGGTACATAACAAAAGGGGTAATAGATCTACCGGTATATGTCTTCAAAACGAGGGCTTAAAGCCAGAACAGTTTATGTCCATTTTTGGCAAAATTTGGTTATGTCCACCACATTCCTGTATATATGTGTTTGTGTGCCAGAACTGTCTATGCCCACACATGACATAGAAAGTTCTAGCAGTCAATATCCTGTGAGGATATATGCAGTTGTTACAGACAAATGTACATTGATATGCAAAAATTTGGTGGACTTAAAAAATGGACAAAGACTGTTCTGGCTTTAAGCTCTCGAAAAAATATCTTTAAAATATGAAAATATATTTAATTACAGTTGATCTGCTAAATTCATTATGAAATATCCATGCAAACTTTAATAAGAGTAAACTTGATTTTGATTTTTTGTTTAATGATGCCAAAATACTGTGATTTTAGACTCCTTGAACTCATATTTCACCCAGATAATGGGTTCTTGTGGAATGTCTTTGATTGTTGACAGTAGTTGATGGGTATGGGCCACCCAAATCATTCTCTGACATACACAGCATGATGTCCAAGGGAAGGTCCTTCGCTTTGGCTCTATCATCTAGGCCGGTCTGCTGCCTTCATTCTTCCTATAAATATCCCATCTTATCCTTGGACATGAAATTACAGGAGCCATTGTGTGAAAGAGGCTGTCTCATACTTGTACATGGATGTAGAATTATCTCTTGAATACGTTCATGTATTTAATCAACTTTCCTGTACTTTCAATACAGTTTTTTTACATCAAACTTCAAAGTACATGTATTCATGGACTTCAAGATCAGTTTGTGAGTGTACATGTAGCTTGCGCCTGCTGAAATTTTAAATTTAGTTTATATACTGCAGTGAATTTTTATTCCTGTGCATATCTATGGACATATACAAAAAAATGATGCTTTATATTGTAAATCATACTCAAATCTCGTAACAAGCACGAAATTTATCTTTTCCCATTTTCCATATTATATTCATATAAACAGTGTTTTTTTTTTTTTTTTTTTTTTTTTGGGGGGGGGGGTGGTGACCAGTCATAATTAAAACTTGTTAGTTTCATTCTTGTGCCACCAGTCCATAAAATGTGAATATAGCTTTTGAGGGATCTTACTATTAAAAAAAAGAGCTTACACCCGGTACACTTTCTATTATTTCATGTAGGGCCTGTATGGTTTACAAGTTTTTTGTCATTCTGATATGCAACATATACGAGTAACACATCCTAAACTCAGCATACCACAACATATTATACTAATTGCCTTTTTAAGGACAATCGTTGTGTGAGCAGAGCGATTTTATGAGGAGAATGTCTTTTGATAAGAACTCTCTTGTAATACTTTAATTGCTTTCTATTATCAAGGGATGGGATTTGTGTCATTGTTAGTCTGTGTTACACAATGTATCTCTCAAACTTGTTCCTTACATTCCAACAGGGTCTTGGACAAAGGGATTCCCCCTTTTGTTGCATTTTAATCATCTCTGTAAAGCCAGGATAATCTTGTACTTAAAACTCTGTAAGGCTGTGATGTCATCCTTGGTGTACATAGTGATGGGCTTGTATGGTTACTGGAAGTATGGAGTAAACTACTGGAAATTGTAGTGCTTCATGTACACTGTACACTGGAATAGTTTTTGGAATGGTGATGAATTTGTTCAGCAAGTATGGGGCTGTACAATGTAGACCTTGTAGATGGATTTCACAAAATAGCCATTTCTACCTCCCGAAAAAATAATTGATGTAATTTATTTGTGGAATATAAGCCTTTTAATGTTTTTTAATAAGAAATTATGCTATGACTTATACATGTAAATACTTTTTTGTGGTCTTGTTATTTGATTATATTAATATGATAAAAATTTTGTGGAATCTTGCATAAGCCATTTCATGCTTTCTGTGTTTCTTTCTTTGAAAATCCTTTTTAAACTCAGCAAACATAGCATACATGTACATGTAGTTGTAGTATGATAATAAAAAGAGACATGAAAGAAAAGATCTGTCAAATAAGTATAATATGGTGCTGATTTACTTGGAAGAGCTTGCATATCTAAATGTTTCAACTGAAATGTGAATGAAAAAATTGTCTGTTTCTTGCAATTTACCAACTACAAACTAGGAAATTTTGATACATTTTGTGGGGATTTGATAATAGATGTACAAGGATTCCTTGTTTTATACATGGAGGCCCTAGTAGTACATGTATTACTCAGGTATTACCTTTGATTTTGAAATGTAAAAGAAGTTTCCAATGATGGTCACAGTTTTGTTGGAATGCCTTTCTTGCACATTTTGGCTGATGTGCACAGGTCACTAGGCTTGGGTTTCTCCTCGAGCTAGCAGAGCAAAATATACAACTTAAATCCAAGATGGAGTTATTATGCATGGCAGAGAAATGGCTTTTGAGAGAAATGAAAACAAGCGTACATTGTAAGCAATCTGTCCCTGTGGGTTCAATCTCACACCTGCATTGGATTTAGGCCATCGGCTGAACTTTGGTGAAGTGAGGACATTCACTTGAATTTCATACCTGTGGTACGGAGCTTACAATCCACTCCCTGTAATGAAATCTTGACAAGCCTAGTCTTTGTGACATTCCGAAAGGCAGTATCACTATCAGCCAGTGTATAAATGCCTGAAAATCAAATTATTCAGTGTATTTTGTGTGCAATAAAATCAAGATATAGTGCTACCATGGAATGAAGCTAAATGTTAATTGCTAAATTTATGTGTTTGCAAGTAAATATGTTCTATAAGATCAGAATCATATATTTTTTAAAAATTTCTTTAAGCATATATTAGACGGCACATGCAACCAGCTCATATATAATTACATTTATGATGTCTGTACGGCCTCATGTTATGACATTGACCACGCAAAGTTGTTAGAGGTGGAACACAAATGCCTAAATTTTTAAGAAATCGTAAGTCTTCACAGTGTGATTGTTCTTTAAACCTGAACTTCATATTAGAACGACCCCTGTGTACATCACAAATCTCAATACATTGTAGCTGGCTTACGGTAATCCGGAAAACGGTATTGGTTTTCACCCCCTGCTTAGATTGCCTATTTAGGGAGCTCAACTTGATGTACCTGTAGGTCTGTGTCTACCTGCATCATTCTAAGGCTCAAAACAGGTGACAAAACCATCAAAACCACTGGAATCGTAGCATATTTAGTGCCACCAAGATTACTCACAAAGCCATGATCCCCAGCACTTTCACTTTTCAAATCGTAGATTTAAATGTGTTTTTTTTTTTCACCAGCATCCAAATTATGTGGGGCTGAGTGCAATTTGTGCTGCATGAACTATTGAAAACCAGCTCAAATTTTCTTTTCATAAATGTAGATTACAATTTTCATGATTGAACCCCAGATGAAAGAATCACCTTGAATATGAGCTCTTTATAACATCTTAGGACAACAAGGTCAAAATGATATTGGGGAAAATACAAGATTTAACTCTGTAGTACATGATTTGTAAAACAAAAGAATTGTTACTTATCATACCAGTAATGCCTGCAATAAATCTTATACCTATTTTTGTAGCGACTGGGTAGTCTGTGACGTAAGCGCAATGAATTAAACTTAGTTATGCTACCTATGATTTATATTATATATTTCTGGTAACCAAAATCACACCCTCCAATTGGGATCATGCCATGATTCAATAGAAGTAGCCTACTGAGAATGAACCACAACACAGTTGGACTTTCACTTTCCCAGAAAATATCTTCCTCTTTTAATTTCTTCCGCTTTTTCTACAAAAATACAAAATGTACTCCTACACATCTAGCTCTTTCATTTGTGGGATATGAAATATTATCCAACAATATGTACATTGTACAATTGTCTGTCTATTAAAGTAGCATCACACTGAAAACAAAAATAGGTTTCTATTTAAGAGAAACTTCAACAATTACCAACCGCCAAAAATACATTATGTTTTGATCTCCTCAAATTCATTTTGTATAAAAAATCTCACCATAAAAATTTGTGAAAGTACATGAACTCTTTTCTTTTTTTGTTTTGCTTGAGGGGAAAGTTATTTTTGTGCCACGGTCAAATTTGCCATGAGCCTACATTTATGTGTACAAGCATTGAATCTTACACAACAAAGTTAGGATTTATTTGATGAAAAGCATGATGTCTATTTTTATATTGTAGCACAGATTTATAAGTTTTAGTTTTATGAATAAATTTTTTTTTTCGAAATAGAAATATAAATGTATTTAAAAAAAATTGTTTTTTTTTTCTTCAAAAATTAATTTAAAACAGCCCATATAATGTTCAGTCATGCATTTAATGTAGTTTAGTGTAGTTTAGTAGAAACACTGTCATAATCAGGAGAAACACTGTCATAATCAGGAGAACTATAGCATGTGATGTCTGGCTTAGCCACAAGCTTCTGAAAATGTGAAGATGAGAAGAGTAGTCTTGAAATTCATTTGACGAGACAAGGCTTTCCTTTAAAATCTACTGAATCATGATGTACCTGTTTGCAAAATATTTCTGTTGCTCATGTTCAATGCATCCCACCCCTCTGCCGATTTCCTTGTCTTTCTTGCTCATCACAATTAGCTTAAGGGTGTGTTCAATGTCCATTTTCAAATTTAAACGGCAACACGAATCATGATACAAAACGCAATTACAAAACACAGAACACTAACGCGATGAGAGGTACACCGTTCAGTGTCGAAAATTTAAAGGTGATTATACATTCATCATCTTTAAATTCCCCGCTCTCAAAAACAAACATCTGCGTTTTTTTCACTTGCGCCAGAATCTTCCACTGTGAGAGCACATTTACATGTAAAGACGTTTGAAAACTCAATTGTGTTCAGTGTCGCATTTCGTTGCATTCGCGATTCTCAAGGTCGTAAAATTGAAGCTGGTCATGATTTAAAAGCATCTTTTTTGGCTTTTAAATTTTGCTCCGAATGGAGATCTGAAAGACATTTACTTTTACGACCAGGAATGGGGACAATGAACACCCACTTTGTTTCTCTTTATATCAGTGTTTTGTAATTGCATTTTGTATCATTCATGTTGGTGTTTAAAATTTGAAAATGGACATTGAACACACCCTTAAATGAGTAATTTATCTAGTGCCATCTCATCTTCAGGTCAGGTGTCATTTGTCCTAAATATTAATGGTGTTATCTCACTTCACGGAGATAGGTTTGAGACGGATTTGAGACGATTTTGAAACTTGTCGCAGAGATGTCTCTTGAGCACCTACAACGTTTCATCAGTGTCAGGAATCTCAAAACCGTCTCAAAGTAGTCTCAAAACCGTCTCAAAATTGTATTAAAGTAGTCCCAAATCCGTTTCAGAGACGTCTCCGATACTTTTGCCGCCATGGAGATCATACCTTTTTTTCCGTCTCAATTAGATGGATTTGTGACTGCTTTGAGACGGTTTTGAGATTCCTGAGACTCCTGAAATGTCGCAGAGACTCAGAGACGTCTCCACAACAAGTTTAAAAATCGTCGCAAAACTGTCTCAAAGTAGTATCCGTCTCGAACCCGTCTCCGTGAAGTGAGATAACGCCATTAGCATCATTGTCATCATTGTTGAGGAGAGAACAAAGGAGTATGTTTGTTTATTAACCAAAGTTGTGTTAAATCTGCATATCATTGACAGTACAGAAAGGGAAATTTATATGAGGTATAGAGAAAGATAAAGGAGCTACCCTGGTCTCTTTTTTGTAAGGTGCTCGCCAAAAGTGTAATATGAAGAGAAGGGCAACATACGAGAAATAATTACTGTTGCTCGCAATGTTTACATGTACAAATTGTATTTACGTATTTGCTGAATTATTGATACAATCCAAATCAGAATTCAGAACAAACAAGTATAGATACGGTAAGTCTTTTTTTTTTATTTTCAATTTCATCTGATGAATATTAATTTCACACCAAATGTGATGATGAAATGATGCTTCTCGAAAGCTGAATACCAACAATTTCTTTTTACAACAGATAAATATCCTGCATAGGAATCCTTGTTATATGATACTATTGAAAAGCTTGGACTCTCACTGTAAATGTAGTTTCTGTAAACACATTTATAATCAACTCAAAAATGGATTCAAGGAACTTATTGACCAGTGTCTTTTGAGCCAACAAATCATACTTTATACCAAATAAATTGCAATCAAACTCCAAGGCCAATATTCTGAACCGAAGACTGGGTTTGTATGAGTTGAAGTTTGTGCGGTTTTTATTGGGCGATCCTTTTGTATGTGGTATTAGACAAAAAGAATGCGGCACAATAGCATCGCACAAACTGCAACTCGTACAAACCCAGTCTTCCGTTCAGAATACGGGCCCAATACTTTGCTTGTATATTCAATTGCCATGGTCATAGGCCAATCCATGCACGTACGCACTGTGGAAGGAGCTGTAAGCCTACATCTTGTATCTATTGGTTGAGATATGATGGTAGGACGGGTGTAGCCTATAAGTCAATGTCATATACCGTGTTTACACTGTGATGCAGCTCTCGTGTCGAATCCTTAGGAAGGGTTGAACACTGCAAAAAGTGAACCTGTGATCGTGTTTTATACAGAACAAAAAAAGCTAGTTCAATACGGCTCGTAGATCACGACCGGAAGTAGAGGGACATCATTTATGTGTGCTGTGTTGTATAGCCGAATTTCACCAGTGACCTCAAGGTCATTGAGTTCAACACAGCTTTCTATTTACACACAAAAATTGCCGCTTCGAACCCGCCTCCTGGATCAAAACCTATGATTTTGGCGGAGCAAAAAAGGCGTGTCGAACTTGGTTTGCGGATCACACTGATCCTGTTTACACTGCATAAAATTGGTATGTCGAACCTCCGAGCCGAGTCACAGTGTAAACACGGTATGAGTGAGCTATGATGGTAGGACGGTTGTAGCCTATAAGTCAATGTCATAGACCTCTCTTTCTCTATTTATCACAGTAGGGGACTGGCTCCCAGTCTCGTTGATCCAAATCCAAAGCCTCATCATGCCCTATTTCTTGATAAACAGTCAAGGTACATTTCTTCATAATGTTTAGAATTCACTACTGGGTACATGTCCAATTACAGTGTTACTACTATATAGTAGCAAATCTCTGTCACTTTTTCTTTCATCTTTCTTCCATATGTGTGTACATACATGTGTAAATTCATACTAAAGTATAAACTTTAAAATTAAGAATCATTATAACAAAATGCATTTTGCAATATCACTTTGAAAAGACTACTGTACAAAATCTGATAATGCTTCTTCCTCTGAATTTACAAAAGTGGATTTAAATGCCTTTTGGAATGAAACATATCGTCGGTTGGGAGCCAGAAGGGCGCTATTGCAGATCAAGGATGTTCCGTTAGGAGCCAGAAGGGCGCTATTACCATTGACTTTGTACAGTAATAGCGCCCTTATGGCTCTCAACGGAGCATCTATAAGATGCAATAACGCCCTTACGGCTCCCAACAGACGATATGTCATGTACTGCTTAGAAATCAGCCGACATCCCTCTGACTGTAAAAAACAGCATTACCCCTATACTATAGACAGATAAAGGGTCATGTATTTGATATGAATTTGATGCGATGTTAGTTGTGCACAGCAGGGGAGTTTCTTGTGACACTATTACATCAGTTATTGTGAGGTAATTGATCTGTCATTGAGAATCTTGAGACATACATGCTACTGTAGATATTACCCTTTTACCCTTTTCATTCTTACAATGTATAAAACCCAAGTGGGTTTCATCGAGACTAGACTGAATCGGAATGAAAATCATGGTACTATTTCATGTACATGTACAACACTTATTTTAAAATACATTGGGTAACATCTTTAGAATTATAAAAAAAAGTTTGTTTCTGTACTCGAACATATGATGTCAAGTTTAAAATTACCAATCTGAAAGTCTCATTTTGGAATATTTATGAGAAGTAATTTTAAATTGTGAAAAAAATCAAAGCGAATGTTTGAAAATGATCATAATCTTTTTCTAACAGTTCTTGTAACGGCCATTTGTTTCAATTTTCTTGTTTTCGAGAAGATATAAAGCTATATACAGGCCTACACATGTAGGCCAATGTACTGTATAAGTGGTTATTTTCACGATGACTTTATTTTCGCGAATTTTGCAAGTCGGTCATCACGAAAATTTCCACTTTAGTACAACAAGGCTATTTATAGTAATGAAGTTATCACCACAAGCACAAAATTTTGCTCTCGCGAATTTCCCCAACTAGTCCAAAATCGCGAAAATATCTGGCCGTGAAAATATTGGCTTATACAGTATTTCATCTTTACTTCAATTATATGTTTAATTGTTTGCTCATAACGTTAGCATTTGTGTTGAAGATACATGTACACTTGTTTCCATACACGCAAGCCCCCTGTCCCCTAGAGGAGTCAATTATCAATCAGATGTGTAGAATATAAAATTAAACAAGATTTGTTTTTGGTGATTCTTGATTCTTTCTTTCTAAACACCTAATCAAAAGTAAGTTCCCTCCTAGTCCTAAGGAACCCCACCAAATAATCCAGTATAACAAATTATTCAAGTTGAAACCAAGCATGGGATATAGCTAGGGTTGTTAGGAAGCGGTTTTTTGAAAAGTAGTGACATTCGTGACTTAATTGCTGAATGAGAACAAAAAATGATGCCTTATCAAAAACAGCAAATCTATGCATGCATTCATGCCAACATTAACCTTTGCTGACCCGGAAGAACAATGGAATGCCGTCCCCTCAGCAAAGATTTTCCAATTTTTGAAAAAGCATCATTTTGTGTTCATGTTGTGCTCATTCAGCCTTTAAGTCATGGGTTTCACTAATTTTCGAGAATCTGCTTCCTAACAACCCCAGCTATATTCTCTGCTTAGTTTCAGTTACACTGGAAGATTTGATGGGGTTCTTTAGGGGGAACTTACTTTTGTTTAGGTGTTTAGCTTAAAAATCATAATTGTCTTGGCACCCAAGTTGATTGAACCTTTTCAGTTTTTACACCTGGTAAAAATCGCATGAAGAGATGCGATCTGTTTTGTATAGCAGCATTCAAAGAGCAGATTTGATATGAATAGCAAATAAAATCCCTTTAATTGGAAATTCGGTATCTGTATCAATTCATTCTTGACTGTGGTTTGAGGTAAAATGCTTATTTGATTTCATAAAAGTGTAAATTGACCTGCCTTAGAGAATTACAACCATGACTGGAAGTCATTTATCACCACAAGTTTAAGTTGTTGTGATATAATTGCATATCTTGGTCTGGAATCTAGATTTTTTTTAAACCAAAATTGCTTTTAGAATATAGTAGCTCAGAAATTGCAATCAGAGGTAGGACAACCGTGAACATTTTTCAATAGAAGTTGATTGGATTGATGAAACCTAAACCTTATTTAAACAGTTGTACTTTGTCTAAGAACTATCTCTTGATAGTAAACAGATATAACCTATTTCTTTGTTATACAGGCTTATAATTTTGTATTTCAAGTTAAAATTAAACCAAGGAGTTAATAAACTCCTCGGTGAAACATACAGGCCCCCGCATTCTACCACTCTTTTTGGGGGTTTGGGTGGATTACCACTAACAAAAAAATAAAATAAAATACACAAATTAATAGTGGATTCCACTCTTGACAGCAAATCAACTCTTTGGATATGTAGCTTCATATCTTTTACATATGTACATCTAGGCCCAGAAGTTGTATAACTTAGATCTTGAGAGCAATGGCTTGGTATAATAATAAGACATTTATACTGCGCAATCATATCCATCCAGAGGATGCTCAAGGCGCTTACAAAATTTAATACAATAAAAAATATTCATACAACGTAAGATAAAACAATGTACTTAATATATTATAAATGAAAATGCAAACATTAATTCTGAAGATGATAATTACATTAACAATTTAAGTTAGAGGCATTTATCTACAGAATCTCATGAGGTGGGTCATGAGATTTGCCTTGAACCGTTCTAGTGAATTTGAGTTCTTCAATGTATCAGGAAGATTGTTCCACAATCGGGGAGCTGCTGAAGCCAATACTGAGGCACAAGAGGCAACTATTTGAAGCATTTGTCAAATAGCACTTGACCCGTGCAATAAAGGTGAAACAATGATGGATTTTGGTGGTTTCTGTTTGAAATATTGCAATTGATCAGGCTAACATTACAGTTCGCTTCCATCAACATTGAGTGAAAAATAGCCACATCAATCAAGAGGACACAGACATTGGTATCATTTCATTTAAAGGGATTGGGTAACTTCCAAAAACAAGTGAATCTATATCAAAATGAATAGAATTATATTGATCTGACAGTCAAAACAAACTACTGAAAGTTTTAGATCAAATGGAAGTCATTTTCTATCTTGAAACAGTGAAAACAAACGAGACTTAGCAAACATCCGAGCTCAAGTTAATTTTCTACTGCTCTGTTGCGAGCTTAGCAGCCTGGTAGGGATGGGGACTTCATGATAGGATACGTGGTGTACGTTGTTCTGCATTGAAACGCACATGGTTTATTAAAGCGTCCAGTACAAACGTTTTTGAAAATATGAGTATGAAATCATATCGAAAGTAAAGCAAACAATTAGCCTGCAAGTTTGAAGAGATGCCAGACTGACTGACCTATAGATGTGATCATGTTGGCAAAATATTGCCATTTGAATATCATTCAATGTTACTGCATCCCTTTAAAGGGAACACTTCACTAAAAAAATAATTTGTGTGGCAGGAACCTACAAAATGTTATGTACCATTCTGCACATTTCCTCAACTAGTTTACTTGACTCTTTGAGAAGTATTATTTGAAGTTGATATTTTGTCTTGAGTATCCTGGAGTATAAACAAGACAAATATATATTTCGATGATTACTACAGGTACAATATAGGCCCGATATATACTGGGACTATAGTGCGATGATTTCCTTGGGCCTAGGCCCTCTACATTTAGTTTTGAATTGAAATGAATCGAATTCATTATTTTTTTTTTCTCCAAACAATGAAATGGATATTACAACCGTTTAAGAGTAACACAAAATATTGCAATATCATGATAAAAGGAAAATGCATTCATATGAGCCAAATTCTAGTAAAAACAATTATTTGCATTTATGCATACAGCCCACTGTCTCTCATCCATTTAATTATCAAGTCAGTTTTTTACGTTGCAGACCACACCTGAGCAATAATATGGGCTGGAGGAGAGTGAATGATTTGATTTGTGCTATCTATTATAACTCAAGGAAATACAGGCATGTTATTAACTATGACCATTTCCTGACATACTGACTCAGTCCAGTGCTTCATTTTGGAGAATAATTGTGAGTTTCCTCTCAGAAAATAGTCATGATGAATGATTGGCAAAGCTGAGACTCTGGACCCTACTAATGGAAATGAAAACAAAATCAGGAATCTTCTTTAATTAGAGACCTTCTCTGCGGCATTCAGTAATAATTGAATGAAATCATAGGACTATGATTCACAATATTCTTGTGTCTGGCAGGCATTTTTTTTTCATTTTAAGTAATACATGTATTTCTGCCAAAGCTGGATTTGGCTTTTATATCCCCATTGATTTCATACACAACAATATTCAGTACATGATTGTTAGAAGCAGATTTATCTTAATTCCATGTCAACTTTATCATAGACATCTGACTATTGAAATGGTTGGTATTTCACTTCGCGGAGATGGCTTTGAGATGGATTCGGGACTACTTTGAGCTGGTTTTGTGATTCCCAAGACACATGAAACGTGGCAGGGACTCATTCTGTGACAAGTTTTAATACCGTCTCAAAACCTCCTCAAAGTAGTCCCAAATACATCTCAAACCCGTTAGATACCACCAGTAGCCCCTAATATTTTCAATTAATATTCATACTTCTTTTTAGAAGCCTTTGCGGATCCTGGGTTGGAAATAGGGGATATAGGCACTGAATGAAAATCTGAAAATGGGGGGGGGGGGGGGGGGGGAAGGCCATGGACACCAATGTTCTTATATATCAACTGCATGTTCATTGCCAAGACCTGCTAGTGATATGCTGTATCCAAAAAACTGATTTGGTGCAGTTAAATTTCCTCCCATATATGCATTGAAAAACTATGCAAAAATAAAGTCTTTTCAGGTTTATTATAAAATACTTTAAAAACAGGAAAGCAAAGTCTTGTCTTGGCTAAGAAGTTGCCCCAGATAATAATATCATTTGTCATCAAGATTCATGAATATTGAAAATAAATGAATGATGTATATATCCACTGTACATGTGTTTGTCATGTTGGTAAGGAAAGTACATATGAAAATGATAACTTTGGTTATTTTATCAGTTTGAACTGGTGCCAGGAATCAGTAGGTTGGACATGTTTGATGGTGATAAGTACTGACTTTGGTCATCTGTCGCAAGTTTTCTTGATCAACCCTCTCTCTCTCTCTCTCTCACACACACACACACACACACTTTCAGACATTTATTTCCTCCCATCAACACCTTTTCATCCGCATTCAACTGTTCATGATGTAAATATTCAGTGCACACGAAAACTAACAAGAGCAGGTTTTCAGAAAGATTTTGTCATAGATTTCTTTAATTTGTGTTTGCATAATGATATTAATATACATTTGTAGATACTGTAAAAGGAGGAGTCCACCCTAAAATTAAATTGGTTTTGATAGAAGCAGAAATATGATTGATGTACATCAGTGCAAATTTGACAAAAATCCATCATAGAATAGCAAAGTTATGGATGTTTCAAAGTTTTGATATGTGTACAGTAAATTGTATTTATCATATTTCTTGATGAAGGAATTCTAAATATGTATGTTTGATGACATTTCAATTGCACAAGTGATATCATTAATATTTTCTTTACAAAGAAATGCAAAATGGCAAATTATTTGAATCAACTTTATTTTGCAAAATAAGTTCTGATTAAGTAAAATAAACACATACATGTATGTTGATTGGCAGTGCACAGCTAATACTTTATGTATTTTCATCTCAGAAGGTAATTAATTTAAAATCCTTGGAACTAATATGATATTGAGTCTGAAATGAGGCTTTATGTCCTGTATTCTTAAAATTTCACCTATGAAAAGAGATTTGATACCTTTTGTTGAAGGTAATTTTGGCAAAAATATTCAAAATTATGACATGTTCCAGCAACAATACATGTAACCATGAACTTTGGAAGGAAACAACAATCTACTATTACAAGAACAACAACATAATATAACACAAGGTCCCCCCCCCCCCCCCCCCGGGACAGGGTTTTCTTTTATTGGGGGGGGGGGAGTAATGAGAGAGAAAAATAATTTATTGAGTGATAAAATAGAACAATCTGTCTAGGATTACATGACAGACAGTTTGGAATGAGTAGACTGCTACATCATTCCTTCCCAAGGCTCCCATCAATTTACATCTATCCCACTCTAAAGTCCTGAGCACAGATAGACACCCTTCCCTAATTTGGACAAATTTCCAGACGGATATAATCAGGAAAGAACCTCAATCGTGTCATTAACCCTTTCATTCTTATTTCTTTTACATGTAAATAACAAATGGGTTTTAAATTCATCTCTTGTGTCGTTACAGGTAAATGTAAGTAACTATGAAAATGAAGGCCTCGATCTTTTAATTTCCTATTGTGACATATAGGCTATGTTAATGATTAAAAATATTAATAATAATTTTCCATAGGATATAGAGAACCTGAATCATGTCTTTAATTCTTTCGTTCACATTGATTTAACACACACTTTTTATATTGATCTGTGTTATTACATGTGAATATACCAAAAAGATGTATAAAACTGTAAAAGTGCAAGTATCCCTTCCCCATTGTGACAATGTCATAAAAATATTTCAATTATGAAAAATAATTTTTTAGAATGAAACACTGATTATAACGCTCAAAATATATATTTTTCCAGACTCATCTTGATGGTGATAATATCTTTGTCACTATTGGAAGAAATATACTGATTTTGGTTCAGTTCAGTGAATTCAAATTATATATACAGGTCATGATAAGTATTCTCCATTCATATAAAGTATTGTGATTTCGGAAGAAATATATCTCTTTTTCACTAATGCTTGTTCTTTTCACCAACTCTGATAGATTAATAGAATAGATAGTGGATAATATTGCCCATTTGCGATATCTTAATTGGCTATCTCTCCCCATTATGATAGTTCATTCAGTGTATCTCCCAGGTATTATAGTGGTTAATATTTCCCAGTTATAATAATTAATATCTCACAGGTTATTAAGGTTTATTTCCTGTGTATAATGTAGGATACAAATCTTTACGTTTTGAGGTAGGGAGATATTTTAACAAACAAATTGCTTTGAATAATGTAACAATCAAGAATGATTTTCTCTTGTAAAAAAAAAGATCACGATCATGTTCATATACATGTAGATTGCTTAATATTTCCCAGGCATTATAATGTTTTATACCTACCAAATAACAGTGGGTGATATTTCCTAAGTACGGTAGGTTAACTCATCTTCTCATTTTGGGACAAAAAACTTATTTGAACAAAAAGGTGCATGTATGACATAAGATTCATTGAGTATCAGTCACTTATGACTATCAATTGACATCTGTAAATATTGTCCAAGTTTGCTTTCAGATTCAAAACCATGACACACAGTGTTGATCTACTCACATCAATTGTCTTTGTTTTATTTTTCAGGAACAGCAAGCAAAGAAACTAATCTCATAAAATGAAGACGACAGTATTCTTAGCGGTGATGGTGGCGGGGATCGCCTATGCAGTTGGAGTCACCATCTTCTACGAGACCTGTAACGAGAACAAATGTGTGTCAAGAGTTAGTAAATGTCAGTTGACCGGAGCCTGTGGTTGTACGCTTGAGAACTGTACATGCTGCGTCAACTGTACCCTGTGTCTCGCTGAGCTATGGGATGATTGTTGCGCCTGCGTCAGTAAGTTCTCCTCTTAATCTTTACATTTCTTTTAGAAAGTTCTATCTAAAGCAATTGAATTTATAATGACATTTAAATATCTTATTGTGCATTATGCACATTTCATTCCCCAAGCCCTTCAAAAGAGTTTGGATCATCTTCCCTTCCTCTCTCCCTTCCTCTCCTATTTTGGACAGGCATGTCGTCCAAATTTGCTAAGTGAATCAACTCAGAATGTTACGATTAACAACAAGTAGAAAATCCCTCTAATTGTCTACTATATGTGTGCAAAACCACTAATGCACATGCATTACCTACTGAGTATTTGGAATCCGAATATATTAAGTGGTTGAGTTGAGAAACACGTACAGTATTCTCATCCCTGTAGCAAAGCAGCCCATGTCCATAGTTTTATGGTTTCATATGAAGCATAATAAATACTATGATTTGAATTGATGGATAGTAGAATGCAGTTAGCTAGACATTGGAATTTCTTCTGTCCGAGCTCTGGGTTTGATAGACGTCTCCATTGTGTTATTTCCTATGCCTCCCACCTGCTCTCAAATATTAACTCCATTCATATTTTCTTTGATTCATAAAATCCCCCAATGAATTGAAATTATGTACATGGCAAATCTACAGTTAGTCTACATGTCATGTAATTCATATTACCGGTATACCTGATGTATAAACTACTTGTACATGTACATGTAGTACATACAAGACTGATATCATAGGCCTACATTTATAACAATGAGATAAATTTGATTAATTACATTTCTTTGCTCTAATCAAGAGCAGAAAAAAAAATTTAAGGGAGAGAAATTATCAACAAAATGTGATAATAACTAGAAATGGTTGGGGATAAACCAATATACATTGATTGTAGTAAGTTGCATGATAATTGTATTGCCTTTCCATATGAAAGGATATCACTGTTTTGTGTAGTTAATATTCTTATAGGTTCTTATAATAAATGAAAGTAAGTTGAATGTCGTGCATATTGAAAACTCCATAGAGGATTAATACACCTGTTGAGTGTAAAGGTCATAAGAATAACTCGTGCATGAGCTCCCAACGGTCTCTTTATTCTGACACCTTCTGAGGGTCAAGTCGCACCATTGAGACAATTATCAAACAGACAATAGACTAACTACAAAATGATATTACCCACCATGGCCAATAGTTTGTCAATTACTGGTCAGTCTGTGGTTTGTTGCATATTGTGACTGTGTTATCCCACAGGCTACTTGTTATGCTCTAGCTGTAAGTGTAAAAGTAGATGGAAACAGCCAGAATCATAACTCACTTTGACGAACAAACATAAATATGAGCACACTTTCCAGAGAGCTACAGCTAGAATGTGCTCTGTATAAGCGCTGAATTTAATACAATGGTAAACCGGGTTAATACTGTATAAGTGGTTATTTTCGCTGTGACTTTATTTTTGCGAATTTCATGAGTCAGTCATCGCAAAAATAAACACTTCAATACAAGACTATTTATAGTAATAAAATCATCACCAAAATCACAAAATTTTGCTCTTGCGAATTTCCCCAACTAGTCCAAAATCGCGAAAATATTGGCTTATACAGTAATATACTGGAAAGGGCTACTTTAATTGGAAATGCTGCTTATAAAAAAAGGTGCACAACATTTGCTCCTGTGAAAATTGCTCCGGGCCTTATTTCGTCTAAAATGTTGGGTTAGGGTAATAGGGTTGCAGTAGGGATTTGTGTTAAGACGCGGTCCCACTGGCTTTTTAGGATGATTTGCGTGTGAATTGCAGATTGTTTGTTTTGTTTTTGTTTTTTGTTGCGGGAGAATGAAATTTGTATACGCAACTCATGTGCATTTAATCCTCCCGCTAGTGGGACCAGGCCTTTAGGTTTAGGGTAGGGTACAGTACTAAGTCCAGGGTTGAAATAGGTCGTTCGATTAGTGTAAGGAATTTGAGGCAGAGCAATTTTTGCTGGAGTAATTGTCATGGAACCATAAAAAATATATTGTTGATTATCATAATATTTATATAATATTGACTGGCCTTGAGGGAGATACCGCAGATATTTCCCAAACAAGTCTCATATTGCCTCGAGTCAAAGACGAGGGCAATATGGGTTTTGTGAGGGAAATATAGGAGGTATCTCCCGAAGGTAAAGCCAGTCAATATTATTATTATTACCTGTTAACCTCAATTAGCCCCATTCAAAAGAGAATAAAATAAGTTTGCTTGATTTAAACTGGGCATTTGTCGTGGGATTTTTTTTTTCTCGTTTCTTTGTTTCTTCAGCATTCTGAGTTGAACCATTGTGACGCAATAATGCTTCTGTGCGTATCCATTTCTTACTCTTTGTTAACGCGCACCATCTACTTACAATTACGCGTAGGACCCCCGACCAGACAAAATATGGATATTACGGACCGGTAATTTTGTACACAAACCCAATAGGGAATCACGGAAGAGGGGAGTATGGATATTACGGCCCGTTGTGGTACAACTTATCCATTGTGACGTATTTTTTGTTGACCGGATCAACTAGGCAGACAAAATACGCGCTATATCTTGTCTCCAAAATGCCTCATACAGGTAATAATCAGTATGATCACTTTCCATTCCTGTTTTCACCACACCCAGGTATGTGCAAACCACGCAACCTCTCATCAACAGACATCGCTAGCTACAGTACAATCAACGACCTTCAGATGGATTCTGATTGGACGGATACTCTCTTCAATGCCCTCACCCAGGTCGACAAACCACACCCTGATTCTCATTGGACGGTAGAAAGGGTCACGCCGCAGGAGGAAGGGGTCAACTTACCGGGTCTAGTAGGGGGTAGAGTCTCACCCTCAGCAGAGAGCACTGGTGGTATGTATCTCTCTATATGCTTTACATATTCATTGATCGATCCTTGCATTAGCGGCGATCCGGGGGCTGGGGCGGGGGGACGGGGTTGATCGTCCCCCACTCAATTTTTAAAGCTTAACATTTTTTATTTAGTGATCAGCTAGTGAAGCTAGTGAAGAGGCAAAATATATGTCAAATACAATGCTAAATGTTATTATAAGGCAAAATTTTTGGCTCGCACTTCGCGCTCGCAGACAAAACAAGACAATTATTGGGTGAAATGCCCTTTCCACAAGTCATATTTGTGTTCATGGAATATGTTTTATTTGTTTCGATGCTTTATTCTTTAAATTGTCATTAGTTTCGGCATAATGAGTGAAGTAGGTCATTCTATTTCGAATTTTGTATATATACAAATAAGCATCTTTGGTAGGCTTCATCCGCTTGAGTGTATTATTAATTCCCCTTCCAGAGTTTCCGTCCTCCCCAGTCGTGACATGAAATCGCCACCCTTGGATTCTTGTATTTTGCCTGAATGCTAAGAAAACTATATTTGCTTGTTAGTTGGCAAACAGGGGACCTACGGTTTTCATTCCTAACCCAAAGAATTGCTCATGAAGATTGATGTCTTATCAAAGATCATGAGCATATCTAATCTGTTGCTAACTCGAGCCATCCCTGTTCGGAGATCTCTGTTCTACAACTAGGACATATTACTCCAAGATTTTTTGCACTAGTCATGACTTAAACAGATAACTTAAAAAAACAACAACATTGTGAACAGGGATAAACTTAGGAACCTACTATTCTTTAATAATAAATATAACAAATGAAAAGCTTATCAGCATTGAAAGTCCTATCATTTGAAATCTTTGTCTTTGTGGGGTTTTAAAAAAATATTACATCAAGGCCATGATTCAATGAACAATATCCCATCCTGTTTGCATTTTCAAATCTAAATTTAAAGGGAAAGTTCACCCTGGGTTTAAATTGGTTTAAGAAAATGCAGAAAAATAAAAGAAAAATATGAGTGAAGGTTTGGAGAAAATCGACCAAAAAATAACGAAGTTATGAATATTTAAAGTTTTGATTTTGTGACGTCACATGCGAGCAGTTCTTCTATGTGTTATGTAGTGTAAATTCAATAAAATGTCATTTTTTCAGAAGAAAATTAATTATTTCACCTGTGCGGTTAATACATCATCAAACATATGTTAATATACATGCCTCTATCAAATTGACCCATTCCTTTATCAAGAACCATGAAAAAAAGACAAATTTATGGAATTTACATACACAACAAATGGGAGAGCTGCTCGCACGTGACGTCACAGAATCAAAATTCAAAATATTCATAACTTCGCTATTTTTTGGTCGATTTTCTTCAAACTTTCATTCATATTTTTCTTTTATTTTTCTGCATTTTTTAAAACCAATAAAATTCCAGTGTGAACTTTCCCTTTAAAGAACAACTGACAAAATCCTTGATAGGAGTCATGGTAATACCTCGCACAAAGTTTAAAACTTTCACTCAAAAGAAGTTCCACAAGTTACCTTTAACCTGTGTTTGATTTCTATCTTGTTTGAATCTCTTCCATGATTAGATGCATCACCGAGCTCAAAGACCACTACATCAGCCGTCTACACCAACGAGACCCTAGTACCTATTGATACCTGCACCGTCGCATACATCAAGATATGTCTGGGACTTGAGAAATGTGTAGATGCCTGTCATCATATGGGAGCAGCGAAATACAGATGGTTTCACACTGGTTGCTGTGAGTGTATTGGAAGCTCCTGCCTCAGCTACGGCAAGAAAAAACCCATGTGTAGCGAATGCCCTAATGATTAAAACCATCACCATTCATCTGAGATATGAGCTATGGTGGAGAAGAACGTGAGGAATTCCTTGTTGCGTTGTTTCCTTTTTGGTCTTCTTAAAATGGACATTGAAGAAGAGAAAGAATCTTTTGTGCTATTGTAACAAGCTTTGTGTATTCATATGAGTATGCAGTGCTCCAACAGTATTTCTAACCAACCAGCAAGAATGGTTTTCAATATAAATCTAAGATATCATTTGATGACGTATTATGCAGGATATCTTCTCCACGAATATAACTCCAGATGTTTACAAGCTTTACTAGTCTAAATGAAATTAATGCAGTTGCAAAGTTTTGTATTTCCCACCTCCCCGCCCCCCCCCCCCCCCCCCGAAAATAAAGACTTATTCGTGAAGTATACCCTACCACTCATAATTAAGCCTAGTGTTTATGTGGTACTAAATTTAAAAGAAATCTAAATGAATGAAAAATAAATAAACATTTATAAACTAAAGAGTGATGTCATTATAAAGCTGTACATGTTTGATTTATTACAACTTTGACACAAAATATGTTAATTTATTTTCTTTACAAAAATGTAATTCTTATTTATTTCGGTAAATAAACTGTTCAACCAAATACTTTATTAGCTGGTTGCTATCTGTTGTTGCTGTAACAATAATTCCCCAAATATATTTCAGATAATCTTACTCCTATCTTGTATATATGTGATATATTTATTAGAAATTTTCTAGAATGTACAGTTTGATAATTAATAATGAGGAAAATGAGACATTGAATATTGAGGGAATTAATAGATTATTCTTTTGATGACCCCAGTATGCATAGGGTGCTAATTTTTTAATATAGAATTATTTCATAGTGCTAATGTTTCAAAATCCTGAAAATATGTTTTGGAACTGGTAACATTTACAACTTCTTTTTAAATGAAAATCTGTCAGTGTAGATTGTGTTTTAATGTTTAAATTCAAACTGCTCAAATTTAGCCTTCAATTAAGCAGTTATTCCAAATGGCTACCTTTTGAAATTCTTTTCAAGTTATTCATCTATTTTACTTTGTAAATACTTATACATGTACTTTGGTGAAGTGCTCGTTACATAACATGAAAAGTTACTCCACCTTGGCTGAACTTAATAATACACATGTCTTCCCTGTTTTTAACTGTATATTTGAACTATTTTTTAGACATAAATTTATTGTAGAGTAATGATAACGAACTGAAGTACAAAACTCTAAATATGAAATGTTTGCAGCTTTTAAGTTTGGATGAACTTAAAAATATGGAATTATTGCTAGAATTTTATAGAAAGGTGACAGTCAGAAATATAACAATATATGTACCTGTAAGATGGTGTTCTTTAAAGAGAGAAAAAGACCCAAAATCCCCTGAAAATCATAAACATTGATACTGGTCCCATGCATTAAAATAATTGTCAGCCATTCATGAGAGCTGTTTGTTACTCACTAGCAGGTGTTAGATCTCTTGGTATTTAGCTGAAGCTCTGGTAATTGGACAAGTTATGAAGGAAGTGCCTGTTTGATATGGCTAGTCAGTTGTCGCTCAAAATTCAGCAATGACTGCTTTTTTGTATTGTCCTCACTCATTGCACGGCATGGTAACGGATGATGTGAAAAACTACAGTTTAAACTTGATATAAAGAGATATGATATCACAAAATAACTGATATAAAAAGTTATTTCCTTAGTCCAAATGAAATTGAAACAAAATAATACCATTAATATAACAAGGAAACGTTTCCAAGTTTCTAGTATCACTTGTTTTCACTGTTGAAAATTGAAGATTCATATTTTTGAAAATCATTTAATATTTATGAGTTCCAGCAAAACAGCTTTTGCTCCAGTTAAAGGATTCATATGTCCTACATTATTTTGTTTGGAGACTTAAGTCTTGATTTAAAAGAGAGTTATCATGGGTTGGATAAGACGATATTGATATTGAGGCCTAGGTGAAGAGACCTCAAATAATCATTATAGTAGGCCTCTAGGTTTACCATTCATTTTCACAACTACAGCATTCATTTTAACTAATCATTCAATTTTACTTTAAATTTGATTCTCATGTAACTAACCAGATAAATTTCATTAGATTTACTTTCGATTTCATTTTGAACCTCAATCAGAAGCCTTAAATAGAGCATTTAATCTCATTTAATTTAATTTAAACTGACTGTTACACGTATGAAATATGTAAGGCTTTAGGAATTCAAATAATAAACTTGCATATTTGTTTGCTCATATATCATGAAGTAAGAATGCCACAAGTGTAAAAATGAAATCCTGCTTTATTAAGCACAAGTAGGAAAATTTTCATTTGAATTGAATGCCTTTGATGTGGAATTGACTGAAAAATGAAAACACCAGGAAAATATATATCATACTTAAGATTTTCCATGGGTCTCACTGGGTATAGGCACATTATATTGCCCCCTCATAGAAGGGAAGCTGTAGGGGTATGGTAATGACAATGACAGATGTTTCCTGGATATATACCAATTTATTCTAGAGGCCTTTGGCATGTTGGTAAAGAATATACTCTTCCCTCTCAACACTGGACTCTCTGTGCTCGAACCAAATCAATGAAATTGGATGACAATCAAGTTGAAGTTAGAGTGATACAGCTTATTTGTTGATATGACATTTCCTCCTGGCTAGATGTAGGGTTAGGGTTTTATATTAGGACTAGGTTTAGGATGGGTTATAGCGTTAAGTTACAGCAGAGCATTGTCCTCATTGGAGCAAAAGTCACGGAATCGCTTATTCAGACATTGAAACAATTTCTGCTTTCCCCCATGAAATGGAACATACATGTACTTGCATTGTACAACTATATTTGATTATGTAGGAGTATGCAAGTAATAATTTGTTTTAATTTGCCACAGCTCTTTTAGAGCTTTCTACAATTTTTATCTGTCGTAATAATTTATAATAGCAGATTTCAATTTCTGTTTTTTTTTTTTTGTTGTGGGGGCAGAGTGATTCACAAATTTAATTTAATAGTTCATGTTTGCCCAACTCACTGTGTGTGGCACTCGTTGGCTCTGTAAGCTCCTGAGACTTTTGGCAAATGTCTGATGTTAGGACGGGGTATAGATAGATGAGTAACAGATTACGGTTTGTCATATGGCCAGGCGTTGAATAATATGACATGCACCAATGAATGTCACACTTTTGAGAATGTTTTGTGATGAGTATAACTCCCCTGATAATCCTCCAAACAGACATATTTTATTAAGAAGCTCAAGCAAAGAGTAATGGATTCTTAGAGGGTGATGATATATTTGTCTGGGGGATCCCCAATAAAGTTCTTGTGAAAAGACCTATTTGTGTGATTTTAGTTGCAAAGTGTAAACATAACCAGTATTATTAAAACTATTATCCATTCAATTTCATAAATTTGGAAGGGGGGGGGGGGTATATGCTTCTTTCTGAAATTATTGGAATAGCCCTTGTCTATTTCATCTGTATGGCAATTCATTTAAAAAAAGAACCCCTTTGATATTTTTGTTTATTAGAGGGCTACATACTTTGCGTACTTTACAAAATAAAAGGGAACGTTACGGCACTGGATTGACCCATTTTAAAAGTATGGGACCATTTATCTCGCATAGCTTGGTGACCATGAACAGCATACTGCACATTGTCTGATGCGACTCACAAACCAGCTCCATACGTTGGGGATATTAGAAGCCGGACAAAAGGAAGGGGGATGATATTGATGTTCAGGAAGGCATCATTTCTAGGACAGTCAAAACATTTTTATGAGCTGTCAATTGAAATTCAACCATCCTGATCTCATGATGGAATCTGAATCCTTTGATTAACTTTGTCAATTGTGATTAATTTAATTTGACATTCACATAGTATTTTTTATAAATAATCTCCATGTATGGCTCTGCCTTGAGCTGTGCAAAAAAGATCATCATTTTGCGAATCAAAATAATTTGTGCTAGAGCGACGTAATGTTGCTGAATTTATGTGAAAGAAGATGGAGAAGGGAGATGAAAGCCCTGAACTTCATATTTCTCCAAATTATTGACATATTTTTTAAAAACTTCTTATATCACTTGTATTTTGGGAAGCTAGCCAACAAAAGACAGTGAATTAATACCAGTTTGAGCTCATGTCACAACTGTTTATTTAAACATGGGAACCAAGGTCATGATTGTTTGTCATGGAAAGTGATTACCCCCCCCCCTCCCCTGCCCCTGTGTGCTAGTCCAATATTTGTAGCATAAAGTTGAAGTGTTATGCTTAGTTCCAATCATGAAGTTATGAAATTGATAACTAAAAGTTCCAACACAGACCGAAAAAAGAAGTAATGATATCATTATTCTTTATTTATATACTTAATGTCTCATTGGCCCATATTCTGTAGTCGAGTACAAACTGTGTACCGAAACCTTGGTACAAACTTCATACTTGGGTTAGCATTCATTCTGTTTCGTGTGTCAGTGAAGTGCAAGTCTACTGTCACTGACTGTACTTAGAGAATGTATGCTAATCATGTACAAAGTTTGTACTAGAGTTCTAGTGCAAAGTTTGTACTTGGCTACAGAGTACGAGCCTCAGAATTTTCCAAATATGTTATTACCCCAGTCATGAGATGTGACTTTATCATATCACATGAAAAGACAATCATTGTGACATGGATAAGCGAGATAGATGAACATCGGGAGTAGATATCAAGTGAATATCTGATATTCATCTTTATTGTATTGGCACACAGTATGGATGCCAGTAGGCTAGGCTAGACTTCCTCCCCTCAGACAGATATAGATGACAGCTCTTATTAAGAGCATATGGCTGGACTATGCATTAAGAGATCTCTACTCAAACATCCCTTTCATAATGTGGATTGGGATATAGAAATACAGTGCGTATCAAAACAAAAAAAAGGTAAATCCATTTTTAGAGGGCCCATATTCCAAGCTCATTTGTTTTTACTGTTCATATGAAACATATTATTAAAGACAAACTCTCCACCTTTCCAATGATACCTTTTTTATCATAAATGTAAAGAATAATTGAGTAAATTCCAAATGGAGAAGGCAGGTACAGAGTTCATATTTTTCAATTTTCAAGAGTAGATGCATCATCATTTGACAAAAACTTGAAAAAAATGGATTTTGCACCTGACACTTTCATTAGCAATTTATTCAATAATGTGTTACATGTTACATGATTAAACAAAGGGATCATTGTAAAGGTGAGGAGTTTGTCTTCAATTCTGATAGATATAAATTTCCAAAATGGATGAGCTGGGAATGTGGCCCCTCCAAAAATGGATTACCTTTTTTGATAGACACTGTATATTGGGGGAAGGGGTGGGAAGGCATGGTACTGGAATGTGAAAGGGTGCAGTAGAGATTAGGAAATGTTACAGACAAAATGTTTGGCGTTTTAAATCATTCCTTTATTACAGAAAAGCATAGTACAACAAACAAGATGCAAGTTAAATAAGTAACAAACAAAGGGGGTTGTCCTAAATGTAAGTTAAAACAAAGTATTGAGCAATTTGCAATTATAATTAGTCATTATACATATGAAATGAAATGGCATAATTGTGTTTTTGTGTTGTTTCATTTAGGTTCTTTTCTTTTGTTGGTATTTTTTAGACGATTGATTGAAAGGTGTGCGAGAAAGCAGATATTGTTTGACATTATGATTTTGATAATGGGTAAAATGCAGAGGAGCTAAGAAAAATCTATATTGATAAGAAAGATGGTTTAAATTGAAGGATGTCTGCAATATGGCCATTACTGACATTTCTCAGAAATATTTGTAACATCCTTAGTCCTTTTTGCAAATAATTGTAACAAAAATACTTGAATCACAATTATTAAATAGTAATTATAACTTATAGATATATATTTTAATGTATGGTCAGCAACGAACATGCATTATTATGAATGTTTGAAAGGTAAAAAATCATCTATGTATTCATATATTCTTTCAAAAATTGAATGAGCAGTGCCTTCGTTGTACATAAAAAACAATGTTATTGTTTTGGTAAAACAGATAAGAACATCATCTTATTTTATTTTTTAATTGTACAAATAAGAATGTATCTTAAATTATTTGCTTTATTAACTTTTACATCATACTTGACTTTAAAATGGTTTTGCATTAAAAATGTGTGTTTCAATCTATGCAGCATTATTGTATTTCGGTTCCGATTTCCAAATGTATATTGCTAAAAGTGACTTCTGCCTTTCCATTTAAAGATAAACAATCATTTCATCCCCTAACATTTTAATATTTGTATGATATGCAGTATTTTTGTACAAAACAGTACCATGTTAACTTAAAAAGGTGAAATAAAGCATTATTGAATGTTTGATAAACATTTTAGTTATTATGAGTGTTTTTTATTATGGCCATGTGCTGCAATTATTGCAGGTAGGGCTTGTAACGACCGGTAATGTCGCTGCGATGCATAATATAACACTGACGCGTTTACGTATGAGACCATCCTGTGACATCAACATCCGAAAGACATGACTGGGATTCAAACCTCGGTCCGATCAGTTTGTGGGCTGATTTTCTTTTTCCACATTGTAAACAATTCGAATGATTTTAGTTGTTTTCTCTAAAAAGGCCCACAAACGGATAAGAATGGGGTTCGAATGAGGTTCAAATCCCAGTCACGACTTTCGGATGATGACATCAAATGTTGGTCCCAGATGTAAATAATGCATTGTAGTGAGATTACCGGTTGTAACAGGGCTCAGCATTCTTTTATATCATTACTGTCATCATTTTAGAGCTGGCCACAGATAAAATCAAGTTTCACATATAATCACTTTTCATATATACCAAAGTGGTATAACCATGAGGTATAACCAACATAGCAACAACTATTATGTAACCCAGTTTCTTTTTGAAATACAGCACATTTCAATAAAGATGTAACCCTACTTTGCCTTAAAGGGATTTAGTAGCTTTCAAAAACGAGCAATTATATCAAGATTAATAAAATTATATTGTTCCAACAGTAAAAACAAACTACTGAAAGTTTCAGATCAAATGAAAATCATTTACTACCTTAAAACAGTGTAACAAACAATGCCAAGCATACATTCGAATACCAGTGCCCTCTGCTGATAGCCCACCAGGCCGCTAGAGACGGGGGACTTTACAACAGGAAATGGGTGTGTGGAAAAGCACATGGTTTTATAAACCATCCGGTGTTGGTTTATAAATTTTGAGTATGAAATCATTGATATCTCGAAGGTAAAGCAAGCAATTAGCTTGCAATTTTGAAGAGATACCAGACTGACCTAAGTGTTTATAATTATGTTGGCAAAATAAGCTAAATCGAATAAATGTGATTTGAATATCATAAGATTGATATCTAAAAGTACAGGAATTTCAGTGCCATCATTAACATGTTTAAATCATCACTAAAACTACCAAGCGTTACCCTTTAACTCTATAAAGTTTTGGAATGATAGTTGTTTGAGTTAATGAGTACACAGACACATCAGACAATCTTTGCAAAGAATCTTGACATACACAGACATGATCATATATGGAGAGGAAGAGACAGGGGACAGTGGGGCCGCCTCCTGTCATGTTTAATACCATCATACCCCCCTCTAAACCAATCTAAACAGCTGAGAGGGTGACTCGAACCCTCCTTGGGATCGGAAGATTGAATAAGTGGTTGTAATAAGTAGATCATGCAAGGTCAAAGTGCTTTCATGTATCATAACCAGTCTTGGCCGTGGCTTGATCATATCGTGCAGTGGCGTATCCAGGCGGGGGCTCAAGAGCCCCCCTAAAAAAAAAAAAAAAAAAAAAAAAAAAAAAAAAAAAAAAAGGAACTCACATTGAGCACCAATTATGATGAGAACTAACTACATAATGTGTTAGAAATTTTTTATCTGTGCCCCTCTTTTTTAATTTTTTAATTTTTTTTTTATTTGCCTTTTGCGCCCCTCTCTTTTCCAAATCCTGGACTCTCCGCTAGCTGTTCTGTATCATAGTAACTATGTGCTTTATATTATTGAATTTAAAATAAATGTGTGGGGTATGGGGATATCCACCTACTGGTTCTAGGACATCTCCCCCGGAGGACAACTTCCCCGGGGACAACTCCCGGAGGACAGCTCCCCGGAGGACAACTCCCCGGAGGACAGCTCCCCCAGAGGACAACTCCCCCGGAGGACATCTTCCCCCAAGGACGAGTCCCCCGGAGGACAGCTCCCCCCAGGGACAACTCCCACGGAGGACAACTTCCCTCACTTTAAATGCTTTATATATTGATGTTATGCCAACCCCTTGGTTTTTCTTTCTGTTACAATATTATTATTACAGTACTTTTCGCATGGAGTAACCCTTCTGTATTGACAAGCGGGGATGGGAAGGGTTGTTTAATTGCTAATCATCCATTGGAACCACCCCTTCCAATCTATGAATGGCTACTCCTTCCCTCAAAAGGTTGTTAGGTTTGGCCGATTCAGAGGTACCCCGACGAAATGTGACCCGCAGAAAAGGAAAATTAATGAAAATGCAAGAAATAAAAGAAATGTTGAAAAAAGAAAGGATGCTAAATGGGGAACTTAAATATGAATCTACAGGAGTAAAAAAGAGCACGAAGGGCCAGTTGGCCTACATAATCTCTAGTCGTCTTCAGCAGGGGGGGGGGGGGTGAGCCACAATAATTAAGCTTTAAAGTCCCAGACCGGACCGAGAAATGAAAACCAAAATTACATATAAAACGAAAGCTAATATTTCTTCATAATACAACAATTCCCAATTTAAGTATTTTTATCTTCCACCTAGAAAGTATTTCATTAAAAAGGTGATCGAACCTCAACCAGACCATCCCTCCCAAGTACTCGAAAAAGTACCCGTATTATAGTGGCGCGGCTGATGACGTCAAAGGCATGATTGGGTTTCGCCTTTAGAAAACACGTTTGTATTGCTATGTCAGAACAATAGACCCCAGGTGTGCTAGAATTCTATTGTTCTGACATAGCAATACAAACGTGTTTTCTAAAGGCGAAACCCAATCATGCCTGGCAGTAGCATTCCCTTAAACTTCTTTGACGTCATCAACCGCGCCATTAAAATAGGGGTAACTTTTCGAGTATTTGGGAGGGATGGCCTGGTTGAGGTTCGATCATCTTTTTATGAATACTGTTATGAAAATTTAATTTATTTTGGGGGTATTTATGTTATACGCCTACTTAGCTTTCAATCGATGTAAGGTTGTATTTACTCCGTCAACGGTCTTTAATTAAAGGGGATTGAAAGTCGGAGATCGTGGGGAATGCGCGTTTTTCTTGAGCTCCATTGACTCGTACACAATCGACAGTGAGGGCTTACGCATGGGTCGGCCTACTGGAGATTAACATTCTTACAGTAGGGGAGACCGGGTATGGAAGTTACACGGGTCAGTTGTTACAGTTCTCAGTGTGCTAAGTTGGAACAAGAGAGTTCGTGCTAACTGGCATCTATATACAGCCTACACGTAGCTGTGATGAACTGCCGGTCGTGAGGTTTCTCCGTTGTTTTATTAAAAAGTAAATCAACAAAAACCACTTTTTACAGTTCCAAGTGAATTTTTGACAAAAATTAAAATTTGTAATAGTTCTTACAACTGAAAGCACATGATGATAGTTTGGTATTGTGAATATAGTACATGTATGTCACTAATATACCCCTGAGCCATGCCCTGTAATTCTGCCTAATGGCTTTGCTACAGTTGATTTTATGTGTAAAATCACCCATGGGGTAGGTTGTTACAACAACCTACCCCATGTCGATGTAACAACCTACCCCAATTACATTACACATGTAAAGTAATTTTGTTTCAGTTTTCTGGTGTTAATATTTGATATTTCTATTATTACTTTTAGTCTATTCTAGAGCTCTACTTGATCTACTGTTAACGATACCAAGAAACTGGAAAGTTGAAACAAAAGTATGGTATATAAGAGATTTACACATTGTCAACTTACCCCGTATGTTTACATACTGTAACAATCTACCCCGTACACTCTTAAAAAAATGAGTAAAATCTTACCCAATATTGAGCAAAAAGGTAACTCGCGTGAAATTGAGTAAAAAATATTACTCATGGCTTGCGGTTGAGCTAAATGTTACTGAGTAAAAAATATTACTCATGCGGTTGAGCTAAATGTTACTCAGAAAAGAGTAACTTTTAGTCATCTATGTATCATTCCTAATCCTAGCTTCGAAAGGAGTAAACCATTAACCATTAGTTTACTCATTTTCTTGCGAGTTACCTCTTGACTCTGTTAAGAGTAAACAAATTTACTCCGTTGGGAGTAAAGCATTAGTTTACTCCGTTGGGAGTAAAGCATTAGTTTACTCATTTTCTTGCGAGTTACCTTTTTTTTTTTTACAGTGTATGGTGTAAAAACTTACCCCGTATACGGGGTAGGTTGTTACAAAAAAATGTCTTCATTAATTAAGCTGTAGTTAATTAGTGTTTACATGTTTTCAGGTTTTATGTGCCTCAGGTTTTACCCAACATAATAGGCTAACTACAGACCCAAAATGGAGTGTGTGAGTACTTTCATTAGAATTATCTGGCCCAAAATGTGAATTTTGTAACGTCCATACCCGGTCTCCCCTACGAACATGACGAAGTTGACCGAATTCGGTCAGTCCGCAATGCCGAGTTCTCGATCCCTCAACAATCCTTAGTTTATAGACTCTCAACAGGTCTTATCGTATAAATTCAAAAAGAGGACTTGTATAATGCTCCATTTCAAATAGGTCAGATTTACTTCGGAATCCTGGTTAGATAGTCTAGCCATAAAGGATTAGCTCTCTTTCCTGACGAGACTCGTTATCACTGAAGATTATGTAACACCCCTCTGGCGTGTTATTATTTCATCCGAGATAAGGTGATTTCCCCATGTTTTTATCAATTATGAGTCCCTTTAAATTAATAATTAATCACACCATAAACAAATTAGAATGGGCGCAAAAGTTTAAACGAGAACACAATTCTTATTTATAAAAAAAGAAATTCACAAAAATCAATTCAAACATCATCACTTGTTTTGTCAGTTTTACAAGGACTAATGGAATATAATCATTGTCATTGAGTTTAAGATTTTACAGACAATTCTTTTACATTTATCCAAAACAAACCGAATATTCATATCTGAATGGTGTGTGTTCATAAGTATGCACTTGCACAGCTTTGCATTCATGCCGTGTGTTCGCTATTATAAGAGGGTGTTATTGCAACTAGTGTTGGTATGAAAATATCTCCAGAAGTAGATGAAAATTAAAACATCTCGGCATATCAACCAATTTTTCAGTATTTCCGTCAACATATCCGATGAAAATATTTATAATTCTAACACATTTGCTGAAACAAGCCAAAACGAAACAAAGCAAAACCCTTGTATCAAATTATGTACATACATTTTATTATAATTGAAGAGGTGAGATATAAAATTTTCCACTTGACGCTTCACGCTCGAAAATCCTTTTCTTTTTCTTTTTTCTTTTTTTTTTTTTTTTGCTAAAAGAAAGGTGAATAACAACAACAAAAAACCATAAAAGTAAAAATATACCGCTTCGGGTAATTTTTAGTCAAAATTTTCGGCTCGCGCTTCGCGCTCAAAAATCATCCCTTCAAAAGGTTCATTTTTTTTTCAGATTTCGAACCCCCGCAAAAATCCTATTTACGGGCCTGACCATTGACCTACATACTCTAAAATCTAATCAGATCATCTTCCTATGGTGATTTAAGATTGAAGTTGATATATATATCTCTCTCTCTTTTGACGATAAAATTCGGTTCCAATAGCAGTGCGCCTCTACGGCTGCCAAACTTTAACACCCTTCGCGGGAAAAAAAGAAAAAAAATTGCCAAAGATTTTGTATTTCCATGAATGGCTATTTCGGTTTTAAAAAAATAAAAATAAAAATCGCAAATGGAGCAAAAATCAACGAGTGCAAGTGGATCTGTTCTCCGGAATGGTTGAGTTGTCCTCCGGGGAATTTGTCCTGCGGGGAAGTCGGCCTGCGGGGGAGTTGTCCTCAGGGGGAGTTGTCCTCCAGGGGAGTTGTCCTCCGGAGTTGTCTCCGCGGGAGTTATCCTCCAGTGGGGGCGGGTGGGGTCGTCATCCGGGGAGTTGTCCTCTGGGGAGTTTACTCGGGGGGATATGTTCCCCTTCTGTTTTTTGTGACTTCTCCTTTTAAAGGGGGAGTTTTCCCATTCGGGGGAAGATGTCCTTCCGGGGGGGTTGTCCTTGGGGACCCTGTCTTCCGGTGGAGATGTCCTGCGGGGGAGATGTCCTCCGGGGGAATTGTCCTCCGGGAGTTGTCCCCGGGGAGTTGTCCTCCGGGGGAGATGTCCTGACACGCCACCGATATCATATTGCTATCCTGGAAGTGGGAATCGTGAAATGTGCTTTTGAAGAAGAAAAAGCAGACAGAAATAGTAAGATACTAGTTAGTGTGGGGAATCATTTCACTGGAATCTTACAGAAAATAAGATGGAAATATGAGAGATTGTATTTTTTTTCTTCTGACTTTCAGACTTGTATTAATATTTATATTTAAAAACATACACATTATAGAACAATGTATATATAGACTATTCATAGTGAATAACCTAAACAATACAATTCATTGACTGATTATAGGCTAATTATATTGTTACTCAAAAACACGAAGTGATATAAAAATGAAAAAAGGAGAAGGGGTGGAAGGGAAAGAAGGAGGAATTAAATAGTTTCAGAATTACAGTTAAATTTATAGTGCTTAATACATGAATCCACCTTGGTGTTTGTAAGCGCTTTACCCGGCTTAGCTGGGCTACCCCGAAAGGTGCTCACAGCATTTAAGGAATTGAAGATGCTAGTATACTAGATGTTCCTATGTTTTAGTGCAGTCAGACCGGCCAGACCGACCTCAAACCAACTACAATTAAATGAAAATTTCAACAGAAGAATGTTGCACCTGGATTAACTATGTGGAGTGCGGTGAAGCCTAACTCAAAATGCATTCATTCCTTCCCTCTCCTACATATAACAAAGGGATGATTTAATTGAGGGGATAGTTTGACTTTCTAACAGTTTGTTTGTTAGTTGGTTTGAGGTCGGTCTGGCCGGTGTGACTGCACTATAACATAGGAACATCTAGTACTAGCATCTTCAATTGCTTCCTACCGGTACCCATTTGCACCTGGGCGGATTGGAAAAAATGCCGGTGTCGGGAATCGAACTCACGACCTTTGCATCCCCATTCAAGTGATACGACCACTAGACTACGACAAATACAAAGGTAGGCCTATAGACAAGATGGAGGAGAAAAGGAGGTCATGGTATGAATCAGGCGATTAAATATGAAATAGTATCACACATGAACATTTCCTGTAAATGAAAGCGATAGAAATATTTCCACATCACATTCCAATCATACTTCTATGTCTTTCTTAACCGCTCTTGTACGAGACTGCGTGACAAGGAAAACAATTCCCGTCGAGTTTCATCCATTATTCCTCAAAAATAGAAACCATCTGCCAACCTTCATCCAATGTCGTCTTCCTCAAGCAGTGATGAAATGTAACTCTATTCAAGACATAATGATAATCGAGCAAACATCAAGGAGGTATAAATTACTCCATAGTAACATGAAAGTAATGCGATGGTCACAACCGCCAATGTGTTTCACCCGCGCCACGTTGTTTCTGGTTTGTGGTAGATTTCACATGAAATCCTTACGTGGAACACAGAGAGATGCACGTTTGCTTCTTTATTTCTTTCTTTCTTTTATTTCTTTCTTTGATAACGGTATAACCATTTATGATTTTTATGTGTAGATAATGTCTTTATAACCTTATTTCTATCTTTTTAAGATAACGAGGGACACTGAATAAACAGATGGGCGTCAAAGTTGTTGATATATATTATGTGTTATATTTGTTTTATAAATATCGAGAAGATTTACGGAATGATGTTTTCTTTTTCATTCGATAAGCATAGGCCTATATATTTTAGACTTGCAAGACTTTGCCATGATTTTCATTCCACTACTAGAACGCCTCTTCGTTTGTATTGACGGAGGGATGTTGGTTTAAGGTAGTGGGTGTGATCCTAATAGCAACAAATTACACTGACAAAATGGATTTAAAATTGACATCAGTTGATAAACCCAACAAATACTCGTCTAACCTTCAACATTTCAAAATATCGTTTCCCGTGTAAATGTCTTTGTAGCCAGTAAACCAAGTAAAAAGTAAAAGAGGCAGAAAATTTAAGGAGGAACTTAAAATGGCAATATTGGTTTTAAAAAATAATGAAATATGTTAATTCCCAAATACAAGTGGCACGCCGATGCACCCCATCAAATAAGACGATAAAAAAGAAGAAAGGGGGATGGCAATAGCAAGGGAGAGGTATATATAGAGAGGAAAAGGAGGAGGAGAAGAAGAAAATAACACCCCCTAAAAAATTTAAAATAAAATAAAATAAAAAATAAAAGAGGAAGACAAAGCGACAACGAGTTTTTTAATTCTATTTCTAGGGCAGGCACTCTATAGACTCGAATTGGAAACCCCTTCCAATACCATTTTCATTAACCTATAAGTCCATCACAATTTGTGTTAAATCCAGGATTTCAAAATAGGGGGACCTTGGGTAGGGTAATGTGGGTGTGGGCAGACTGCAAATTGCTTTTATTAATTAAGACGAACGTTTTGTATAATTCATTACGTGATAACAAAGAAATATCCCCCCATCCCTTGACCCGCCATTGACAATGGAATTGAAATTATATAATACTTCAGATTTAGCAGTCGAATATCTTGACTTGATCGGTAGTGACGTTGTTTTGGGGAGGGCACTACTTGTTTCCTTGTATGTTTGTATAATATGTTCATATAATTCAAAGGTTGAAAGAGGGCGAGACATGTAAACGTTTTCAACATTTATTGAGAAAAGAATTAGGATCAGCCCTTCCGTATAGGATAAAACAGAGACACATTCTAGCAACTGTCAAAGACATGGGACACATTTACGAGTCAAGGGAAAATCAACATCTTCATCTAATAATGTTACTCGATTTATTCCACGAAGGTTGTTTTTTAGAGCCACATCACTTTATATTTCGATTCAGATGCATTTGATGTCCCTGGCATTCGTTATATTCTGGAGAAAGTTTTGTATGTTCTTAAAAATACACAAATAAATGCATTTGATGAAAATGTGATTGGTATTAATATGTTGCCAAAATAGCTGCTATTCAGAAAAAAATCAATTCCGTTTTTAGGATGTAGATTATCAATTGATGATAATCATTTCAAAGAAAATAAGAGAGAGAGAGAGAGAGATTGAAAACTTTTCCGAATTTCAAACTAGATAATATGTATTTTTGAGTACGTAATAACATCATATTGCTCAAAAAAATAAGTTATTTTCATTAAAGCGTTGAAACACTTTTATCCAGTTTTGTTTTGTTAACTTGTTTGTTTACTACTTGTATTTTCACACAACTGAACTTCATACACAGAAATACATATTATTTTGTACGTGATCGATCATGCGTGATGGTCTGCAATATGTTAATATTATCATATATATTCTGTCTGCAAAATAAATTTTGTCTCCCACAAGGGTTTATCTAATTTCATTGACATATGAACTTTCTTCGTCTGGAGTGCTTATCAGATTACATTTACGTTTCTTCTTCGTCATCTTTTTCATTTTTTTTATGATGGGGGGGGGGGGGGTGGTGCGGGTAGAGGTGTGACGCCCGATTATTTTAGGCCACAAAGCTTTTGCTCGGTATCCAGCGGGGTTGCCTGTCTAATTGTATAACGCGATGCGATTAGATCGCTACCCTTTGTTCTATACTGGCTGTTTCATCAGAACAACCTCGACTTAAAAAAAAAAAAATCTTTCTTCTCCCAAGTGCTTCATTACACTCAGCCACAACTGAAATAATGCTCCCCTACAGCCACTCACTATATATATCCTAGTCTCATCATGTTTGACAAGATGTCATAACAATGTCAAAATCACCTTTCCCCAGGCTTCCGTTTGCTCCTGACCCCCCCCCCCCCCATCCCACCCTCCATCCCTTCCTCCGATCTCTTTCCACCGAATGCTGCCCCATCATTTACACGAAGCACATTCATTTCAACACACATATGTTTATCTTCTTTCATGTCAGGGCTCTCTAAACGAGCTTTTAAAATGGCATCTAAGAAATATACGGAACATCTTTGAAGTGTCATAATCTCCCTGAAGATGTGTATTTAATGTAACAGACCTACTAGGAGTATGTAAATTGATTAATAAATAAAGTATCTCTGACAAGAGGGGGAAAAAAAACACTTTTTTTTTTATTTCGCGTTGTATTCATAATGGCTTTATTTCTACTATGTTAAACATTAATTTTTTTTTTACTAAAATTTATAAAAGAATCTTCATTGTTGCTTCTCAAGTCATGGGAGGCACAAAACAAATAAAATGTGCTGATAAAAGATGCCGTGGGCAAATGAAGACGGGTGTTTAAAAAAACCCGAAAGAACTATACTCTATGAGTTTTCGATCGGCCCTATACCTTTCTGGATACTTAAAAGAGTTACATGAATGATACGATCTAAATAATAGTAAACCTTCTGAACATTAAAAACGTTAAAACATCTAATTCATGTTGTTGTCTGACGTTTCAATATGGTTGATATAAAATCGTTATTTTCGTTCCCCAGGAAGCTACATTTTGAATTTGAAGTTCAATACCTCTTTAACTACCCCCTATAGCATTGAAATTTTTTCCTACCCGTTCCTCCTGCCCTGGTGCCTTTTGTACTGAGGGCAGAGGCGGCGGAACGAAATTGAAAGTTTGGGGTCACGATGGAAAAAGCAAGGGCACATTTTGTTAAAAGGGGGCACTTGAGATCATAGGCATAAAGAAAAAAAAAACAAAAACATTCGGATAAATAGGGGTAGCGCAGAGAATTTGCCTTTAAGTTTATAATTTTTAAATTTTACTGGCTTTGTATCTTAGTAATGATTAAAAAAAAAAAAAAAAAAAAGCATTGTGAGCGCGAAATGCCCGCTGAAAATTTTGAGCTCAACTGCTTAAAATTTGAGATAAATTATGTGCATAATAGATCCTATTTAGTATCCGCGAGCGCGAAGCGCAAGCCGAAAATCTGGGGGTTTAAAAGACATAATGGAGGAACAAAGGATAATTTTTAGTATTAAAAGTGCCCCTTTCTAAAACAGAAATTGTCCATGGGACTGTTCAAAACTCTGAAAGGCTTCTTGTTAGTATAAAATGTCATTTTTTTTAAAGCTAAGAAAAGGAGCACTTTTAGGGTGGATGAAAAAGTGGGGGGGGGGGGTGGAGGGGGAGGGCACTGTACCCTGCCCCCCCCCCCGGTTCCGCCGCCTCTGACTGAGGGCGATAAAAGCATTCATACAAGGTGTAATTTGTAGCAAACTTAAAAGACCTGACTATAGTCCATCGGATCCATTTCAAAACTAAATAAATTCATTTTCAATAGCATCCTTAGCCTTTCTTGAAGTTGAGACAGGGACGGTCTCCCTTTCCTTCCGTTCCCCCTCCCCTTCTAAACCCCATGATAATCAGTCGCCTTTCCTCGTTATAGTTGTCGTCTGTTCGGGCAGCGTCACACTGTCCCGAAGTTGAGCAAAGATGGACACACGAAATGTGAAGTGTTAGGGTTCGCGCGAAGTCAGCCCCAAACTTAGTCAACAGTCAAACAAGAGCCAAAACGAGAACGATGTCTACAGAAGGTTACACGATTGTACACGAACAACACACGAAGGGTACACGAATGACCCGATGCTTTCGTAATCAGAGTAAAGTTTGAAATTTTCCATTATCGTGTGTTCGTCCTTGCTCAACTTCGGGACAGGGTGACGCGGGCTATATAGCAAACCTCGAGTTGAGGAAACCAGTTGTTATACTGGATCCTTTGGCCGAATGTTGGACAGTAAGCGGAAAGTGCATTCGCCTCCGAACGGCCTAATTTTGTTGAAATTGCCCTCTAATTTAGTTTGAGCTGAGTAATGGATGTTTAGTAGCCAAGTTGCCGCTGTGTTCATGAAGATTTACTGTAGAAGGAGGATGTGTTGATTTCAGAGAGAGGGCAGCTAGGGGATATTGATCATGATTAGGGGAGTGGTCAATGAATGTACCATGAATCAAAGTTTGTCAACTCATGTCCAAATTATAAGCATTATTGAATAAATTATGACTTTGCATTCATACTAGTAGTTCATGGTTTATCAAAATAAAAATGTAAACACAAGGCAGCGGATACCATAGTCTAGTTGGTTTGTAGAGACAGGCTCCTTCAACAATAATATTGTAATAACAATGATAATGTTATCTCATAGATAGCCAAATTTACAACTCTTAACCATTTAGCATAATCATCTTTGATGTACTAACGCCTGGGGCTTGTACTGTTATAATATCTGACTATCTACCAGAGTGCTGAACACAGTATTATAATACAGTCTACTCCTATTATAACGAGCACAAATATGAGATTTTGTTATAACGAGGTGATTCTCCTGGACCTAATTTTTAAAAAGGGGAACATGTGTTCTGTAAAATGAGATTTCATAACAAAGTATTTGTCTTGGTCCCAAGCACCTCATATAAAGGGAGTGGACTGTATTTTAGCCAGTAATTGATTTTACTTGAATTTTGCTAATATAATTATATTTGTGCGATTGTTATACAATTGTAACTATTTAAATTATATTGGGAACAGAGTAAATGATTATTGAACTGAATTCCTAGTAAATGCAATTATACTAAACCATGCCAAAATAAAATCTGTTGTGACTGAAGAAGCTTTGAATTAGAAAAAAAAATGAAGACCTTAGACTTCAGCGATTATTGGACTTATGCAAGTTAAACTTAGACAAGGTTGAATATACTTTAAAAAAAAAATGTATATGGCTCATTGTTTATCATCATTGTCATTGGAATACACGAAGTCATTGCTAACATCCCCTCTTTGAAAAGAGATGTCATCTTAACTCATAATATCATAACTGGAGTTGGTCGAGCGGTAATGTTCACTATCAATTTTGCATTTGAATTCTGGTTCAAATCCCAGTCATATCTTTCGGATGGTGATGTTGGAGGTTGGACCCAGATGAATAAATACAGTCTATGTCAAATAAAATGGTACAAGTGGAAAACATTTTTTTATAGTATGAAGATTAATCACAGCCTGCTATTGTTTGGTATTTTCATAAAGCAGGATGATCAGACTTTCACCTGCAATTTTTTTCATCACATTTGGTGTTGTAATATTTGAAATATGACTAGTTTTCTACAATCAAGAAAAATCAATTTTTCGCACGCTGTCCCATGCCTTTGTGTATGGGTTTCGCATAATGGCCATGAAGTGCTCAATTTTGATTTGTTCCTCGTCGCACAAAATTTAGCATAACTTTTGTTTTACGAAAGGAAATTATACAGAACAAAGCGCATCAGTAGGGAAAATATTTTGGCTTTATTTTGGTACCACACACACACATTATTTGAAAATATTTCACACCTAAATATTTTTTCCCCCGACTGTACCATATTTTTTACACAGATAGGTGAATTGTCACTTGGTCTAAACCCACATTGACTAATGTCCATTTGGTCTCATCCTAATTTTGACTAAAACCAGTTTGTATTATTACCTTTTGGTCTTATTGCCTATTTACCATTTTGTCTATTTTCCATTTTCTGTAATGACTACTTGGTCCAACACCACTTAGTCAACTTCTGTAACAAACTAATGATAGACCAAAAATTCATTTGGGTATTAGCAGAAAATGCTATTCAACAATTTGGCTATTGGACCAAGAATGTATTAGGACAATACAAAATTAGCTCAAATTGTTAGTGGACCAAATGGTTTCAAAGAATTGGCCGACCTGCAGTTAGCCCAAGTAGAAACAGACCTAGATATATAATAGATACACACGTCTGTTAAAACTCAATCAACATTAATGTTATACAACTATCTCAAGACGAGAAAGGCATAGAAAGAAAGTAAAGAGAGGAATGATTATTTTGTCCTCACAGAGGTTTTAATGCGTGTTACAGATCAAGGTCAAGTAAAGAACAAATCAAAGAAGTCCATCAAATCACTGAAATCAAAAGAAAAGAGGCAAAATTAATTTATGATCAACATCATAATATACATGTAAAGCAGTGAGACATAACAATGAACATTATCTATGAGGCTAATGTGAAATATTGCAGCACAGAAATTAGAGCGGGGCAATCATGAACAACTTATAACAACATCATTTTTCTAAACAAGAATTATTTTTGCTAGTCAATAGAATCAGGGGGTGTTTCACAAAGAGTTAAGTAGACTTAAAGTCGCACTTAACTTCTATGCGCATCCTGTTTTATAACGTGCAATCTAATTGATAGATTTCTCAGTGGCGCGCATCCCCTGGGCATGATCTGACCAATGAGGCGAAGCGTAATATACCGCGCGCAACTCTGGATTTAAGTGCGATTTTTAAGTCTACTTAACTCCTTGTGAAACACCCCCCAGGACTGAGATACAGAGATTTCTAAGTGGGACATGGGATAGAACAAACAGAAAATTATAATGTCAAATGTATCAGCTTATGTACCAGTACATAGCCCTAGTTCTAAGTAATTTGTTTCTCAATCAATTTAATTTAAGCAGCTTTGTGTCCATCTAGACCTAGGTATATACAGGATTGTACATTTCAGATGCATGGTAACAGCGCACTGATTACATAATACTAGCATTGGCATTTCAACTTGTAAACAATTTCAGAGTAAACTCATAAGAACATTACTTCTAAGTGGTATAAGCAATTCACATTGCATTGTATGACCATGCTAGAATAGATGGACTATATTTCGTTTAGTCCTCCACCAATAATTAAAATAGATTTAGATTAATTGAAACTAATGCACCATTTGACCCAAATGGGTATTAATGTTACAAACATAAGTATGCTACAGTTATTTTTTATAGGATTAAATCATTTCAGTCACCTGTAAATCCAACAACAATTACTCAACACTAGTTACTAAATTTGGTTAGATGAAAACACAATCCATATGCGAAATATGTTTTGTTTTATGCAATATGATTAACTACTGGTAACATTTTGCTCCTTTATGATTAAATTGGATTGCCAAATTTGAAATAAAATCTTATTGGTTAAGAAATTCTAGACACTGGACTTCAGTTTGAATAATAATAATATCTCCTCCATGTCAAACATTTTTATGCCACCTTTTCCAAGGTACTTGTTACATTTTCTTTACCTTATGTGATGACGCTTGAGGGACATTAAACCTTTTACATTAATCATAGAAAACTGATGATCAAAGCTCTGACATTTACACAATCTTAGTGATGTTCTAATGAACATTGCAACAAGATAATTGCATGTATGGTAAACTTTTCATTAAAAAACCCAACATCTTAGACGTAGCCAATCATCTTCATCATTAGCATTAGCATTGTACAAGTATCACAGACAATTAAAGAATATAAGTCACAGGGCAAGAAAGTAATCATTATTATAAACAAGTATTTAGCTATAATAGCAGCATTCACTGAGAGATGGTAACTTAATTGGCAAAGTTTGTGTCACCAAAATAGTTTTGTTACACTTAGCAATACACTGTGCTGTGAAGTCAAGAGCTATATAATGTTCACTGACATGAAAACAAGATAAAACATAAATTGAAAGTGAAAATTATATTAAAGAAAACAATCTAGTGAACATATTCATGTACATGTTAAATACTGTACAATGAATAACATTACATATTTGATACATTGTGTTCTTAGCATAAGTCCTTGGACAATAATTTCATAAATTATCAGATATGTAAACTTAAAGATCTATTTTGATGAAAAAAATAATCATTAAGCAGCCTGAGGTGAGACTACAATTGGAGCTAAGGTTTAATTTCACAAAGCACCTGAAAAATCTTCATGCAAGAACAATCTGAATAAATATTACAATCTTTTCAAATACCCAAAATTGCGTGGAACTTAGTTCATACTCAAAATATGGAACAAAATTGGTAGTAATAAATTTGTAGGAGATTCAAGTGAAACGGACAATGAAGAAAACATGAAACAGAGAAACAGAGAGAGAGAGATAGATGGAGAGAGAGAGAGAGAGGAGAGATGGGGGGGGGGGGGGGGGGGGTATCAAAAACAAAATGCAAATATTCACTGCATGGCACTGCCAATGCTTGAGAATAATTATGTTGTTATAAACCCATTGATAAGTACATGTATATAACAATACTAAACCATTACATCGTATGTTAGGTAAGGTAAACATTATGTTCTCATAAATAGGAAATGAATAAAGAGAAATCTAATATTAAGCTAGTAAATTTTCATTCTTGACAATAGTTGAACATGCTGTTGCACTGCAACACATCTTTCATGTACAAAACATCTTATCATTTCAAATGGTTTTTACATTAAAATGCTTCAACAATACTTCTTTGTTTTTATAGCAACCTGATGAAAATGAACAAGCGAAAAATATAACCAAGATCAGCATTTGTAAATCTTACATCACCTGAAAATAATAACATCAAACATATTGTAACCATATAACTAATATAATAGTGTACATCATCATATCCAATATAATGAAATAGCAATTACAAAGTGCTATAACTTTTAACATAATGTGACACAATATTTGTTGATGAAAATGAGCAATATATCTTATCTTATTCGCATTGTATAAACTTTTAGTTCACATAGTTCTGTGCATTTTGTTCGCAATAAAAGTAACAATACCAACATCAATTCCTTGTACATTTACAAACATACCTATTTACTTCATACAATAGATAATCCACTGTGTACAACATGAAAAGTAGCATCTTTAGTCTAGATTACTAGTACATATCAAGAGAACTGATACACTATGCACTGTGACTCTATTAGGCTCAAATGTTCACAATAAACATAATAATTATCATCATACATAACATATCGCTCAGTACTAATATTGAAATAACAGTAGCATACATTTAAAGACATATGACATCACTTGCTTAAGTTCCATTTAGGAGTTCATTTGAAAATTCTATTCATGTGTGTACGTAAAGAAACACTTCCATTTTACTACACTGCATGGGCACAACCAGTTACAATGTATCACACATTTACAAGGAGTAATAATGTGCACAATTTCTATCCAACAAACATACATGTGATTTTGAGAATTTAGATCACTGAAAAGAAATCTGCAAGAAAGCAAACATTTTACTTGAAAAGGGAGACAAGAAAACTATTACTTATGGATGAACGACAATCACAGACTTAACCACAGTATGAAATAGTGTATTTCCATGCCAGTTTTCCTCGTATAGTTTGAGGAAATAATGTTGCTTGATTGGGATACCTACACAGGGCTTGAATCCTAAGTATGATGTACCTAATAAAGGATTGATTTAATTGTTTACGTAGTTTTATGATTTGTATTAACTATATACATATATTCTCTTGTTGTCAGGACTTTTCATCTCAATGTACCAATACATGTATATTTTTATGTGCAGTATTATAATAATAATAATAATAATAGTCATGTTGTCTCTGACGAAGATTCTGCTAGGATCGAAAGCTCAGGCTCCTTTTGACTTCAATGATAATAATAATAATAATAACAATAATAATAATACTATTATTTATAATGCGTTTTTCCCTTTAAGGTTCAAAGCGCTTACAGTGTATTCATGTATCATTTCCTATATTCATTTATTATCCACTATGTCAAATCATATCTTTTGAATTCAGAATGTAAACCAATTTTCATGCTTGAAAATTGAACCAAATCCCCTTTCAGAGACAGAGAAATACAATTATATTTCTTCATTATAAACGATGGCTCTGGTACATTTGCCTCCCCACAATCTGGAGGGGATTTTGCCCTTTTCTGACAAATTATTTCAGTGTAAGGGTCTGCAATTTCTAAGAGATTAAATTGTTTCATATTAGGCACTATATGAATACTACCTATTATCATTAATACACATGTATTATTTTTTTTTCACAATGAACGTGTGAATTCTGAGCCAAAATCTCTGACATCGCTTGTGTTTGGAGCCGATTAAATCTAGATTAATATCAATTAAAGAATTCAGGACCCAACTTAACTTAAATTTAAATATGTCTGGTAGAAATGCATTTTGATTCATGAATTAATATACCACATGTAAATTAAACAACTACCTTTTGAGAATTAGGTATCCCAAACCAAGGGAATATTAGCAATAACTTTTCAATCCCCAAATCACAAAATTCAACACACATTTAAAAGACAGAATAAAGATGAGACATAAAATACAAACATATTTCAATTCACAATAAATAAACTTTTCTCACTTTGTCTTCTTAGGATAACAACCAAACAACTATGACTAGTAATTAGCATTCCTGACTAGTCAACTACAATGAACATCATGTGATCATATCATGTGATCATACCACCTGACTCACACCATGCACAAGTCTATTATTTACATTGTACTATCCAGTTGATCATGTGACAGATTGCTTGCCTGCAAGCTCATAATGAGACATAACAACCACCTGATGGAAACCTAATCAAAACAACCTTCTACATCAATTATCTATGTGGAAACTATTGATTTTACAAATTACTATCATGAATTACAGTCCACAAATACTATTTACAGCTCCTAACAATACATCAATATTCCATGTAGCAATGTCCTTTATAAAGTTTCAAATTGCATCACATGAAGATAATTTGTCACTGCAGGCTATCATGTACAGAGAATGAAAGTACTTTCGTGTTTCAATTTCTTGGTTACCGGTAGTTATATACTTTTTTTCCAATGAAAAGAAATAATATCAGTATAAATATCTTATGTGATAGTACTATATAATGGTTAATTCATTGTCATTTTTCATTCAGATAGTGTGTACTGTACAAGCAATGTGTATAGGTTACAACTGTACAGCTTTATACGTACAAACATTACTAGTACATTCAAACTTATTCAATATGGTTTGATTTTGGCATAACAAGCATTTTCCATCATTTGATTAGAAATGGCTTGATTTGAGTTAAAGAAATACAAGATATACACATATGAGAAAGATATGTTAAAAGATTGTAGATTCACAATTAATTTCTTACACATAACAATGATAAGATTCACTTTCATAACAACTCATTAATAATTTAGTTGCAAACCTGCGCAAACATCAACAACTAAGTTCAATTTCTACAGTTATTTACACTTTATCTTTAACTTGCAAAAAAGAGTATTCTTTAATACATCAACAGAAAAACAATAACACTATGTCAGTTTCTGGCTTGAAGTGCGATGAATACTATACCTGCACTATAAGGTTTTAAAGATATACTCCCGGTATATTGTGAAGTTTTTTAAAAGAAAGATCGCTATATGAAAAAATAAGACAGACGCAATATTGAAAGTCCAGAAAAAAAACTATTATTTAACGAAAGTCACAATATAAAAGACTAAAATAGGGGAAAGGATGAAATACATGAATCATTCATCATATTAAAGTCAGATTTTTCAATTTGAAGACCATTCCCATTACTTCTTGTACAAAAACTACAAACACTGGTGATGTGAGTGAATTCATGCAGGAACTTTCAATTTCGAGAATTTCGTAAAATATAGCAGAAGATAAGTCAGAACAGTTAGAGTATTCTATGAATTAATTATAATGAAGTAAGACCATCTAAGTACAATACAATCCTATCTTACTATCTATCATAATACATGACAATCAACTAGAGAACATTTTAGAGAAGGGACCATAACTGATACAATGACAAGATTAATCAAAGGAGGGATCTACACTATCCCATCATTGGGTAATTTCCACTTCGCAAAAGACTTTCACGGGTGCATAGTATGTTTGCTATCTTGTATCAAAAATTGAAGAAGACTGAAAGATCAATTTGGACGCACTTTTGCAGTATTCATGACTTGATATAAAACCACTGGTTATACAAACTCTCTCTATTCTACGTTAACCTCTGGGCCAGCCAGCTGGATATCTGGAGTAACAATGCGCTTTGTCATGAAACGGAAGAAAATCAGAAATGATTTGTACAGAAATAATTTGAATATTGGTCCAATCATCCGGATCTATACTAGATTAATTCACACTAGAAATATCATGAATGGTAAAGAGACTGGAAGGTTCAGAACAAATTCACAAACACAACCTCAAAAAGACTTAGTCTAAGCCCCTACAAGACCCATACCCATAAGTAACACCTATCTGCTAGTTTTGTTGTTTACTTGGAAAATTGTCTTCTTTCCTTTATGAGAAGTAATAGTAAGGAGGGGACATAGAGCACAGAGTTTCTACAATGGTTCGGGGAAAGCTTTCAAAGTTTGTATAAGCTCTGATGGCAATAAGGGAAGAGGGAGAGTGAGAGAGAAAGAGGTGAGAAAGAGGGAGAGAGAGAGAGAGAGAGAGAGAGAGAGAGACGAGAGAGAGGGGGGGGGCACACAGAGAAAGAGACCTGAAATATTTTCTAGCATGATTTTCCACAATTCTATCAAAGTTAACATGGTTAAACGCAGAAAAACAAGAATGAAAAGTCTCCCTCCGCCGCAATGGCTTCCAAAAATGTGTTAAGTGTTAAAGCTAGAAAAAGAGAGAAGACGCAATAATGCAAAACTTTGTGGTACATGTAATTCTGCTGTAGATTTAGTCTTTGACGCCAAGGGAACATCATAATGAATAAGAATCCCTGTAAGTGATACAGAAAGCCCTGCTCTGAAGGGAATCAGTCTAGTAGTTCTTTGAAAGTAATCAGGAGCCATATTGCTTTATAAGGTAGACCCAAGCAAATAGCAGCCTCTAAAATGAAAGCTTTCTGTTCCTACATTTAGGTACTGTCACACTAAACCAAATCCAACATTATGTTCATACACACAATAGGCATGTGGCTGTTTCTGGTGTGACTGAGGGGGGGGGGGGGGGGGGTAGGCAGTAGGATAAAATAATGAAGAAATGGGAAAACGTAAGATATGAATGCATAGACTGTTTGAATAAAGAATTTCTTCTCTTGCAACTATACTGTAGACTGCGTGACAAATAGGTACATATGTAAAGAGAAACGAGTTAGAAAATTATTCTTACACAGAAAACAGTATGTTTGAGTAATGAATTTCTTGCCATAAAATTGTGGATTCAATACTGTAACTGTAGATACAACAGTATAGATAAACCTAACATAAAACTACACATTCAATGTTTTTACAAAATCGTATCCCTACATCTTTGACAAAACAGAGTCCACGGCAATCATTGCCAAAGCAAATGTTAGTCCAATGTTTTATATGACACATTCGTACATGTAATTTGTTATGAACTGATATATCTTTTCTCTAAAGCTTTATTCCATGAATGACATGACATATAGTAGATTAGTTATAGATAATTACTCAAATCAAAGACTTTTTCTGTTTCATTGAATTTTGGTCAATGGCCTGTATATGGACATTTTTAGAAAACACTGTATATCCCAATAAAATACTTCAACATCACATCTTTAAAGAAGAGGAATTAGGATGGCTAATTTATCCTTGAAAGTTCCACTAGAAATCCTGAAAGCCTGAATGGTTTGATATGAATGAGAGTCTGTATGTAAAGACACAGGTTGAATGACCTGGATTTAATCCCACTACTAAAAAAAAAGACTGAAAAAAAAAATTCAGCTAAAAGCCCTTTTTTTCTCTCAAAGACCTTGCAGAGAATTACTCACTAGTTTACACCTTTCTCTGTTTTTCATGGCATTAAATACCTAGTAAGCCAATATCCCAGGAACATTGAGAGACTGAGCCCTGACTACCACAACCAAACAATAGACCTTCAAAATGGGGTGAATGGGTCTCTTATAATGCTGCCTGGTTTAACAAAGGTTTTGGGTGTTGAATAGAAACTGTAGCAGAAGCTTGAAGGCACAGACCTGAAGTCTTTCTCTTTACAATGTGAGATGACTGGAGGATTTGAAGCAAATTTGTTATGACATGGAGCAAATGGAGTTGGAGCATGGTCACAACAGTGAGATCGAATCCAAACTAACTTGACAACATTTTGACCAGTCTTGGCCCAACATAATTAATAATAATAATAATAATATCAAATTAAAAAGTGCAATGATAATGTAGATATTAAGCAAATAATCACTGTTGATCCAAATGATTGGAAGACTATCACTTCTCAAGCAAGCTGGATAAGCTTTCTTCTCCGAAGCAAAGCTGAGGAGAGATAGCGTGTACATCCAGCTTGATGACGCGTTATGGCTCTACATGCTCTATGGGGCGCTGAAGTGATCAGCGAAACTCAAAAGTACTATCACTACAAGTGATGATTGATGATGGGAAAACTCAAATCAATCACGTGATTGACTTTTGACCAATCCTGTTGCAACATTCTTAGTATGTGGAATATAAATTCCATTACGCTGCAAGGGCTCCTAGCTGCTGTGATATTCTAAATGAACAAATGAGTTTTCAATTTGTATTTGAAATTCTCTAGTGATGATTTTTTCCATATTTCCAGTGGCAATCCACTCCACAATCTGGGGGCTGCACACATGAATGAACGTTCTCTAAGGGTTAAGTACTTACTGCAAATTTGATTGGTTCACAGTAAGACTTTTATGCAAGAAGTCTATGCAACAAGGATCCTGATTGGTTAATACATGAACTTTGTGTGGGTTTGAAGTCTCACCAGTGTGAAAAGGTCTAAAGAAGGTTTTGGAGAGGAGGTGATAACAGAGGGAATAAAGAAAGACTTTAAAAGACAATATCAAGTTCTCAAAAAGATCAAATATAAAGCGGATCAGAATTCTACAAGCTGAACAATCTACCTAATGATTCCAATAGAAAACTATAAATTGCTGAGAAATGAGTGAATAAGAAAAGCAAGTTTGGGCTAAGATCGTTCATGACCAGAAAGTGTGTCCCACAAGTTATTATCTCTTCCATTCTTTAAAGTAACACATTCATATATTTTACATCAAAGCATTCTTTTACTATTTGGTATTGCCCTATTATTCCTTTTCTTTTTCTGAGTGCCTAGGGACTTTAAATTAATTTTTGTGATATGCGCTATAAAAGAATGGATCATTATTGTTATTATTATTATTTTGCCTCATTTTCATTCTTGAATAACATTTGGCTGGCCTAAAATTTGCCATAAACATACTGGTGCCATGATAAGAATTCATAATGATTTTGAAGATATGCTCTTAGTGCAATATCTTCCAGCAAGAAGTCAAGCTTGAAAAACAATATTTCTCAATGAAAGAAGATCTAGATGAAGACGACTATATCTCTGACATACACTCCTGTGCCTCCCACAATCAATTGCTATCTTCTGCCATTGTTACCTAAAGAATCTGTATAGTAATTTTTTTTCCCTCCAATGATAATGACATATAGGACTACTGGAGATATCAATACAATAACAAAATTAAAAACCAATAATATATCTTTCGATATTAACATCTGTGACCTTTGACGTATTACCGATAGATAAAATGGAAATGGATTGTCTATTTAAGCAGAAACTATCAGTTTACCGTAGTTACATAGCAAGTTCAGCCCATTTCACAGGATCTAACAAACTACTTGTTTATATTTATACTTCTCTTTTGAAAATCTGATATATTTCTCTAAATGCCAGAAAGACTTCTGCATAAATGTATACAAGCCCATGGTATCTGGTAAACAACAGTAGTCATCATAAAACTAAATGTCCTTTAGATTACTACCAAATCAACCAAGACAGGATCTAAACAATGACATTAACCATAATATTATCAATCCTCTACAAAATTGAAATTACATAAATTCCTCATCATTTTGAGAAGCAAGTTTACAGTACCAAGCCACATACTTTGGCAATCCACACAATGACATGTCAAGGTCATTCATCTTCGTTCAGCAATCCATGGAAGAAAATGATTTAGCAAACCAGTTGCTCAATTTTATTCTCGATAGCAATCAATCTCTTAAAATAATTTCCTTTGCGACTGTCAATTTGCTACGATGAATAAACCAAATTTAGCTGATATAAAAATAATGCCTTTAAGAGTCAGGGTAAACCTTGGAGTTTGTTGAGCACCTTCGAATCAACGAAGTTTTCAAATTCTACATATCAAGAAATTATTTGCATTCTAGGAAACCTTTGAGCATGCCAGTGCTCTGTAGTATCAAAACAAGACAATTTCAACAAAATATTACAAAATTAAATTGCATGATGATTCAATTCATAATTCTTTTAAGTATTTCTTTGGTACGGTTCTATAATCTTCACTTGCATGTCACTGTGAAATTGTTCCTGCTTACATACATAGTAAAATTATTCAGTATCCTATAACTTTTATGAGAATATAAACAGAGAAATGTAAACTGATAGACTAATTGATCAAAGGACACCTAGAGGAAAAGAAAAGGTGAAAAATTAAAGAAATAGATAAGACTTTTATCATAGAATTTAATCTCAATTTTACCAAAGAAAAGAATATTGATATAATAAGTCAGACTCATTTGTATATATACTGGGGGTACTATATACCAGACACATACAATATATCAAAAAAATTGAATTGATGAATTTGTTATCACATATTCACCATACAAAATCAAAATTTTACGACAACATTACTCACTCAAATGTTTCTCCAGAAATATTTGATTACTTGATTTTAAGGGTGTTAAAAGTGATGTAGATATCTCAACAACATTAAACAGACTTTCAACAAAAACACATTAAAATACAGGACCATGAATGATGACAATTACACAAACATATGACATTACTACACAGTCAATATATCCCTCCCCTCATCAATGCATAAACCTACTATACATGGATGATCAATTAACCTTCAAAGCATTATGATAGAGTAAAATGCAATGGGTAAATTCAAGAAATTGGACTCTGTAAGGTCTAATGTTAGATCTTTCTATTCAGGAATCCTAAAAAAACAAGAAATTCATATGAAGTCATGAAAACCAAAGACAAAATTAATTGCATCAATATCGAATGCAATCAATTTAGTCTTTAATTTCTTAACTTCTGTATTTTCAATACATCTATTCGTGGTTGAAATTTAGTCTACAATCTTAGGCAGGTTTAAACCTTGCCTAACATTAAGCCATACAGGCCCAAGTCATTACATCTAAATCGCAATAATAAACAAATACAGCCCACTCCTGTTATGTTGAGGTGCTTAGGATAAAGACAAGCACCTTGTTATAATTGAATCTCATTATACTGAACACATGATCAATTAGACCCATGTGCAAATATACGATAGTGTGTTAACGTACCCCTCTCCTGTTTCATAGACACAGGCGATGTTACCGTGGAAAATACTTTGTCCCTTGGATAGGACGTTAAATAGAGGTCCCGTGTAAAGGAGAGTCACAACCTTTGCACGTTAAAGAATCTACTGCACTATTCGTATAAGACTAGGGGGAAACCCCGGTCGGGTGGTGCACCTGCACACCCCCAATCAGTGTATATTGGAGGAAGGAGACCTGCAGGCACATGCCGACACCCCCCCACCCCCCCCCCCCCCAAAAAAAAAAAAAAAAAAAAAAAAAAAAAAATTAAAAAGATATATATTAGTCTCATTATAATGGGAGTGGAAAGGAGCTGTATATAATGAGATTAATTGAGTATGCAGCCTGTCTTCAGTCAATGCGATGTAGTACTGTTATAAGATAAGACTTCAAAACACAAACCTGAGGGACAACAAACGTGCACACAGATTAAACTCACTTGAATAGCTGTGATCTCAATCAATCACAAACTGGTTTACAATGTAGATCTGTGAACACAACTCTTACATTTTACAATTTTTGCATAATAACACCATAAAATGAGCAACGTGTAGAAATACAGATGATGTTATATGTATGTTTTTCAACTATGCATAAATCATGTTTAACATATTAATCCATTGATTTAAAACAAAATTTCTTGGAGATAACTCTTGTATGATCAGTAAAACCATCTGAAATTCCCCTAGTACAGCTCAATAAATGCCTTTAGGAATCATTCCTCCAAAATAGGAATGATGAGCAACTATGCTTCTAAAAATGGACATAATGAAATCCCTTGATTATGACTAATAGATGACATAGATTTTGATTCTAAGACTGAACTCAGTTCGCGGATTCAATTTTAAGTGCATACATAGCGTCTATCTAGCTTAAGATGACCCTTAATTTAATTTTGGCGATGCCCCGAGGTTACAAATGGTAGGGGTATAGAGAGTTTCAATGATATGTGTATGCATAGTGTCTATCTAGCTTTGGGTGCCCCCTGATAGAAAGGTTTGGTGATGCTCCTTGGCTATGACTGGTAGGGGTATAGGGGGTTTCAATGATAGGTGTATGCATAGCGCCTATCTAGCTTAGGGTGCCCCCTAATCGAGAGATTCGGCGACGCCCCTTGGCTGTGACTGGTAGGGGTCGAGGATGTTGAGATGGCGTTCATGGAACCGGAAGGCGAGACTGGGGTGGAACTAGGAGCCCAGACTGAGGGTTGTCTGAGAGATAGAGGATCACTCCACTGGGGTGTAAGAGGGGCGTGGACATTGAGATGTTCCCTGGATGATGATTGGTGTACCCATAGCTGGTTGGAGCTACCCCCGAGACCACCACCTGGTCCACCTGGTGCTACCCCTGTACCCATGCCTGGAGGCTGGGGAGAGTTGGGTCGCTGCCAAACCATCTTGGGTGGCCAAGTCTTTGTGCTGTTCTTATCCTAAGATGATATAAAAAAATCATTTCACATCACTAGAAATGTCTGTTGTAGAATCATTCTTCGTCCATACCAAATGGGCAATATATATTCCTTTTTTTATATACCTACATGTAGATCACTTCATCTCTTCATCTAACATGCAAATGTAACTGCGGCGCATTAAAGAATTTTTTTTTTAATGTTTCCTTGTCACTGTTAATATTAGAGTTTATAGCATCAATATGATCCATCCCTCTCAAAATTCTGAAACAGAGCAGCTCTTAAATTGCATAAACTATAAACAATATTTCATTAAAATAGAATAGTTCTGGAATATTGGATCATCTTGTCTTTAAACGGAGCTCAGTTCTACAAAGTGTAATGGACACTGCCAAAGTCTACATTATAACTCCTTGATAGCTATTTTGTTTGTCCTTGTAAGAGACTTAATTTTTTTTTTTATTGGAAAAAAAAAAAAAAAAAAAAAAAAATATCGGAAGTTATACCATGCATCTCAGAATAGTGTATACCCAACTACGAGATCTTGTGCTACAATTTATAATTTCTGCGACTTTGATTTTTCATTTATATGAAAGTTGAACTCATATTTCTGTCTATAATACCTAATTTATACTATGGCAACCAAGTACGGGCACTTTTGTACTAAAAAAAAAAAAAAAAAAAAAAAAAAAAAGTGTCAAAATCGCCTTGTGCCAAGTATGGGCAGTTAACACCCATTCATTGTTTGAGGTAAGCCTTACTGAGGCATTCACATGGGACATAAGATTTCAAACATTTCAAGGAAATCTGGATTGCTTTATTGACAAAAGTATTTTAAAGCGTATCAGCACAACTACCCCCGGACAAATTATCCCCCCCCCAACAATAACCCCAGAAATAGGGTTAGGGTTAGGGTCAAGGGGTAGATTTTTGGCAGGGGTACTAGCTGGGTCAATCCACATAAAATCAACCAATTTTTTGGCATTTTGCCACCCGACCCCTTTTGATTTTGCTCAAATTCGCACCAAATACTCGCCCAAGTGTCTGACAGAGAATTCTCAAATATTTTGCCCCAAAGCCATTCGGTTGCTAAGATACAGGCCTTCTTAGCAACCAATGCACAGACAGAGAGTTGGACTTTGTAAAAATGTGCCACTTTGGGGAAGCTGTTGTATCTTCAATTTGACAGATTAGGCACTCCTTCTTTCCAAAAATGAAAGAACTTTATGTGCTCTACCAAATGAATGTACAATGGCGCGAATCGGACCTTGCGTTATCGCGCAAGAGGCCTCTGAAAATGGCTTTAGATGAAAAATGCAAAATTTTGAAGGCATGTTTAGCAGCTCATAGACAGAAAAATATGGCAAGATGAGCATATCTTGGTATATACAATGATAGACTATCACTAGCTCTAGAGATTGCAAAAAAAAAAAATTTGATAGCGCGTCACATTTTCGCGGAGGGCGCCCTCAAACTTAAGAAATTTCAAAAATAGGCCAAGTTCAAGGTCAAGGATCACCCTTCGTCCCACCTAGTATTGTCTCCAAATTTTGTGTGTTGGTAGACACTTACCTATATTTTCATTGGTCACCCGAGAATTTTTGCTTCCGAAACGTTTAACGCCTTATTTACGCTCGTGAAAATTGGCGTAAATACCCCAAAATGAAGGAAAACGGTAAAAATGGTTAATGAGCCCATTTCATTCATTAATTACTCAGTGATGGAATGATTAGAAAAGCTGATTATTCTAGTGTTAGTACAATTCCTCAGGTTAATTCAGATTTTTTAAAATCTAGGCTTAATTTGTGATGATATTGACCTTGAAATCGGACCTCAAAGTGCATTAAAAAGTCAAATTACGGGAAACATAACATTAATTAGCCAAGTTTGATTGTTAATTACTCAGTGATGAAATGACAAGAAATACTGATTTTTGCAGTGGTAGTACAAATCCATAAGTTTTCAAAGAATAATAACAATTTAAGGTTAAATGATAACAACAATGACCTTGAAAATGGAGCACAATGTCCTTAATAAAGCCAAGATACTTGAAAAACAGTGGGAGAATAAATAATTAGCAAACATTAAGCTTTAATTACTCAGAAATGGAAGGACATGAACAGCTGAAATTTTTAGTGACAATACATCTTATCAAGTTTGTTAAGAATATGAACAAATTAGGTTTCCTTGATGAAGACAATGACCTTGAAATTGAACCTCAAAGTGCATATAAGAGCCAAAATACTCGCAAAATGATGTGAAAATAGATTAATTAGCCAACTTTCAGCATTAATTACTCATTGGTGGAAGGTTTAGAAAAGATCATTTTACTATTGATAATACAACTCTTTAAGTTAGTTAAGAATATTAACAATTCAGGCTCCATTTGTGATAACATTGACCTTGAAATTGAAACTCAAAGTGCATGAAAAGTCAAAATATGGGAAACACAACATTAATTATCCAAATTTGAGAGTTAATTACTCAATGATGAAATGAACAGAAATATTGATTTTTGCAGTGGTGGTACAAATCCATAGGTATTTGAAAAATATCTACAATTTATGGTTCATTTATTCCAATAATGACCTTAAGATTGGACCTCAATGTTGGCTAATTAATCTATTTTCCCATCGTTTTGCAAGTATTTTCGCTCCGATATGCAATTTGAGGTTCAATTTCAAGGTCATTGTCTTCATCAATGAAACCTAATTTGTTCATATTCTTAACAAACTTGATAAGATGTATTGTCACTAAAAATTTCAGCTGTTCTTGTCCTTCCATTTCTGAGTAATTAAAGCTTAATGTTTGCTAATTATTTATTCTCCCACTGTTTTTCAAGTATCTTGGCTTTATTAAGGACATTGAGGTCCGATTTCAAGGTCATTGTTGCTATCATTGAACCTTAAATTTTTAATATTGTTTGGAAACTTATAGATTTGTACTACCTCTGCAAAAATCAGTATTTCTTGTCATTTCATCACTGAGTAATTAACGATCAAACTTGGCTCATTAATGTTATGTTTCCCGTAATTTGACTTTTTAATGCACCTTAAGGTCCGATTTCAAGGTCAATGTCATCACATATTAAGCCCAGATTTTTTAAAAATATGAATTAACCTGAGGAATTGTACTAACACTAGAATAATCAGCTTTTCTAATCCTTCCATCACTGAGTAATTAATGCTGAAAGTTTGCTAATTAATCTATTTTCCCATCATTTTGCCACTATTATGGCTCTTGTATGCACTTTGAGGTTCCATTTCAAGGTCATTGTCTTTTTCACTGAATCTCGATTTGTTCATATTCTGAATCAACTTGATAAATTGTGTTACCCCTAGAAAATTCAGCTTTACTTGTCTTCCAGTCACTGAGTAATCAATACTTTAATTTGGCTAATTAATGTCTTTTTTTCCATTGCTTTTCGTGAAATTTGGCTCTATCAAGCACTTTCGAGTTCCATTTCAAGGTCATTGTCATCAATGATGAACCGTGATTTGTTAATATTTTGAAAGTACTAAAGGGATTCTACTAGTACTGCAAACATCAGCCTTTCTAGTCCTTCCATCACTGAGTAATTAATGAATGAAATGGGCTCATTAACCATTTTTACCGTTTTCCTTCATTTTGGGGTATTTACGCCAATTTTCACGAGCGTAAATAAGGCGTTAAACGTTTCGGAAGCAAAAATTCTCGGGTGACCAATGAAAATATAGGTAAGTGTCTACCAACACACAAAATTTGGAGACAATACTAGGTGGGACGAAGGGTGATCCTTGACCTTGAACTTGGCCTATTTTTGAAATTTCTAAAGTTTGAGGGCGCCCTGCGCAAAAATGTGACGCGCTATCGAATTTTTTTTTGTTGTAATCTCTAGAGCTAGTGATAGTCTTTCATTGTATATATCAAGATATGCTCATCTTGCCATATTTTTCTGTCTATGAGCTTCTAAACATGCCTTCAAAATTTTGCATTTTTCATCTAAAGCCATTTTCAGAGGCCTCTTGCGCGATAACGCAAGGTCCGATTCGCACCATTGAACATTCATTTGGTAGAGCACATAAAGTTCTTTCATTTTTGGAAAGAAGGAGTGCCTAATCTGTCAAATTGAAGATACAGCAGCTTCCCAAAAGTGGCACATTTTTACAAAGTCCAACTCTCTGACTGTGCATTGGTTGCTAAGAAGGCCTGTATCTTAGCAACTGAATGACCTTGGGGCAAAATATTTGAGAATTCTCCGTCAGACACTTAGGCGAGTATTTGGTGCGAATTTGAGCAAAATCGAAGGGGGTCGGGTGGCAAGCACTGGTTGATTTGATGTGGATTGACCCAGCTGTCCTAGAACCATTTTATAGCCCTAGTGCTCAGTCATCCATGTCAGCAAATATATAAGTTTGGTATCATTCCACCTAATACAGGTTACTCTTTAACATGAAAAATATCTCAGGTCACATATAAAACATGTATTTTTTACAAGATGCTCTCAGAGTTTTGTACACATTTATCAGGGATGCACTGTATAGAGGTAAACTACTTGGCTGCGGACCACGTAATATTACGTGCTTGTCGTTTATACACTGTGAGCGGACCACGTAATATTACATGATCATGCTATTGTCTGAGCTTTGTCTATCGGGTATCACCAGTGCAACGCTGGTCATACCCGTACTGTGCAATTAGCACCATGCAGCAGTCAAGTGGTTAATTAAGAATGAAGGGAAGCTTACCATTGGGAGCACATCGAGATAATGCATACTTGGTTCAGGACTAGGGCAGAATGGTTTACCATGTAAGGTATCCTCTCCACTGCTATGTCTTCTGAGTAGAATGGAGGGTAACAGGGGTGTGTGGTTAGGGAAGGAGATAAAAATAATATACAATAGAAATTGCATTCTTTTACGTCACAATACCAAATGAAACATTTCCTTTAGAATCATGAAATATTTTGAATTCTTTTTTAATCACAAAATTTTACATACACATAACTTTCATGAGGGGCGAGATAGAATTTCACATAATTTTACATTTCAGGTTTGAAATATACTAAAATATATCCACAAATTTTATGTTAATTGTTCTTTATAAGTTCTATGGTGAGTATTCACAAATGAACGCATAATATGTAATAACAATATACTGTAAAACATTTTGAGCAGTTACTAGTAACTTGAAAAGCACCAAATAAATACAGATATTATCATTAATCAAAATGAAATTAAACTTCATGGTGACAAAAAATATTTAGATTCTAACTTAAAGAAAAAAAATGGTATTGACTTGGACCTGATAATTGTGCAAGTAAGTCCTTTGTAAAGCATTTCAGAAGAAACTGGACAATATCTAGAGCTTTATCATAATCATAATAATATAGCAATTCTTATATAGTGCATTACACCTTTGATAAAGGTCTCAATGTGCTTTCAGGAGAAGGAAGAAGAGGCAAAGAGAGAAAAAGCAGAAAGGATCAAAATCATGTCTAACAATTAAAAAGATAAGTCAGGGTCATAAAGAATTTTGACACTGCTAAGAAGAGCTTGATGAACTTAGAAAGCGTTTTAACCTTGACTGAAATTATCCTGGTTTAAAGAATACATGCCAAAGTGATTTACAGTGAATATACTTATAGAATAAGAATGGCTGTTGGTCTATTTTTTTTACCTCCTTGATACTGGAGTAAGGAGACCAGCTCCAGCAGGTGAGCTATGGACCATGGACATGAGAGTACAAGGGTTCTTACCTCCCTGATACTGGAGTAAGGAGACCAGCTCCAGCAGGTGAGCTATGGACCATGGACATGAGAGTACTTGGGTTCTTACCTCCCTGATACTGGAGTAAGGAGACCAGCTCCAGCAGGGGAGCTATGGACCATGGACATGAGAGTACAAGGGTTCTTACCTCCCTGATACTGGAGTACGGAGACCAGCTCCAGCAGGGGAGCTATAGACCATAGACATGAGAGTACTTGGGTTCTTACCTCCTTGATACTGGAGTAAGGAGACCAGCTCCAGCAGGGGAGCTATGGACCATAGACATGAGAGTACAAGGGTTCTTACCTCCCTGATATTGGAGTACGGAGACCAGCTCCAGCAGGGGAGCTATGGACCATAGACATGAGAGTACTAGGGTTCTTACCTCCCTGATACTGGAGTTAGGAAACCAGCTCCAGCAGGGGAGCTATGGACCATAGACATGAGAGTACAAGGGTTCTTACCTCCCTGATACTGGAGTAAGGAGACCAGCTCCAGCAGGGGAGCTATGGACCATAGACATGAGAGTACAAGGGTTCTTACCTCCCTGATACTGGAGTACGGAGACCAGCTCCAGCAGGGGAGCTATAGACCATAGACATGAGAGTACTTGAGTTCTTACCTCCTTGATACCGGAGTAAGGAGACCAGCTCCAGCAGGGGAGCTATGGACCATGGACATGAGAGTACTTGGGTTCTTACCTCCTTGATACCGGAGTAAGGAGACCAGCTCCAGCAGGGGTGCTATGGACCATGGACATGAGAGTACTAGGGTTCTTACCTCCTTGATACTGGAGTAAGGAGACCAGCTCCAGCAGGGGAGCTATGGACCATAGACATGAGAGTACTAGGGTTCTTACCTCCTTGATACCGGAGTAAGGAGACCAGCTCCAGCAGGGGTGCTATGGACCATGGACATGAGAGTACTAGGGTTCTTACCTCCTTGATACTGGAGTAAGGAGACCAGCTCCAGCAGGGGAGCTATGGACCATAGACATGAGAGTACTAGGGTTCTTACCCCCTTGATACCAGAGTAAGGAGACCAGCTCCAGCAGGGGAGCTATGGACCATAGACATGAGAGTACTAGGGTTCTTACCTCCTAGATACCGGAGTAAGGAGACCAGCTCCAGCAGGTGAGCTATGGACCATGGACATGAGAGTACTTGGGTTTTCTCCGCTATTAGAAGCCTCATCACTGGAACTTCCTGAATCATGTGCAGGGTTGGACCATGTGTTGTTCAGGTTCTCATTCCTGTTCATATAAAAAAAAAAAAAATGATTATGATATGAAAAAATAGTAGCAATAATGATATAATGCACCAATATTCCACCATATCTATCAAATCTAGTTCCCATCTCCTCCCCTTCCCCCCACAAAAAAGAAGAAGGAAAAAAAGAAAGAAGAAAACTCAAAATTTTATTGTCTGAAAATGGAAATTCTTATTGCCCAACTGATTGTGGGCCAGGCAGCCACTGTGCAGCGCCAGATCGACGTTGTTCTATCCCTTTCTTGTTGAATGCCAAACAGGGTAGCAGCAACTCCCATTTTTTAACGCCTTTAGGTATAACCCAGCCGAGGTTTGAAACTACCACCTACGGATTATGAGGCAGACGCTCTATCCACTGAGCCAAACACATTGGTTTTTTAATTAAAAAAGAACAGTAAAGAAATAGTGTTGATTAAAATTCTTATCGTGATGAAATATATCAAACATCATCTAAAACATTCCCAATCTCAAGAGAAATAATCCAGTAAAGAAGAGGGAATATCCTGTACAGTTTGGGAAAAAATCATAAGACGAAGCTCTTTCTCATGAGAGTTTTTTTCTCTCCTGTCATTGGAGTTAGAACAAGTCATTGCAGCCCATTCTTACTTTAAGAATTCAAAGAGTTCTCCCTCGTTATCCAATGAGTGTTCCTGCATTCTGTCTTTGATTTCATTCCAATCATTCCAAACACTGAAACCCCCTAACAAAAAAGTGCTTGGTTTAATAATTTTGGCCCGAGCTGTATCTCACCTTTCAGGTCCTGCATCCGATGAAGGCCAAGTCTTACTCATAGGCCCCTCCTCCTTGACGCTACCTACACTCCATTGCTGCTGCTTCTGATGAGGTCTAGGAGATAGCTGAGGGGAGTGGACAGGGTGCTGCTGCTGGCCTACATTCAGGTTATCACCGTAGCGCTTCGACCGCTTCCCCAGTTGATTCATCGCTATATAATTGGCAAAGTCGGCCTCGTTGTTGTTATCGAAGGATGTCCTGCGTTGAGGCATTTCGCCGTGGATCTGGTGAGGGTGGTGAGAACTCTTGAGAGGCCACATACTGGCATGCTGGTCATGCATGCGATCTATCAAATCACCTTCCTGGAAGGTCGGGTTGTAGTTTCCGAAGCGGTTCATGTTGTCCCCTCCGTCACCCCGTCCTCCCCATTGACCCCCACCTTGACTGCTTGTACTGCTAGAGCTAGATGTCCGGGTGACGCTGTCATGGAACGCCTTATTCCCTTGGTTACTGGGGTCTAGGTGGGACGAGGAACGGGCTCTTACTCCGGACAGAAGATTGACAAGATCAGCTAGGACTGAGTCTGATGCAAGACCCTTCTTTGTTCTTGTCAGATCTGCAAATGAGATGAATATAAGAATAGTGAAAAACTCTGAAATAGTGGCAATTTAAAATCAAAGCAGGTAGGGTATGTAAAAATGCACAATGAATTTACTAATTGGTAATTACGAACATCAAATCAATTTATCTTGCAAAGAAATGGAGGTTAACTTATAACAGGTTCATTACATGAATGTGTCAGTCATTGGTGACTTTTGTCTTCAAATAATTAATAGTAATGTCCATTAAAAAATCTAAAGGATTATATTCTTTTATTAAGATACCATGTTGTTTCTTGATAATAAGTTACAAAAAATAAGCCTCATATTCTTTTCAGACAACAATCTGTTCAATCACTTCACTTACAGTTGTAACTTGAATATTATTTAATGGTCCATATATCCCCCTACAGGTGTATTTTTCCAAGAGCCCATCCATTACTTTTTGAAACATAGGGAAATTTGAATTGATAAAAACCTTGAAGTCTTGCCTAATAACAAATACAAAGTGTGATGTGCCCAGATAAATAAATTTCAATGCATGTAATACACAATGTGCAATATATCAAGTGAACTGACATGCCCACCATTCTCTTCTCTTTACCACCTTTAATTTATCTACTACTCATTATTTTCTAGAATGACATGCAACAATAAAAAAAAATATATGTACATAGCTGGCAACATTTGAAATTTCAAATTAGTAATGATCAGATAAAAAACACAGAAATGTGCGCGTAGCCCACATCAACATGTGCGCGAAGCGCACATCACGAGCGCGAAGCGCGAAGTCCCTTGCGGCCGGGGTCCAGGGCCCGACTAAGGGCCCTGGAAGCTCTGGGGTTCTAGACGCTCTCTGGTGCAATCTGAGCCCTATTTTGGAGCATTTAAACCTTTTTTTTCCTGTTGTTTTTAGGGTGGAGCTTAGGTTTGAGAAAATTATTGCCAAAATTTTTTCATGAATCTGAAGATGAATGAATAACTCAATGAAATATGAGCATTCACAATATCACTTACATTGTATCAATACATTTGGATTATTATTCAAGAAAAAAAAAAGAAAAAAAAACCTTACCACAGTTGTTAAGAGGTCAATGTAGCTGATGCTAAAATTACTGTCTGCTCTCACCATTTATGGTCCAAAACTAGAGAAGAAGAGGAGACAAAATACGGTCGACGTTCGCTAGCGACATCACCACTGCATCACACACAATACACACAAGTGCACTTGCACTCGTACCATACCTGTGTGTATGCACTAACATTAACATGCATGTTCACGCGAATGCGCCGTTTTCGTCTTTCGTTGTGTGTATGCACTAAGATCAACATGCATGTACTTTGAATGACCTTCCGCCTTCACTACGAATGCGCTGTTTTCGTGTGTTGCTTTCATGTGCCCGTACGTACGTACGCGCGCGCCGTAGTAGAACTACATATAACACGTGCGTGAGTGGTCATAATATAATACATGTATAATGGCGCTCATATTCGTAATTTTTAAAGGTGCATTCGTATTTTCGTATAAAGGGTAAAAATTCGTAATAATTACGAATTTTTCGTAACAGTTGGCAGCTATGTATGTATATGAATTCATTACAGTCTCTTATTATCATTTGTTTGTACATGAGGTAGCCAACGGAAGCTATTAGATTTTCACCTCCTTCAATAAAATAATGTATGTTTTCGCCTATGTTTGTGAAGGAAAAATATGTGATTTTAAATTAATCAATCGATCGATCAATCAATCAATCAATCAATCAATCAATCAATCAATCAACATAAGACACTTACCATGCTGTCTCATTATAGATGTTTCCCAGTGGTTCTTTTCTTCTACTGGACTAGGTTCTGATGTAATAGTCACTGTTGGTCCAACCATCGGGCTCTTCCCATCAAAGTCCCTAGGCTCAGGCTTGATAAGTTTCTCCGCTGGTACCTTCAAAACAATCAGAAAATGTTAAAAGAGAACAAATCATGGTATTATTAGTTCATCATCAACATGACATCATAACAATCGGTAGAGTGATAACATATTTTTCTTTTCTAGCCCATAATACTGCTGAGGCATTTCTATAGCTTAAGTTTCACAGATCTTGGATTAAAGTGAAGACCCAAGTTTATTAGAATTTATGAAAAAAAACAAAAAAAAAAACATTAGAATCACAAAAGCTTCTACATGTATTATGGATACATGTAGGTAAGATATGGCCTAAAAAGGCTTATTATTGTCTTTTAATTGGGAGGGGGGGGGGGGTGGGGGGCTAAAAACATTTGTTTTCCCCTTAGGAGATGCAAATTCCTCATAAAAGCAGTATACTAAGATGATTTTTGCATTATGGGTTGTTTTACAATCAGAGTACACCATTTTGTCTCACAGGACCAAAAAAAAAAGGTTGTTTCGTTTCCCCTCAATTTTTGTGTATGTGTTCTAGACAAGTAAAATGATATTTATTACTTTTAAATTTGGAGGCATGAGGTCACCAACTTATTTTTTTTTAATTTTTTTATTACACGTAAAGTCAATTGCTTAATTTTTAGGAGAGGACATTTTTGACGGAACGTAATGTGAACTGTCTGAAAAATAAGTGGATGTGGGTGAAGTAAACATTATAAGTTTGTGGCTATATACTAGTGTTCTTACAGACAAAAACATTGTTCATCAAGTGATGTCTGACTATGCGTAAAACCACTGAATTCAGAGAGAACATTTTTTTGACAGAATTGGCACCCCATTTTTAATTAATGGTCACAAAAAATCAAATTAACAGTAGCTTCTGGGGTTTTCAGTTTTTAAACAACCGCATTTCAGTAATCAATTCTGATCTGAAAAACAAGCCTAATGATTGCTAATAATCATGATGCCCAGGCTCAAAATGAGACAAAATAAAATGAGACAGTAATTTTGCCATAAAATGCCATATAATGGTCAATTTTAAAAGTAAATGTGTATTTCAATAATTTATTTTTCTCGTGTAGGTTGCTCTAACAGTGCCCAATAACTTGCCATCATAGATTTGATATTACAGTACCTCTATTTCTTTTTATGGTGCACAAAAGGCCATTTTTTGACGGTGTACCCTGATCGTAAAACAACCCTTATACGCATATACAGACTTATTGCAATACCTCAGCAGGGAGAGCTTCAAAGTAGATACTAGACAATTATAACAAGTCCTAACTTGCCTTTTGAGAGAGAGGGGAAAGGAGAGAGAGAGAGAGAGAGAGAGAGAGAGAGAGAGAGAGAGAGAGAGAGAGAGAGAGAGGAAGGAGTAGCGAGGAAAGGATAGAGAAAGAGAGAGAGAGATAGGAAGACAGAGAGATAAAATGGAAAATAGAGAGAGAGAGAGAAAGATGACTCTTCTCATGAGACTTTAACCCTAAAAAGGCCGGGTTATTTTTGCCATCTCACAGCCGGGGGGGGGGCCTAATCGACCCCCCCTTCAGATCTCGGCCGCCGATCGCGCGAGCGCCGCAAAAATTTGCACAATAGTAGTGTGCAATGTAATCTATAAGACTGTATAGTTCGTTTTTCCAAAATAATGTCTTTTTAATTTATATGAATTAATTATGCTAATTTATGCATGAAATCATACTTTGAGGTCTAAATCATTGAATAAGGCTTCTAGAATGCTAATTCTTGGTGAAAATATTCTTTGTAGCATTCCTAACAATTGTACATGAAAAAAATTCCGGTATCTAATTCAATTTCTTATGTATTTTATTGTTTTGGGAATTTTTTATCTATTTCTTTGTTTTTCGACTTATATATTTTATTGTTTTTTTGTTCGGAATACTTCGGTCATTGATTATCTCTAATGATTACAGCAATTTCAACTAAAATATTGGCTAATAACCATATTTTAAATACAGAAATGTGATTTTAGCATGAAAAGCCATTTCCCATATGTTTTGTACACAAATACAGAAAATTTCTGGTTTTTTGAACCTGCGCTGCATTACATAACGTTGTGTAACTTTCGAACCGTACGCTCAAATTTTATGAAAATAGTTTTAAAAGTTGCGTAAGATGTTAGAGTATAAAGTCATAAATGCGCGGAGCGCGAAAAAATTTTTCAGCGACATTACCGCGCGAAATGTCGAGGGGGGGGGTCGATTAGGCCCCCCCCGGCCCTTTTAGGGTTAAGCGTGAATGGAATACTAAGCTAACAAAGGGAACCTCTCACCCCAACTTTGCATAAAAAAATATGATAAAATCTTATTATAATTATTAGATTTTCAATCATACATGCATGCAATTAACCAACTATGGAAAAAGAGACAATCTGTGAGAGAACCTTCTTTGCTATCATTTGGTACTCTTTTTTGTGTGTCTCAATTTCTTGGGTTACAAATATTTTTATATTCTCTTATACTTTGTAATTGAATGTAATTTACTGAATATATTTCATGCCATACACTGATTTTTTTATCAAAATAAAATCTTATTGCATCCATGGTGGTTATAAAGAGAGTAGACTAAACCACTTACCATCTTGACTGTCTTAGGCCCATCAGAATCAGGGGTTTCTCTTTCATACAAGCTGCTATTAGACGACATCGTCGATGACCCACTCGATATCGATGGCGATGACAGCAAACTACTGCATGCTGTATGGCTGGTGTTTCCAGGGCTGACCCCTCCTGCCACAGCGGCCTGAACCTGGACAAGATTAAAAACAAACATCAGGTCATCTTCAAGAATATAATAATAATAACCGATTTTCAGAGATGCCACTTTTCAGGAAATTTGTTTTTGTGTTATTTTTTTGCCCCCTTTTCAGCTTTTTCGCCCACATACTCACGCTTTTTCAGGATTTTTTGCTAATTTCAGGATTTTTAAATGAGTATAAGTGGCATCTCAGGATTTTTAATGTAAATGAAACATTGTAAATTCTGTACAACTATGGTTAAAATGACAAAAACTCAAACTTGCATCTAGAGTACAATATATAGTGTAGATATGTTTGAATTAAATCGTTTATTTCATCACTATCTTCTTCAGATTATCAATGTAAAAATCATTCTAAATAAAAAACATTCATGCATGAAATTGGGGCAAACTTGATTTGCTTTTTGGTATTTATTGGCTACATTTATCAACTGTCATGTATAAGTCCTATGAATATTGAAAATTGAGGATAGTTATGCAGTCATTAGAGCACTGTTCTTGCAACCGAGTGGTTCTGGATTTTGTACTCCATTTGATGTGTCACAGAGCTCTTCGAAAAGGCATTTATTATCTTTTTACCATGTCCCTCTTTTAAAACTTAAACCTGTAATTCCTGGTTGTTTACATTCAAGCATTTTACTGCTCTCTTTAAATTGTGTGTAAAAAGAAAATAAATATATTCCCCTTTTGCTTACCTACAGGCATTTTCATTGTTTTCTTTGCAGTTATGTAAATAACACAACTAAACCAAATATTGGGTAAAAAAACAAATGTTTGTTTAATACATAAAAGAATAATTTTTCTCCCTTAGTAGTCAGTTATTTTAATATAATAATGAAGGAACTAATTTTAATAATAAATAAAAATAAATCAAACTACCTCAAGTTGACTGATAGGGAGATAGAATGCTGAGCGTGATCCTGGTGCCGTGATAGCAGACGGAGATGAGGATGATATTGGAGTTGCTTTGCTGATAGGTACTCTCTGACGGAACTTTGAGACAAGCTTTTCAATGGTTCTCTTCATCCCGGTAGGTGAGGAGAGACTATCAGACTGAGTAGTAGACGTCATAGATGTACTGGACATACTGGTGTGTGGACCTGTTACTGTAATAGTGATGTCTTTCTTGACCAGTTTCACTTGAATGATAGGTAGCGATATTCTTCTGCAAGATAACAAAGTAAAACGGCAATGTGGTTAAGTCATTTCCTACGTTGAGGTCATAATTGTACTTCACATTCTGGTGTGTGGACCTGCCACTGTAATGGTAATGATCTTCTTAATTAGCTTCATGAAGAAAAAATGTATAAATTATGATCTTTAACCCTCTCATTACCATAGTCGCTTCTCCAGTCTACTACAAATGTATGTTATAAGTCTTGATGAACACAAACTGTTGAGCAACACAACACTAACACAACATAGCGATATATTGGTGTGGGGATATTGGCAGATATCCAGCAAAGGCTATCAATTCTGGACAACAATATTTTCACAAGGTGGGAAGATTAAATGCACATCCTAAGTTAAATCAGTTGACCAATCAAGGTGCTTACATTCTTCAACCCATCTTCTAATCTCACTTATCTCACCTTCTTTCCACAACATCTACAAGGTCTATCTTGGCTGAGTAGACCACTTCACATGCCCCTAGTCCAGACTGCTGCTGTTCGGACTGGTTGGTAACGGCATTGTTATTGTCCTGTAATTCTGGACACACCCCTTGGAGACCAGCTCCGCCCACCATCACTAGGTCCCAGACCGATGGAACCTCTACTAAGATTGCACCTTCTTGTGACGTCACCTGGGCATACCTCTTGTAAGAGCTCAGACACTTCCGCTGCACGAGATGTTACCTAGTATAAGCAAAAGATAATAAGCTTACTTATTAATGGAATATAACATATTAGTATAGATTAAGGACTTGGCGTATAGTTAATATGCTAACATGGTATTAACACTGAGGATGGGGGGGGGGGTTAATCTGCTCTTAAAAAATGAAGCCATTCAAAGTAAATCACCATGAAAATGAGATAATGAATAGGGGAAACCCTACAAATGGATGACTCTTAAGCAAAAGGTCAACATAACACAAGAATTAATCAAATTCTTGATACAATTTCTGCTCTTCACTTTAGCTCAACACAAAGAACACAATCAGTAAACAGAGTGACAATGAATGATTTCAATGGGGGGAGGGGGGGAGGGGGAGGGGGAGGTGGGAGGTGGGGGAGGGAGAACCTACCAATTTTAAATTGCTCTTTGTATGGTCAGAGTAGATGAGAAACAATTCTAGTTATACAGGTGTTTTGCTATGGAGATTAAATCTACAAATGTAAATTAGGCGACTTATGAAAAGATAAAGCCACGGCCTGCTGCATGAATGCCCCACTGCAGCATTTCATGCTCGATGTACTAATCCCTTCCTATTAAAGGGATGCAGTAACATTGAATGATATTCGAATCACATTTATTCGATTTAGCTTATTTTGCCAACATAATTATAAACACTTAGGTCAGTCTGGTATCTCTTCAAAATTGCAAGCTAATTGCTTGCTTTACCTTCGAGATATCAATGATTTCATACTCAAAATTTATAAACCGACACCGGATGGTTTATAAAACCATGTGCTTTTCCACACACCCATTTCCTGTTGTAAAGTCCCCCCACTCTAGCGGCCTGGTTAGCTCTCAGCATGAGGGTACTGGTGTTTGGCTGTATGCTTGGCATTGTTTGTTACACTGTTTTAAAGTAGTAAATGACTTCCATTTGATCTGAAACTTTCAGTAGTTTGTTTTTACTGTTTGAACAATATAATTTTATTAATCTTGATATAATTGCTCTTGTTTTTGAAAGCTACTTAATCCCTTTAAGTCAATGAAAGAATAATACGGGATAGGTATATCCAGCATATAATCCCGTTGGCCGGGATTCACGCAAGGGGCCGCTGCTTTATCTTACCATATAGGCTCTTCCAAAGAGCAGTTGCTCAACTTTTTGGCTATGAAGATTATGTCTCACTTGTATCTTTAAAATATATCTCTAATTCATACTGGATTAAATTGATATCAGGGGATTCACAAAATGTGTTTCATGTACCTTCTGCCCATGTGCAGTTCTACTGACTGGCTCATCGATATAAGCTACTGATACAAGCTACTGATATAAGCTACTGAAAATCACTTCCAGACATGCATGCACTTTACAGAAATCTACAAGTAGGAATGCAACACCTGTGGATGTTGATTTCAGATCCTGCCTGAATGTACATTTACAATCTCATGAATAGATAGGAATGTTAGCCAGCATACCGTTGTGTTGATTTCATTGCATTGCTTGTACATATACAGGAAATACATGTACCATAAATGTACATACCGGGTACATAATAATCTTTATCTACAGACATGCAGCAAAACAAGAAATAAGGCAAATACTAGATATTGGTGGTATTTCACTGTGCGTCTCCACCACTTATAAAGAAAATTCATAAACTGCTCAATTTTCCCACAGCTTATGAGACGTTGCAGAGATTTCGCTGATACTTTTTTTTCCGCCGTAGAGACATCGCTGATACTTTTCTTCTGTCGCAGAGACATCTCCGCGATAAGGTTCATAACCCTATCAAACCTGTCTCAAAGTAGTCCCAAATCTCTCTCATAGCAAGTGAAATACCACCATATACATTGGTATCAAATTAAAGCAATCAAATTTTAGAAGGGTCCATTTTCCAATATCAGTGAATTTTGGGTTCTAAATTGTGCACAGTGAAAGAAGTCCCACTTCAAAGTACATGTATTGTGTCAAATCCAACCAGATCCGCCGCTGGATCTACATCCTCACTTTTAAAATGATACATTTCTTGCATCACACATTTCAAGCATGTAGCTCAGTTGTAAGAATGCTTGTTTTGGACAAGATCATATGATTACACGTGGGTTCGAGTCCCGAGCATGCCAAAAGTCATCTTGCAAAAAAAAATAATGCTAACGTTGTGCATATAGGCATGCCTTGCCACGGTATTCAGTGCAGGTGTGAATGCAGTCAGAAGTTACTCCTTCCAGCAGAAAGGAGGATAATGTTGATCCCGTGTGTAGGAGAGTCACAACCTATACACTATTCCAAAAAGAGAAGGGTGTTTCACCCGATGTATTGCACCTACATGTATAGCCACTCCCCAGTAAAGTCTAATCTAGACCATTGATAGATCTGCACAGTATTGGAAGAAGAAGAAGAACTTACCACATAGGCTCTTCCAAAGAGTAATTGTACAGCTGTTTGGCTATGAAGAAGAACTTACCAGGTAGGCTCTTCCAAAGAGTAGTTGTACAGCCGTTTGGCTATAAAGATGATCTCTAACTTACCACATAGGCTCTTCCAAAGAGTAGTTGTATAGCCGTTTGGCTATGAAGATGATCTTTAACTTACCACATGGGCTCTTCCAAAGAGTAGTTGTACAGCTGTTTGGCTATGAAGATGATCTCTAACTTACCACATGGGCTCTTCCAAGTAGTAGTTGTACAGCTGTTTGACTATGAAGATGATCTCTAACTTACCACATAGGCTCTTCCAAAGAGTAGTTGTACAGCCGTTTGGCTATGAAGATGAGCCAATGATGAACATGCATGGCTTACAATCTGGGCTGTAATAGACTGAACATCAACCATCAAGCCAAGGTGAGCTGCAAGGTCCTTTACTAAGTTGTTGATTGTTTTCTGAAAGTCAAAGATGCACAAACGTGATTGTGAGAGAGACACGGACTACTAAGGGCAAACTACAGAAAATATGATTGGGGAAATACGATTTTTGACACCACATGGTACTCAATTCAAGAGAGTTTATAAGTTTAGCATAGATATGCATAAAATTAAGAACAACCAAAACCTGAAAGCATACATTTCATTTCACATTACCGTGAAATATATATTGTGAAAGTAGAAAGAGGGGGGGGGGGGTAGAAACATCCCCCTTCTGCTCTTGTTTAAGATCTGCATAAAAGAACTACAGACTTTAAACTTCTGTAGTCAGTAGACCAATGGACTTGTTACAGGGAGATCCCTGGTTCAAAACCTCACTGATATTACAGGTAGGGCATTAATCTGCAATGAGAAGTCTATCAGATTGGATTTAAAGCTATTATTAGTTGATTTCTTAGCCAGGAGGTAACACAAACTAATATGATTAATTGATTTACCATTTTGATATTAAAATCCTCCTCGGTGTTGGACGTCTGCCTGCAAAGTGTCCCATCAACCTGAAGAGTTGTAGTCTTGAGTTCTCTACAAACAGCCTCAAACCATTCCTGCTGGTTCAATTGAGGTGGTGTTTGTCCCACTGCAGACTGGCTACCTATGCCTGGTATACGGGAACAGATGGGACACAGGCAGGGGTGGGTATATTGGACACAGAGAGGAGAAGAGGGAAGAATAGAATGAAAGACAGGAAGAGGAGAAGAGAGATAAAGGAGATATAGAAAAAGATGGAGAAAGATGGAGCGAGGAGGAATAGGGTGAGAGAGAAAAAAAGAGAAGGAGGGGTAGGGGAGAGAGAAGACAGACAGAATAGATATTTAGACAAAAGAAAGTGGAAGGGTCAGAGATATAGTTCCACAAGAAAAGTAGAAAGAGAAAACAAAATAAATTACTCACAAAGCAATAAATTGCACCAAAGTACAACTAAACCCCAAATCATAATTGGAAATATCTTTTTTTTTTTTTTTTTATGCACATCAACAGAAAAGACAGACATGGATTAAAATAAAATGAAATTGTAAAATAATTTCAGTGGCCTTAGAGCCCCTTCCAAAAGTTCCTGTTTTGCTTTAAAGATTTTGGGGCCCTATCTAGACATTACAACCATGTACATGTAAGGAGAAAAAATGATAAAAGAAAAAGGTTGCCTTGCCCTAAAAATAACAAAATTTAAGGCTTGAACAGAGGTGCAGGTGTCCTTAGACCCATAATCTACCAAATTATCCAATAATTGAAACCATATTGTATGGGATACATTCAGGCTTTATCACCGACAAGTCTTATCTGTCCAAGATTTTTACTTTGGTATGACTCTATCAGCGATGCTAAAATAAGATATGATCCTAGCAATGGGATAAAAAATTTTTTAAACTAACAATTGTCTTTAATAACATTTTATATATGCCTTGAGCAGGAGATGACACTTACCCATGGCCATAGCTGCTAGTTGGCTGCTCCCATGTCTGTTGAGGATATCCTGTGCTTCACTAGGCATACAGCAGGATCGGAGGAGCATCGAAAGGCATTGGATGTGAAGATGAAAGCCCCCAAGAAGAGCAAAGCTGGTTTGGGGCAAGATGGCAATCTCATGTTTGTAGATCTGCAGTCAAAACACAATTATTCAAAAGTTAAATATTTGGCATATTATGCCCTCTGATCAGTGCCAATTAAGAATATTACACAAAGAAGTTGAAAGCATAGACTATATGCAGAATGTAAGTATGAGGTGAAACTGTTTGTTTGTTTGTTTTTATTTCCATATCAACAAGTTAAAAATGTACATAGTAAATGATGCATTAATAAAATAATGAATGTATGGCAGATAGCCGATGCCAATTTAATTTATATAATTGCTGTTCTTCCATGGGATCCTATTAATGTAATCCAATAATATGCATAACATGTTTACATGTAATAAAATCACTTAATTAACACAATACAATGTATCAAATTTTAATTATACATGCTTATTGGTACTTTAATAAAGTCCTTTGGACCTTTGTCCTTCCAAAATTTCCTCTCTTTTGTAAATTATCTATCCGCTTACATGTAGCTCATACAAGATGTAAATCCCACAAATCTAAATCAATCATGTGATTTCCTGAAATACAGACATTCCAGAATAAACATTTGTGAAATTCTGTTCTTCTCTCACAAGAACATTAGAAAATAAAAGGAAATCCATGTACTACACGACCTATCATGTTGTGTAGCAATATACTTTTGGCCAGTATACACATTGTATATGACTTTTATAGAAACTGGGTCATTAAAGGGGAATCCAACCCAAGGAGAGAATCAACCTTACAGGAAAGAGGAAAATGAGAGGAGCAATCTAAAAAAAGTTTCATCAAAATCGGTTATAAAATAAGAGAGTTATGGAAGTTTGAAAAGTCTAGTTGTTCCTTCTATGGGGATCCTCAAATTGGCATCATCGGCTTCAAAATGGCTGATCTCATGGACAACTCTCCACGCATTTTGTACACAAATTTTCAGATTGTCCCCATTTTTTTCAAAATTTGTCTTCTTTACTTCTGAGGTCAAAATATGTCATGGGAAAATATATTTCACACAACATATGTTGAGCTCAGAAGGAGGTAAGATATATTTTGAAAGAAAATGGGGAAAATCTGAAAATTTGTGTACAAAATGAATGGAGAGTTGTCCATGAGATCGGCCATTTTGAAGCCGATGATGCCAATTTGAGGATCCCCATAAAAGGAACAACTAGACTTTTCAAACTTCCATAACTCTCTTATTTTGTAACCGATTTTGATGAAACTTTTTTTTAGATTGCTCCTCTCATTTTCCTCTTTCCTGTAAGGTTGATTCTCTCCTTGGGTTGGGTTCTCCTTTAAAGACAGGTTTGACCAAAGGGAATAATTTTCCTGGTATCACATAGCAATTTGCTATGCATTATACTTTTTACATAGGACTGTACATAGTTGAAGTATTTCCACATCAACCCAAAACTGCTAATCAAATTTGAGAAGTAAAACTATTCCCTCGACCGAAAGATAAGAAAGGTACATACGTGTAGTATAATTTAATGCCTTTCCAGGAATATGATATTCCTTCTTTAGATAGATTGTATTCAGAGTGGATTGGATGAACTCTCTGTCTTTCTGTGCTCCCTGCTAGCATGTACTCATTTGTATTGACCTTTTCATATTATCCCACGCTATGTATCAGCATCAAGCAGCCTACACACTTCAGCAAGACATGTACATCTTAAAGCTAGTTTTGCTAAGATTGCATTATCAACAATTAAACACAATATCAAAAGTAAATTCCCCCCTTACTTTTGATGTTGTGTTTAAATTGGTTTCTTCTGAAATACTCCAACTCTACAAAAGCATACATGTAGTGACCATTACACCAACTTTTTGAAATGTTAACTCCTTGTAATAGTTTGAATCATACCTTTAAAGTTGGTTTGGTGCCTTCTATTGGCAATGATACCATTTCACTTATTAATTCATTATTGGGCTTTCAAACAAGTATTTCATTTTTAGATTTACTGAGACTTTAACCCAGGTACAAGCTAATCTTGAATTCTTGTAATTGCAAATCAATAGAAACTTTTTGAAAATGATTGTGATATGATTATCCAGCATATTGGTTGCATTAACCAAATTATGACAACTTGCAGAAAGTCAAATTAATTGAGAACAACACCTGTGATTTGCACACAGAAATCACAATAAAAAAATATTTTGTGCTTACTTTTCATCCAATAAGAAGTTAAATGGTTTGAACAGTTTCCATTTATTCTTAGTTTTGGACATTCAATGTATTTTTGAGTTGATTCATATTTTCCTTCTCCTTCAAGAGTTTAACCTCTTTTTTGTGGATGTATTTTCTCACTACTGGATGAAAGAACTTTTAAAACATACATTATGCATGTTTAGCCTATATAATATTACAATTTGAAAGTGAAATACAAACCATTGATTGTGATTCTAGTTTTCTCCTGGCTTCCATGAGCTTAGGATCTTCATGACTGGGTTTCCCCCTCTCCGTCTCCAGGAGTAGGATCTCTTCTGGTGATAAGGTATCACCACGGCGCAGAGGTCTCGTCAACTACAAAACAACATCACAAACATTGTTAAACAGATGCAAAAAAAGGGTTCAAATCTCATTCTCCACAAGAATGAACTCTTCAAGTGCTAAAGTTGGTAACACCACGGCACACGGGTCTCGTTAACTACAACACAAAATCGCAATTAGATTGATCATTTTATAGCAATAACAATGATGATAAAAATGGAAGAGGAGGAGAAGGAGGACAACAAGGATGATAATGGTGATGATGATGAGTATAAGGAGGATAAGGAAGATGATGATGATGAGAATAGGAAGATGATGATGATTAATGATGATGATGATAAGGAAGATGATGATGATGATGAGAATAAGGAAGATGATGATGATGATAATGGTGATGACTATGATATGGTAATTTGGATGGTAGATGATGATGATGAGGAGGATAATGATGATGATATGGTGATGATGATGATAATAAGACGATGAAAATGATGACTAGCCACCATTTGTCACTAAACGTTCAATTCTTAACAAATGGTAAGCTGACACTAAACAAATGGGCTAAAAAAAAATCTTTTATCAAGTTTTCATGATTATATTATTTATTTACTTTTTTTTTTTTTTTTTTTTTTTTTTTTGGGGGGGGGGGATATGTATTTTTAAAAAAAAAGTTCGCCAAATTATGCTTTTGTCATAATGTTTTGAGTTAAGTAATCTAATGTTAATACCAACCTGTGAAGCTGACATCCATGATGAAACATGGCATCCCTGACTTCTGGTTGACATTCTTCACCAATAAACAGATCTTCAATCTCCTGGTAGCGACTCAATGGTGCATGCAGATCAGCTGCAGTCTGAAAGAAGTGGTACTGGGTTTGCAGCATCAGCAAGAAACAACGAGCTAATATCTGTATGGGATACAAAGACAAGAAACATATAAAGCGAACTTACCAAACCTCTCATTGACTGTGTGTTATAAATTAGTCTTAAAACATACCTTTTGGGATAAATATTAAACAAAATGTATAAATTAGACTATAAGTTTATTTGTATAGGGAAAATAAAATGTTTTTGATGGAGAGGTACTTGGTTTGCTACTTAATCATTGCGGTATAAATGTATTGAGTGTTATAATTCAAGTGGGTCTTTATTACAAGACTACACCACTCAGAATGTAGCATTATGGGTTAGGAAGTGGGGTAGATTTGAGTAGTTGAGGACTAGAAGTGGTGCTATACAAGGCTGCTGTTTCCTATTGGCAAGAAACGAGCTAATGTCTGTATGGGATATCAAGACAAGAAGGAGTCACAATACTACTTAAAAATCAAACACACACAAAAACTGCAAGGAAGGTGTTTTCACTTAGCTCTCAAGCATGAGGGTACTGGTGTTTGGCTGTATGTTGGCATTGTTTGTTACACTGTTTTTAAAGTAGTAAATGACTTCCATTTGATGCTGAAACTTTCAGTAGTTTGTTTTTACTGTTTGAACAATATAATTTTATTAATCTTGATAATAATTGCTCTGTTTTTTGAAAGCTACTTAATCCGCCTTTAAGAGTCACATGAAAGATATAATTACGGGATAGGTATATCCAGCATATAATCCCGTTGGCCGGTGATTCACGCAAGGGGCCGCTGCTTTATCTTACATATACGGCCTTCCAAGAGCAGTTGCTCAACTTTTTGGCTATGAAGATTATGTCTCACCTTGTTAATCTTGAAAAATTCTTCTAATTCATACTGGATTAAATTGATATCAGGGGATTTCCACAAATGTGTTTCATGTACCTTCTGCCCATGTGCCAGGTTCTACTGACTGCTCATCGATATATAGCTACTGATACAACACTGATATAAGCTACTGAAACATCACTTCCAGACATGCAATGACTTTAACAGAAATCTACAAGTAGGAAGGAACACCTGTGGATGTTGATTTCAGATCCTGCCTATGTACAAATTTTAACAATTCATGAATAGATAAGGAATGTTAGCAGCATACCGTTGTGTTGATTTCCATTGCATTGCTTGTACATATACAGGAAATACATGTACCATAATGTACATACCGGTACATAATTAATTTTATCTAACAGACATGCAGCAAAACAAGAATTAAGGCAAATACTAGATATTGGTGGTATTTCACTGTGCGTCTCCACCACTTATAAGAAAATTCATAAAACTGTCATTTTTCGCCCAAGCTTATGAGAACTTTGCAGAGATTTTCGCTGATACTTTTTTTTTCCGCCGTAGAAGACATCGCTGAATACTTTTCTTCTGTGCAGAGACATCTCCGCGATAGGTTCAAACCCTATAAACCTGTCTCAAAGTAGTCCCAAATTCTCTCATAGCGAAGTGAAATACCACCATAGATACATTGGTACAAATTATGCAAATCAAATTTAGAAGTGTCCCATTTTCCAATATCAGTGAATTTTGGGTTCAAATTGTGCACAGTGAAAGAAGTCCCAACTTCAAAGTACATTATTGTGTCAAATCCAACCAGATCCGCCGCTGGATCTACATCCTCACTTTTAAATGATACATTTCTTGCATCACACATTTCAAGCATGTAGCTTCAGTTTGTAAGATGCTTGTTTTGGACAAGATCATATGATTACACGTGGGTTCGAGTCCCGAGCAATGGCCAAAAGTCATCTTGCAAAAAAAAATATGCTAAACGTTGTGCATATAGGCACTGCCTTGCCACGGTAATTCAGTGCAGGTGTGAATGCAGTCAGTAAGTTACTCCTTCCAGCAGAAAGGAGGATAATGTGATCCGTGTGTAGGAGAGTCACACCTAACACTATTCCAAAAAGAGAAGGGTGTTTCACCCGATGTAATTGCCTAACATGTAAGCCACTCCCAGTAAAGTCTAATCTAGACCATTGTTGATCTGCACAGTATTGAGAGAAGAGGAACTTACCACATAGGCTCTTCCAAAGAGTAATTGTACAAGCTGTTTGGCTATGAAGAAGAATCTTACCAGGTAGGCTCTTCCAAAGAGTAGTTGTACAGCCGTTTGGCTATAAAGATGATCTCTAACTTACCACATAGGCCTCTTCCAAAGAGTAGTTGTATAGCCGTTTGGCTATGAAGATGATCTTTAACTTACCACATGGGCTCTTCCAAAGAGTAGTTGTACAGCTTTTGGCTATGAGATGTCTCTCTTACCACATGGGCTCTTCCAAGTAGTAGTTGTACAGCTTGTTTGACTATGAAGATGATCTCTAACTTACCACATAGGGCTCTTCCAAAGAGTGGTTGTACAGCTGTTTGCTATGAAGATGATCTCTAACTTACCACATAGGCTTTCCAAAGAGTAGTTGTACAACTGTTTGGCTATGAAGATGATCTCTAACTACCACATAGGCTCTTCCAAGTAGTAGTTGTACAGCTGTTTGACTATGAAGATGATCTCTAACTTACACCATAGGCTCTTCCAAAGGAGTAGTTGTACAGCCGTTTGGCTATGAAGAGTGAGCCAATGATGAACATGCATGGCTTACAATCTGGGCTGTAATAGACTGAACATCAACCATCAAGCCAAGGTGAGCTGCAAGGTCCTTTACTAAGTTGTTGATTGTTTTCTGAAAGTCAAAGATGCACAAACGTGATTGTGAGAGAGACACGGACTACAAGGGCAAACTACAGAAAATATGATTGGGGAAATACGATTTTTGACACCACATGGTACTCAATTCAAGAGAGTTTATAAGTTTAGCATAGATATGCATAAAATTAAGAACAACCAAACTGAAAGCATACATTTCATTTCACATTACCGTGAATATATATTGTGAAAGTAGAAAGAGGGGGGGGGGTAGAAACATCCCCTTCTGCTCTTGTTTAAGATCTGCATAAAAGAACTACAGACTTTAAACTTCTGTAGTCAGTAGACCAATGGACTTGTTACAGGGAGATCCCTGGTTCAAAACCTCACTGATATTACAGGTAGGGTCATTAATCTGCATGAGAAGTTATCAGATTGGATTTAAAGCTATTATTAGTTGATTTCTTAGCCAGGAGGTAACACAAACTAATAGAATTAAATTGATTTACCCATTTTGATATTAAAATCCTCCTCCGGTGTTGGACGTCTGCCTGCAAAGTGTCCCATCAACCTGAAGAGTTGTAGTCTTGAGTTCTCTACAAACAGCCTCAACCATTCCTGCTGTTCAATTGAGGTGGTGTTGTCCACTGCAGACTGGCTACCTATGCCTGGTATAATCGGAACAGATGGGACACAGGCAGGGGTGGGTATATTGGACACAGAGAGGAGAAAGAGGGAAGAATAGAATGAAGACAGGAAGAGGAGAAGAGAGATAAAGGAGATATAGAAAAAGATGGAGAAAGATGGAGCGAGGAGGATAGGGGTGAGAGAGAAAAAAGAGAGAGGGGTAGGGGAGAGAGAAGACAGACAGAATAGATTATTTAGACAAAAGAAAGTGGAAGGGTCAGAGATATTGTTCCACAAGAAAAGTAGAAAGAGAAAACAAAATAATTATCAAAAGCAATAATTGCACCAAAGTACAACTAAACCCACAAATCATAATTGGAAAATATCTTTTTTTTTTTTTTTTATGCACATCAACAGAAAAAAGACAGGATAAACATGGATTAAATAAAAATGAAATGTAAAATAATTTCCAGTGGCCTTAGAGCCCCTCCAAAAGTTCCTGTTTTGCTTTAAAGATTTGGGGCCCTATCTAGACATTACAACCATGTACATGTAGAGAAAAAATGATAAAAGAAAAAGGTTGCCTTGCCTAAATAACAAAATTTAAGGCTTGAACAGAGGTGCAGGTGTCCTTAGACCCATAATCTACCAAATTATCCAATAATTGAAACCATATTGGTATGGGATACATTCAGGCTTTATCACGGACAAGGTCTTACTGTCAAGATTTTTACTTTGGTATGACTCTATCAGCGATGCTAAATAAGATATGATCCTAGCAATGGGATAAAAATTTTTTAAACTAACAATTGTCTTTAATAACATTTTATATATGCCTTGAGCAGGAGATGACACTACCATGGCCATAGCTGCTAGTTGGCTGCTCCCATGTCTGTTGAGGATATCCTGTGCTTCACTAGGCATACAGCAGGATCGGAGGAGCATCGAAGGCATTGGATGTGAAGATGAAAAGCCCCAAGAAGAGCAAAGCTGGTTTGGGGCAAGATGGCAATCTCATGTTGTAGATCTGCAGTCAAAACACAATTATTCAAAGTTTAAATATTTGGCATATTATGCCCCTCTGATCAGTGCCAATTAAGAATATTACACAAAGAAGTTGAAAGCATAGACTATATGCAGATGTAAGTATGAGGTGAAACTGTTTGTTTGTTTGTTGTTTATTTCCATATCAACAAGTTAAAAATGTACATAGTAAATGATGCATTAATAAATAATGAATGTATGGCAGATAGCCGATGCACAATTAATTTATTAATTGCGTTGTTCTTCCATGGGATCCTATTAATGTAATCCAATAATATGCATAACATGTTTACATGTAATAAAATCACTTAATTACACAAATACAATGTATCAATTTTAATTATACATGCTTATTGGTATTTAATAAAGTCCTTTGGACTTTGTCCTTCCAAAATTTCTCTCTTTTGTAAATTATCTATCCGCTTACATGTAGCTCATACAAGATGTAAATCCCACAAATCTAAATTCAATCATGTGATTTCCTGAAATACAGACATTCCAGAATAAACATTTGTGAAATTCTGTTCTTCTCTCAAAGAACATTAGAAAATAAAAGGAAATCCATGTACTACACGACTATCATGTTGTGTGTAGCATAATACTTTTGGCCAGTATACACATTGTATATGACTTTTATAGAAACTTGGGTCATTAAAGGGCGAATCCAACCCAGGAGAGAATCAACCTTACAGGAAAGAGGAAAATGAGAGGAGCAATCTAAAAAAGTTTCATCAAAATCGGTTATAAATAAGAGAGTTATGGAAGTTTGAAAAGTCTAGTTGTTCCTTCTATGGGGATCCTCAAATTGGCATCATCGGCTTCAAAATGGCTGATCTCATGGACAACTCTCCACGCATTTTGTACACAAATTTTCAGATTGTCCCCATTTTTTTCAAAAATTTGTCTTCTTTACTTCTGAGGTCAAAATATGTCATGGGAAATATATTTCACACAACATATGTTGAGCTCAGAAGGAGGTAAGATATATTTTGAAAGAAAATGGGGAAAATCTGAAAATTTGTGTACAAAATTGAATGGAGAGTTGTCCATGAGATCGGCCATTTTGAAAGCCGATGATGCCAATTTGAGGATCCCCATAAAAGGAACAACTAGACTTTTCAAAACTTCCATAACTCTCTTTTTTGTTAACCGATTTTGATGAAACTTTTTTTTAGATTGCTCCTCTCATTTTCCTCTTTCCTGTAAGGTTGATTCCTCCTTGGGTTGGGTTCTCCTTTAAAGACAGTTTGACCAAAGGGAATAATTTTCCTGGTATCACATAGCAATTTGCTATGCATTATACTTTTTACATAGGACTGTACATAGTTGAAGTATTTCCACATCAACCCAAAACTGACTAATCAAATTGAGAAGTAAAACTATTCCTCGACCGAAAGATAAGAAAGGTACATACGTGTAGTATAATTTAATGCTTTCCAGGAATATGATATTCCTTCTTTAGAATAGATTGTATTCAGAGTGGATTGGATGAACTCTCTGTCTTTCTGTGCTCCCTGCTAGCATGTACTCATTTGTTATTGACCTTTTCATATTATCCCACGCTATGTATCAGCATCAAGCAGCCTACACACTTCAGCAAGACATGTACATCTTAAAGCTAGTTTTGCTAAGATTGCATTATCAACAATTAACACAAATATCAAAAGTAAATTCCCCCTTACTTTTGATGTTGTGTTAAATTGGTTTCTTCTGAAATACTCCAACTCTACAAAAGCATACATGTAGTGACCATTACACCAACTTTTTGAAAATGTTAACTCTTGTAATAGTTTGAATCATACCTTTAAAGTTGGTTTGGTGCCTTCTATTGGCAATGATACCATTTCACTTATTAATTCATTATTTGGGCTTTCAAACAAGTATTTCATTTTTAGATTTACTGAGACTTTAACCCAGGTACCAGCTAATCTTGAATTCTTGTAATTGCAAATCAATAGAAACTTTTTGAAAATGATTGTGATATGATTATCCAGCATATTGGTTGCATTAACCAAATTATGACAACTTGCAGAAAGTCAAATTAATTGAGAACAACACCTGTGATTTGCACACAGAAATCACAATAAAAAATATTTTGTGTTACTTTTTCATCCAATAAGAAGTTAAATGGTTTGAACAGTTTCATTTATTCTTAGTTTTGGACATTTCAATGTATTTTTGAGTTGATTCATATTTTCCTTTTCTCCTTCAGAGTTTAACCTCTTTTTTGTGGATGTATTTTCTCACTACTGGATGAAAGAACTTTTAAAACATACATTTATGCATGTTTAGCCTATAATAATTTACAATTTGAAAGTGAAAATACAAACCATTGATTGTGATCTAGTTTCTCCTGGCTTCCATGAGCTTAGGATCTTCATGACTGGGTTTCCCCTCTCCGTCTCCAGGAGTTAGGATCTCTTCTCGGTGATAAGGTATCACCACGGCGCTAGGAAGGTCTCGTCAACTACAAAACAACATCACAAACATTGTTAAACAGATGCAAAAAAGGGTTCAAATCTCATTCTCCACAAGAATGAACTCTTCAAGTGCTAAAGTTGGTAACACCACGGCACACGGGTCTCGTTAACTACAACACAAAATCGCAATTAGATTGATCATTTTTAAGCAATAACAATGATGATAAAAATGGAAGAGGAGGAGAAGGAGGACAACAAGGATGATAACTGGTGATGATGATGAGTATAAGGAGGATAAGGAAGATGATGATGATGAGAATAAGGAAGATGATGATGATAATGATGATGATGATAAGGAAGATGTGATGATGATTGAGAATAAGGAAGATGATGATGATGATAATGGTGATGACTATGATATGGTAATTGGATGGTATGATGATGATGATGAGGAGGATAATGATGATGATGATGGTGATGATGATGATAATAAGACGATGAAAATGATGACTAGCCACCATTTGTCACTAAACGTTCAATTCTTATATCAAATGGTAAGCTGACACTAAACAAATGGGCTAAAAAAAAATCTTTTATCAAGTTTCATGATTATATTATTTATTTACTTTTTTTTTTTTTTTTTTTTTTTTTTTTGGGGGGGGGGGATATGTATTTTAAAAAAAAAGTTCGCCAAATTATGCTTTTGTCATAATGTTTTGAGTTAAGTAATCTAATGTTAATACCAACCTGTGAAGCTGACATCCATGATGAAACATGCATCCCTGACTTCTGGTTGACATTCTTCACCAATAACAGATCTCAATCTCCTGGTAGCGACTCAATGGTGCATGCAGATCAGCTGCAGTCTGAAGAAGTGGTACTGGGTTTGCAGCATCAGCAAGAAACAACGAGCTAATATCTGTATGGGATACAAAACAAGGAAACATATAAAGCGAACTTACCAAACCTCTCATTGACTGTGTGTTATAAATTAGTCTTAAAACATACCTTTTGGGATAAATATTAAACAAAATGTATAAATTAGACTATAAGTTTATTTGTATAGGGAAATAAAATGTTTTTGATGGAGAGGTACTTGGTTTGCTACTTAATCATTGCGGTATAAATGTATTGAGTGTTATAATTCAAGTGGGTCTTTATTACAAGACTACCACCATCAGAGATGTAGCATTATGGGTTAGGAAGTGGGGTAGATTTGAGTAGTTTGAGGACTAGAAGTGGTGCTATACAAGGCTGCTGTTTCCTATTGCAAGAAACGAGCTAATGTCTGTATGGGATATCAAGACAAGAAGGAGTCACAATACTACTTAAAATAAACACACACAAAAACTGCAAGGAAGGTGTTTTTCACTATAATAAAACTACTACCATCCAACACTCCTAACCTAACCATAACCACTGGTGTAGACACAAATAAATTTCTTTTGCTACGGGAG
>CALNVZ010003435.1:18200932-18234263 GCA_940671915.1 Paracentrotus lividus | reverse complement strand
TTAGCTCTCAAGCATGAGGGTACTGGTGTTTGGCTGTATGTTGGCATTGTTTGTTACCTGTTTTAAAGTAGTAAATGACTTCCATTTGATCTGAAACTTTTCAGTAGTTTGTTTTTACTGTTTGAACAATATAATTTTATTAATCTTGATATAATTGCTCTTGTTTTTGAAAGCTCTTATCCCTTTAGTCAATGAAAGAATAAATTACGGGATAGGTATATCCAGCATATAATCCCGTTGGCCGGGATTCACGCAAGGGGCCGCTGCTTTATCTTACCATATAGGCCTTCCAAGAGCAGTTGCTCAACTTTTTTGGCTATGAAGATTATGTCTCACTTGTATAATTTAAAATATATCTCTAATTCATACTGGATTAAATTGATATCAGGGGATTTCCAAAATGTGTTTCATGTCCTTCTGCCCATGTGCAGTTCTACTGACTGGCTCATCGATATAAGCTACTGATACAAGCTACTGATATAAGCTACTGAAAATCACTTCCAGACATGCATGCACTTTACAGAAATCTACAAGTAGGAATGCAACACCTGTGGATGTTGATTTCAGATCCTGCCTGATGTACAATTTACAATCTCATGAATAGATAGGAATGTTAGCCAGCATACCGTTGTGTTGATTTCATTGCATTGCTTGTACATATACAGGAAATACATGTACCATAAATGTACATACCGGGTACATAATAATCTTTATCTACAGACATGCAGCAAAACAAGAATAAGGCAAATACTAGATTTGGTGGTATTTTCACTGTGCGTCTCCACCACTTATAAGAAAATTCATAAAACTGCTCAATTTTCCCACAAGCTTATGAGACTTGCAGAGATTTCGCTGATACTTTTTTTTCCGCCGTAGAGACATCGCTGATACTTTTCTTCTGTTGCAGAGACATCTCCGCGATAAGGTTCATAACCCTATAAACCTGTCTCAAAGTAGTCCCAAATCTCTCTCATAGCAAGTGAAATACCACCATATACATTGGTACAATTATGCATATCAAAATATTAGTTGTGGTCCATTTCCAATATCAGTGAATTTTGGTTGCTAAATTGTGCACAGTGAAAGAAGTCCACTTCAAAGTACATGTATTGGTGTCAAATCCAACCAGATCCCCGCTGGATCTACATCCTCACTTTAAAATGATACATTTCTGCATCACACATTTCAAGCATGTAGCTTCAGTTTGTAAGAATGCTTGTTTTGGACAAGATCATATGATTACAGTGGGTTCGAGTCCCGAGCATGGCCAAAAAGTCATCTTGCAAAAAAAAATATGCTAACGTTGTGCATATAGGCATGCCTTGCCACGGTATTCAGTGCAGGTGTGAATGCAGTCAGTAATTCTCCTTCCAGAGAGGAGGTAATGTGATCCGTGTGTAGGAGGTCACACCTTAACACTATTCCAAAAAGAGAGGGTGTTTCACCCGATGTAATTGCCTAACATGTAAGCCACTCCCAGTAAAGTCTAATCTAGACCATTGTGATCTGCACAGTATTGAGAAGAAGAAGAAACTTACCACATAGGCTCTTCCAAAGAGTAATTGTACAAGCTGTTTGGCTATGAAGAAGAACTTACCAGGTAGGCTCTTCCAAAGAGTAGTTGTACAGCCGTTTTGGCTATAAGATGATCTCTAATACCACTAGGCCTCTTCCAAAGAGTAGTTGTATAGCGTTTGGCTATGAAGATGATCTTTAACTTACCACATGGGCTCTTCCAAAGAGTAGTTGTACAGCTGTTTGGCTATGAGATGTCTCCTTACCACATGGGCTCTTCCAAGTAGTAGTTGTACAGCTTGTTTGACTATGAAGATGATCTCTAACTTACCACATAGGCTCTTCGCAAAGAGTGGTTGTACAGCTGTTTGCTATGAAGATGATCTCTAACTTACCACATAGGCTTTCCAAAGAGTAGTTGTACAACTGTTTGGCTATGAAGATGATCTCTAACTACCACATAGGCTCTTCCAAGTAGTAGTTGTACAGCTGTTTGACTATGAAGATGATCTCTAACTTACACCATAGCTCTTCCAAAGAGTAGTTGTACAGCCCGTTTGGCTATGAAGATGAGCCAATGATGAACATGCATGGCTTACAATCTGGGCTGTAATAGACTGACATCAACCATCAAGCCAAGGTGAGCTGCAAGGTCTTTACTAAGTTGTTGATTGTTTTCTGAAGTCAAAGATGCACAAACGTGATTGTGAGAGAGACACGGACTACAAGGGCAAACTACAGAAAATATGATTGGGGAAATACGATTTTTGACACCACATGGTACTCAATTCAAGAGAGTTTATAAGTTTAGCATAGATATGCATAAAATTAAGAACAACCAAACTGAAAGCATACATTTCTTTCACATTACCGTGAATATATATTGTGAAAGTAGAAAGAGGGGGGGGGTAGAAACATCCCCTTCTGCTCTTGTTTAAGATCTGCATAAAAGAACTACAGACTTTAACTTCTGTAGTCAGTAGACCAATGGACTTGTTACAGGGAGATCCCTGGTTCAAAACCTCACTGATTATTACAGGTAGGGCATTAATCTGCATGAGAAGTTATCAGATTGGATTTAAAGCTATTATTAGTTGATTTCTAGCCAGGAGGTAACACAAACTAATAGAATTAAATTGATTTACCCATTTTGATATTAAAATCCTCCTCCGGTGTTGGACGTCTGCCTGCAAAGTGTCCCATCAACCTGAGAGTTGTAGTCTTGAGTTCTCTACAAACAGCCTCAACCATTCCTGCTGTTCATTGAGGTGGTGTTGTCCACTGCAGACTGGCTACCTATGCCTGGTATATCGGAACAGATGGGACACAGGCAGGGGTGGGTATATTGGACACAGAGAGGAGAGAGGGAAAATAGAATGAAAGACAGGAAGAGGAGAAGAGAGATAAAGGAGATATAGAAAAAGATGGAGAAAGATGGAGCGAGGAGGAATAGGGTGAGAGAGAAAAAAGAGAGAGGGGTAGGGGAGAGAGAAAGACAGACAGAATAGATTATTAGACAAAAGAAAGTGGAAGGGTCAGAGATATAGTTCCACAAGAAAAGTAGAAAGAGAAACAAAATAATTATCAAAGCAATAATTGCACCAAAGTACACTAAACCCCAAATCATAATTGGGAAATATCTTTTTTTTTTTTTTTTATGCCACATCAACAGAAAAAAAGACAGGGATAACATGGATTAAAATAATGAAATTGTAAATATTTCAGTGGCCTTAGAGCCCCTTCCAAAAGTTCCTGTTTTGCTTTAAAGATTTTGGGGCCCTATCTGACTTACAACCATGTACATGTAAGAAAAAATGATAAAGAGAAAAAGGTTTGCCTTGCCCTAAAATAACAAAATTTAAGGCTTGAACAGAGGTGCAGGTGTCCTTAGACCCATAATCTACCAAATTATCCAATAATTGAAACCATATTGTATGGGATACATTCAGGCTTTATCACGGACAAGGTCTTATCTGTCAAGATTTTTACTTTGGTATGACTCTATCAGCGATGCTAATAAGATATGATCCTAGCAATGGGATAAAAATTTTTTAAACTAACAATTGTCTTTAATAACATTTTATATATGCCTTGAGCAGGAGATGACACTTACCCATGGCATAGCTGCTAGTTGGCTGCTCCCATGTCTGTTGAGGATATCCTGTGCTTCACTAGGCATACAGCAGGATCGGAGGAGCATCGAAGGCATTGGATGTGAAGATGAAAGCCCCCAAGAAGAGCAAAGCTGGTTTGGGGCAAGATGGCAATCTCATGTTTGTAGATCTGCAGTCAAAACACAATTATTCAAAAGTTAAATATTTGGCATATTATGCCCCTCTGATCAGTGCCAATTAAGAATATTACACAAAGAAGTTGAAAGCATAGACTATATGCAGATGTAAGTAATGAGGTGAAACTGTTTGTTTGTTTGTTTTTATTTCCATATCAACAAGTTAAAAATGTACATAGTAAATGATGCATTAATAAATAATGAATGTATGGCAGATAGCCGATGCACCAATTTAATTATTAATTGCTGTTCTTCATGGATCCTATTATGTGAATCCAATAATATGCATAACATGTTTACATGTAATAAAATCACTTAATTACACAAATACAATGTATCAAATTTAATTATACATGCTTATTGGTATTTAATAAAGTCCTTTGGACCTTTGTCCTTCCAAAATTTCCTCTCTTTTGTAAATTATCTATCCGCTTACATGTAGCTCATACAAGAGTAAATCCCACAATCTAAATAATCATGGTGATTTCCTGAAATACAGACATTCCGAATAAACATTTGTGAAATTCTGTTCTTCTCTCACAGAACATTAGAAAATAAAAGGAAATCCATGTACTACACGACCTATCATGTTGGGTAGCAATAATACTTTTGGCAGTATACACATTGTATATGACTTTTATAGAAACTGGGTCATTAAAGGGGAATCCAACCCAGGAGAGAATCAACCTTACAGAAAGAGGAAATGAGAGGAGCAATCTAAAAAAGTTTCATCAAAATCGGTTATAAATAAGAGAGTTATGGAAGTTTGAAAAGTCTAGTTGTTTCCTTCTATGGGGATCCTCAAATTGGCATCATCGGCTTCAAAATGCTGATCTCATGGACAACTCTCCACGCATTTTTGTACACAAATTTTCAGATTGTCCCATTTTTTTCAAAATTTGTCTTCTTTACTTCTGAGGTCAAAATATGTCATGGAAATATATTTCACACAACATATGTTGAGCTCAGAAGGAGGTAAGATATATTTTGAAAGAAATGGGGAAATCTGAAAATTTGTGTACAAAATTGAATGGAGAGTTGTCATGAGATCGGCCATTTGAAAGCCGATGATGCAATTTGAGGATCCCCATAAAAGAACAACTAGACTTTTCAAAACTCCATAACTCTCTTTTTTGTAACCGATTTTTGATGAAACTTTTTTTTAGATTGCTCCTCTCATTTTCCTCTTTCCTGTAAGGTTGATTCCTCTCTTGGGTTGGGTTCTCCTTTAAGACAGTTTGACCAAAGGGATAATTTTCCTGTATCACATAGCAATTTGCTATGCATTATACTTTTACATAGGACTGTACATAGTTGAAGTATTTCCACATCAACCCAAAACTGCTAATCAATTGAGAAGTAAAACTATTCCTCGACGAAAGATAAGAAAGGTACATAGCGTGTAGTATAATTTAATGCTTTCCAGGAATATGATATTCTTCTTTAGAATAGATTGTATTCAGAGTGGATTGGATGAACTCTCTGTCTTTCTGTTGCTCCCTGCTAGCATGTACTCATTTGTATTGACCTTTTCATATTATCCCACGCTATGTATCAGCATCAAGCAGCCTACACACTTCAGCAAGACATGTACATCTTAAAGCTAGTTTTGCTAAGATTGCATTATCAACATTAAACAAGATATCAAAAGTAAATTCCCCCTTACTTTTGATGTTGTGTTTAAATTGGTTTCTTCTGAAATACTCCACTCTACAAAAGCATACATGTAGTGACCATTAACCAACTTTTTGAAATGTTAACTCCTTGTAATAGTTTGAATCATACCTTTAAAGTTGGTTGGTGCCTTCTATTGGGCATGATACCATTTCACTTATTAATTCATTATTGGGGCTTTCAAACAAGTATTTCATTTTTAGATTTACTGAGACTTTAACCAGGTACAAGCTAATCTTGAATTCTGTAATTGCAAATCAATAGAAACTTTTTGAAAATGATTGTGATATGATTTATCCAGCATATTGGTTGCATTAACCAAATTATGACAACTTGCAGAAGTCAAATTAATTGAGAACAACACCTGTGATTTGCACACAGAAATCACAATAAAAAAATTTTGTGTTACTTTTTCATCCAATAAGAAGTTAAATGGTTTGAACAGTTTCATTTATTCTTAGTTTTGGACATTCAATGTATTTTTGAGTTGATCATATTTTCCTTTTCTCTTCAGAGTTTAACTCTTTTTTGTGGATGTATTTTCTCACTACTGGATGAAAGAACTTTTAAAACATACATTTATGCATGTTTAGCCTATAATAATATTACAATTTGAAAGTGAAATACAACCATTGATTGTGATCTAGTTTCTCTGGCTTCCATGAGCTTAGGATCTTCATGACTGGGTTTCCCCTCTTCCGTTCCAGGAGTAGGATCTCTTCTGGTGATAAGGTATCACCACGGCGAGAGGTCTCGTCAACTACAAAACAACATCACAAACATTGTTAAACAGATGCAAAAAGGGTCAAATCTCATTTCTCCACAAGAATGAACTCTTCAAGTGCTAAAGTTGGTAACACACGGCACAGCGGGTCTCGTTAACTACAACACAAAATCGCAATTAGATTTGATCATTTTTTATAGCAATAACAATGATGATAAAATGGAAGAGGAGGAGAAGGAGGACAACAAGGATGATAATGGTGATGATGATGAGTATAAGGAGGATAAGGAAGAATGATGATGATGAGAATAAGGAAGATGATGAGTGATAATGATGATGATGATAAGGAAGATGATGATGATGAATGAGAATAAGGAAGAATGATGATGATGATAATGGTGATGACTATGATATGGTAATTTGGATGTAGATGATGATGATGAGGAGGATAATGATGATGATGATGGTGATGATGATGATAATAAGACGATGAAAATGATGACTAGCCACCATTTGTCACTAAACGTTCATTCTTAATCAATGGTAAGCTGAGCACTTAAACAAATGGGCTAAAAAAAAATCTTTTATCAAGTTTCCATGATTATTTATTTATTTACTTTTTTTTTTTTTTTTTTTTTTTTTTTTGGGGGGGGGGGATATGTATTTTAAAAAAAAAGTTCGCCAAATTATGCTTTGTCATAAATGTTGAGTTAAGTAATCTATGTTTAATACCAACCTGTGAAGCTGACATCCATGATGAAACATGCATCCCTGACTTCTGGTTGACATTCTTCACCAATAAACAGATCTTCATCTCCTGGTAGCGACTCAATGGTGCAATGCAGATCAGCTGCAGTTCTGAAGAAGTGGTACTGGGTTTGCAGCATCAGCAAGAAACAACGAGCTAATATCTGTATGGGATACAAAGACAAGAAACATATAAAGCGAACTTAACCAACCTCTCATTGACTGTGTGTTATAAAATTAGTCTTAAAACATACCTTTTGGGATAAATATTAAACAAAAATGTTATAAATTAGACTATAAGTTTATTTTGTATAGGGAATAAAATGTTTTTGATGGAGAGGTACTTGGTTTGCTACTTAATCATTGCGGTATAAATGTATTGAGTGTTATAATTCAAGTGGGTCTTTATTACAAGACTACACCATCAGATGTAGCATTATGGGTTAGGAAGTGGGGTAGATTTGAGTAAGTTTGAGGGACTAGAAGTGGTGCTATATCAAGGCTGCTGTTTCCTATTGGCAAGAAACGAGCCTAATGTTGTATGGGATATCAAGACAAGAAGGAGGTCACATACTACTTAAAATAAACACATCACAAAAACTGCAAGGAAGGTTGTTTCACTATAATAAAACTACTACCATCCAACTCTAAACCTAACCATAACCACTGGTGTAAAGACCAAATAAATTTCTTTTGCTACGGGAGGGGGGGGGGGAGCACCATTAAACCAAAGAATGTCACCATTACCTAAACTTAAACTTATCCAGCGGTTTAAATGTTAGGTGTCAGGTTATCGAAAGACTAATTCCAGATTTTGTTTACGAATTCTACATGAACAATGTACATTATTGCCCATAATGTTCAATTCCTTGAAATTCCCTAGAAACCTAAATTATATATACATTTGAGTTTTATTACCGCATGTTAATTTGGCTAATTGCAATGTTTCTTTTTTGTTTCTTTTTTAAATGTTACTTTAAGTATATTATTTTGATTCAATCTAGGAGCTGGCCTCGATAAGCTTTGGCTTTTGCTGGCTCCTCCACTCTTTATTTAGTTTATTGTATTCCTTAGAAGTATTTCTTGTATAATATTTAGTTTACTCAATATGTTTTTAATTTATGTTCTCATGTATGTCTTATGTATTATGATAGCGTGTATAATGTTTATACGTGTATCATTTTTATGAGTGGAATAACTTTGAAACTTGAATGAATGGAGATACCGGTATTCAAAGCTTTCCCACCACATGATTTGCGTCATTTTATGAGACCATTTATCTTGTATGCCCCACCCATAATTCAAGGAGATGAGTACCTAGTAGATGTAAGAGGAAGTTACAGAGCTTTTTATAGCTAAGAATATAATGAAAAGCTTTGCCATTGACCACAACTTGAATTTGTGATTAATATGATCATAACAGAGTTACATGAGGAGGGTGAATTTTTATCAGGACTTAATGAAAATGAATTCAGTTCTATTACATCACATTTCAAAGTCTGAGAGGTTTAAACCAAAACAAAGAGACCCAAATACATCAGCCAAACATGCCCATTAATTAGAATACTGAAACATTTTATATGCACAGGGAATCGCTAGTGTACAAGCCTAGAATTATAATGTACATGTAATGTATTTATGTACTAATACTAATAGAAATCTTTGATTTTCATTTGACAATCTACAAGTGTTCCCTGAATTGCAATAATGATGAAGATAATGGATATTTCCGCAGATTTGTTTGTAGTATACAAGAAAAAGGAAGTTACCTTATTAAAAAAATGATAAATGTGTATATCACAAAGCATGATTATCATTCCCTACACAATGTACATGGTTTGTACATGTATTCAAACTAAAGATTATAGTGTGAAGTAAAACCAAGCATATTTGAAATTAATTGCTCCAATAGTGGTTTATTATCACACTGAAGTTTTGACTTTAGCCTGCTTCACCTGCTTGCGTTAACTTCATGTTTTACTTTTTTTAGGACGCATAGGTGCACAGCAGTATTTTTCAAACTGAATGCACTGCAAATCGGCTTGGGACTTTGCAATTAAACAGCTACAACAAATTAGCCAAATACAGTAATTAGCTAAATTACAGTATTTTGGCAGATAAGTCAATAAAGTGGGTTGATGTTTTACGCAATTAGCATAATTTGATTGGAAAACCTTTGATATTCCTTCTGATCTGCCAAATCCATAAGATCAGAAATACTAGCAGTGTGCTACTGTATTCATGAATATTCGCAGTACATTAATTTTTCGCGGATTTCCGCGAAATAGCAGCAAAGCGCCGAACTAAAAGACCTGCGAATTATATAGCCATGTTTCCTATGCGTGTATTGCATGGGTCAATGCGAGCTTACGAACATGCAGGCGCCAATTAAGAACCAGTGAACTGTTTATAAGCCGCTCAGCGCGAAAAATTAATCCGCGAAAATAACAGCGAATACAGTATTTTTAAAATTTGGTCCGATGAGGAACCATCTAAATATAAAACCTTCTCATATTAACAGATAACCAGAGTATTGAAAGTACTTGAATTCCTGAGGAATGAACACCACTAGTATTGATGGACACTTTTCTAGAGGAAATATTCTGAAAAAAAATATTGGATTTCCCCTTTCTTTAAAGGGAAAACCGACTTTCCAACAGTTCGGTGAATGTGAATGTTACATATCGAGTAGAAAGTGGGAAAGTTAAAACAAATCATAGGAGTTAATGTAGTTATGAATCAGAATGTATGAAGTTGATGGATTACAAGTACAAATTAAACCTAACAAACCCATTTGAATGTTTGAACTTCAAACCAGTCTGCTTCCAAACCAATAAATGTCTATACAGTGTGTTCCTAAAAAAAGAGGACCGAAGTTCAAAGGTCAGTCATTCAAAAGTATATGGTTTATTCTTGTGATTCGTTTACTAAAATATTAAGTACTCATAGCTTTAATTTGAGAACATTGCTGACGTCTAAAGTGTAATGGGTCACAGAGTTAGGGTCTTTTGAAGGCGATAGGTACAAAACCCGTTTTTTCAAGTTTGTGGTTTTTTTCGGGTATGAAACAAACCTTTCTTAAGTAATTGGTGTCATTGGATCTCTTTCAGCAAGTTTCAATGAAATGTCATCTTCTTTGCTAAAGTGGATTTCTCACTGGTAATAAGAATGCGTTCTTATTATGAGTCTCTGGAGTCTCGGAGAGGTCACTGCGACGGATCCTGAGTCTCCAGGAAGTCGCGAGAAAACCAAACAAATGTCAAACAATGTTCAATATTTTAGTAGACTTCTTTCAGACGCAAGCAAGTCTCTGTGACGTCTCGGTGGGTTGCCGCGACGTCCCTAAATATGCACGAAAGTATCCACGACTTCTCAGAAACTTTGTCGGAACTTGCTAGCGATTAAAAGAAATCGAAGAAGATTGACAATTTTTTCAGACTTTTGTTCGATTACCCACGACGCCCTGAAGTCTCAGGAGACGTCACCACGACGTCACGACTCCAGAGGCCATAATAGTGAACCACATCTCATTGCCCAGTGGTCCTTGGAAATGAGATTGAATTTCATTGAAACTTGTGTAAAAAATACCCCAAACGATGAAACCAAAAACTAACAAAAATTTTTGTTTCGTACCCCAAAACTAAAACTTGAAAAAAACGGGTTTTTGTACCTATACCTTACAATTTAGACGTCAGCAATGTCCTCAAATTAAAGCTGATGATTACTTATTATTCTAGTAACAAATCACAAGATAAACCATATACTTTTGGAATGACTGACCTTTGAACTTCGGTCCTCTTTTTTTAGGAACACACTGTATAATATATTAAAAAATACATTTTTTAAATGAATTTGTTCATGATTTGCATAATCTTAAATCAAACATTGTTAATAATAATAATAATAATAATATGGAACAATTTCATCTCTAAGCATTAACTGTTATTATTACCCCGGTCATCGGGGTAATCGTAATAACTACAAAAATATATCATTTAAATTGCTATAAAAAGTGTTGCTCATTAAACAACCCCCCTCCAAATAAAAAACACACCACTAGTTAGACACTATGGCCTGTATCTCAAAGGTTACCTAAGTTAAGCCTAGCAAAATCAATGGTTTTTATAACTATCAGTAGGGATGGCCACACAACAGCAAAGCCACTAGAACGGTTTCCACTTCACTGTATGGATGTATTCACCCATGCATTTACAATGCAAACAATAATGAGCTTTCGGGAACAGTACGGTAGGTAACAAGAACGGTGGGTTTAATCGACCGTACTCTCCTCGCACTTGCACTACCGTCGTGACTTGTAAGCGCTTTCCGCAGTCGCGAAGACGACGGTGAATAGCATTTCTGTGTACCTCCTCTGTATTATTTCTTCTTTAAACCAATTCCTATGTATTTATTTGTTTTGTTTTTCTGTTACCTTCTTTTCTATCATTTTAATTTATTACTTTGTATTGTCTTTCTTTCATCATCTTTTCTACCATTTCTCATGTATTTTTCTGTTTTATCCTTCTTTCCTCTTCTCTCCTATAAATTCTTATGTATTTCTTTGTTTTATCCTTCTTTCCTCTTCTCTCTCTATAAATCTTATGTATTTCTTTGTTTATCCTTCTTTCCTCTTCTCTCCTATAAATTCTTATGTATTTCTTTGTTTTTCCTTCTTTTCTCTTCTCTTCAATCATTTCTTATGTATTTCTTTGTTTATCCTTCTTTCCTCTTCTCTCTAATAAATCTTATGTATTTCTTTGTTTTATCCTTCTTTCCTCTTCTCTCCTATAAATTCTTATGTATTTCTTTGTTTTATCCTTCTTTCCTCTCTCTCCTATAAATTCTTATGTATTTCTTTGTTTTATCCTTCTTTCCTCTTCTCTCCTATAATTCTTATGTATTTCTTTGTTTTATCTTCTTTCTCTTCTCTCCTATAAATTCTTATGTATTTCTTTTTTTATCCTTCTTTCCTCTTTCTCTCCTATAAATTCTTATGTATTTGTTTTTTCCTTCTTTTCTCTTCTCTTCAATCATTTCTTATGTATTCTTTGTTTATCCTTTTCCTCTTCTCTCCTATAAATTCTTATGGATTTCTTGTTTTTATCTCTTTCCTCTTCTCTCCTATAAATTCTTATGTATTTTCTTTCTTTTATCCTTCTTTCCTCTTCTCTCCTATAAATTCTTATGTATTTCCTTTTGGTTTTATCCTTCTTTCTCTTCTTTTCTTTTCTCTCCTATAAATTCTTATGTATTTCTTTGTTTTATCCTTCTTTCCTCTTCTCTTCAATCATTTCTTATGTATTTCTTAGTTTTGTCCTTCTTTTCTCTTCTTTTCAATCATGTCTTCCTTCCATTTGCGTTTATCATTGAAATATATTTCTTTGACTTTATGTACACAAAACATACCAAGACTTTGCCTACCGTAGTCATTCTACACCGTACACTAAATTGCTCGACTACCGTCCTGTTTGGGAAGAAGACGGTAGCAAAAAGGGAGTTACGCATGCGCAGTTCGATTTTTGCTCTGGAGAACTACCGTAGTCATGCTACCGTACTGCTCCGAAAGCCGCTTAATAACCCATGCACTGCCTACTCAATAATACACAGGCAGAGGAATAGCAACATTTTCAATAAAAAACAGCTTTCGAAATTGTCATTTGGCCAGTGGTAAATATAATTCATTTTTATTCCTAATTGGTCAGTTTCTTCCTTAGAAAATACCTCAGCAGAAGATCAACTTTTCCTGTTGAAAAAAATTGATATGAAAACAACTACAGCGTGTTCAAAGTGATGCCTGTGTGTGATGTGTGTTATGACTGGAATTTCTCATGATTGGAATAGATTCAGATAAGGAAAAGTGGATATCTATAAAATGTAACTATTTTTGAACAAAAAATGTATTGGGGTGAAAAACAAAGAACAATGTTTACCACTGGCCATTTAAGTTTTTAAATTACTCTACCCTCTCCAACACTCAGCTCTGAGCCAAACCACCATGAAATAGCCTATTGTCTAGGGTGTTCCTATTGAAACATGCCCCATGGAGTATTTTTCCACGGTGGTCATATTGGATCACATACGGTAACATACCTGTCAAACCATCAGTTTTGTACTGCCATATCTTTTTGTATAATCTACTCATACGCCTCAATTATGTTACTATAAAACTCATTTCATGTTGATACACACATAGAAAATGTTTGGTGTGATTTGGTTGAATAAATCAAAGACAAAAGGACCATAAACTTGAGCTTTTATTGCATTTTCTGGCTTTGTCTGAAACTTGTAAAAGTGTTCTAGCAGCTCATTGGTAATCTGAGACACTCTTTGGGTCATATCTTTGAAATGGAACATCCAATTGTGGTAATTCAACTACCAAAATCTTTCTTTTAAAATGCTCTATCCAATAAGCCCAGCAAAAATAATTTAAAAATAACTTGAAATTTTAGTGGACATCCCTACTATGAGTAGCAAAATGTGACTCAATCTGTCAACGTTGTTATTTTCTTTACACATTTTATACTGGGTTCTGGAATCGTACTTTTATGGTTAGGAAAACTTATGTACTCATCATTCCCAGGCACTTTTTTTTGGAGAGTTTTAGTATAAAGAATTCTGATAAATCGAACATCTACTGTTCTGGATAGTATCACAATTTGCTACCCATAGTCAAATCACCGATTTAAGCTACACAAATGTAGGCTTAACTTTAGGACACCTTTGTGAATACAGGCCAATGTACTGAAAACATCTCATTTAATTTAGTAAAAGATGGCATTCAGAAACTGATGGTTGACAATAGGTACCGTACATGTAAAGTATAAAGTGCAGAATGAGCACTTTCACCCAAAAGGAAGTCGTATAGACTTACAGAAACTTTTTGGCTGCCTTTATATTCAAGTTCAAGGGCAGCTTTATAAAGGATATCTCAAGTTAAAAACAAATACAGAGCTCTAGACAAAATAAGATAACCTCCTAACAACTTTACCTAACGTTCTGTAGATTACTGGATAAAGGGATCCAGTAACATTGAATGAGATTTAAAGAATAATTTACTTGATTTAGCTTATTTTTCCAAAAAGATTATAAACATACATGTCCATGTCAGTCTGGAATCCATTGAAATTTACAAACTGCTAAACACACTATGTTTGATGCAATAACAGAGAGTACTCTCTATTATTAAAATCACCTTCATCTTTGTACTCTTTGGAAATACATGTATGCAAAACGTTACATGCTATGTTTATCTACAGTACAATTTAATCATGCATACTTGTACATGAAAAAATATGCATGTACAAGTAAATAACCATCTTATTTTTAGACAGTTTGCTTTGCTGAAAAAGACTCAAAAAATTTATTTGACCAGAACATTTTTTCTTAGTCAGGTGTGAATAACCTAACATGTAGGCCTATGTGCTTTATAAATTAAGAATAACAATACAATTGGCTGATCATTTATGCTGATGTATAATAAGAGAGACATGCATATAACCCTGCACATGTAAGTACATGTAGGCAATAAAGCAACAACAAAAAGAGCAAAAAGCAACAACAATAAAAAAAAAAAAAAAAGGCAACATATATGTACTTCATAAGAAACATACTGAAGGCATTGTAAAGATGGGGGAAAGAAGAAGAGACAGAAAGAGGGTGAGAGGAGGGGGGGGGGAGGGTATTGACTGAAAGTGTGGGTGTCTACATAGGTGGGTGTATGTATGTGGGTGAGAAAATATGGTCATTAGAATTCATGACATTTTCAGGATTTGAAATGTAAATAATTCTAATTTGCACTGTTTACATTGCACCTTTGAATTTTGACTCATTTCAGAATATTTTTTTTTTTTAATACAAAGTACATGTAGGCTTTATATTTTGGGCCTATAATGGAACCAGTAATTACATGTAAGTATAGAATATTGTTTGATGCAAATGGTAATTTTTATTATGCTAGTATACTCGCATCTGTGTTCTGACTTTTTACACATTCATTATAAAGCCATATATTTCATAATGGAGATTTATTTTTGGAGAATTTTTGCGATTTCATCCTACACTTCCCATCTAGTCCAAAATAATGAAGTACAGTATGGCTAATATACAGTACTTAGAAATTAAAATTGATTTCAAACTAATAAGACTTAAATTTATCACACAATTACATACAAGTGGACATAAGATGACATTTACCCCCAGCATGTTTGTCATAGGTCTTCCCTGAATTGAGAGTGTTTCTAAGAACAGTGATTCCTTGTAAACATTGCTCATCAGCTTTACTACGAAGAGTCATAGCCACTCGTCACACAGCTATACTGTATATTATGATGAGAGGATAGTACATGGACATGTAGCCTTCAGCTCATCCCAGCTCTGGTTCCATTAGGAATACATCAAGGAAATTAGATGTTGTCCATGAAATATTTATTTTTCTTGAAATCTTCAGAAGTGAATTTTATAGGAAAGACATACTAGAGAACCATAGTAAACAAAATAATTATATGTACATGTAGGTCTGGCTTATGGTGTGTTATAAAAAAGAAGATAGATACTTTCTATTTGTTTTATGTATTAAATTCAGTACTGTAATTATAATCTACAATGTATATTAGGCCTATATCTTTTTTCTAAATTTATTTATTTAAGTTAATTTTTTATTTGTTTTTATTTGTAATGATTATTATCTGTTTTATTTAAAAAAGAAATCATTTTATTCTATTTATTTATTTATTTTGCTTATTTTGTGTGTGTATACATGGGGGGGGGGGGAATCTTAGATTTAAACTTGGTACATGTAGGCATATTATTGCGCAACTAAAATACAAACAAACAATTGTATCATGTGCACATGTGCAGCACAAATCTGCTACATGTTGGAGAGTGATCATATTTGTTTTCAAAAACGATGCACTGCAACATCTACTCTGCAGGCATGAAAGTTTGTTGACCGTGGTTTATGTCCTGGGTATGATACACACAGGGCTGTGCATACACACTCACTCACACACACAGCATAGTGTTTTCATCTATTTTTTTCTTGGAATTGAGCATCTCCAAGGCAAGGCTCCAGGCAACTAAGATAGAATGATTATCATTATTGATGTCTGGAAAGCCCCCCCCCCCTCCTCCACAATCAATATTATCTAACTCAGATTCGGAAGAAAATATGGTTATTTTTATTATTAATAGTTTCTATTCTGAATCACTTGTCTACGTTTAAAATGCCATACTATTGAAGAAATATGGAGATGTGAATTAATAAGTAATTTATCAGGGCATAAGAAAAAAGGTAAAATATTGAATCTCTAAAAATAACAAAAATAAATGCATCAACAGCTAAATGCAGCAACATAAAATTTTGAGATCTTCTTCCCCGTTCTCCCACGCCTTCCCCTTGTCACGCAAAATATAGCTTCATAAGATAAAAGTACTTTAAGCATTTCACGTGATGTTTAGGGTACCCTTACTGAGACTGATGTACAATGTACTTGACTGATAGTGTAATTAGCATCATGGGAAGGAATATGACCTCAACTTGACCTCTATGTTATCATAAAGAAGTAAGGCCTACATGTAAGCTACACCTATCAGAGATACAGTATGTGATTCACTGGACTGCAGTGCTGCACGAGCTCAAGCTAGATAAATAGTGCGCTTGGAGGCAAATCGGGGAAGAAAAACCCAAAATCTATCAGCGATCTGATGCTATTTTGTTTTACCTATAGACACATAGGCCCGAATTCACAAAGGTGGTTTCTGCCAAACCCACGGATCCGCGGATTTGTGAATATTCATGTAATAATTACGCTTAATTGTAGCGCGTACATTGAAAAAGGTCCAATATGAATGCGCGATTTTGTCATTTTGCACGAGATATACGCCAGTTGCTATGGTGTTGACATAATGAGCCCACGGTTTTGAATTAATGAGTCCACTGTTGAGTCAACGGTTTATTTAAATTAATTTGAATAAACAGCAGCAAAACCATAGCGACAAGCGTAAATTTAGAGCTCTGTGACAAAATCGCGCATTCATATTGGACCTTTCTTACAGTACGCGCTAAAATTAAGCGTATTTATTACACAAAATCTACATAATCCACGGATCCGTGGGTTTGGCAGAAACCACCTTTGTGAATTCGGGCCATAGGGTTTCCAGTTTTTAAAAATGCCATTTATGTTTACTTGGTTTTTATTTTTTTTAATTTAAAATTACCTCCCAAAACCACATATTATAAAGAAGAATGAAAATAGTGTCTGCAAAATATGCCAACAGCTCTTTACATAGAGATGATGTCATTCTGGGACTAAGCATTTACCCAGAGGTCATGGGAAAGGTCATATACAAAGCCCTGACAGGTCAACGTTGTAGGTTTACACACATAGTCTCATTACAAGCAGGTTTTTTTTTTCTCCTAGTCTCTGATTCTCCAATTGCAGGTATTGGTATAAATGAAGCCAACGCCAAGCGAGACAACATAATTTAGAAAAAACATTTTAACCAAATCAAATCTGCTTTATAAATAAATGGTGAATATGTACATTACATGAACATACAATATGTAGGCTACTTATTTCATTCTAGATGACAAAGTACATGTAGGCCTAGTGACATCTCACTACTGATCTAGTATCCCTTTAATGAAAGTGATCTTACTTCTAAATTTATCTTGGGGATGGCTCTAATATACATGTACATACTCAAATAAATACCAGTAGCAATGTTTATTACATACCTTCAAAATCCCTCCCCCCCCCGAAAGTGTCTGAATAAAAAAGTGTCTTCAAAAGAAAAGTACATGTAAGGGGCTCAATGAAGGGGTACAGGGGCATAAGATTCATTCTGAGCTACATTTACAACGGATTTTGAGTGACCAGTACCAAATGTTCATATTTATGTAGTTTCATTTTAAACACATGAATATGTACCTTCCAGTACACCACAGGAACAAAGTCACTTCCGCTTCTTTCAAAACGAAATGAAAAAGGAGAATATTTTTAGCAATTAATAAAGCAGAGGCAGAGTGCGGCCATACAATCTTGACACGAAGAGCAAATTAAGGCAGACACAGAAAAAAAAATGACTTCTGATATAGATTTTGATTTCTAAGGGAAAAGCGGACATTTGCCCTATTTTTTCATCTTTGTCTACACGATGTGAGTCTACTTGCTTGTCACATCTTCCTGAGTTCTCTTCTTCTCATAGCCTGGGTTAAATTGTATTGATAGGAGCAGGTAGAAAACATGTGGCTGTGCTATCCCTTGAGGAGAGAGGATGCAAGCATTGAATACATGCCATTAACAATGGAGCGGCTCACTGCCGCACCGAACCATCCCTGGCATATAAATTTGATAGCGAGACACAAAAAGAGTTTGGGGTCAGGAGAAAACGAGAACGCTTCTACCTGATTAGAAGGGAAGGAGTATCTAGGCTGGTAGGGATGGTAGGATGAGATGCTGAAATGAGGGGATTTGGAAATCCAGTGACGGACAGACTCACACATGAGGCTGCATCTATATCAGCCTGAGTTTACAAATAAGCTTAATATTTCTGATCATTAACCCTATCAGAACTAGCTTGAGATTATTTTTAATGTGGACACAATTGAATGGTTCTTTCGTGGGATGAATCTTGCGATTATTAAAAGCTCAATAAATGTTAGCTAGATATTTCACCTAGTGATAAAGACACAGTTTTTGCTTGGGATAATTTACAAAATTATGTGCAAATGTTCGGTAGCCAAGTCCAATTCCATACTATTTAGCTGGAAATCCCTGGACTAATGTGAACTGGGCCCCGTAACACAAAGGTTTGCGATCGATTGCAAATTTGAAAGAGCTGTTCTGATTGGTTGCTGGTCTGTCTGTTGAACAAAATGCGCATGTAACAAAGATCTTGATTGGCTATTGCCATTTAGCGATTGATTGCAAACCTTTGTGTTACGGGGCCCAGGTCTCTTTAAGGGGAAGTTCACCCTGGACTTACGTCTGTTTTCAAAATGCAGAAAATAAAATAAAAATAGTTATGAATCTTCAAACTTTTGATTATGACTGCTCTCCTGTGTTGTGTACATGTAGGTCCTAAATTGTCTTTTTTTTCAGTCTAAGAATATTATTTCCCATATATGCTGTTGATCTATAGGCCTACACAAATCGTCAAAACTATACATGCCTCTATGAAGTACTTTATTCCAATATCAAATACCTTGAAAAAAAGACGAATTTATGTAAATATAACACATGGGAGAGCAGCTTGGAAGTGACATCTTTAGTCAAAATTTTAAACATTCATAAATTTGTTATTTCTCTGCATTTTCAAAAACGAATGAAGTTCCAGAAAGAACTTTCACCTTAAACCTGGTGTATAGTTTTGGTAACAAAAAAGGAATTGGCACAAAACCGATCAAATGTAGTTACATGTTGTCCACATTGCACTAAAAGATATGTGTGAAAGATCTTGTGACATTCCTTTCATTATTTCCGATGAATTTCATTGAATTTGTTTGAAGTATAGCGTAATTTAACTGCCGTTTATACCTCTGCTGACAAGTTCGCACGCCGGAGGTTACGGCGTGAATTAGTGCGAACGATCTGTGTGTAACACCCACACAAGAGAATCCCCATTGGTTTTCCACGTGAGCGCTAACCTGTGACGGGTCCCCGACTTATCTTTTTTATCCTTATATTATGAAATAAAGACACTAAAACGAGATTTCAAGTACTATAATTTGCTTTATTATGGTTTTTGGATTCAATCTTTCATAATTTATCTTAATGTGAATCAAAGTTAATTTTTCTTTCTCCCGAAACTATACACCACCTTTAAACCTTGAGCTTTTTCTTGAAGAGGGCTGATTGGGCTAGAATCTTGAAATTGTACAAACTCCTGCTGATGTGGAAGCACATGCTAATGAGATGTGGGGCATGGGGTCATAGGATAAGAAGACGGGTGGATAAAATAGGCGGTGCTTCCCTGGCTGGAGCTACATGTATTTCAAATAGCGCGCTATTTGTGATCCGATGAAATAGCTCGATCGGAGCAGATCCGACTTTATGGTCAAATAGCGCGTTAATTTGGAGGAAATCCAAACCTGAGTCATTTTAGGCTCTTTTGAAAAAACTCAAGCTGATTTGCAGTTTTAGTATGAAATAGCGCACTATTTTGCGCGGTGCTGCAATAGCTCGAGCTACAAATGTAAATCCGAAATCGTGCACCTGTGCGTGTATAAGCTAGCGGTAGTTACCAGTTGCGCAATATACATTGGGCAGGTCAGGTGGTTAATGTAAAATTTAAAATACATTGTAGCTTTTGCTAATGCAAGACAGGTTTCTTCCTCAGGTTTTTTTTCTGATTCACCAATTAGCACGCTATTCTTTAGCTCAAGCTGGTGCAGCAGCGCCTACCGAGATGGAGATTAGAGAAGGTAGGTAGATAGCTATTAAAATGAGATTTGAAACCCTGGAAAGAAGAGAGCTGGAGCTTTGTGAATTTTCTTCCACAGGTGTACTGCCTCAACACTTTCAGAGGCATTTTACTTTGGAAATCTTGGCTCCTCGCGAAATTTGCCAGAGCACACAAAAATGTCTGGTTTTATGTCAGTTGTGGCATCGCCCCATTTCCCTGCATTTTATTAGAGGAGGATTTTTTTTTTACCACCGCATTACTTGTCTCTCTTGGGTCTTCACCATCCTACCCACTCTGACTATTAAATGCCCGTTTGGTTTCATTCCACATAGTCTAATTTCGTCTACAACCAGTGTGTCTAATTAACTTTTGGTCTAATTGCCACTTTGCCTATTTCATCAATTCCCATTTTCGTCTAATGTTCGCTTGGTCTAACAACACTAATATGTCAAATTCCTGTATCAAACTAGAATAGACCAATTATTATAGAGGATTAGATCAAAAAGCAATATAGGGACTTACATGTACATGTATAGTGATATAATGGTTATTAGAAGATATAAACAGGTACATGTATATCGACTCTCATCAGTTTGGAAATAGACCTGGATTGTCAACAGCACATTATTTAGTTGGACTTTTACATAACCTCTACCAGAATGGTGAAAATAATAAATCTATATCTACAGTTGTTTGCACTGATTTCAAAAAAGCCTTTGATCGATTAGATCACAATATCCTGATTAAAAAAATGATTCTCATGAACATAAGACCTTGGATTATTGATTGGATTGCAAGTTTTTAGAATGTCGCAAACAGTGTACTAAATTAAATGGCGTATTATCTGATGTTAAAATTATTCATGCCGGGGTCCCCCAAGGTACACGCCTTGGTCCTATCCTATTTCTAATTATGGTAAATGATTTATGTAATGATGTACCAATTAAATATTTCAAATATGTTGACGATCTTTCTTTACTGCAATGCCGAAAATCAAACGAAATATCGCAATTACAACCCACACTAAACTCAATTGAAAACTGGTCTACATTAAATAATATGACTCTCAACCCTTCAAAATGTTTCACCTTGCATGTTACGTTCATGAAGAATCCTCCCAAACCTGAGGATCTTTTTATAAATAGATCAAAATTATGCAATGTTGACGATGCAAAAATTCTTGGAGTTATTGTGCAATCTAATTTAAAATGGAATTTACATATCGAACAACTTGTGAAAAGAAGCAACAGGAAAATATATATGTTAAGAAAAATTAAGAAATATCATTTACCAGTAAAAGATTTGGTTTTAATATATACCGGGTACATACATGTAAGACCTATTTTGGAATATTGTGCCCCTGTTTTCCACAGCGGGTTGACAATAGAGCAAAGGAGTAATATTGAAAGAATTCAAAAACGAGTATGTAAAATTATTTTAGGTCATCTTTATATTTCATATCCAAATGCGTGTCAACAGTGCAATTTATTAACCCTTGAGGAGAGAAGACTAGCTTTGTGTAGAAGTTTTGCCAAATCATTGCCAAATAACCCAACGTGCCAAAATTGGCTACCACCCCGTAAACACGTTGATATATCATTACGTCACACATCTACATTTCACCAATAGCCCTTATACCTTTTCTAGTAAACCTACTGAATCAATGTTAATTTCACCTTTCACCTTCGTCTCATCTCAGCTACTTACACTTTCAGAGCTAGTCTTCTCTCCATCATTGCTTTTAGATATTTTAATCATTTCATGATAGTTTGCTATTTTAAATATGTTTGTTTTATATCACTTCGATCGAAATTAATTTTTAACCTGTATATACTTATGTATTTGTTCAATAATGTAAACAAGATTATTCCAGTTTTTACTGCCTTTCTTGTAAAATGTTCTAATGATTAATAAACCATTATTGAATTGAAATATACAAAAGTGGTAGGCCTATATTATTATTATAGCAATTTCACCAAAAGGTAATTAGATGAATTGGCGATTAAACCAAATGAGAATTAGGCCAAGTATGTATCAGACAAAAAGGAAATCAGACCAAATTGTCAATAGACTAAATGGGTTTTGTCCATGTGGTATTAGGCAATATTTAAGAGAATTGGGCCAAGTGATAATAAACGGTTTAAATTAGCTTATTAATGTAAACTAAACTCTTTCAAAATCTTGAGTTGTATGGTAATATTTTTTTAATGAAAATTATCCTAAAAAGTAAAAGATTAGAAAAATAACAAAATATAATTACAAAGTTACGGAAATCAGGAGTAATGGCCTGACGAACATAAAGTCATCACATGGTCTCCAAGCATGTGCAAACGGGAGATGTGTTTATCAATAAACGTGACTTTCAACAAGTTTGTGTATTTCAGCTTAAAATTCTAGAATCATTTAATTTGATCAAGTTTGCAATTCCATTACCAAAGCTTTAAAAGGCTTTGATAGGAATTAATCCACTCTACTAGTCTTTAGAAAACAATTTGAATATCTCATGAAGATGTCTACATGTACATGTATGCCTACTGGCAATATTTGAATTATCATTTCTTGAAGGTAATTATTATTGGTCGCCTTGTATTGATTTTAGAGACCTAAAAATTTGTTTCCTGGAAAAATCTTAGAGAATTTAAGAATCTATTGCACTGGGTGTAAAAACTCAAAGACTTAATTTTCATTTTTCTTTTAATGTCACAAGTAAATGAGGGAAGAACACAACTCCAGAAAGTTTGCTCTGAAATGTCAGCGTAATGTTGAAAAGTCATGGTACTACATGTACATGTATGTCTGAAGGAACATTTTCTACTATTAAGATGTTGGGAATTGCCATTCTAAATGAGGAAAGATTGCCAAGTCTTATAACCAGATTCCAATTGATTTTGAAGTATTACTCACAAACGTGAACCAAAAACCATTTGTGTCATCTAAATGTACAGACCTGTACACATTTTTAACCAAAAACTGTACATGATTTAGGAATAAAAGCTGCAGTATATACAGTGTACATGTTTAACTTTTCTGTTTACAGTTGTTTAATTTTCTAATGAAAACAAAATTTTACATGTGGCCATGCGTTTTGAGGTGGGCCCTTTTCTGTTACATGATATGTTTTCAAAGAAATTGTACCGTTTTTATTTAATAGAGTATTATTCTTATATTTGACAACCTATACCCATAAAAGTATACATATTCTGAAAGAGAATTGTCTGAAGAATTCAAAAAATCATTCTGAAAAGGGATAGGGTTAAGTCATAAGAAGTTATAGATCAAAATATGTGAAAAAAGGTGAGAAAAAAGTACTTCCAGAAAAATCTTGGCAGAGAAAAATTAAGGGCCCTACAAGAAAACAACATGCATATTTGAACTCTTCAAAGTCAGACCTTTCCAACAATATATAACTTGTCAGAGGTTAGTTGTGATAAGATAATTTTGCGCGATCATCTTTCCAGCAAAAATTCAGATCAGAAAATTTGGGGAAATATGTGTTATGATGTTTATTTACCACAAAGCAGGCCTTTTCAATAGACTGCATTTCAATAGATCAAGTACTCCTTTGTGCCTAATGAATGGACTTAGGAAGGCTGACCTCACACAAACAATGAATGATCAACCAGAAAGCCAGTGCTGCTTCTCAGACAACTTGGTACAGATCACATTTGACCAATGTTTTTAAACACTCGAGTGTCAGTCATCCATGACAGTATCGGTATGATTTTGGTATCACTAGATAGAATATGAGTTACTCTTTGTCATGAAACTAAAATTAATTACACATAAGTTATACAATTTTAAATGAGGCTTTCAAAGTTGGGTATAACTTTTTATCTGGGATGCACTGAGTGAGGGATTTGACTTTTCTCTGTTTCAAAGACATGTGAACAGGTTATGCCATTAATTAGCTTAATTATGTAACTATTAATGAGTGTAAATTTGACCCACTATTAATTCTCATAAAATTACAATCCAATCAAACTGTTTCATGTTATGTTCAATGATTATTTATAACTCATTTTGTCAACTGAGAAATAGAAATTTATGTTCCCTCCATCATCTGCTGTACAATAATGGGTACTTGGAGTTAATTAATGGTTAATTAGTCATAAATAAATTGACCACAGGTATTTTCTTTACCTTTTAACATGTAGATTTAATCCCTTCAAACTAATACCAAATTTACCCATATAGCATCCATACTTAAAGTTTGACACCAATTTTCATTTAAACTACCAACTTACTCATTTAGGTAAATTAATTAATTAGCTTAATTAGCTTAATTAGCTTAATTAGGTATCCTTAAGTTCAACTTTGATCCATTTTTACTTTATAAATGGATGATATCAATAAACTGTTTAATGTTTAGGTAATGTGAAGGTAAAAGCTTAATTTGTTAAAGAATAGAAATTTATGCTCCTCCTCATGCTCCTCCTCCCTCTCCACCGTGCAAAAAATGGCTACTCAGAGTTAATTAAACGCTAATTACTCATAAACTAATTAACCATTTGCATTTCTTTTACTTTTAAATAATTGCCAGATTAATTCCCCTCAACTTAATACCAGCATACCAGTATTAGCACATTAATTTAGCAATTTTTATATCATTATTTATTTCTGTACTTGTCGCGCAAATGTAACAACACCACCTATATGGGGGCCCACTATAAAACACATGGCCATGTAAAGAATACTAACTACAATAAATGTATATCAGAAAAGAAGCCCATGTATGCTGGAAGAAAATAAATAAAGAATAGAATGAAAAGTCTGGAATAGGAAGGTTCTAGGGCCTGAAATAAGACAAATTAGCCAAAAACTAGCATCACTGATTGTTACAATTAAAAGTAGAACACAAATAATGAATTAACCAAATGATCTTACCTGAACTGCTTCTTCCGACTTCTCACTGCTTCCCTTGTTTATAATCCTGGTCACCATAGCTGCGACGTCTTCTTCCACTTGGGTGCTGGCGTCCTGCGTCCGCGACCCAAGATCCTGAGACACCTCCTGCATCCTCAGTGCTGCCTCCGCCAGGGAGGTATCATGGAAGAGAGCAGCAAACGTCTCCGTCAGGTGACCACTGGCCTGACACATAGTGTTCATGGCACTCAGACATTGCTTGCTGTACGTCTGCAAGTCCTCAAGGTTAGCCGCAAAGGTGTTAGGAAGGGTTCTGTGGAACTGTGACCGACTCTTGCCATGGTCAGACATAGTCGCTGGAGGATCGTCCAGAATGGTGATTACAGAAATTACAGGAGTGCACCACTCTTGTTCGATATAACCTCATCTACAATGGTTTGGCTCAGCCAAGCCCACGACTAGTGTTGTTTCTTGGCAGCATGATACATACTCGACAGTCCAAACTCTTAATGACTTTCAATTGTGTCCCTTTTCTCTATATGAGTTCAGGAAGGGAGTGACTGATGAAACTGTAGTGTCACTCAGCTCCTGATGAATTAAGAGCCATGGTATTTTAAGAAATCTCATAGCATACCATCCTATTATTAGTTTAGTTACGAAGGCAACCGCTTTCACTGTAACAGGAAGGATATCAAGTTTATTTCATCCTTGATGTTTTAACATTTCCTCCTGCTCTCTTGAAATCTGTGCCGTTGTTCATTAAAATGCCAACTTGCTGATTTCTCTAGACTATGACATGGACTACTTATCAGTCAAGCTCTACAGAGAATTCAAAATCATCGGAATAAGATGTGGAAGCAGTGCCTTTGAGAAGACTGTCTTTGAAGTTGTTATATCACTTTCTCTTTGTCACATCAGAAATCCATTCTCTTCTTGCAAAGCGGCTGATGCTTGGTTGAATGACAGGAAGGTTTGCAGCTCATCTGTGGTTAAACAAATGTGGGGGAAAAAATGTAATTAAAATGCAAACATGTGGGCGTCAACTCTTTTATTGGGGAAACCCTTCTGACAGAAAAACTTAAAAGCTAAACTTGAGATCTGGTAATGGAATTGAAGGCTAAGATAAACTGGCTCAAATTGAAACTAAAATTGTTGTTATGTATGCCTTCATTATTGCCTGTTTTAACTTGCAAATTATACACACACTTACAAAACAAAGTCATGTTTAATGGAAACATAAGTCATTTACATTTTTAATACTCAATACAAGTTTCTTATCTAACATGAAGATTATTAAAATGTGCAGAGTGGCAACATTTACTCCAGGAACAATTTACTCCACAATTTATTTTGCCTAAGATGTAGAATTGGGGTTTATAAGCATTATAATCAATCAGCATCAAACAATGTACTTAAATTTTTTTTTTTATGGGGATGGGGTGGGGTGGGGGTGGTGCCCCAATCCCCCCCCCCCCCATGATCCGCGCCTGGCTCAATACAACCCTTCTGTATATAAATTCAGTTAAGTGAAAAGGTAGAAAGCGCATTATAATTATTACTTTCAGGAGCTTAGGCTTTGATTTTTATGCCTTATTCAGATTAGGCTTAAGACTTTGGGTATTAGCTTTGTCTCTTCTTTTCACATGGCCTTTACATGTGACCACAAAACACACTCTTACAAACCAGGCCAAGGTATGCAGCAATATCCACATCATCCAGGGTACCTATACAGTGCGTCCCAAAAAGAACTATACACTTTTGAAATGGCTGCCAAATAAAAAATATATGATTTTAGGTAATGAAATACAGGATGGAAAGCTTATTATCCAAATTTCATATGACATCAAAAACTCCGAAAAATAAGTCATGCATGAATGAGCAGCGTTCACTTTTGTAAAGGTTGGAAATAAGGTGCGCAGGAATTGCCCTACATTTTGTATGAGGAAAGTCATTTGGAGCTTATGGAATTGGGGATATATGCAGAATTACTGATCAATTATGATGAGTTGGGGTTTGCTAAGTGAAATTTGTAGAATTGGGGATTACATTTTCATGCATGAGTGAACAGGAATATGTATTCCCTATTGTTGCATCGTAACTTTCCAAGTATATTTAATGAGTCCTTCAGTGGTGTGTTTAATCTCTCTCTTCCTTCCTTTTCTCTCCCTCCCTCCTTTCTCCTCTCTCTCTCTCTCTCCCTTTGTTCCTCCTCATTCTCTCTCTCTTCTTTCTCTCCCTGTCTCCCTCCCTCTTTCCTATCTATCCTTCTCTTTTGCATGGGTGTGTTTTGACCATTCATATTCATTGGTTTCTACTCCAAATATCCCGACTACCTCCTCGCATCCTTTTTTTGTTTGTTGTTGTTTGTTTTGTTTTTTTTTTTTTTTTGGGGGGGGGGTTTAATCAGTGACATCATAATATGTCTGCCCACATTTCAATTACTGTAAGATTATCTAAACTTCTCATTGAATTACTTAATATCCAGGTGGATTATGTATAATTGAATACTCTAAAAAAATGTTGTTGAAAAAAAAAAAAAAACATCACTGATTGTTAAACATTCAGACAATCAAAGAATCATTGAAAATGATTATCAGAACTCATCAAAAATTCTACCCTGCATCTCACCTGTTCTGCACCTATTCTGACTACCACTAACACACCACTGAAGAAACCTTGGAAAGTTACAATGCAACAATAGGAAATACATATTCCTGTTCACTCATGCATGAAAATGTAATCCCCACATTCCACAAACTTCACTTAGCAAACCCCAACTCATCGTAATGATCAGTAATTCTGCATATCATCTCAATTCCATAAGCTCCAAATGACTTCCTCATACAAATTGGTATGGCAATTCCTGCGCAACCTAATTTCCATACCCTTTACAAAAGTGACGCTGCTCATTTCATGCATGACTTATTTTCGGAGTTCTTGATGTCATATGAAATTGGGATAATGAGCTTTCCATACATGTAAATTTCATTACCTAAAAAATATACTTTTTATTTGCAGCCATATTCAAAAGTGTATAGTTCTTTTTGGACGCACTGTTATATCTTTTTCTGATAAATTCTTATTACATTTATTTTCATTATACAGTGCACACTATATTGAATTACTTGATTGGTTAACAAAAATTTCCCCCAAAATATATCTTTGGTGTATTTTTTTCTCTTAATTGTGATCTTAATGAACAAAGAAATTAAAAGGTTCTCTTTAATCATTCTTGACTGAAGTTATTGTATCACAATTTCTAACAGTTCAGCTCCTGATTGCACCTTTCAGAAAATCGTATGAGCATTGACACTGGTGTGAGTTATCAAACTACCTGGTATCATAACTTCAATTTTCTAGATCCTTTTTTTTTGTGTGGGGGGGGGGGGGGTTAATAATTTAGGCATTTTCATAATAATAATGTTTTTGTATAGCGCATAACACATTGGAATAATTCCATGTCTCTATGTGCTTATAATGACTAATTACTCCATAGACAGCAATATATGGAAATTTACAAATGTGTTTTACTCAAAATCATCGCTATGAACAAAATAGTGTGTAAAACTAAATTGAAGTATGGTATAAGGCCCGTTTTACGGTTAGGCGCCACTTTTCAAATTTTTCAGGTTTGAGCCCCCTAAAATAAAATATGAGCAGATTAATGAAATGTTTTGATATAAGCTTAATATATTCAGGACTTCATGGTTAATTGAAATCATTAAACTTCAAAAACAACCTTACCACTTGATGCTCATGATGTATGACCCGAAAGGGGCCAGGGTATTATTGGTCACCTCATGGCCATGGGGGAGGGGTCGATACTGCCCAAAGAAATAATATAGCCATGGATGGAGTGACGAAAATTTGACAGGCAGTTTGGGAATCTTATAATAAATAAAGCTACAAAGAATTTTATGTACATTTGTACATCTACACATGTATCTCAAAAACTTCTTGAGGTAACTGCATTCATAGGTAATGATCTGCTTTTCTGTATAAAGTTGCTACATATACACAGTCAATGGGGGAAATAGCCGTTTTAGCAGCGGGCCGCACTTTGAAGCTGAGCGTTACTTGGTAATCAAAACATGATAACTTTAGTATAAAAAAAATCTGTGAGACTATAAATAAATTTTTTAAAAAATTAATAAAAATTCAGAAAAGCTTGCAGCACACACAATAAAGGGCAATCTTGGACACATAACAGTAAATGTATTTTCCAGTCCATTTCAGAGTCTCGTCCGATCTCCGTCAAAATACTAGCATGTAGAGCATATAGCTGCTGCCAATGTCGCGCATGCGTGTTGCAAACTAAACACCGCGAATGTGACTCGTTTAACTAAACTCAACAGCAATTCTGATGCGATTGTTTTTTGCTTTATGATCATCATGAAGAACGAGGATAGTCATCCGCCTAGTATTGTAATTACATAAACTAATAAATAAAATAGTTTTGTCAATCATTTATTCCATAATTGTGAAACTCTAGCCTGGAAAAGCGAAGCCACCTCATGATTTCATGCTAGTCAACTCGCAGCCCGTATACTTTGTGTACGGGCTGCTGCAGTAACCTGTACCCCCACCCCTTAAATTTTTTATTCACTTACAATTAAACTTTTATACTACCTTTTCAACAACTATATTTTTACATTAGCCCAATTTTTTAGCTTTAAAATGAGATCTCAACTGGCTATGGACAGTCACAAGAGGGTGCTTTTAAACAGATGACATTTTTAGTCGCCATGCACCTTTTTGAAAAGTGTAACACTGCAACCTTTTTGACATGATACCAGTTATTGACATGTGACCTGTGCCCTGCAACATTACTAGTTTAGATCAGGATAAATTGCAAATTTGAAACCATTCTGATTGGTTAGCAATTCCAGCATATTTGTGTTGCTACGCACACACCCATTGCCGAATAACCATTTTAATGTCAATTTAGGCGTTTACAGCGACGCCTGCAGACTATAGAGTTTAGAGCACGCTAGCAGCAAAACCATGTCGGGACTGTGGCGAGTGATACTCAAGACAAAATTGAGGCACGTCACTCAATTATTTCTGTTTCTTCAGTTTACATCTGCCTCCTTCAATTTTGAAGATTCTTGCAGATGGTTTGAACTATGTATGTATGTGACATAGTAGGGTGTTGTGTGCAATATTTACAATATTTACAATATAGTCTTGGCTGGTTTAGCTCTGGCCTTCCGTCAGTCTCAGACGGAAGGCAGTTGGGAATGAGGCATTGGTGATGCTGGCTCGAAGAGCATTCCATGATCTTACTGTCCTCCGGAAGAAGGATTGTCTTAGGAGCTCTGTCCTGCTGTGTGGGATCTGGTATCCATTTACTTGTACAGATCAAGTTCTTCTTTGTTCAGGTAGAGGGGTGATGTAGATTCTAGTCCTCCAGCGGGAAGTCAACCAGATTGTTGTGGAGTACGTTTGTGTCATGTACTTTAGAAACTGAAAGGCTGTCTAATAAAAATGGTGTCCGAGTACAACTTAGGTTTGCTACAGCAAGTGTAGAAAATTTGACTGAAACTCGTGCCAATCTGATAACATGAGAACGATTTGAAAACAAAATTTAAGTGTCTGTTCACACTTTTGGGTCATATCCGTAATATCATAATTTTTTTTTGGCTGAGCCCGAGGTGACTCCAGAATTTTACATAAATTAATAAAGTCAACCAGCGACCACCACGCCGTCTGCTCACCGGCCTGCCGTCACCAACGTCCGCACATCCCAACACCGACCGCCCGCTGACATGCCGTCAACCACGTCCACACACCACACACAATCAATAGCATCGCTCCCGCTACGCCGCCATCATTATCCTGATGACGACTGTAACAGGCGAAACTTCGATCCACAGTTCTTTTAAGAGCTACCAAAATCTCAAGAAAAAATTTACAACAGTCCTTTTCAGGACTATCACATGGTTTTCCCGCCAAAACTTATTTCTTTTTAAGTTAGTGTTAATCAAATAAGTTGATGTTAGATTCTAAAATCATTGACATTGCAATTTGCATTATTATTGTGCCTCTCCCACATGGAGGACCGAAGAAGAATAAGAAGAAAAAGAAGCAGGTTAAAGAAGATTAACGTTAGATCTAACGTTATAATCAAGGCTTTTCTTCGTTATACATGTCAGTATGATTTAACAAATTTTGATCAGGTAGAATCTACACTTGATAAGTTGAGTTGAGTTGTCATAAATTTGTGGTCATGTTTGTCAAATGAATAGTCTAACGTTAAATTTAGATTTTTAACGTAAAATTTTTTACTGTCTAACGTTAACTGTTACAGTGTTAACTCCTTAAAAAATTAATTTAAAATGCAAAGCCAAAAGTAAAGAAACGTCACCTGTAAAAAATGCTGAGGAACACATTTCCACCTTTTCTGACACGCTGCTTTCTCAGAAACCAGCTGAGAAAGACGACATTTGTGAAACAGTTCTGCTCTCCAGTTTGCATGGATGGTCAAATGTCAATTTCTGTTCAGATACGTATGCGCAGTGTGTGTATACGGTAATTGTACGCAAAGGCAGAATGAATGGAAAATACGATGGCCACGACGCGACCACTCAAAACATACAAGAGTCGGTCAAATTAGGCAGTTGTCGCTTTCTTTCCACAAGCTGGCGCTATAGCGTTACACACATGCCCTATAAATACTGAAATTCGCGACGCTCGCTAGCTAGCTCCCATCACTTCCGTGTATTTTCATTTTTGTCAGACTTTTCTACCAAATTTCCGCCATGGCTGCTCCATTTTTGACAGAGGACCAAGCTTTCAAGGACCTCAAAGAATGCTATGACAAACTCGGAAGCAAGTTGAGCCTCAATGAACTCTTCAAATCTGATTCCAATCGGTTTGAAAAATTCAGGTAAATATCTTTTGCCATTGTTTGCTCCGCGCGAATAGCGGGATGCAGCTGACATTCCACGGCCTAGCTCAGGCGTACCCAACCTAGACTGACCTAGACTGCTCAGGAGTCAGGGGTTTCAATTTTTATGAAAAATAAAGTCGCACCCATGCCACGCCCACCTCAACTCCTATTCCCATGAGTGGACCACACCCACCCGGCTATCACCAGGCCAGTTACATCCCACAGCTAGTAAAGTTAGTAGAATATGCTTAGAAGTCTATCAAAAAGTTTTATTGTTTTTGTTGGGTTTTTTGTTTGCAAAATTTAAATAGACTCTGCATGACTATGTAGATTTAGTTGGATCAAGATTAAGACTTTAAGTTAGGTATAAACTCTTACATAAAAATAAAAAATGCCATAACACGTACAGTCTCATGCCTGATAACATCTCTTTCTCACTTTTCACCAGAAATTATTTTAAACTTATGTGGAAAAGCAAAACTAGATCTAGATCTAACTGTTAGTTTTCTAACTGTTAGATCTATGAATATTGCACTCAAATTTATGTAGATCTAACAGTTAAGTTAGACTAGTCTACAGTTAGATCTAGAAATTTTGATCCCAATTACACTTTTATTTTTCAGAGTGTAGAAATGTGAGATCAATCAACAATATTTTTTACATTTTATGGTAGAGTCTAGACCCTAGTTGAGTTAACTATGTCCCAAGTGTATTCGCTCTTATTTTCGCGCGATTAATTTTTGGTGCGTGGAGGTCTCAAAACATATTTATTTTTGCGCGAAATTCGCGAAAATTAATGTACCACAAATACTTCCACGATTACAGAGCAAACGTGTTCCTCTTTGAAGAGAAAAGCTTGTAAATGTAATATTTACAAAAAAAAATCTATTGTTCTGCAGGGCTTAATGCAAAGGGAGGCAGTTTATGCATTGAATTTTGTGAGGCATGCATGTGGGAAGTCTGTGAATGGGGGAACCTAATGTAGGCCTAAGTTAGATATTGCCGAGTCATAGAACAATATGTCAACTCATACCACTCATGATTCATAATGTCAATACAAAGTATTTGCTCAATATGTAAAGTATTGTTGACCTCAAAGTGCAAGTGGCACTGTAAGTTTAAGTGTGGGTGGCAGGTTTTGGAACTTGATCAATTAGTTTTTCTCCAAGGTTTTCCTAATTCTTGCAAGATCAGGTGCGGATCCAGGCGGGGGGGGGGGGGG
>CALNVZ010003435.1:18153123-18200917 GCA_940671915.1 Paracentrotus lividus | reverse complement strand
TTGCTTGCCTAGCCCACCCCCTACCCCTTTAAAAAAAAAACAGGAAAGATTATAGATGAATGAGTCCGACGACGGATCGACTGAACCCTACTCGCACGGCCAGCGATGCATTAAAAAATATTTGGATGCAAATCTAGATACCTTTTTGCTTGCCGGATGTGATTGTAAAATTTGGGTGTATCAAAATCTTAAATTCCAATTTTGGGCCCCCCTCCCATGATATCCTGGATCAGCTAGATAGATGTGTACCCTAAATTTAAGCCCTCCTATTTTTCTATGTATTTATAGGGCTACAGAACAGGTTTCCAATAAATTTGAAATCCCTATCATGAAAAAAACAAAAAAAAAAACACTTCTGATATTTTCCAGGTGAATTTCCTTGGGAACTTAAATTGTCATGAAATGAATGACAAATATTGGCTAATTATATTTTACCCTACATGAGAGAATTAAAATTGAAAACAGCAAGAATAATGAACATCCAAACAACCAGTTACTGAATAAATGGCAAGTAATATATATTAGTGATGGAAAATTATGTTTGCTTTCTTAATGTCTTCACACTAAAATCTTGCCACAGTCCCAACATAGTTTTGCTGCTAGTGTGCATATATTGCCTAACTTTAATACTAATAGGACAATGCCACATGTTAGTATTAACTTTGTAGTGCAAGTAGGACTATCATCTATGCTTGGCAGGTTTTGCAACTTGGTCCATTGCTTTTTCCCCAAGAATTTTCTACTTTTTGCAAAAAGCCATTGACCAGGTTGCGAAATTTTCCCCAAAATATGGCACTTTGGGCCTATAAGACTAGTGGGGTGTAACACAAAGACTACGATTGATTAAAATAAAAATTACGATTGATTTTTTCTTTTTAGCCTCATCATGGACAGGACGCTCCAAAGTTGATGATCTTAATTCTAAACCTAGCCCTAACCCTACTCTTAATCATATAAAAATCCTAATCCATGACTGTACCTGGTTTTCAAATGAGAATACCGAGAAAAAATCAATCGTAACTTTTAATCAATCGTAAGTCTTTGTGTTACACCCAACAGGTCAGGTATTGAGATCATGAGTGGATCAAGCTAGATTGAAAAATTCTATATCTGCCTGGAGTCTGCAATAATTAGGGCAGACATTGTCACAGTTCCCGAAAGTAATGGACTGCTTTATTTATCAGTCTAATATCACCCTAACATACAGGTGTCCAAGCAGAGGCGTCGATCCGCTCTGAGAATTCAAAGTATTGGTGGGGTGAGCCATTGTTAACACGCAATTGCTTGCCCCACTAATGCTTTGAATTCTCAGAGCGGATCGACGCCTCTGTGTCCAAGGACAATCAGCAATTACTTACATTACAAGTTACATATCAATTTAGGTATTAAATAAAATAGAATTCTCTTTAACATCTCAATTAAGGGATTTTAAAAAGAGTTTTAACAATTCTCTTGATTTTTCAGCCGTACTCTTCAAACCCCAGCAGATGGCGACTTCCTCCTTGATTTCTCCAAGAATCTTGTGAATGAAGAAGTCTTTGGTCTTCTCCTGAAGCTGGTAAAGTACTTTCTTTAGATATATTTTTACCACCTTGAATGTTTCTACAGTCCACTCCCATTACAACAAGCTGCTTGGGACCAATACTATAACCTTGTTATATTGTAATCTCGTTATTGACAAATAAACACAAATGTATTGAAATCATGATAACTGCCTCATTACAAAAAATGTCTTGTATTCATGCTCATTTTAACAGAAGTAGACTGCATGTTGAAGTGCCATTAGGCTATAGGATGAAGGCGTCACCATTATTTTCACATTATAAGGTTTTATTTACATGATGGTCAAAAGAACATAAGGATGATATATGTTAAATGTGTCATGTGTAGGGAGCCACATATTTAAGATGAATTATGTAAAGATTGTGAACTTTTCTGTTTTGACGTTGAAGAGGTTTACAGTGCATTATGTGTTGTGTCTTCAAATAACTTTTTGAGAGTATATAAGGATCAGAAAATAATTATGTTGTAGTGTGAAAAGGAGTGTAACCCAGAAGATGAGAGGTGGAGAAGGTAATTGAGCCTTTATTTCACCCGAGCATTACTAGTATAAGTAACTTGTAGAGATAGTGAATTACTATTATTATGTATTTTGTATTCTTTTTATTATTGCTATTATTATTATTACCATTAAGGCGAAAGCAAGAGACTTAGAGGGGGCTAGAGATCGCATGTTTGGAGGAGAGAAGATCAATTTTACCGAAGATCGCGCTGTGCTCCATGTAGCGCTACGTAACCGTTCGAACACACCTATCATGGTAGATGGCAAAGATGTTACTCTGGATGTCAATGAGGTCCTTGGACGCATCAGGAAGTTTACAGAGGTGAGCTTTAACTGCACCACAAATTTCTCTGGAAATATTAACTTTTACAATGGCTAGATTCAATAAATGTGTTAATAGATTTGCAAGAAGAAAGATTATTGGTTTATCCTTGACCTTGACAGGACAAAATATGTACCATAATAATAGCTTCTGATGATGATAATGATGTTATTTTATGTATGTTATTATGTCTTTGGTTCTGTTGCCTTAATAATTGGGAAGGCATTAACACCAGGTGCTTATAAATGCTTTATTATGACTCCATTTGACTGGACATTTGTATATTTTCCTCTCAGTCTGTTCGTAGTGGTGAATGGAAAGGCTTTTCAGGCAAGGCCATTACGGATGCTGTCAACATTGGTATTGGAGGATCCGATCTGGTGAGTCAGTATATTATATATTCTCCTCTTCAGAAAGCAAATTTAAATAAAGCTTGTTGGATAGGCCTATTGTACATCCTCATATTGTTTTCGATCAAATCCACAAGCTGTTTGTTATTACATAAAGATTCCAAATGAAATATCACTTTGTTTGATGAGTTAAAACACTACTGGGGAACAGGACCTTGCATATGTCATAAAAAGTGTGGCAGTCATACTGCTATACTAGTAACCCATGATATTGTCTTTCCTTTGAGGGGCTTTCATTTTTTTTTTTATTAGAGAGCTAGGATTTGAAAAGTGACGTAACTTGTCTGATTATCTGGAACGCAAAAAATTGATTTTCACCAAAATCTGAGATATACAACGGCTTGCCAGTAATTATAATATATGATAATATTGTTTTATTTATCCAGGATAGCCACTTCAGTTCTTAGCAATTGTTCCATGATATCTTATTACTACCTCAAATGCCATGCTAGAAGGAAACTTTGGGTATCATTTTTGTAAATCTTTGGTATGACCTGACTGAGAATTGAACCCACAACCTCCTGTTCATGAGGCAAGGTGAACTACATTATCTTAACAATTTAGCCACATTTCTGGTTCAGATTTATTTGTTTTGCAAACCAACTCTGTGTGTGAAAGTAACACTGGAGTAGTAGACATATGTGATACATCACATCGAAATCAGACACAAGTCGCCAAGCAAATTTAACACAGTGTCGAGGAAATCAGCAAAATAATAAAAATAGTCATATTCGGGGGGAAATATATATTTTTTATTTTCTGAATGTTCAGTGTTTCTTGTATGCTCTGTAAAAAAAAAATGAGTAGAAATGACTGGGGGAAAGCCTTTAAAAATGGATTGTTTTTTTTAATCTTTGACTCGTTTCTGGCGACTTGTGTCTGATTTCGATAAGATGAGTCACATATAGAATCATGATTCTTTCATGATTTTATCACATAATTTACAACATTACGTTTCTAGCAACAAATTTATGTTATCATGCTTGGGTTGATGTCATGGTTTGTGACTTAAATCATGATATGAAAGTTTCGAGCAACAGGGCCCAGATCTTTTAAAACCTTCAATTTCATCCCTATTATAGGGTCCAGTGATGGTGACAGAGGCTTTGAAACCTTTTGGAGGTCCTCTCAAAGTTCACTTTGTGTCTAACATTGATGGAACTCATCTTGCTGAAGTCTTGAAGAAGGTGAACCCAGAAACAACCATCTTCATTGTAGCATCAAAGGTAATAAATAGCTTCTTATTTTTTTGTAACAGGAAATAATTCTTCATTCCTGCATGGCAGCACCAGTTTTTATGTCAAATGCATCACCATATTACAAGAGACTGTACGTAATATTAAATATGACTTTTTACAATGTTACACCGTTTATGGCCAATCAGACAAAAATAACTAATAATCAAGCATATCAGGTACTCATTTACACCTGGGTGGAGACAATATTTAACTTAAATACCTAACACAATGACATTGCTTATGTGACATACAGTGTACAAACTCTATTACAGCATTCCTTCTAATATTTTTGTATACTATCTTTACTCCCTTCAGACGTTCACAACCCAAGAGACCATCACTAATGCTACCTCTGCCAAGAACTGGTTCCTGGAAACAGCTAAGGACCCCGCCCATGTTGCCAAGCACTTTGTTGCTCTCTCTACCAATGCTGTAAGTACTCAAATCTATGCCAGAGATGTAAAAGCTCAGACGGTAGAGCGATGGCCTTGTACTTGGGAAGTGCCGGGATCAAAACCTAGTCAATATGCATTAAAATGCCTTTTAAATCATCATTACTACCAAGTTCATGTGATAAAATTGAAAGCTGTAGGTCCTTACAGTGGTTTATACTCACAAACTTCTAATTTCTTTCTTTGTAGCTTTAAAAAATATAAATGAAATATCAACCCATGTTTAAATTATTATGTATGGGGCCCTTAAAGGTTCACCTATTGTGCTTTGTTTTAAGGTTGACATTTAAACCAAATGTGTGATGAATAAAGGGTGTCATGAGTTATAAGATACATGTAGGCCTACCTTACTTATGAACAGCATTAGTAAGCATGGGTTTCATTAACATCAGATATTCTAGGTGAAGGATTATCTGTACAGGTGTAATCACATTGCAAGTTGAGTTGCTTTCTGATCAGTCGTCAAATTTCTCTAAAATTGCAGGCTTCTCCAACTATTCTGCTTGCTCGTCATTCCCAATTGAATTGTAATTATTATTTTTTTTTTACAGGATAAAGTCTCAGCATTTGGTATTGACAAGAACAACATGTTTGGATTTTGGGATGTAAGTATTTTGCCTCCGTACATTACATACAATTGAATTGAATTAAATTGAGCCAAATTAATGGTTCATGCAATATAATTTCATGACTTATTATTTACAAGCCATTTTTTTTCTTTTAAACAAATACCATCCTTATACTGTTACTGGGAGGGAATTGAAGTAATACCAAAGTGTTGATTCATGCTTGGGTCTAATATAAACAAAGGTCTTGAGTAGAAGTAGGAAAATGGCTCAGTTAAAAAATACCTCTTTAAATGTTCTTCTACTTCTATGTTGATACTTGATAGACCCGCAGGTACTTTTGATCTCACCAAGTATTTGTGATATCATACCCGGCTCTTGTTCACATCATTGGAAGACAAGGGCTATCAAAGTTGATACTTGCAAACTCATCAGCCCTTCAAAATGTTTTATTTGACCTGAGTACCAGGATTATAGGCCATAGTTTAAACTGTAATGCAGGTATGGGTGTAAATAAAACACCATCTTGTACATGTACACAATAAATCTCCTTCATGATTTTGAGCCATTGTAGGATGTGTATGAAAGAAAAGTTACTGATTTAGAGCAAGATACATGTACATTTGTAGGAAGCAATATTTTCATAGTCTCTTATTAAAGTCACGTTATTTCTCTGTTTCCTAGTGGGTTGGTGGACGCTACTCTCTCTGGTCGGCAATCGGCACCTCTATCGCCCTCTATGTTGGCATGGATAATTTTGAGATGCTTCTGGATGGTGCTCACTTTGTGGACAATCATTTCCGCACGGCTCCTCTTGATCAGAATATCCCAGCCATTCTTGGCTTGCTGGGTGTGTGGTACACCAACTTCTTTGGAGCCGAGACCCACGCCCTGCTTCCGTATGACCAGGTAATTTATAAGCCAAGGGCATAGAGCTTGATTCTCGTTCTTTTGTTAGTGGAGGTATGAATAGATCATCCATTCATCATCCCCCCTCCCCCAATAACCAGAGAAATTAATGCATGTCTACACCGATGGTATAAGCCAATATAATTCTTGCTTACAGATATATTTGCAATTGGGCTACATGTAAGTGGAGACATTTGTAAGGGCTTACAATGTACTTTAAGAAATTTTGTGGTAATATTCTTATATTGAAGTTGAAATTTCACCAGAGTAAATGCACCACCAGAATTATACCTTTATGGGGATGTATAGTGATGGAACGTCTTCAGTTTATGAGGTAGCCAGTCTTCCCTGTTATAAGCTTCAGTGTAGGCATTAGTTAATAACTTTTTTTTTCAAAATCCATTTTTGTATTTTAAAAAATTGATTATCATTATACCCCTGCATGAAATAAATCATAAAGAAAATGCTTGCTCTCATTAAGTACATCAGGTTCAGATGCTTATTTTGATATTAAAGGGATGCAGTAACATTGAATGATATTCAAATTGCAATTTTTTGGATTTAGCTCATTTTCCCATCATGATTATGAACACATAGGTCAGTCTGGTAGTCCTTAAAAATTGCAGTCTACTTGCTTGCTTTACTTTTGAGATATCTATGATTTTATACTCAAATTTTCTAACCCGTTCCTTGACGCTTTACAAAACCGCGTGCATTTCAACGCACGTGGTTTTCACCACATTTCTTGTCGTCAAGTCCCTGTGCCTACCTGGCGGCTAAGCTTGCAATGGAGCGGTATAAATTAATCATGCGCGGCCGTATCCTCAGCCGCGTTTGAAATTTCACTGTTTTAAGATAGTAAATGACTTGCATTTGATCTGAAACTTGCAGTAGTTTGTTTTTACGGTCAGAGCGATAGAATTCTATTCATTTCGATCTCTTTTGCACTTGCTTTTGGAAGTTACTAAATCCCTTTAAATCAATTTTCCCCCTATTTCCTTCTTGTCCATATCAGTAGGCCTATTTATGCAGCTTTGCAGAGATAAAGTTTTCTAACAATAATATTCTGTTTGTTTTATTGTTTTCCTTCAGTACTTACATCGCTTTGCAGCCTACTTCCAGCAGGGTGACATGGAGTCTAATGGGAAGTATGTAACACGTGATGGAAGACGGGTTGCCTACTCTACTGGTCCTATTGTATGGGGTGAACCAGGCACTAATGGACAACATGCTTTCTATCAACTCATTCATCAAGGTACATATTCAATTCAATTTATTCAAATTTCATGCATAAAAAACACAAGATACAAATATAAAAGACGAATACATAATAATAACAGCAATTAAATATACAGAAAGGCAAAATAAAATTTAGGACACTTCACAGAGCCCTATATGCCACACTCTACCCCATTTTAACGATATATATATATACAAAATAATTTAGTTATCATGTTCCACTCATATTTTTTGCAACTCAATATACATAATGTATACATGTACAGCTTGGGAAATAATTATTAGACCAAATTATATGGGAGCTTCAGAGCTGCCAACTAGTACGGATTTTCCGTAATTGTACGGAAATCAACGGCAATTACGAAGCACGGAAACCCCTTCAAAAATTACGGATTCCCCGATTTCTGGACATGCCTATGTATTAACACATGCATTATGCATGTGCGAGTGTTTTAGCGGAATGATCGCGATACTTCCCGGCCCTCGGCCGCGTGGTTAACTTTGAGCGCACGGAAATATCATTCGCGGCCTCAGCCACGACCACTGCACACACATTACTACCATCGAAAGACATGCACACCGCCCTGCCTATATGGCTGCATGTGCTAGCTTTCAGCATGCAATATATATCGGGGAGACGGCAAACTCGTCCCAAGTCCATTTAGCCACCTTGCAAACCAACCCGTACGGTACCATGTCCATGTGTAGTTTATAGCAGGTCTACAATTTTTTTCCCCTTAGTGATGGGTTCTCATTGTTATGATAATAAAAAGTACGACTCGACTAATGAATGAAGATGATGATGATGATGATGATGATAATTGTCATAAGGAAAATGAATGTACTTCCTTGATTAAACTTGAATTATATTCAACAATATTTGTCATTGTGTTTTATTTCACATTATTTGTTGGATCATGTTTATTCATTTCATTTTATTCATATACCCTTTTCATTGTTGATAACAAAATATGATACATGAATAAATTTTGAATGAGCTGACACACAAAGTTTTGACCGATACGAAAGCGCATGCATGGTGGATGTGCTGAAACAAGTGGTACGATATTTATACTGGCGAAATATGCATTGGCCGAGTGTTACACTACCGCATGTGCAGCAGGTCGGCCGTGGTCGCGTCAAACTTTGAGTTTACGGAGAAAAATGACTTCGACTTCATCGAAGAAGCGTTCTAAAAAACTGCAAACCTTCTCAGTGATTACACCAAGAAATGGTCATGCATTTCTCCGTCGAAAAGGAATACAAACAGTCCTGTTGTACACTTTGCTCATCCGATTTTTGAATTGGTCATGCGGTTCGAACGATATCCAGGTACATCTGAAGTCGGTGAAGCACCGGACTGCACGGCGGAGGCAAGTTCCAATTCCCGCAGTCATGACATCGCCAGTTTTTTCGTCGCAAAGGACAATTCTGTCAGTGTCACGAACGCCGAAGTGAAGTTTACTCAATTTTTGATAGAGCACAACATCGCGTTTTCAGCAGCAGACCACCTTTCACAACTTGTCAAAAATGCCTTCCCTGACAGTAAAATTGCAAGTAAATACGCGTTCCGTCGCTCCAAGGCTACAGCAATTGCAAGAACTTTGGTACAGGAAACAAAAGGTAGATCTCTAAATAAATATTGAAAATTGATGCTATTACCATGGTACTAGTAGTTTGTGTTGTGGTGTTGTGTGCAGTCTACAATGTACGTGCAAATGCAGTCTTCTTGATGTTGAAAGCGCCGCGCCTTGAAATTACTGATTTCCATCCAAAATTACTGATTTTTAGCTTTCAGATTACTGATTTTGGTTTCAGAGGTTGGCAGCTCTGGAGCTTAATAGGATTTGGTCTAATGATTATTTCCCAAACTTATGTTTGACTGCACTATTTTACTATCTCTCTGTTATGATAATGCTTATTGACTCATGTTGATAAAAATTGAATGATGATGAAGATGAACTCGTTGATAAATCACATTCTTGAATCAGTCATTTATCTGAACAAAGAAATAAATATACATGTACCATAATGATAAAGTTTTAAAACATTTTCCTAGCTATGCGATGATTGCTCTGTGGATTGAATTGACAAACTTCAACCATGTACCAAAAGCTCAACTAGAATTCTATTCGGGTCCTAACCTTATCTGTAAATCTTAAATGAAAGAAAGCCTCAAGCAATTATTGGCCACCAAGCAGAAGAATGCATTTACATGTAAGTTCAGAAGAACTAATCTTGACTTTTCTCAATATTTCTTTACCAGGTACCCGTCTAATCCCTGCTGATTTCCTAGCTCCAGTAGAGACTCATAATCCTGTACAGGGAGGTCTACATCATGAGGTAAGGGTCTAATCTACTACCGGTATGCATATATCGGCACATAAGAACCTTACTTTTTTTTCTTTTTTTTTTACACCTCTCCTGTAATAGTATATATTTTATATTTCATTTTTCGATCGTGTAAATTTAAATTATTAGAAATGTCAATAAGATTAGAGCTCTATTAGACGAACTAATGACAGTCAAAAGCCTAAATGAAATGAATTCATATTTCTATTTTCTTGATCTTAGATCCTATGAGCTAACTTCTGCAGACAGTCCAAACTTTGAGTGTAATGAATATATTAGGACAGGTCCCCAAGAGGTCAACTTACCTGGTGACATTTCCTCCCTGAGAAGTCCCCTGGAGGACTGCCTCCCTGGAAGACATCTCCCCCAGAATTTAAGCCTCCCAGATGACTGCTCCAAATGAGGACTGTTTCCCTGAAGAGCAGCTTCCTGGGGGACAACTCCCCTGAAGTCGTCGACACAGGGGAATTGCTCTATGTTGGAGTTATCCTCAAGACACTTGTCCTCCGAAGAAGTTGTCATCTAGAAGAGCTGTCCTGCTGGGAGCTGTCCTCTTGGAGATTTGTTCTCTGGGGAGTTGGCCTCAGAGACTTGTCCCCCCGGAGGAGGAGTCTTAAGGAGAGTATCCTTGGGGGGGGGGGAGTTCTCTGGGGTAGTTGTCCTCCACGGGACTTGCCTGTTTGCAACTTGACCATCATGGGGACTTGTCCTTTTGGGAGCAGTCCTCGGGGGACTTTTCAGTTGAGAGTAGTCCCTAAAGGAGTTGACCTTCAGGAGGGCTGTCCTAAGCTAGAACCAATTAATACAATTTTCTATTCTCTGAATCTTAGATCCTATTGGCTAACTTCTTGGCTCAGACAGAAGCTCTGATGACAGGCAAGACTAAAGAGGAAGCCGAGAAGGAGCTAGTAGCTTCTGGAATGTCAGCTGAGAATATCAAACTCATCCTTCCTCATAAGGTTGGTTTAATTTCCTTTATTAAATTCAGTGGTACAGAACCGTCTTGAAGGATTAAGCTATTATTCTTCTTCAAATTTGCACCAATTTACATTCATCATTCACTCCTACAATTTTTCAAAAAAGAAACCTTATATTTGTTCACTTTCCAGTTGTAAATTTTGAAATGTCAATGATATCTTTAACTTGGATAATTGTTTATCATTAACACATAATCTGAATGAAAAAAAAAAAATCAGATTTGTATGTGGATATCTTTGTTTGAACATACTAAATCTATCATATCTGAAAAACTTAGTGATTTGGGTGTGTTTATTTCAATGACATATTATGAGGAATTCACGTTTTTCCTTATTTGTTGTGTGGATTAATTCAATAAAATGTTGATATTTATGAAATTTAAAGGATATGTCTTTGGTAAGAAAGAATTTTGTGAATAGCTAGAACGTTGTTGGTGAAAATCAAATTGTTAACTGCTTTCTTAACATCGCCCAGCGGTAAGTGCTGCAATCATCCAATTTGACTAGATTTCCGTCCCACCATGCATTGTAATGAAAGAACCGTAAATGCGCGTATTGCTTTAATCAGGCTTTACCTCATATTTTAGATTTAGGGTTAGGATTGTGTTTAGGGTGTAGGTATAGCATTTAGTTCAGGGCTGAAGTTAGTCATCCAATTATTTTTAGGGATTGGTTGCAGAGCAATTGTCACCATAGCAAATGTATTAAAGTAAGTTGCTTAAAAGGAGCTAGTTCAAATCCTAAGTCTATAGAGCGTTCCCAGTGACGTCATCTTTTTGTTAGCAACGCGGCGGCCATCTTGGAAGGCATACAAATCGACTGACAGCATGGCTACGTATACGTATTGCTGCACTAAAGCCAGATTTGAAGTTACTCGAGAAACTATACTGTACTTCTACTAGGGATGGCCACACAACAGCAAAAAGCCACTAGAACGGTTTCCACTTCAATGTATGGATGTAGTCATCCATGCATTGACAATGCAAACAATGACCCATGCACTGCCTACTCAATAATACACAGGCAGAGGAATAGCAAAATTTTCAATAAAAAAACAGCTTTCGAAATTGTCATTTGGCCAGTGGTAAATATCAATCATTTTTATTCCTAATTGGTCAGTTTCTTCCTTAGAAAATACTTCAGCAGGTGATCAACTTTTCCTGTTGAAAAAATTGATATGAAAACAACTACAGCGTGTTCAAAGTGATGCTTGTGTGTGATGTGTGCTATGACTGGAATTTCTCATGATTGGAATAGATTCAGCTAAGGAAAAGTGGATATCTATAAAATGTAACTATTTTTGAACAAAAAATGTATTGGGGTAAAAAACAAAGAACAACGTTTACCACTGGCCATTTAAGTTTTAAAATTACTCTACCCTCTCCAACACTCAGCTCTGAGCCACACCACCATGAAATAGCCTATTGTCTAGGGTGTTCCTATTGAAACATGCCCTATGGAGTATTTTTCCACGGTGGTCATATTGGATCATATACGATAACATACCTGTCAAACCATCAGTTTTGTACTGCCATAACTTTTTGCATAATCTACTCATACGCCTCAATTATGTTACTATAATCTCATTTCATGTTGATACACACATAGAAAATGTTTGGTATGATTTGGTTGAATAAATCAAAGACAAAAGGACTATAAATTGAGCTTTTATTGCATTTTCTGGCTTTGTCTGAAACTTGCAAAAGTGTTCTAGCAGCTCATTGGTAATCTGAGACACTCTTTGGGTCATATCTTTGAAATGGAACATCCAATCGTGATAATTCAACTACCAAAATCTTTCTTTTAAAATGCTCTATCCAATAAGCCTAGCAAAAACAATTTAAAAATAACTTAAAATTTTAGTGGACATCCCTACTTCTACAGCAAAATCATGGGAAATTTCTGTTCACTTGTTGGTTGTGGAAACAGGGCAGGAAGAGACAAAAAATCTTTCTATCGGCTGCCTGCAGAAATTACGCGAGATCGAAGGAAAAAAACTCTGAACTTCTCATCGGTAGATCTAAGCCGAAACCGACCAGCCCCCGTCGCGAACCCGCGGCCTTCGGCGACGGGGCTGTGTATAGTTAGTGTAGACCCTACGATGAATGGCTTGCTGCAATCAATCGGAATTTCGAGCAATCAAAGAACATTCGGATGCGTGCTCAAATCATTTTATTTCAGGTAGGAAATCGACATGTCTGACATACTAATTGTGTCTTTATCACAGTGATGTATATTTATTTTTTATTTTTTTGTTGCGGTTTTGAGCTCGATCCGCTGAGTTATCTTTCCGACATGCTAGCTCGCACTGCACACTTCTTATTTCGTACGTACCGGGCACGGGCGGGGCGGGTGGTCACGGCGAAGACTACACTGGCCTCAGCCGCACTTCTGCACGCCGCAGTAGAATATCTCCTTCTCGTGTAATTGCTGCAGGCAGCCGAAAGAAAGATTTTTGTCTCTTCCTGCCCTGTTTCCACAACCAACAACTGAACAGAAATTTCCCATGATTTTGTTGTAGAATTACGATATCAATTAAGTACAGTTTCTTGAGTAACTTCAAACCTCCTTTAGTGCAGCAATACATATACGTAACCATGGTGGGCAGTAATAGCGTGCCCACCACAATGGCCGACAGGAAGATGATGACGTCACGTGAAATCGCTCTATTGGTTACTGAACAGATAGCACATACCATCTTGTCTAGTTGTTGGGCAAACTATGAATTAATATTTTAATCTTCTTTGTATTTTATCAGGTATTTGAAGGCAACCGTCCAACCAACTCCATCATGTTCCAGAAGCTAACTCCGTTCACACTCGGCATGCTTATTGCTATGTATGAACACAAGATCTTTACTCAGGGAATCATTTGGAATATCAACTCATACGACCAGTGGGGGTAAGTTCACAATTTGGAATATCAATGTATATCAATACAAGGGCATGTCAACAAGTATTAACCAATCACAGGTTATCTCTCATAAAGACAGAAATAGAAACAATTATAAATGTCAACATATATTTTAATTGTGCAAGCACTGCAAGGCCATTTTCCGATTTTTTTTTCTTACCGAGGTTGAACCCATTCCTGCCAATAATCATAAATAATTATCCCCATTACACAGGAACATGCATGAGTAAAGATGTTGAATCTTGATTGAGAAACCATTTTTCTCCCATTTTCTTGTCTGTAAACAGTGCAAATAAAGACCATAAGGTGAAATATTAAATTGTATAACTAGTGGGGGCGAGTTCAACTTGTACCATGTTACTTAAATGATTAGTGGTGTCAAATCCATCAATTGAAATATCAAGTTACATCACAAGTGGGGGTGAGTTCATCACTCCGAATGTTAATTAAAATTACCAGAGGGGGTAAAATCCACCATTTGCAATTGTTTTTGTTCCTTGTTTACAGAGTGGAGCTTGGTAAGCAACTTGCTAAGATCATCCAACCTGAACTGAAACATGCCAACCCCGTATCATCCCATGATCCTTCAACTAATGGCCTTATCAACTTCATCAAGACTCACAGGAAGTAAGGTCAAAGTTCACCAAACTGTCATGCAATGACATACTTACACATAGGTGCAATGTGCTCTGATAGAAATAAACCAAGTTTCTTTGCTTTAAGATTATATAAATTTACTTATATATCATCTTTATATCTGTATCTGCCAACTTAGCTTAGCTCCCTTTTAAGAATATAAATGTTGCATTTTCTTGAGTTTTATAAGTTCATATTTAGTTCAATTAAGTGAATTTTGCATTTTTATAGTTCATATCGATACTGGAGGACATATAATGTTGTTAATGATTATGTAGAGCATATGAGGGCTATACATGTAGTCCCAAGTTACTGTGAAAAACAATATATCTTATTGCGATACAAGAAAAAAAAAATTATGAACCATTTGATGGAAATGTCTAATCAATTGAAGTGGAATTTGGTTTAATATAACATAATGATGTGTTTTAGAATGAAATAAATGTTATGGTTGAAACTTTATTCAACTTGAGAGCAGAAAATTGCAAAACTGCCAAATATTTTCTTGGTTTTCAGAAGACTACAGAGCAATTTCAACTCCCATCTATAACGTGAATTAGATTCACCCCAGATGAAACTTAAGGTAAATTTCTATGCAATTCAAATAATTTTGAGAATAAAAAAACAAAATTATTATTTTTGATTCAGGTTAAAACCTTAGTATTTAATGTGCTTACATGTACATTGTACATGCACTTTTAGGTGAACATTATATGTAATGATGTATAATGTAACTAAGAGAATCAGTACTTTTATTTGATGTGTTTATTAAGTGCTCTCTTAAAGAGATCCTACACTTGTTCATAGAACATATCCAAATGTTATAAAAGAGATATAAGAGATATATATTTATGTTCAGAATTACTTGAGAACAACTGTTTTTGTAGACATTTTCAATTTTAAGGTGGTATTTAGTAGGGTTTTTATTTATATGTATAATTTGGTTTATTTATCCAATAGTTAATTCCTTTTTATTTTTCACGTATAAAACCCTTTCAGAAATATGTTAAAACATTTTATAGTGAAATTATATCTTTGTGTTGTTTTGTAAGAGATTGCATTGGTTCTGATCACTATGAATAAAATATTATTATGGTACAGTCAACCATTTATGAAATACATTAGGTGCTAGTTTAACCCGTTGTATACTGAGAACTTTTTACAAAGCCGAATGAATCATGATTGTCAGGCATACTTGCAAGAAATTCTGTTCATTTAAAGAGCTGGGGTCTTCAGATTTCGTGGGGAGTGTATCATAATTTGCTGATCCCAGAATTTGTGAAAAGCACATGAAATACCTGTCTTGAAGCTAAATTTCTTGACCACAGCAAAACAATGTGTCCCACCTTGGACAGCTTCGGGCATCATCGGGCCAAGGAAAGGGAGATTTAACGACTTTATCAGATGAAGCGATGGGTGGAATAAACAAGGCATTACATAAGACTGGCAGTGGTCAGATGATGCAAAACAGCTGTTACGGGGTAAACATCCATGGTGTCAAATTACCCATGGGAGCTCCCGACCTACTGTCTTTAAAGGTGAAACAAAGACATCTTTAGATAGATCAATGTCAGATAATTTAAATCATTTAAGGTCTTTATGCGGGCTTAGTATACAACGGGTTAATTCCAATTCATATATTTTGTGTGTCAAACAAAATCTATATTTTCTATAAATTGAAAGTTATATTGTTATGAAGATAGATTAGGACTTGTAAAACTAGATGTATATTGCTTCACTATGAAAATTGAGCTCCACAGAGTTTTATAGTGCAGTGTAGTATACAATGAAATTGAGGGGTCAAAACATTTGACAATCATATATTACTGTTAAAAAAGCATTTGATGTTTACTTTGGTTGTTGATTTTATTATACAAAACCCCACTCCATTCATGTTAAGTGTCTGATAATGCTGTGCTTCCTTTACATAGGTATATGGAAAATAAAATAACAATTTGGAATAATGAATGTACATAATATGCACATTTTCCATATGTGAGCTTAGCTTATAAAGTAGCTAGCAATACAGTACTTATAATTTGTGGATAAAATTGATGCCGGCGTGTATGTATAGAAAATGCAACAAGTAAAATAACATTGTTAAAGTCTACAGTTTATACAAAGAGGTGTTCTTAATGTCTGAAAAATATATTGCACAATTTAATTGAATTAAACATATCAATGACAAGTGATTACTATATTTGTAATTGTAATATGCAGGATCATGTCATACCGCGTCGTACCAAAAGACGTTAAAAAATGGTAGTTGCTGCTTCCCTGTTTGGCGTTCAACAAGAAGGGCATAGTAACGTTCATCTGGAGCTGCTCAGCGGCTGCCGGGCCCACGAGAAAAGGGGCAAAACAAATATCCGTTTCGGACAATAAAATTTGGAGCATTTTCATTTTGGAGCATGTTTAGGATTATTCACCTTTTCACCTCACTAAGTAGAGATTATGTGAATTATTACAAGCTGTTCTTCATCCATAAATGTTTTGCACCATACCTCTTCAATAAAACTAGTTTTCAATGAATATGGACCTTTTTTGGGCCGTCTTTTCTAGATAGTTATGTAGGTGTGTTTGTTGTTGTTTTAGTTTGATGGTAGCTCTGGAGGAAATGGGAATATTTCTTCATTTAACAAAAGGAACAGAGTAAATAACACAAAGAAAACAAGATTTAATTGTAAGATTTTTATTGTATTATGCATTTAGTACCACTACAGTAGAAGACCTCCATTATGGGGAATCATCCTTGCAATATAAAAATTGAAAAGAAAGAAAAAACAATGAAATTTATAAAAAGTGACATTTAAACATGTAAGCCATTCCTCCTCATTCTTGTTAAAGACTGTACAACATATATTGATTCATAGCATAAGTGTATGGTTACAGAGAAAATTAGAGAGGGATGGAGAAATGGAGAAAGGAGAAAGGAAGGGTGGAAGAGACGGAACAAAGAAACATGGGAAGGAGGAAAAGAAAGAGGCGATGTAGAGGCAGAAAGGAGAAAGAGAGAAAGAGGAAGGAGAGAGGGGAAGAAAGAGAGAGGAAGGAGAGAGGGGAAGAAAGAGAGGGAAAGGAGAGAGAGATGAGAGAGAGAGGGGAAGAGGGGAAGGAGAGAGGGGAAGGAGAGAGGGGAAGAAAAAGAGAGGGGAAGGAGAGAGAGAGAGAGAGCACGAAGGAAAATAACGTTGAACCATATAAATAGGTGATGAATCACAAAGAGAATAAACGAATTTGACCACCAAGAACTACATTTTCATTTTGTAGAAAAATGCATCTATTAAAATCATTCCAGACCTGTAATTATCTTTAAATCATTATTATTTTTGATAACCAAGATTCGAATATTCCAAATACAATCCAACCCTGTTATAACAAGGAAATTCTCCTGGTCCCATTTCCAACACATGCATTGATTTCTATGTGCCTGTGTGTTAGTATTACAAGATTTCAACAAAACAAAGTAATGGCACTGTTTTAATCCCTTGTATAACAGGAATAGACTGTAAATGTGTTTAACATCCTTTTGTTCTCAAACAATATAATGTTTTAAAATTGGACATAAGATGTATAGATTGAATATGAATATTCATCAGAATGAAAACAATGATTTGATTTCAAATATTATTCATAGATCTGTATGACTGCATGAGCAATGTACAGTTCGTGCAAAGTGTATTTCGTATGTCTAAATATACTATAATCTTCCAAATAGCTTTGAAATTTAACTCCGACTCTTCATTAACTCCCATTTACATTTTAATTCACTGAACCTGGCCAATATTAATTTAGCATCATGTCAAAATCAAATCCTTTTTGATCTGTTTTTTTCATTTTTGATAAAATGACTTGATTAAATAAATTGTTTTGGCTTTAGGTTGTATAGCCCACACATACAATGTATAACAAACACATCATTTTTTTTGTTCTGCTTCAATGTAATGCAATGATATCAACATTCTTACTTGAATGTCTGCCAAAACAATGCAAAACTAGAATTATATTCAGTTCAATACCTAAACACGACTTCTATAAAAAATAAGACTTTAAGTCACTGCAATAACACTATCTACCACTAAACAATGTTTTATCTGTTTATAAGACCAATCACCCATAAATATATGTTGTTCTGTTAGTTGGGGCTCTTCTGCTGGTAAACTTATCAAAATTACTCATTTAAAGAGATATTGCAGTTTAAACGGAATCAGAATAAAATGAAAGTTGATTTTGAAATGAACATACCAATATACTGTGTACATATAAATATATGTATTTTTATTAAAATCTGACAATGTTTGAAATTTATATATATATAATATTATATATATATATTATATATATATATATATATATATATAATATGTATAATATATATTTTTTTTTTTTGGGGGGGGGGGGAGGGGTAGAGTGATCGGTCCTTTTTCATACTACCTACTTTTTATGTCAGTCAGATAATATATAACACCTGATGAACATTTTTTCACATGTCGATACGTGTGATATTACAATAATCAATTAAAAATAAAATGCAGCATACAAAAATTGTTGATAATCATACATGTAATTGTCACATGTATCTCTACATACATGTATGTGCAGAGCTGGAGTCAGGTGAATGCACTATTCCCCACAAATTTGAGGACATATGTGTAAACAAAGTTGTAGTGTTTAAACTTGGTACCATAATCAAAATGAGTAAACATTCAAAGAAATTCAAATTTTGGAAATAAGAAAACATCTCCATATAGGATGCATTGACAATCTTTTCCTGAAATAGATTTGAAGGAAACAAACTTTACAGATTCCTCCTTTTCATGCACATATTTTGGAGTGTGAGCATGCTAATTGAACCTTATAAATAGGGTTTGAATATAATCTTAGTCTAAACAATATGTAAAATAACAATGGGTAAATAAACTATGTGCCAATAAGCAGTGCTTTACATAATTAGTTTATATTTCCTCTGAATAACTTTTTAAATGTAAATCAATCATCATAAAGAGTAAATATGGTGTGCAAATACATGTAACAAATGACAATTGAGAGTACACTGCTCCTTAAGAACAAAAAATTCAGGACTAAGAATAAATAATAAACTTTTTTTTTATGATGAATGTAACTGTAACTGAAGCTTTATATTCCAAGTATTTCTGTTTCTAAAATAAAGTCTGAAAGTAAAGTGAATATACATGTATATTATATGATATGGTATGCCAATAGTTACAAAATCGATATAATTAGGGCTGCACATAATTTAGAAATTATCAAATCACATGGATGAAAGAAGTAGTATACATTGCTTTAAATGCATTAAACATAATATAGAGCTCTGTTAGTATTTACAAAATTGTTTTTTTCTTCATTACATATATACATATAGAAAAAGAAGCATATCATTATCAGAATATGATGCAACTAGTTTAATTTTTATTTATGACTGTATTAAACAAGAAGCATTGAAATAAGTCAACAAAATTAAAGATTCTATTGATTGTGATAATGTTATCTTGGAAATATTCGCGGTACATTTATTTTCGCGGATATCCCACAAAGATCGGCAGGTGCGAAGTAAAAAACCCACGAATAAATGAGCATGCTTTTTTATGTATGTATTGGGAGCTTTCAAACATGCAGCGCGAATTCAAGAACCTGTGAACATTCTTTGAGGCCGCTCAGGGTGAAAATAACAGAGAATATAGTAATTGGGAGAATTACAAACAATTGAAAATGGAGTCTTATTGGGAGGAGTTCATTCCAATTGGTAATTTGACAATGCTCGATGACCCTACATTACAAACGGTTAAATGATTATAACACGAGCATATAATTGTTCTTTCAAAGGCCCATATTAAATAATGTCCGACAGCCCAGACCAGAAACTTACTTGAAATGAAATCATCTTGGTTGACAAGGGCAGCCATTTTAGAATTGTAGAACAAACCAACATTGTCGTCTTGTGACTCAATTTTTTTTCCGTTAGAACATTCCATCCCAGAGGGTGATTGTTCAGAATATAATTACAAATATTTCTACCTTGAAACTAATACTGCTCAAGCTTTCTTGATTTCCTATTTGAGGATTAATTGGGATAAGACAGATTTTAAGATGCTTTAAAACTTGGGAGTGCAAACACACTATGACGTATTAACTAGTCAATTTATACCAGCCACACACTGCCAAACCTGTCAACCTTTTCCTAATTTAAAAGATACAATACGCATTTTATTATCCAAAATTTATCTGGGTGAGAAAAATATATCCACGTGTATAGATCCAAAGTAAATATAATCATATTGGATTAAGTATATTGGATTTTGTTAAACTATAGGATAGCATACGTACAAAATTATCATTTGAACTTTGCTCAATAAAAACAATCAATTTTACACATATAAAAATATCGTAATTAAGAAGTTTACTACCGTAAATTCAATAAAGCTAAATGTACATGACATACATGCACACAAAAATTTAGATGACAATATCACTCTTCTTTTTATTACATATAGATAGTTTATGAAAACTATACGATATGTCTGCCTGTAGTGTCACTGTAATTCTTTCTTTCATGTCAAAAAGAGAAAACAGTAACCATTAGAAGAAGTATTCTGCTTTCTTTCGTAAGTTATTTCACATTTATCAAATTCTGGGTTTCTTTCTTAAAACCAATTGTTATTTCTAATTTTTAAAAAATATATGTCAAAATATCCATGGTTGTAAAATATCATATCATGGAAAACTTATATTGCCCATGCTAAGTGCAATATAACAAATAAACAATTTAGAATGAGAGTAACAATGTGTTTAACAATGTGTTTAACAATATGTGAACTTAGCATTATGAATGGTAATTCAGAAGTTTACAGCATTAAATTTCAATCTCAGTTATTTCTTAAAAGTAAGTCTGAGTACATGTATGTTCTTTGCTTTCACTACTTTAGTCTCTAAGTAGAAATCTCAAATCACCAAAAGTTGGTGCTGAAAATCAAATCAGTTCACTGGAATGATCGAGTGCATGTTACAATTTCAGCATTCAAAATCATTTTTCGTTTATTATAGCAAATTGTAATAAAGCACGTTAATCTTATACTGAGGTAAAAAGTGCCAAAAACGCTTCACTGTGACAAGTCTGTTTCTATGAATGTTTAGAAAAGAATGGGAGAAATTCTTATTACTTCTTGGTAGCTATTCAATAATCAATGTTTGTAGCATTGAATCAAAATTTAAAGCTCAGTAATCTACATTCATATATATGTATCAAGAGTTTGATTCCAAAAGATGCTAAATCCACTTTTGATGACAATTGAGTTAATATGCAGTGACATCTGACCATTGCTTGTACCTGCCTCGGAATAAAAATAGAAACTTCAACTTTTGAGAGCAATTATTACAAAATCATAATGCCCCTTTTAATATCACTTTTCCATAGACATCATTATAAAATTTGGCAAACAAATACTTTTTATATCAGAAGTTACAAAAGTTGATTTAGCCCCCTTTGCAATCGAACTCTTCTCACATTGTTTCCATAGATATTGTTTCCATTCATGCGACAAATGTATTCCATGAAACACTATATCAGAATATAAAATGTACACACTATTATGTAGTTTGCTGATTTACAGTTAATAATATTCACATAGAGGATGATTCATTTTGTCCTAATTAACCAAGAAAGAAGCTCATTAGGCAAGAAGGATCCTATCCTTTGTTCATCATCTCAAATCAGCATAGCAATCTAAACTGTCTAATAGACCTTATGCACTGACATCATCGCACCACCATCTTAGAGGCTAAGGTCATTGATTGCACGCATTTAAGATCTGCAGCTGGCACATCTCTGACAACTCAGTTTACACGTATTCCTATATCCTCTGCTGGAGGGCGCTATTACAATATGACATCATATGCATAAGGTCTATATGAAGTTTTATGACATTGTTGAGAGTGCTATTTATACCAGTCTCATTGTCAGAGTGATTTCATTAATGAATATCTGACTACTTAACAGACCTGTTTACTACAATGTATCTTGTATTCAAATTACTGAGTTATTCTACTTAAAACTACTGAAATTTAATTTAATACACATTCTATAATGAATTAGCAAGTCTATGGGAGGGATACATATTGCATACACTAGCTGTTGCTATATCAGACCAACATCTGACAAGCTTACAAAGTATCAGGGGCACCTCTTAGGAAGTACATGTATATATAAACATTGGATACATGAATAGAATAGTTTGTTAACTTGGGGGATTATACAAACAACCCCCAGCATGTAACATGCAAATTATTGTGAGAGATCATTCATAAGCTTGATTTTATTCCACGATGATATTCCTTTCATGAATTCAAGATTAGAAATGTCAATTGTTCCAGGACTCCTTCAAACAGGAGGATATAAATCATGGTGAAAGTGACCTTCATACTCAGGTTGGTTTCCTGACCTGACCTGATGAGGTCAATGACCTGACCTGAAGAGGTCAATGAACTGTCAGCGGCTTTCATTCATTCTCAATATTGCTGACTTTCATGCTGCCGTAGTAACAAGATCTCATAAAGTTCAAGATGGAGACGATAAAGGCACCTACAAAAATAATTCAGATCAATCAAAACACATGAGTTAAACAAATTAAAATTTACATGACACAAAAAGTTGGGCAATTACATTTAAGAAGAGATAATGGCTCATTGATTGGGGTTCCGGGTTTGAAACCAAACTGATGCACTCTTGCCCTTTGTTAATGCTTTAATCCTTCAGCAGTAGAAAGTTTCATGGTGCACCTCAACAAAGAATACTTGGTGTACTGTGAAACCTTTTACTGCTTATTGTTCTACCACCAGCGAACTTTCAATGAGCATTAATCCTTGTTAATAGGGTAGGATTATGTGTCTCCCATGTCTTTAATTGCTTTCTTTGCAGACAGGTAAGCAATGGAGAAATAAATGATGATTTCGTTACTCATTTTTCTCATAAACAGCTCTTCTTTCATGAAAATACACTTTAAAAACAGAAAATACACAAGGCCTCAAAGTTTTAAAACCCTATATAAGCTGAAATATTTGAAAGGGTTTTCCTGGTTCTGTTCAGGAAAAATTTATCTTCAATATAGGGCTATTTTTTTATGAAAACATCACAAAATGGCAAAATTAGTCCCCCATGAATTTCTCCACCTCGTCCAAAATCACAAAAATATCTGTACATGAAAATTTGGCAAACACAGTTACATGTACAGCTCTCAACTAAGATTTGAAACTTTCCAAGGATTTTGCAGTTTACACATTATTCAATTAACTATGAGCTGTAGCTGAGAAAAAAAATTCCTCCCAAAATTAATCTGGTCCTTAAGAGACTCCAGCACTTATCAGGGTGATGAAATTTGAGAGCAAGATGGTGTACAACATTGTTGTCGAAAGTTATTTTAAAAAAGTTATGAGGAAGTATTGCACGTCATATTTCAGTACAAGGGGGAAAAAAACTTGGCAGTGGGGGATATAGACCCTGGCATTACCAGTGCGGCAGAGGGGTTAGGGCAGGGTGACACGTAAAGAGATATGATTAGAAGTATTTTAAAGCTGGTAGTATCATAAAATATATGTGAAATCAAGAGCTATTCCTATCCAGAATTTCAGGTGAATTTCTAAAGATGGCTTCCCCTGCATACTGTGTGTATTGGACCTTTGTGTTTCACCAGAAAATTTTTTTTGAAGATTTTTGAAGATTGTCGCGGAGACATCTCTGCGAAGTGAGATACCACCCTAAACATCAATGAAAAACGCACATCAATGCAATAATAAGAAGACTTTTACATACCGATCCAAACAAAGTATATGCCTCCTTGATCATGAGCCAATGTCATTGTTCCAATCTGTACAGAATAAGAAGCAAGAGATATTCAAACACAATAGTTAAAAGCTCTTTACTGTGACTCCCAAGTCCTGAAGTCTAAACTGCAGTCTAAACAAGAGTTAAGGTTCTATCACACAATCAGATCCCACAATTTCAAAGTGATTTTATTGTGTGATCCTATTGTCTAATCAAATCTGAACTGGGCCCTGCTGCATACAGAGTTGCTATTATAGTTACTTTGCCATCAAAGGTAACTTTCATGACAATGTTGCTCAACAGCTAATCACATTGCAGCATGTCACGAAAGTAACTATTGATGGCAGAGTTAATTTTATAGTAGCTCTTTATGCAACTGCCTCTCGAATTTATTTCTAAACCACAGTTTGAGAGTTTGAGATCAGCTACATAATAAGCATAAGGTATTCAGAGCCAATAAGAACTTGACAGCATCTCCTAGTGTATAAGATTAGTTTTATAATCTGATTATAAACAAAACAGAAGTCTAAGCAAATCTTGGAACCAGTAGGATTTGAACCTGCAATCTGAGCAGTGACTATACCATCAGATTCTCTCTGATCCATGGATTAGGTAAGATTAATTAGAGCGACCCAATATAGTGCCAGTAGGTTAGATTACCCAACATGCATCGTGATATCCTTGACAACTCAACTTCCGGCTAGCTGTGCACATGTGTATTTAATAATGATGTACGCATAGGTCTACTAGTAATCGAGCAAATTAGTCGATAATCGGGAACGAGACATTCTGCATTCGGCCTGCATTGAGAGGAATTGGTTTAGTTGAATTTTCTCTTTTTTCGATCGGCCTATCAAAAACATATGTATGACATATATAAGAAATTCAGCGCACCTTAGGACTCCGGTAATGGTTTAATTTTAAGGTAAAAGAAACTAGGAATTTTAGCCCATGGCGGTTGCTCATGTTGTTTTACCTAGTGGAAGTAGAGCTGTCAAGGATTTGACCTTTGATCAGTGTAATTTGGCGATAATATCGATATTATTGAACAAAATTGATCAATTTTTGTATTGCAAGTAGCCCCAATTAGGAACAAAAACCTCAATTCTCCTATTTGTAACTTATCAATATTCACAGTTCCCAGTAAGAGAATAAGCTATTTATATAATCGACTTCATGCTTAAAAGTGCCATCCCATGACGAAGTTGTATTATCAGGAAGAAACATAATGTACAAGTCACATCATATGATTTTTACCATATACTTCAAATTATTTTACCTACTTGGTATAGTGGAAAAGAATAATTTGACCAATGAGCAGCTTGTGGCAATAATTGAAAATTCTATCACACTGTTAGAATAGCCAATAAACTAATGAGGAAAATAATTCTGAACTTTTTTTTTTGGGGGGGGGGATCTTGGGTGGGGAGGGGTTTGGGGAGGAAAAATTGTACTTATTTCAAGACAATTTTCAGAAATACTCACCGTGACTCCAATGCCTGCTGCCAGAAAGACGATGCCCAAGACTGAATAGACAATGCAACGATTCTTAGCATAGCTGGGTCCAACTGATGAACTGTGTAGATAACAATCAGATTTCATATTATAAATATTGCAAAGTGCAAATAATAGCTCCAGTCTATCAAAAATCAATTGTTGATAGCAGGTCATGCCAGCAGCCAGCCCCTATAAGCCAATTGCAATAACTTGTTATAAACAGTGACATATTGTTGATGTTCAATGTATTACTTCTGATTAAATATTAATCTGAAGGCACAGATTTTTGTTCTCCCCAAACAGGACTTGTCTAATGAGTCCCAAACAGGCAAGGCAAATCTCTTTTAATATACCGGGTGAGTCAGAAAAACTAGACACCTAGAAAAATGCTAATAAAAAGAAAACAAATTAATAAACCCCAAATTATTCTACATATTCTGAAAGAGTAACTTTTCCTGCATCTTTTGGTACCAATTTTGTGTGTTATATCTTTACGCTTCGATGAACGCGACGCATTGTTTACGAACATGTCAATTTCGAATTGTGCAAGAATGGGAGTAAAATCATAACAACAAAAAGACTTCATCCTGATTAAAATAGCATAAGTTTTTAACGAAAATGTCTTGCGCTTAATAACTTGGCAGGGTTGTTGTTACACATATTGACTACATTTTGTATGAAAATTAGATTGATTTGTCAAGTAATCCACGAATGAGTACACATCAAAGAATAAATTGCCACTGACAGACCTAAAATTTCCAAGCGTAAAGGTATAACACACACATGTAGTCTCGATCGGAGAATTACGTAGTAAAATAATAATATATATGTTATTGTTTGTGCTTTGTATCTGATGAAAAGGCACTTTATAAAATCAATATGTTACCATATATGATCTGAGACTAATTTATTGTGCAAGGCAGGTACATAAATGTTAGACTTACACTTTTCGGCAGTACGGACATCTGGCCAAGGCATAGTGATGAGGGAACTGCACAAAAATACAAAATATATCTTCTTTCATTAGAAATTATTGTTTACATATTATGGATTCAGCACATTTCAGCATAATAAATCACACTACATGTTTATATTATTTAATTTACATTTACAATGTATATCAAGATAAGTTTTCCTGCAAAACTTTGTTCCATTAAGACTATACTGCCATTACAGGGAAATCAATGTCCTTACACATTGTATAATGTTGGTAATATTTACCATAATGGCAAATACATGTAGCTTTACCAAATTTGATTTACTAGGTTAATCAAATAGCTAAATATCTCATATTTAAAGCGCACAACCTTATTTCTAAAAGAAAATACCATTATTACCAATGTCCATCACATGTAACGATTAGTGGACATGAGTAGTGGAGGTACACCTAAGCTTGAATTATATTAATTACATTTGTCTCTATGAAACTATGAAAGATGCAACATGACCATTGCACCAAATTTACACAATGAATCTTTGCAAAAATTTGAACAGATCTAGTAGCATTCTCTACTGAAATTGATACTATTTTCTTGAAAAAAGGCATCCACAAAATATAATTTCATAAATTTAGCTAATTCACATATATATTTTAGAAGTTGTAACAACATCACCCTGAAATTGTCATCTTGGTCCGAGCATGAGAAGTTTTTGCTGGGACCATGGCATTTATTATAAAACAGTGTTAAACAGTACTTATTAATATTATGCACATTTATCTTAATATCTCGTTTTCAAGTGATGTGAATTTTATAGTCTTTCATTCTCTCTCAAATAAAATCCAAAATTATAAAGATTATATTTTATGATTTACCCAAACTATACCCCAGCTTTAACTTCAAAGAATCATTGAACTTACCCTGAACCACTGATTGCAGTGTGCACAGACAACCCTGTAGCCTGATATGGTAGTAAGAGTTGATTGGGCACTCGTATTTGAAGGAAACATCGCAGACTGAAGGTTGATGATACGTTTGCTGTAGAAACACAATGGAAAACAAGAATTAGCAATGTGAGGTCGGAAAGGTGAAAAGAAATAGAAAGGTAGAGAGATAGTGTAGAAGGGGAAAGGAGGAATATATGATATAGGAACGGATAAAGTACATAAAGGGAAGAGAGAGAGAGAGAGAGATAGAGAGAGACGGGAGAAGAGAGTGGAAAAAGAGATGGAAAGAGAAAAGTGGATGAAGGAGAGAGGGAGGGAGGGAGGAGAGATGGATAGAGAGAAAGAAGGGAAGGAGGGAGGGAGAGAAAGATGGTGAGAGGAGAAACGGGAGGACAGTGGAGGAAGGTGGGAGGGGGAGATAGAGAATATAGGGAAGAAGAGTAAACAAAGGAGGGAGGGAAATATGGAGAGAGAAGATATGGAAAAAGATTGAATGAAAGAGGGAGGAGAGATAGTGATAGGAGAAAAGGAAGGAAAGTGGAGGAAGGAGGGATAGAGAGATAGAGAGAGGAGAAAGGAATAAGGGAGAGATAGAGAGATGAGAAAGGGAAGGAGGGAGGAGGGCGGGGGAGATAGAGAGAAGAGAAAGGGAAGGAGGAAGCAGGGAGAAATAGGAGGGAGAGAGATATAGAGAGAGGAGAAAGGGAAGGAGAGTGGAGGAGGGAGGGAGAGATACTGTATAAGCCAATATTTCCGCGTACAGATATTTTCGCGATTTTTGACCAGTTGGGGAAATTCGCGGGAGCAAAATTTCGCGATTTTGGTGATGATTTCATTACCATAAATAGCCTTGTAATGAAGTGGAAATTTTCGCGATGACCGACTCGCGAAATTCGCGAAAATAACCACTTATACAGTACATGTAAAGAGAGGAGAAAGGGAAGGAGGAAGGAGGGAGGGAGAGATAGAGAGAGGAGGAATCAGAGGAGAGTGGAGGAAGGAGGGAGGGAGAGATGAGGAGAGGAGAAAGGGAGAGTGGAGAGGGAGAGATGGAGAGAAAAAGATAAATGGAAGGAAAGTGGAGGAGGGAGGCAGGGAGTGATAGAGAGACAAGAAAGGGGAGTGTCAATGAATGAATTCAAGTGATATAATGCATTTTATTTCAGGAAGATGAGAAATTAATCATTTCCCAAGCTCCAAACTAGCTTCTTGGAATCATTATCATTAAAATTTGTAACAAAGAGAGAGGTGATGATTTAATAGTGCTTCATGATAGCTACATGTACATGTACATGTAAGTCTAAAAGTGCTTCATGTATAAATCTTCTCAAAGGTTCTCAATAAACAAGAATAAACATTTTCATTTTAATCTCACATTTCAGAGTACTGTTGATGATTGTATATTTATCATGAAGAGTACATGTAGAAAATGAAGGGGAAAACAACATTATTTGTCTGACACTACATCCTGATTCTTTGAATGTATGTCAATATTTATCATGATATTGCAAGATAATAATTAATGACCTTTCTGCAATCCTATCATAAATAGATCAGTGTGCAAATACTAAAGATGACAACCACCAAAATAAAAAATTCCACCTATCATTGTGATTATATTGTGTTCATTTTCAATTGTGAACTGATACACACAGGTACATGTACAATGACTGTACTTTGACCTCTACTGTTGAAACACACAGTCATAGACTGTCTGATCCTATTTTGTAAGACGTTAACATGTACATGTATGTGTACATGTAGTCTACACGTTCAATCCACAAGCTCTCTAAAAAGCAATGGTATTCACGTGTGAATTAAAATATTTAAATTGTAATTTATTTCAAATTGTTTTAAGGACTGTGAACCATAGGATATCCTTTACAATGTACATAGTATTATGAATTCACAGGTGACAAAACAAAACAATATTGAAATTAGATTATTTCATCATGATTATATTTTCTGTCAAATTCTTAAACAATTGTATCAGGGGCTGTTATATCAAGCAGTACCGTACATGTAAAGTTGTGAAATGTAAAACTTTACAACTGATTTGAATACTATCCAAATGGGATTCCTAAATTCTTCCTGAGATGTGTAGCTAATTTCCAATAATTATAAGAAAGTGCTTGTCTCCAAAAATGTTTGTGAAATATTTAGATTCCATTTGAAAATCCCATTTGACCCATCATAAAATGACCAACCTCCGAATCATAAATTTCCAAGGTCATATGATTTGCAATCAATTCAAATTCAGAATTGAAATAAGACTTGTGTCTAAAAAAAAAAAAAAAACAGTTGTCATAAGATCTAGAATATAGACATGTGAATAAATTTAGGCCTTGGGCTACAGAATACATCATAGTGTGACATCATCAAAAATACTGTATGTTTATTACATTGCAGTTTAAAGGGATGCAGTAACATTGAATGATATTCAAATTGCAATTTATTGGATTTAGCTCATTTTGCCAACATGATTGTGAACACATGGGTCAGTCTGGTATTCCTTAAAAATTGCAGTCTACCACATGTACTTGCATGCTTTACTTTCGAGATATATACTCAAATTTTGAAACCCATTCCAGGACGCGAATGAAAATCATGTGCGTTTAAACGCACATGGTTTTCACCGCATTTCCTGTCGTGAAGTCCCCGTGCCTACCAGGCTGCTAAGCTTGCAACAGAGCGGTATAAATTAATCATGCGCGGCCGTATCCTTAGCTTTGTTTGAAAATTCACTGTTTTAAGATATGACTTGTATTTGATCTGAAACTTTAAGTAGTTTGTTTTTATGGTCAGAGCAATAGAATATTATTCATTTGATCTATTTTGCACTTGTTTTGTGAAGTCATTAAATCACTTTAATCAGGGTTTAAACAACTGGTACATTTGAATCTCCATTTATAATATTTTCATGGGGAAACACCTGTAGTGATAATTTCACAAAAATTTCCAGATTCCTAGGAAAAATCCCCTTTCTCTATTTTTTATGACAATACTCTCAGATCCTGTGTGTCACGTACATGTATGACTTTCCTGTTTGAAACCTTTACTCTGAACAAAACCAATCACTTTTTATTCATCCCTCGGCTTCCCTTTTCACATCTTCCTATTAAGAAGAATATTGTACTACATGAATGAATGTATGATTACTGCAAAGGTTTATAGAAACTATTATTTTACAGTAAATACAGTACATGGATTGTTAAGCAAATACATGGGCAATTCCATGGTCAGTCACATTACACTTTTATGTGTCCAAGTCTATAAGGTCATGTGTTATGAACTCGCCACCCAAATAGGGTGGTGCTGTTACGTTTTTTGCTATTTTTCAGCATTAATTTGTTGATATTTTCCAAAGTAAGAAAGTTCATGTAACATATTTGATCTCATTTTGAGGCTATGTTACTGTGCTAGCTCCCTGTGAAGTTTCATTGTTCTAGGTCACATTCTGGTGGAGTTACAATGGTTTAAGTTTAGGACAGTAGGGGTGGTGCCGGAAGTGGCGCCGCCTGTACAAAGTCAATGGGAAATTTCACATTTTGTGGTTGGTTTGGGGAATTTCTCTGCCAAATTTTGGCTTATGACTGTAAATTTGGTACCAAACTAAAGCTTATAAACTGCTTTATACCATAAAATCACTGAACAATAGGTTTGATGTCACAATAGCACCCAGGAAGACCCAACAATCATTATTTGACTAAAAAAAGCATTGCCTCCTGTACAAAGTCATTAGGAATGAGAGATATTGCAGTACCGTTGGGGAAACTGCAATATCACTGCCAAATTTTAGCCTATTTTTGTAAATCTTGCACCAAATTGAAGCTTATAAACTGCTTTATACCATCATATCACTTAAACAATGTGTTTGATGGTGCAACAGTACTTGGCAGGACTCAACCCCCTCATGAATTTGAAAAAATCTGTATTTTCCGGGCAAAATTTTGGATCTTTATATTTTTCATTCTAAAATTGTAAACCAGATGACTTGATCATAAAAAAATGAAAATTAATAAAAAATCTGTATTTCCAGAAATTTTTCAGAAAAACTTTTTTATCTTGCACCTGGTATAATTTTTCAATGCAGATTTAGATTCCTTGATGAATTTCCTTTCAGAAAATGTATAGCTTTGATATAGTAGGGTGTATACTTTTCGAGATACAGGTCTTTGAAGTGAAAAAGGTTCTGTTTGTAGTCAAATTAGCATGTAACGCAAAAGGCGGCGAACTTATAACACACGGCCATAAGTATAACTTCAAGTGATACCAGTCTTACAAGAATGAGCCTTTCTGTAAAATTTACAGAAATTTTGATATAAACTTGACAACCATAGCTTTAAAAATAACACTACATGTATACGAAATGTTACAGGTTTGTACTGTGAACGTCACAACAGGGTAAAAATTGGTCGATGGCATTACACAAACAGGACAAGAAAAAAAAATCCACTTCTAACAATTCCTTATTTTCTTCATATGTAATTTGCCATTAATATTACTAGTACTTGTACCACATGATCTATAGAAGTCTCAAGTAAGCTATTTATAATTATAAAAGCAACTTTTAATAAAGGACCCTTTGCAGATAGAATAATGTTGGTCGGTCGCATTACACTTGTCCGGTGTGACTTTTTGTTGTTGTTCTGTTACCCCTTTGTAACAAAAAAAAAATCATTATTATGACCACTCAAGTACAAAATTATGGGACTAGATCTAGTTTCACTTTCAAATTAACAAAAAGCCATTTTCATTGACTAAATATATGTTGTATGCTCAGAGCAGGTTTATGGCACATACGTGTATATTGAATTCCTGACGTTGTAAAAATAACAATTCGGCATCTATATTTAGATCATATGCAAAAGGGTGCTACATGTACTTTAACCCAAAGTCTAAAAGGAAACTACACTTATACATGAACTATCAGCATAACATGGCATTTATGGGCTTTACGGTTTTATGTATTTATCACAGTCACATGACAGAAATGGCAGTCTGAACTGAATTGTAAATAGAATCCATGCTAAATCTCAACATTAAGAAACATAGGCCCATATTCTCAAAAGCTGCATAACTCTAGCCTAGCTTAAATCTGTGGTTTAACCATGGCTTGCAAAGTGGGACTCAATTTGTCTATGTTGCATGTTCCTAACACCTTTACTAAATTCTGGAATCATGTTTTAATTCTAAGGGAAACTTTTGGACTTATCATTCCCAAGCAGTTTTAAATAGTTTCACTACCCAAAATTATGAAGAATATCGAACATCTACTTTTCAGGATCGAGTCTTACTTTGCTTGCCATAGTAAAACCACTGATTTAAGCTGCCTAGGCTTAAAGTTACATGTAGGCAGCTTTTGAGAATACGGGCCATGCAGTACCAACAAGAAGTACAGTCTTCTTTACTATGAGATGGGGGAAGTGTGTACTTACAAGCAAACATGAAACACTTTCTGCTGACATGTCCATGTACATGGCATATGAAGAAAACAATGGGTGAACAGTTGATAATAAGTTTCAACATACATGTAGCATTTGTCAGATCAACTACACTTCACACAAAATTTAATGTTTTCAAGATTTTGTAAATGGTTCACTTACCAGTTAGACCTTGGGCATGCAATACGCTTTGATGATGCCTTGCAGATAAGAAGGCAGTTACATGGGCACCTCACATACTTCTTCCCTTGTGGCGCTTCCTTGATCGGCTGTGAATACATCATTCAATTTTATACAAGTTAATTATTTTAACTTTGTAATTTCATTGAAAAATTAGTTGAATTTTTACTGAGCTGAAATATTAGCACAATATTCCATTCACTTTTTTCCTAAATATAACCATCTAATATCGAATATAAAGGAAATGTGAATTAAAGCAATAAATCTATTAGCTTTGATGGAATAACTTAAAACAAATTCTATACTACTGTTGATTTTAATATTTTTGTTTCACACGTTTTCATCTGATTTTGAAAAATATTTCTTTTACAAATTAAACAATAGCTAAACTGGAAGAAATTTCAACCAGTATAGGACATGTGGTCCACATATATATTTTCATCAAGTGTACTGCTTCTAGTGAAATTGTAGCAGGCCCCACCCCCCACACAAAAAAATTTTTACCTCAAAATTTAAATGGCTGATTTACTGTACTCCCTGAGATCAACGTCACAGCCGACTGCAATCGATTGAGTGCAGTTGTACACAAAGTGAATGGGGATGATGTCATTTGATTGCAGTTAACTGTGAAGTTGATCTTAGCTGGTACTGTAGACAGAACTTTTTGCTCTGCAAAGTCTATTTACTAATCTTATGACTGATTTCAACGCTGTACTTGGTGCTATACCCTAAACATAACATTTAACACCTATTGCATTCCTAACCCTAACCGTACATCTTACACCAAATAACACCCAGAGCAATTGTAGCATAAGCAAATGATGTGATACCCATATAATTATGGCTTGTTACCATCTATTCTTCGTAGTATAACAGCTTTTAAGTTCTAAACATGATCTAACTACATGTTAGATCATTTTCCACAAATTATGCTGTATCCCACAATGTATGTTTTCCTTTCTTGCTCCTTGTACTTGATAATAATAATAATAATATTATTATTCATAATGCGCTTTTTCCATAAGGCTCAACGCGATTACAGTGTATTATTACCCAAATCACTGGATTAAATCCCTATTGTTATACATTTCATAGGCGCATTTACGGAATTTATCCTCCTGGAGGGCATTTCATGAAAAAAATTGTCAGACATTTTATCCGACAAACTGTTAAAAGCTACGGAAATGCTTGCATCTGATTGGCTGAGAGCAAATTTGTCTGATAAAATGTCCGACAAGTCCTTTGATGAAATGCCCCCCAGGGTACCCATTTGCACCTGGGTTAAGTGGATACATGTAAGTGCCTTTCTGGGAATTGAACTCACACCCTTTGCATCCCCAGTCAAGTGATATGAACACTAGACTACGACACTTAAATATTCATACATGACAATATTTCTGCTTACCGTTGCTTCATGACATACACCACACTTGACGACATGTTGATGCATCTTCCCTTCCAAACTGATCATAGCTTGACATACTCTACAGTTGATCATAGGCATAGCTCCTGGGGGTCCAGGGGTGTATGGTGGGGGCTCCTCACCAGGCATGATGGGCGGAGGGGGCGTCGCATCAAATGGGGGAGGCTCTGATGGTGGACCAAGATCTAACACAGCGAGAATAAAAGTTTTTATACATAAGGCAGTGATTCATTGTTTCTTATTTCATTTAAAAATCATTAACTTATTGTATGTAGATGTCCATTTTTCCTCAAACTTGTTTTCTTGCATTTCTCTCATTTTCACATCATTTCTGGGAAAACGATTTGCTATCCAGCATGATTTAATTTATGATGTCGAGTAAAAAAAGTTTTAACACATGATGGCCATGTGTTTTATAGCGGGCCCCCATATAGGTGGTGTTGTTATATCTGCGCGACAAGCACAGAAATAAATAATGATATAAAATGCTAAATACATGTGCTACATGGGTATGCTTGGTATTAAGTTGAAGGGAATTAATCTGGCAATTACTTAAAAGTAAAAGTAATGCAAATGGTTAATTAGTTTATGAGTAATTAGCGTTTAATTAACTCTGAGTAGTCATTTTTGCACGGTGGAGGAGGAGGAGGAGCATGAGGAGGAGGAGCATAAATTTCTATTCTTTAACAAATTAAGCTTTTACCTTCACATTATCTAAACATTAAACAGTTTAATTGGAATATCCTCCATTTACGAGTAGAAATGGATAAAATCTGAACTTAAGGATACCTAATTAAGCTAATTAATTAATTTATCTAAATGAGTATGATGGTAGTTTAAATTGAAAATTGGTGTCAAACTTTAAATATGGATGCTATATGGGTAAATTGGTTATTAGTTTGAAGGGAATTAATCTAAAAGGGTAAAGAAAATACCTGTGGTCACTTTATTTAAGAGTAATTAACGATTATTTAACTCCAAGTACCCATTTTTGTACAGCAGATGGCAGAGTGGAACATAAATTTGTATTTCTCAGTTAGACAAATGAGTCATAAATATCATTGAACATAACATGAAACAGTTTGAATGGATTGTAATTTATGAGAATTAATAGTGGGTCAAATTTACACTCATTAATAGTTACTTAATTATTAAAGTTACTTAATTAGTGGTATAACCTCATATGTGTAACTCTCAGAGATACACATGTATATACCTGTTCACATGTCTTTGAACCAAGAAAAGTTGAATCCCTCGCTATAAGCCAGATCGCACAATAAGAACTGTAAATATATTTTATTGAAGTTTTAAGTGCTTACAAGTAATTAGTGTAACTTCAAAAGGTTGTAAGGCAAGACTGAGTTATATTTTGGGGGTAAATAAACATCATAACACATATTTCCCCAAATTTTCCAATTTGAAATTTTTGCTGCAAAGATGATCATGCAAAATTATTTTACCACAACTAACCCCTAACAAGTTATATATTGTTGGAAAGGTCTGACTTTGAAGAGTTCAAATATGCATGTTATTTTCTTGTAGGGTCCTTAGTTTTTTCTCTGCCAAGATTTTTCTGGAAGTACCTTTTTCCCATCTTTTTCACATATTCTGATCTGTAACTTCTTATGACTTGACCCTATCCCTTTTCAGAATGATTTTTTGAGTTCTTCAGACAATTCTCTTTCAGAATATGTATACTTTTATGGGTGTAGGGTGTCAAATATAAGAATAATACTCCATTAAGCAAAAACGGTACAATTTCTTTGAAAACATATCATGTAACGTAGCCCCGGGACGCCGCCACGAAGTGGCGGCGTCCTGAAGCTAACATATGCATCTGGCCCATGCTCACCGTTTTCCCCAATAAAATGATGAAAATTCAACCCCCAAAAAATCTTTATAACAAATGATACACATACATGCAATGCCACTTACCTAAGCATACCAGCCGGAATATGGTAAATAAAACAAACGTGAATAGCTCCCAGAATAAGAAGATTTTCTTTGCGTTTTCGTCAGTATCGTAAATTTGCCCGATTCGCCATATTGATAAAGCTGGAATAAAAGGGGGACCCTGGAGTAGCCTTGATCAAGACGTTCTTTCTTTATAGTTTGTAAGTTTTGTTACGAAAAAGAGGCTGATGCAAGAAAAATGGGCTCAAAAACTAAAATAACAAATAATTCATGACTACTAATGTAAGTAATCTCAGATATTTTTGTTAATTACCATGAAATGGCATAAAAATATAATTATGGTTGTAATGACTTGTCTAAAGTCTAATCACGGCAATATCCCTGACGCATGCGTATTACAAAGACAAACGAATCGAGACAAACCTATGCTATGACCACGAATTGTTCTACCGGAGAAGTTTGGAAATTTTGACCCCCAAATTACACATAAGAAGATTCACCAAAAAAGACGATAGTGTTCCGGCGTGATATGTAAGTATATATTAAAGTAATATATCCGATATTTTAATGACAAGGATTTAAGTTATTGCCCGGAAAAGCTCCGGAAAACGGACTTCACATCGCCGTTAAATGTCAATAAAGCGTAGCCCGCACACTTCGTGTGCGGGCTAGTCGTAGTAACATGTAACGGAAAAGGGCCCACCTCAAAACGAGACATTGAGTGCGACGTCTACACATTATCAGGGTTTTGTGTTGTGACGCTTCGCATCGTGGGTTTTTCAGTCTGCGCGATCGAAACGCATAGCCATAGGGAAACCACGCGTAACCGGATACTATTCTGCAAAACCGATTGCCGGGCGGAAAACATCTCCTCATTCTATCAGCGATATTTTTAAAATCATAATTAGATCTAAATATTTTTAAAGATTTTGATAATCTTTTAGAGTAGATCTATAATTTTTTCGTTCTTCTGGTGGGTGGATCGTCAGTTAAGGAGATAGAGTAAAACCACCAAATATTGGACGTTGTTAAATATTGGACGTTGTTAAATATCGGACAAATTGGTCTTCAACTCCCCCCACACAGCTAATGAGCCCCGAACGGGAGGGTGACTTGCATGCATATGATAGATGGACTTACCTTCTCTTGCACTGCAAACACAGTAGAGTCAGGTTGAAGCTCAAAAAATATATTCCAGGGGTAAAATCCAGGGGTAAAATCCATGATTGTGATTTCCAGAAATCCTTATGACCCAGGTTAATTTTGGACTCCAAAAGATCGACGACCAAAAAAAAATTCCGAACGGGAGATACGATCCTTGCTGGAAATATAACAGCTGAGATGTCACATGTTCGCTGTATCGCAAAAAAAAGTGCAATCGGTATCGGATGGGTCTACATGATGGAATTTTCCACACCCTTCTAAAAATAGCCACTTGCCTCATATCGGACATCGGTGCCGAGTGAATGGGAAATGCGTGGCGTACATCGCGCATGCGCTGCCTTTTTTAGGGCGCAGGCGCATTGAGTTCATCAAACACATCCGATATTTAGAGACGGAAGAGGTTCTTTTGGTAAGTAAATAAATATTATTTACCGATTCTTTTGTTTATTTTTTGTTTACAATTTATAAAATCGGCATTTGCGTGACAGAAATAAGTTGCTGTTTCAACTATTAAGCAATTATTTCATGTTGTTTAAAGCGTGATTTTAACTACCAAAATCGATCGCGGTGAATCGCAGAATATATCCGATATTTAACGAGCGCATCCGATATTTAGAAAAAAAACAAGCTTTCATTATATTTTTTTATCGATTCTGTTTTTAATAAGATTATTATTGAACATTTGTACTACAAAATGCATATGAGTTTTATATAATTCGGCGATTGCAATTTTTTTTTTAGAATCCAAAAATGTCCGGTATTTGGTGGTTTTACTCTAGATCTAACGTTAAATCTAACGTAACGTTAAGTTTTCATATTATCGCCGATTTCCCCTTAAGGCACCGAATAGATCTAAGTTAGATATCTACTGGCGGCGCTACCCTAGTCTAGATCTAATTTTTTGTTGTTATTCAGCGTAATTTTTAATTCAAGACATGAATAGGCAGATTTTGTGACATATTTTTAGATCATAAGTTAGGTTCAATTTGAACAAAAAAAAATAATTCTCAACCAAGGCCAAAGCGAGGTGCTATGCTATGCGTATGGGCGGCTATGGAGTTTGACAAACATTACAACAGTTTGACACACAACTCACAACAACAAGACAATTGTCCGTAATAAATCGTTAGAATATTTAAACAATTTGTCTTAAAAACTTAAAATCACACTCACCTGCATCTTGAATATTTATTATAGAAGGGGCCGTTGGTATAATTTCTTCTTCTTCGTGATATTCATCTTGACTGTGGCTACTGTTTAACAGAGGCTCATTTTCTTCCTGTCTGTTCGCCATTTTCACGTTCATTCACTGTAGCTGTGTTACGTTAGGCTCAACGAACGTAGAGGGCGTCAACAGCTTCGCGTGTTGCTCTAAGGAAGGCCAACTCCGCTCTATTTTTGTGACCAAGAAAAAAATAGAGGCGGTCTTTCGATGGTTTGTAGATTTGACAAGGACAAGAAATACAGATTTTTTTTTTTATTCATTTATGTATCAAAATATATATTAGAACTCAAAATATAAAATTTTTATTTTGTTAATACTTTAAAATATTTTTTAGGTAAAAAATATCTAAAATTTAGAAACATTCTTATTTTGTATATAACGAAAATAAAGTTATTGGCGAGGTTGAAACTTTCAAAGGAAATATTTCGCTGTGAAACTGCAAGTTACACTTATATCGTCTGCTATGCTGGCTGTTGAAAGAGTTGGGATAAGAAAGTAACGTTAAAACTGCAGGAATATGAAGGTCAGATTCTATTTTTTTCTTTTTACACCGAGAAATAGATACGTGAAGGTTTTTGTTGAACGCTTAGATCTTAACGTTATCGTTAAGACCTAGATTTCTCAGTAAAAACAGAGTAAGTCAGTGAGGTACTGATCGACATTCCCGGTATAGACGTTAGGCCTAAGTAATGTTACGCAGCCGGCTACGCCGGGCGACCAACTAACCTGACATAGACCCTACTAGGCCTAACAACATGTCTGTTAAAAAGTTTAAATGTCAATGTCAATGGATTTTATAGATCTTTTAACGTTACTTAGATCTAACATTAGATCTAGATCTATTTGTTTTCTGATGACTGGGGGCTCATTTCCTAGGAGTCGGGGCATCATCACCTCTTTCCCGGAAAAACAAGTCAAAGTCTTTAAAAAAAAAAAGTTAGGGCCTTAGACCTTAGTTAGGGTGCCTAGTTGGCGTCTCTTCTCGGGGGTTTAGTTAAAAGCAGAACCTAAATTTTAAAGGCAGAACAACTTCTCTAACGAAGTAAAATTCGACAGAGTCTCAGAGATCATCATCACCTTCAAGTTAAACTTAACGTATAACGTTAGATCTAACTTTAGTCTTACTCTATCATACATAGTCATAGCGTTACCGTTAACTTTTTTAGATCTAAAATTCTAACGACAACGTAACAAAAGTTAGTAGTTAGACCCTTAACTAAATTAGGCCTAACGTTAGAATCTATCTGTTTTAGCGAAGCTGACGATATCATCCAGGGTCTTGGCCTCATTTTTAATGATCTGACGATATAGGAGGCTTCCTTGGAGTTTCTTTGGTCAAAGGCAAGCTATAGCCCCGGGCCCGCTAGGCTAGGAAATTCAGCTCGATAGACCCAAGCCAGGTGATCACACTAGTGTCCGCCGTGCGCCGTGGGCAGGGTTGGCAAGGAGGGGCGCGGCGGGGTAGCTGCGGCAGCAGCTCAGCTGCTCGAGCCGTGATCAGATAGGCCTACATGGCACTTCACCTGCGCACGGGGGCTTAGGCGCAAGGGCTGTTGGCGCTGCGCTGGCTATGCAAGCTAAGTAGCTGCGCGTCAGCGCAGCGCTCATGCACACACGTGTGTATGCGGCTAGCTCAGCTCAGGCTCAGCCAAAAAAAATAGTGCGGTGTGTGACCATCCCGACATGCTTTGCGAGCGGCCCAAAATCGTCTTGTCAAAAAATCACATGAATGTAGCCGCCTGGTACAATCGCTGATAACAATAATCATTAACATGATAAAGATTATAGATTTTAAAAGTTAAATTTGCAGGTTGTGCAATATTGATTTTGTTAACCTTATTAATTTCTAACAATAATATTTTTTAAACATCTTAATCTTTCTTAAAAATGGTCATAATCTTTCATTTTGTTTTTAATGATCGCTAACTATCCATCGTAGTGTTTGAATCGATGTGTGATTTCGTTGGCATGCTACTTAAATGTGCGCAGTGATTCTCGCTGCATGCGCGTATGCAGTTGGCCTTCCTTAGAGCAACTGGCGAAGCTGTTGACGCCCTCTACGTTCGTTGGTTAGGCTCTATGCAATTATAATTATACACACACAAGAATATAACGCAGCGCATGTTTACAAAGAGAAGCCACTTTTGATGAAACAGTAGCACGGCCGATGCCGCAATATTGTACGTACATGTACGTTGTTGTCATTGTAACGTTTTTATAGGCGCTAAAAGATATTGTACGTACATGTACGTTGTTGTCATTGTAACGTTTTTATAGGCGCTAAAAGATTATTGGGAAAGTTTCCAAAGCCTAAAACCAATATCATGCAAAAATGTTATTTAATTCCACCAAGAACCATATAATTTTTTTATTTGGTAGCCATTTCAAAAGTAACTAAATTGTATGTTTTTCCTTTTCTCTCTCTCTAGCTCTCTCATACCTCCAAGGTCTGATGATCTCGATTTAATAGAGGGGAGGAGTTGCTGCTTCTGTTATCATGGACTCTTTTTAAAATGGAAATTGGGAAAGACTTAGACTAGAGGAGCCATAGAGTATTTTAAAAACAAACAAATCCTGAGTGGTGTAGCTAGGAAGCAAAAGCGCTTTGTATCTTAAAGAAAAGGCGCTATATAAATGTTTTTTTTTATTTTATAATCATTACTGATAACGGAAGAAATTTATACCTGAGGGTCTCCTACAGACCAGCTAAGGCCTACAGCTAATTTTTAGCGACAGGCACCCCTAATAAAATAGGGGAGTCGCTTGACCATTTTCAATTTAAGGGGCTGGAGCTAATAAACATGAGTAATTAAATATATTTTCAAGTCTAAAAACAGTTTAACACCGATGTTATAACATTAAAAAAAAAAAAAATTAAAGGCTTTTTTCAGGGTGAGTAGACCACATCAAGACAGCACATAAAAAGTAGTTGATCTTTGTTAGTGCGCCGGGGTTTGACGCTACTAGCTGTATTTCGATCTGGCTTTTACCACATTATTCAAAATTAAGAAATTAAAATGAAATCAAACAGCCCAATATTTATTTATCTAACACTTGATTCATAATGTGTCTGAGCTAGACCAGGGGATTTTGTGGTAAATTGCCACTACGTCCAACCGATTTTGTTATACACTACAGTGTACAGTGTTTTCCTTAATTGCAGTTTGGCAAACAGACTAGTATAATATTTTCTTTGTCTCGAGCACTTATAAAATAATATAGAGTGACAATCACCTCCTTTAAGTACAGTGTAATTTGCAGAAATAAGATTTTATTTTACATCAATGATTTATTAATTGTGCTAATTTATTAATAAATTCAAAGAATGCTAAATTTAGGTGTAAATATCAATTCAAAATCAATTTCTTATGTATTTTATTTTTTTATGAATTTCTTTTTTACTCTTTGTTTTTCGACCTTTTCTGATCTTTTTTTTGTTGTTTTTTTGAGAAATTATTGAAGATCCCTTTTAAGGCATAATTATGCTAAAATTGATTTTTGCCAATGAAAGTGAAAATTATCAAATCTGTATGAATGAGCAAAACTGCAATTTGCATTTTTTAAATTGTATTTATTTATTTCATTATTATTTTTTTTTTATAGCCGTTTTCAATAGTTTCAATCTGACAGACATGTCTGAAATGTCGTCAAACGTCATATTTAACGGTCTGCTGATTTTCGTGAAAATGGTTTTAAATATTATTGAAAGTGGTTGATTCAACCCCAAAGCCTACCTTTATGGTCTTTATTTCTTTGGGAAAAGTACAAACAAAACCTGTAAACAATTCGAGGAGAAATTATGAAACTGCTCTATGACTTATTTCACTGATCCTACCTCACAAAATTTCATGGGGATGGGTGCTGTTCAATGTCAAGTCATTTTCTGCTCTTTTGAATGGAACTACATGTATATTACATGTATATAGCCTGTAATTCTGTGGATATAAAAGTCTTCACTTCCCTTCACGATTCCGCTTAATAACTTGGTAGGGGTGTTGTTTGACATCTCGACTACATTTTGTATGAAAATGAGATAGGGCGATTCTTTGAAAAGTGAACCTTTTTGGGAAAAAATAAAGTTTGTCCTTTTTGTTTTTGAGCTGCACATTCATATAGATCATTGTCTGAAGTTTCATGAAATGCATTTTTTATCTTAATTTTACAAATTTGCACTGAGCTCACACTCACTGCAATATATTAGCCATGCAAATTTAATAGAAAAATGGTAACGTTAAAAATTATCCATTTGTTTTTAACCACTGATTGATGTATATACACGCTACGTCTCCTTACTTTGATTATTGGTCATTAACCCTTTTTTTAAACTACGTCATTCCTGTTAAATTTAAATGAAAAATAATAGTGTTTGAATTGATCCTGTTTAAGATAATGTAACTAAAATGTACAATCAACTGTCCATACTAAATGTCACACACGTGACCCAGAAAACACGAAAAAGTTAACGCCCCCCGAAAACCAATGGGGTTCCATTTTTATTACAATATTTTTCTCCAAAAGCTAAATATAATGTGCCTTGCATCTGCAACACCAAATAGAAGCCATTGATAGCTTTTAATTTAGTTATTAAATTTAACTTTGAAATTGGTCACATGCACGTGACCCACGAGGTCAACGTGTGTGACCCAACTATCGGCATGCCTAAAAAAAAAGGACCGGCTATTAGGCCAAATTCCTTTGAAAGTGAACCTTTTGGGACAAATAAATTTTTAGCTCTTTTGATTCTAAGCAGCATATTCAAATAGAGAACCAATGTCTGTAAGTTCATAGACACTGATGTTCTTTTTCGTGATTTATGGCAATATTGATTCATGCTCTGCGATAATAATAACATAAATGGATGAATTTATAAATGGAAAAAGCAGGTGAAATAAAATATCATTTTTTTAACCCTGACTGGTAATGCGAAATGGCTGACTTCCTTACTTGGATTACTGTCATGTATATTACTTTCACTTACCTAACCCGATAGAGTCCTTTTAATCTTTAACCCAAAAAATAATGTTGTTAAATTGAAATTAATTAAGATAATCAAACCCTGGTAAATGATTGCCCTCAAAATGCCATCAATCAAGGACACAGGTAACCTCACTAGAAAACACAAAAGTTTATTATGCTGTCCGTCTTAACCATCAGGTGGCTCTGGTATTATCATAATTATGTTATGTGTCAAGCTAAGATTTATATGTACCTTATGCACTACTAAATATGATCCATGAGCAAGTTTTAATTTGATTATTTAATGCAACAAATGGTCACGCACGTGACCCGTGCTGTAAGGGATGGGTCGGGTGTATAAAATTCTGATTTAATTTTCACTTCATATGGCTGAAATTAATTAATTTAGGCATATTTTATTAATTAATGCTCAAAAATCGTCTTTGCAGATAAATTATGTAGCGAAACAAAAAAAACAATATCAACAGATATGAACAAAACAAGAGCGAGAACCAAAACAAAGTAGAACAAAAACAAGGAATACATAGAAATTCATAATACAATGAAATACACAAGGATTTAGTTCGATATCAATTATTTTCCAAGTAAACAGATGTTAGGACTTAACTCCTATAAAGATTATGCAAACACAAAATTAGCATTCACACCCAGAAGCTGTAGTTTGTCAATTAGAACAAAATTAATGATTTTCATACAGAATGCGTAAATTACAGCATAATTAATTCATATAAAATATAATATGTTAATTATTATGGGAAAATTAAATGCCTTCTTGTGTTATATCACACTACTACGACGTGCAAATTTTCGGCGCGCTTGCGCGATCAACAGCCAAGATCTATAGGGGGCAATCATGCCCCACCTCCCTTACCCGCCCTCCCCCAGTCTTACAGCTACACAACCCCTCCATTGTGTACTGACTAGTGTTGAGTTTAAAAATTTTATACCACAAGCGGATATAGTAATTGCTTCCAAAATGTATCATTTATTTAGCAATAATACAACATAGATATATTCATTTCTGTACATTTGAAAACCATAGGTCACATGGCACGTGACACCACTTAAAAAATACCGGTTCGCCAATCTGGAATAAGCACGTGACCCATCCGTTAAATTCAACGATAATTAAAATATAGATAAAAAATTAGAAATTATACAGAGAATATCTCCTATCCAGTGTGTATTTTTTTTGGTTAACAGGTCCATAATGCATGTCTAATACGACAATATAGAACATTTTGACTCAATTTTATGAAATACCAAGCAGGAATTTCAAAAAATGAATATATGAACTTTAATACAAAAATCATTTGCCCCGGTTCTGGTAGCCACACCAGTGACCCACTTCCTTTTGACCCTGACTTGAACACGCATATTGTAAATATCAAAAATATTTCAAATGATGCCACAACATTATTAGCATGAATAATAACATTAAATCAGTATATTTTTAAAAATTGTTAGAGTTATAGCCAATTAAAGTCAAGATTTTGCATAATTTCGGTCACACACGTGACCAAGAATGGTCCGATAGATCTGTAGAGTCAGGCATGATCGAGTGAGCACACGTCAAACACAAAATAATCACTTTTCAAAAGTATTAGGAGGAATTTTTAGGTCTGTCAGTGGCAGTTAATCTTTAATGTGTACTCATTCGTGCATTACTTGACGAGTCAATCTAATATTCATACAAAATGTAGTCAATATGTGTAACAACACACCTGCCACGTTATTAAGCGGAAGACATTTTCGTTAAAAAGTTATGCTATTTTAAGGATGAAGTTGCTTTTTTCTAGCTTTTTGTTGTTTTGATTTTACTCTCATTCTGGCACAATTCGAAATTGACATGGTCGCAAACAATGCGTCGTGTTCATCCAAGCGTAAAGATATAACACACAAAAATGGTACCAGAAGTTGCGGGAGGTCTCAAGTCATCAGGTTGATAGAGAAAAGCGAGAGTGAAGACAGAAGACAAAATAATAGATCCAGGGAGACATTACTGCTTTTGATGTTAATTAATCCCTCATATCGTATCATGTTTTCATTTATGGAGCTTGGAGGATAGCAATCTATTCAATTGTTCGTATCTCTCTCTCTCTCTCTCTCTTTCTCTCTCATCTCTCTCTCTCTCTCTCTCTCTCTCTCTCTCTCTCATCTTTCTCTCTCCCCTGCATTTCTCTCTTCCCCCTCCATCCTTCCCCTCCTTTTCTGACTCTTCCGTTCTCTCTCCCTCATCCCTCCTCTTTATTTCTCTATCCTGGTATCAGGCTGCTTTTCCTTGCTCGAAACACGATTATACAATCACCAATTAAAGCTATAACACAACCGACAATTTTAATGAAGGTCTTTTGCGTTTTATTTTCAATAATCGTAAATTGTTGGGTGAAAATACAATGAATTAATTAATTTTGGAAACAAGTTTATCAAGAGTTTAATAATTATAAACAATCCTGGTTATTTAGTTTCTTTATACAAGCAATGCAGATCATAAACCACTTGAGTTTGAGCATCTAATGATACAGATCAAAGACCAACTTTCATTATTTCGGTAACTAGGCAACAGCTCAATAGATCATAACTTAATAATATTGCTGGAGTAACTACCGGAATAACTATAAGTAGCAAATTATTTGTAGTCACTCAGATAGGCATGGATGACAAAAACATGTGACAGTACTGCAAAATAAATATGTATACACTTCACATTGAATTTTTTTTTTTTTTTTTCTTCTTTTTTTTTTTGTCTATAGTAAACATATCTCACGCCACCACCCCGGGTAATAGACCGGTTCACTAAAGGGAGGGGCATACGAACGTTTTGTGAATTGCGATTTGTGAAAATGGTGAAAGTCCAACTACAATAATGCTTACTCCATGTTTTTTATGCAGCAAAAGCTAATACCACATTTAAAAAAAATGCATTAAAAAAGTTTGTCTTTACCAAATGACAATTCGCAAAAATGACATTTTTGCCAACAAGAATATTTTTGAAGACAGGTAAATATTATTTTCTTGTCTCAAATCATATTAATACACGCATCTGTAGTGTGAAATAAGGAAGGGTGCTTTGGAAAAAAAGTAATAATGAAAAGAAGAAAAAAAAGAAGAAGAAGAAAGAAACACACGTACACACATAGACACAGTCATCCCGTGGGCGAGATTCAACCCCACGACTTCTGGATTACCAGATCAGTGTCATCCACTAGACCACCGGAAAGCCCTGGCGATAAACATTTTTGAACCTTCATCGCCAGGGCACTCCGATGGTCTAGTGGTTATGACGCTGGTTTAGTAATTTCATCATATCTGAGCCCCGCATGCCAAACCTGAGAAAATGCATAAGGGGATTACTTCCTTTAAACCAGGCTGATATTTTAGATTTTGAGCAAAATGCATTAATTAAAAACATTATACTATGTACATGATATATAATTTACTCATATAAAAAAATAATAACGTCTCAAGATTGACCCCTGTGGGACACCACTTCTTATTGATTAAAAGTCAGACTCGGTGAATAGATTCACAACCTATTTCATTAGGTTCATGAATACACCAATAACATGTTAACCCTCAGCTTATACGCATTTTACAATATTTTTCAAATTGAACAATATGATAAGTCAGTTTTTACCTGATGATCTGAGGCAGTTATAATTTATGGTAGGAAAATTAAGTTTGCAATTAGCAAAACAAATGACTATACAGTGCGTATCGAAAAAAAAAGGTAATCCATTCTATAGAAAATTTAGAGGGCTTAATTCCAAGCTCATCTATTTTGGTTATTTACTTCATATTCATAATCTAGAACAAAATCCCCACCTTCATAATGATACCTTTTTAAAATCATAAATGTAACGCATCGGGAGTAGATTACAGATGAAGGTGACAAGGTACAGAATCCATTTTATGGGGGGGGGGGGGGGGGGGGGGGGGGAGGTGTTGTCAAAGGATGAAAGACTGTGTGAAAGCTTTCATGATGTCACACATCATCGCACTTAATCATATTCAGTGCTATGTGGGACAGAAGGGACAGCATTCACTCATGCACTTGTTTCATTTCCTTAAGGGGGCCGTCACATGAGGTCGTTCTATAACGTTCTTGCCCGTTTTTGCCCGTTTTTAAAAAAAATGCTGAACGGGCTTTGGTCGGGTTGGAACTTATAACTTT
>CALNVZ010003435.1:18127616-18145740 GCA_940671915.1 Paracentrotus lividus | reverse complement strand
CTCAGCGTTCTTTTGCTATACCAACGAAGAGCAAACGCTTCCTACGTTTGCCAAGCGATTTTCGAAACGCAGTCCGCGCTCATGAACGTGACGCGAAAATGCAATTAACATTCCACGAACGTCGGGCAGTTCGTTACTTCAATACGCACATGTTGGCCTTTCCTAACGTGTTTTAACACGTCTAAAACACGCTAGACATAAGTTGGGCATCCGCTGTTCAGTCGCTGCAACGCATATGGCATCGTTAGGGACGCTAAGCACCGCGCAGTAATCGGTTACCCTGCGCTATTTATTCGCCTTCTCAGTCGTGTAGAGGCTCATTAAAATTCCATTGTTGGGCAGGGAAATGGAGCGCTTCTTGAGGCGGTATTTTGGCGACATAGAGTAAATTTCGGAGTGAAATCGTGAAGCGGCTAGACACACGTTACCTCAAAACACGCTCTAGTGTGAGAGGCACCATTAATCCAGAAATAATTAGGTCAAATGTACGCGTTCTTTTTCGGACCAATGGCCGTTTTTCGTATTTATTCTAAAAGTTGTGAAATTTCTGTAATTGTAACAAATAGCTGATCTATTCGCTTATACTACTATCACACTGAACAATTTCTTACCATGTTATTGAAATTATTGCAGAACGGGCTTAATCTATGGACACACGGAGTGGACGTACTTGAGACCTATTTCAATCTGCTCAGGACTTTATAGCACGGGCTTGGATAGCAATGCGTTTCAATTTTTAAACAGAACGGCATGTCATAATTCCAGTCACACTGAGCTAGTTCTCACTGCGTTCTTGGTAGTTCTTGTTGAACGGGCTCAATCTGTTTACAAACGGACTGAACGTAGTACAGACCTTTTAGAATCTAGTACAGACCGTTTACAATCTGTTTACGAACTTGGCGAACGGGCCCGAACGAAGAGAACGGAAAGGCATTCCGATTTTTTTGAACATGTTAACAAAAATCGTACTGGCTTCCAGTTCTAAAATTAAACGTAGTGACAACGTTCCTTAAACGGGTAGGACTTACTCTGAACGATAAGGACGTACTACGAACATGGTACCTAACTTGTTGCGCATAGGCGCTTTAGTGACGGTTTGGACGTGCTACGAACGGTATAGAGTGAACGAGCTGTTTACTCGATCTGAACTGGCTAACAACGTATTGCGGACGCGATAAAGACGGAATTGACGTAACGAGAACTATTTATGAACTGCCTAGTATCGTATTCAAGAAATTATTTTTCAAAGTTATAAGTTCCAACCCTGAAAGTTATAAGTTAATCCTGAAGAGTCTTATGAATATTTTATTCGTCTTTTCACTGATTTGTATGACCAATGTTTCCCTCTTGTCAAAGTGATAAATAAGAAAGAATGCAAGAAACCTTGGGTCACTCCTGGTCTATTGAATTCCATCAAGCGCAAATATGGTCTGTATTTCAAAATATGTCAAAAACTGCAAATTGTACAAGTAAAAGAAATATGTGACTAAAAAATGTTCTTGTTTAAGAAACTTCGTTCGACTAAACAGAAATATTATGACGACTATTTAGAGTGTTAAGGGAGATATTAGGAAAACTGTGTCACACATCAATGAGTTACTAGGCAGGGGAAGAAGCATTTGACCCCTCAGAGATGTTCATAGGGGTCTTCTTTAGTGTCAAGTAAACAAAAGGCTGATGTTTTTAAACAATACTTCATGGATTGCCAGCTAAAATAAGTAGGTAATATTCCAACTGTTACCGAGTCTTTTCATGAATTTTTAAAGCCAAACTCGATAATGCTTCTCTGTTTTTCAGTCCAACCTCTGTCTTTGGAATCGTTATATTGTTTCGCCTTAAGTCATCAAAGTCAAGTGGTTGCAGATTGATATTGCCCTAGGGTTGTTAAGAAATGTATTCATTTATTTTGTTGAACCATTAGTGTGTTATTATTAATAACTCGTTGTCAAATGGGATAGTCCCATAAAAATTAAAGGTTGCAAAGTTATTCCTGTTTTTTAAAAATAGATGACAAGACAATATTGCTAATTACAGGCCTATATAGTCTCTTTTGCCATATTTTCTAAGATTCTTAGAAAAATAGTTTACAAGCGGTTAATATGAATTTTTATGAGAAAAGACGTTTATGATCCCTCAGCAGTTATGGCTTCCGAAAACACTTCTCACATAGCATGGGTGTATTTAATACTATTAAATACTATTATAAAATCATTTGATTGATGGTAATTTTTGCCTTGGAATTTTCCTTGATTTATCTAAAGCGTTTCGACACGACGACCATCAGCCATTCTCTTCGTAAACTTGCGCATATGGAGTGCGTGGAGTAGCTGTTGGCTTGGTTCCGGAGCTTACTTACAAGATCGAACACAATATGCGGGTTGATTGGTGTTGAATCGACAATCCTGTAATATCCCAATGGTGTGCCCCAGGGTTCGGTACTTCGGTCCTTTGTATTCTTAATCTTCGTCAACTGATATTATTAACTCATAATTTGTTTTGTATTCTTTATTTGCAGATGACACTAGTTTAATTATTGTCTATAAAATACATTGTCTACTTGCTTATGTCAGTAGCAAATTTGTATGAAATCAAAATAGTTACATGCATGGTTTGTTGTAATAAACTACTATTAAATGTTAAAAACTAATTGTATTATATTTCGATCGCGGGGCAAGATTATTCCGGACAATGTGGATTTCTTAATGTTGGGGGTCAAAAATGTTGCTCGTAGTGACATGTTCAATTTTCTAGGGCTTATTATCTACGAGCCATTTGACTTGGAAACCCATTTAGATTCAGTGGTGTACCAAGGTTTCTCGAGGTGTAGGCCGTTATAATATGCAGATTAAGATGTGTTTTACCTGAGGCTATTCTAAGAACTATATTACCAGCATTGTATCTTCCCTACCTGACTTACTGTACTGTGTTGCATGGGGCAAACTTTTAAGACATACATTGACAAAACTAAAAGTTTTACAAAAGAAATATTAAGGCTTATCACCAATTCGCCTTTCAGACATTCCTACTAGTAACCTTTATTCCTGCAGTTAAAGTTTACTCTCCACTAGATGATTTATGTTAGATTAATATTGTTTGATTTTCATGTTTAGACCTTACTGTTTGCCCTCAATTCTGTCCATCTTGAAGATTTATTTCCCCTTAACTCTAGGTACATAATTATATAACGTCAACTAAACTTATCCACCGACCTCATGTAAGAAACTAAAGTTCCTAAATTCCTTCATAACAACTTGTATCAGGAGTGGAAGCCGATTACCTCCTGATATAGGACTGTACAACTCTTTATCGGTTAGAGTGCAATGTAAAAAATACCTCTTTAACAATCTGAGTTAAATCTTATGAGTTAAATTCTGAGTTGATTCATAGTTGACCAGCCTAGACGTGTGTGTATGTTGTGTGTGTGTGTGCATGGGTGTGTATGTGAGTGTCTTTATGTGTGCTTATTTTTCTTACCTTGTTTATGTATATCTGTAGTTTAGATCTTCGTGCATAATTTGTTCTTTGTTTATTTATTTTCTTTTAGTGTAGGGCCCCCACTCACAAGCTGTGCTTCTTAGGGGTCCTAGAACCTTTCATAATTATGTACTATATATATTATTGTATTACCTATAACCACCTGACATTGATTTCGTTTTGTACTCGTATGTCTGGTTTTGATAAATTGAACTTGAACTTGACTTGAATTCGACCAATAGCCGCTTTCACAGTCAGCATGCATTTTGTTAAAGAAACGGGCAAGAACGTTATAGAACGTTATAGAACGACCTCAGTGTGACGGCCCCCTTACCTGTCGACATCGTTAACTTTGCAAGTTACTATACTTGCTTATGTGTTACATGTAATATTATGATTTTAAAAAAATAATATAAATATTAAAAAAAAATATTAAAAAAAGAGAGAAAAAAACGCCATCATTACAAAGCTTGAGAGTTCATTATATCTAAAAGAAATAGCTAAAACAGATAAGCTCTGAATATAATCCCTTTAATGCAGCAATCACACAGACACTTACGTTGAGTTACGTCCGGTTGCGTCTAAAAATTATTTTCTTTTCTACGGATCCCCACGGATGCCTTCCCGTCATAGTCAACAGTGGAAATAGTGATAATTTCGTTCATCCAATAAAATAAAGAAAAACGTAAGAAATGATATAGAATATAAGATGAAATAAGATTAAAACAACAAAACTTAACTATACTTAAGAGTATATGTGACTGCAGCATTAAACGCCCATGCCACTTGGAGATTCTGAAAGATTGCACAAAATTATCATTCTAGATTAACATTACGTTAGGATACCTTAAGTTGCAGAGACTCGGGAAAGGGTTCGAACCGTTTTTATTAGCAATCATTATATATCTTATGTTTACTTTGTGAAGCGCTTTGCAACTGTTGCATAAAGCGCTATATAAATGTTTATTATTATAATTATCATCATTAATGAAAACTGATTATTGAAATGCAATTGTTTACTGATATCCCAAACCGTACAGTTAATTTGATTTTTTTTTAAACCGTCAAAAAATGTCCTCTCCGAATTTGGTGTTTTTACGCATAGTTAAACATTACCTAATTAACTATGCTTTGTCTATAAGAACACTTGTATATACGTATATATTATATGGATAGTGTACAATCTATCGCGAAATATACTGGATTATAAGTACGACAAATACTAAATTATCCAGAGAGCAGATTTGTTTCTCCGAGGCCGCTGGCCGAGGTGAAATAGATCTGCACGAGGGATAATTTAATATTTGGAGTTCATATAGTCCAGTAATGTTGCAAGATGGAGCGTTCACTATTTATTATAGTAAATAGACCCCGAGATCTTTGACTAAACCTAATCTGGTTTTATCTTTGCCAAAATTTTGGTGCCAAATTAGCTATTATGACGTAGATTGTTGCTCCGCGTATCCATTGTTATAAGCTGCTAGCTGTGCGCACCATTTGATATTTGTAAATAATTTTTAATCACTGTACATATTTAATTTCCAGATATATCTATTGTTCATACATTATAATATGTATTCAAAGAATTTGTAAATACTTGATTTTCTTCAATACCCTCATTTGGGCGACATAAGAAAATAAAAACATCATTGTCATTGTCATTGTCACTGTTATTACGTGCTTGCAATGAGGCAAACGCACCTGACAATCGATAGAATCGATACACTCCCCAATCATTTAACACGGGCTTTCCCGTCCAAAAACCGAAAGTTATATTGTACATATGTACAATATAACAAATTAAAGGTAGGTCACGTGGTACTGATCTATTCAATCCCAACGCGTATTTTTCTACCACTATTTACTATATATATATATATATTATATAAAGAGTGTACAATCTATCGCGCAATATACTGGATTATAGGTACGACAAATACTAAATTAACCCGAGTGCAGATTTGTTTCTCCGAGGCCGCAGGCCGAGGTGAAATAGTTCTGCACGAGGGATAATTTAGTATTTGGAGTTCATATAGTCCAGTAATGTTGCAAGATGTAGCGTTCACTATTTAAACCCCTCAAAAAATGTCTTGCAATTCAACTTTGAGCCCTCATATCTTTTTATTTGATTGTTTATGATGGTTAAATTTGATATCATTGGAAAGTTGATTTATTCCTTGTTACATTGATACCCCATTTGTGATGGTTATGTTATGCTTGAATGCACAGTACTCGCAAACTCGAATGAAAGTCAGAAAAGGAAAGTTGCCAAATGAATGGCTATTGCTAGGGTTGGGCGAATCTCAACTTTTTTTTTCAAACAAGTTGTTTCTATAGTAAAATTCGACGTAGTAACTGAAAATGACAATTATTTTTGCATACGATGACGTCTTACGTCGCTAAAGTGCAAAAAACCAAAATGGCCGCCAAAATAGCGTATTATGCCAATTATCACACTTTTTATGCGTATAAACCACTTTTTATCGCATTTTTATATAGCTTTTTGGGTGTCTGGGAATCCAACATGATTAATCCAACATGAAAATAAAAATCCCACTAAAAGTTGACTGTTAGGTTAGTTTGAATAGTTTTAGTTTCAGTCAATATCGAGGCAAAAATCACCTCATATTCAAATCACTAATTAACACCTATAACCATACTAGATACATTTGGTCATGATAAAATTGTCAGATTTGAGCTTTTAAACATCAAAATCCATAAAGAACAAAATAAAACCGGTTTATCCTAATAAGTGTGTGATGAATGGGCAAAATACACTATTTTGGTTTTTTGCACTTTAGCGACGTCAGACGTCATCGTACACAAAAATCATTGTCATTTTTGGATTCTACATCAATTTGACTATTAGAATTAACTTGTTTGAAATAACTTTTCAGAAAAAAGTCATTATTTGCCCAACCCTACTATTGCTTACATCGAGTTCTTAACTGTATAAAGGTTTTGTGTTTCTTGTGTTGTTTGGTTTGTTGCGTTAGGCGCTCAATACAATGTTGGATACTCTTGGTGAATGTCAAATAATGTTTCAGGTAATTATCAAACATACTCATGAAAAAATAAGCACTGCCAAGCAAAAAGCTTGGGCAAGGCACATTTCACCTTCCAAACAATAAGTGAAAACATTGAGGAATAATGCATGACCCATTAATGATACTCAATAGAAACTCTGCCTTTCAACAATAGCCATTCATTGGCACTTTCACTTCTGACTTTGATTTGTATTCGGAATACTGTGCATTCAAGCATTGCACAACTTTACAAATGGGTATCAGTGTAAAGAGGAATAAATGAACTTTCCAATGGTTATAAAATTAATGAATTATAGACAATTAACAAAAAAGATACGAGGATTCAAGTTGAATTGCAAGACATTTTTTGAGGGGTTTATTATAGTAAATAGACCCTAGATCTTTGACCTTGCCTCATCTGGTTTATCTTGCCAAATTTATGGTGCAGTATTTAGCTATTGTGACGTATTTTGTTGCTCCGCGATCCATGTTTATAAGGCTTGTGCGCAACATTTTACTGTTATTACACGCTCGCGCAACAAGCAATCGATAGAATCGATACTCTCCCCATTCATTTAACACGGGCTTACCCTACAAAAACCGAAAGTTATATTGTACATATGTACAATAACTTTCTGAAGAGGTCACGTGGTACTGATCTATCAATGACGACGCGTATTTTCTACCACTATTTACTACATATATATATATAATAAATATATATATATATATATATATATATCATAGATTTTCACGTATTGGCATGTGATCATATAAAAAACAAAATGTTAATGCACATATATATATTATATATATATATATATATATATATATATTACGGTTACACCCCTATATAATTATATTATATATATATATATATATATTGAAAGAAATGGGTCAGTGCTCAAACAAAGTTCCCAGAGCTATCCTCCCTGTTTGGATCTTTTTTTTTTTTTTTTTTTTTTTTTTTTTTTTTTGGTAAGATCGAAAAATGTCTCTGCCGTGAATCGAACCCGGACCTCCAGCTTGACGCCGGTGCCTTAAACACTAGACCACAGAGACGGGTTATGGGCTCGCGCGGACCCGATCCGATTGACGTCGAAAACAAGATTCTCAACCTCACCATTGTTTCCTTTGTCGGGGGTAGATGAGTTTTTGAACAATGACAAGCCGTCATGCCTCAGCTGGATCTAAGCGGTTGCTAAGATACAGTACAAGTCATGTATAAAACAATATATATTTATGGCCATAAAAAATTATCCAAAAAGGGAGAATAGCTCTGGGGAACTTTGATTTGAGCTACGTCAACTATTATTCTCTTGACCCATTTCTTTCAAAACTTAAATAAAAACATATATGCACCAAACTCACTTTGAATGTTTATTTCGCCCAAATCCACTTTTTTTTTAATTTTTATTTATTTACGTTCCAATGCTGTCATTTCACTTTCCGTCAAAAAGCGTCCTCTCCGAAAAATGAATCAATGAATGAATGAATAAATGCATAATTGACTTTATGTGTATTAAAATATTTGAACTCCTGTAAAAAAACAAAAACAAAACAAAACAAAACAGCAACAAGTGGGTGACCTCATGCCTCACAATTTAAAAGCAATATTATTTAGAACACATAAGAATTGAGAAAACACAAAACTTTTTTGGGGGTCAAATGAGACAGATGGGTTACCCTGATTGTAAAACAAGCCTTAATTCAACGTCGATGCGTTTGGGATAACTAAAATACGGTCCCACCGCATATCGATTATTGTATAGGCCTAGGCTACCCGTAAACGGTTATCAATTCATTGGAACAATAACTTTCCATGCAATGATTATATACCATAATTATTATGATTACATATTTGGTTACTTTATTATACAATCTCGGGATATATCACGTCAGGTTGAACGGGTCGTGAGCGTTTTCCACTGAGCTTAAACAGCGTGAGAAATTAAATACAGACGCTCTGCATAAGTGTCCTGTGAAAAATATGAAAAGAACATCGATTTATATTATAGCTGACAAAGTGATACGTGTAAATATTTTGTTATGATATTATAGGTTCATCATAATTTTAATATGATTTGTGCAAAAATACTTCATTTGAAATTTAAAATTTTAAAATTGAAATTGATATAAGAAATAAAATTCTTTGAAATATACACAATATCATCATATAAAAAAAGCGATATATAGAGTCAGTCAGAAAAAAAATAGCCATTCATTTTGATATTGGTATGTCTTGGTAAAGTCATCCTCCTATAGCGGTGACCTGTTACCTTTTCAATTGGATTATTGCACGCATGACTGTATCTTCAGAAGACAACAAAATGTCACTTGGGTGAAGAATAAACAAATTGAGAACTTATTGCTTATATTCACGCACAATGACACACACACACACACACACACACACACACACACCCTTATTTACACCCACACCGTCAACATACACATCCACATACATACCCCATCTCTTTCACACCAGCATACATACAAATACACATCCTCCTCAAATACACCTACACACCTACACACACACACACACACACACACGCACGCACATCCTTACTCACAATCAGAAACAGTTTTGGGGAATTACTACGTCCCAAAAATTCAGTGATGGTTCTGGTAAACAAAACTTCAATATTTATTCAGAAAAGGGGAAATGGTATTAGGACTTTGAACTGTTTACTGTGTTTGTATGTGCGTCTGTGATGATGTGTATGTGTGTGAGGTAGGATAGGTGTACGTGTGTGTGTGTTTTTTTGTGGGTGTGTGTGTGTGTGTGTGTGTGTATATTCATATTCTTTTAACACTTGTTTTTATCTCCATCTATATCCACTTGGCACAATTGAGATTTTGCAGTCTTCTGAAGATTGTTTGATACTTAGTCATGCATTCAAAGATCAAAATGAAAAGGTACCCACAAATGCTGGAAGGATGACTCTACCAAAGCATGAGATCATGAAACCCATGTTTAAATGCTCATGCATTCAACCAGACAACTCTTAAATCATGGGATTTTTTTCCCCTCACTCTGGACATTAAAAAAACAAAATCAATTACTGTGCACATGATACTCACATCGTGGTAAACCTTTACTGTGATTTCACCTCCGGGTTTCTGGTTCTTGAGATAAGTTTCCAGACTCCCATCTTCTTTAGTCCCACAACATAACAAACTATACATCGAAAAGGAATGGGGATTGGATGAGATGTCAAAGTGAAAGTAAAATAGATTAATATTACTAAATTTATAAGGATAGCTCAGAGTTCCAGACAAAGGAAAAAAAGGTATGATTATCGAAAGAACTTACAAACTCGAACGCAGTGTGTACTAGAACTCTAAATAACAAAGGGCAATTCCACGCTAAAATAGACAAAGAGCCGAAACCTTTAATGTGGTGATGTCCCCAGGCCCGTAACTAGGGGGGGGGGGGTTCGGGGGTTTCGAACAAACCCCCCCCCCCCCCGCTGGCGAGCAAAGGTCCGCTTGACAAAAAAAAAAAGATTAAAAAGAAAAAAAAAAAAAAAAAGGGGAAGATCTTTAAAGAACGACCTTAGCGTACCCCTATAGCTAAAATATGTATTCTTCTCGATGCCGAACAAATTTGAAACACCTCCCCCCCCCCCGCTTATCGCGCTGCCAGCGTGACGTGAAAATTTTGTGATGTACCTTTTTGCTCGCCCGGTGTGACGTCAAAAAATTTCGATGTACCTTTTGGTCCACTTTTGCACATTTCGAACCCTCCCGTAAAAATCCTAGTTACGGGCCTGTGTGCCTTTGCAAATGCAAATACTAATCTCAAATTAACACAAAGGTCTCTTTATACAATACAACAATAAAATATACAATATACAATACAATATAATTCAATACAACCAAAAATTTAAGATAAAAGATTATGTGATTCATTTCTTTACGAACAATGAATTGAGCAAACAGAAATTTTGTATATATGGCCGGTCTATGCCTGAAATGCCTCTTATTCTTACTTTTCTAACTTTTCTTCCTGTTTTTTTTTTTCTTGTTTCTGGTCTGGGGTGTGGTATTTGACACAGAATATAGGTCAACAATGCCGATAATTGGAGGTCACGGCGTTACAGTCACGGCAAAATACGGTGCAGTTCAATCAATAAGACAATGATAACATATTGTGACAATATTATGTTATCATTGTCTTATTGATTGAACATTTTCCAGGTTATGAGTTTCTATTGTTCTTTCTCTATTACATCAATTAAAATATCCTCTCTTCAAAATTTTTATAAATTTCACAAATTTTGGTAAATGCACATGAAAAGTGCATGTTCATTTTCAATCGAGGTGTTACAAAATGATATATTCTTTTCTGCATAAGGTGTCTTGTGATCAAAGTCATATACACTGTTCGTCATAAAGGTGGAATATTTTTTTCTGGCTCCAGCGACATTATGTTGCTCTGGCTTTAATTTCTTGACTGTGTTTGTCACCGCTTTCATTTTCCGGGATCCTGGCTATATCTTGGACTTTCCCTCAACCCTTCCCGGGGATTTTTCTTCCAAAAAGTTTGTCGCCTCCACAAGATGGCCATTTTTGTCATTTTTTCTTTATTTGGGGGCCGCTTATCGTTTACGCGACCCACCAAGGCCCCCTCAGTCCTACCTCAAGGAAACAAGGCTGAGGTGTAGGGTTGTTCTTTAATTATGGTTACGGGCACGACTCTTTTGTCTAGGGGAGGGGTCAAAATTTATTTTGATTAGGGTTCAACATTCATTTTATTCATTCTTTTACACCATGTTACACCATGGAAATTTTTATCTTCCCTAAATTCTATTGTAAAAAAAAGTAACCATTTACAACCTTGTTAACAAGGCTAAAAAAAAATAACATAAAATGATAATAATTAAGGGTTGAAGGTTGTTTTTTATCTCTTTTATTTTCAGCATAAAGGTGGAATAAAATATTCCGAATTTTCACCAATCACACTTTTTACTTCAACCCCTTCCCTATAGACAAGAGACCTAAGCCTGTCCCCATAAATCTAGATTTAACTTAAAGCAAAATCATGTTGCTAAAGCGACAAAAAAAATATTCCACCTTTATGGCGTACAGTGTAGATACACCCTTAAATTTTCTCCCAAATATTTACAGTTTAAATTGTTTGTATTCGACCTTTTAATGAGTGTAAATTTGCTCCGAATTGTCAAGGTGTTGTCATGGAATAGACCCTAATCAAACAAATCTCGATTCAACACTGAACGCAGGTTGACTTAATTTGTCACTATAATGTACATGACATCCCAGAAAAAAAAATACACCCAACCTTGAAAGATTCAAATTAAAATTGTATAGCTTATGTTACATTAATACTTATTTCATGAGCGATTTTCTATCCAGTCATACAAAGCTTAAATCTGTGCTGTGACAGATGACTGTGTACTTTGGCACTCAAAAACAATTTTGCCTTGTACCAAGAATGGGCAAAATCAACCAAATACCTTTAAATATACTCTAAGGCCCTATCTGTGTTTTTTTTTTTTACATAATTATATGCAAAAATGAAATTAAATGAAAAAAAAAACAAACAAGAAAAACGTACTGTATATCTTCCACCGTCTTGACATGTCTGCAGCACTGTACGAGGTCAATCAAGCCTTCCTCATTGCAGCACGTCACCTGGCTCATGTACAGCTGCTGCAGATTATTGGTTCGTCTTCTGATCTGAAGTCCCAATCCTCTCATTGTCTCTCTCGATACCATCCTCTTCTCTGATGAGAGTGATTGCGATGCTGTAAAATTGATACGTATGTGCTGCTCTCCCCCCGCGGTCCGTTGGAGACCAGTCGTAAACTCGGAGATATCTGTCTCTGCATCATCGATACCTATATAGATCACTTCCAATCCAGGCAGCGATGAGAGCAAACCTTCGTAGCTTTGTGACGTCACTCTCTCGGATGTTAGTCTTGTAACGTGTGGAAGCTCAGGAGGAGATGGAGGGAAAGTGAGAGAAGAGTCTGATACGATGAGACTACGAAGCATAGAAAATGCTCGAAGGCATGACCATAACCATGTGGTAACGTCAGACGCTACAGTAGACTCAACCAAATTAACAGTTTCAACCTGACAGCGAAACAGTGAGAGAGAGAGAGAGAGAGAATAAGAGAGAGAGAAGGGAGAAAATTTAAAATATATATGATACATGTATATGTTTTTTTAAATCATATAGCGTTATATGCACGGATATATATTTTACCTCTTTATCTTTTTTTCTCGTCTTTTTAATTTAATTATCTGTGTGTGCGTGCATGCGTGTGTATGTGTGTGTGTGTGTGTGTTTTGTGGGGGGGGGGGGGGGCCGTTGGCCTTCTTTTATCTTCGGGAATCCAGGGGTTGTAGCCTTCTTTATCTATTTGATTCGGGAACCGAACGTTTTGGGACAATACCGAATATCCGAAAAATCAGCCAGTGTCTTTTTTAGGCAAGACAACACCTGTTTTGAATGTAATGATTTGAAACGAGATAACGAAAGTAAACGTTTAAACAAAATCAATACAAATAATTATACATTCGTTTTCCCTTTCACCTGTTTTAATGTATATGGTAATTAAATAACAACAGCAACGAATCTCCACCTTATCAAAATTAAAATGGAAACACAGAAGGCAATATTGGTACATTTCTCCCTATATTATGTCTTAGCGCGTATTGGATGCGCTTGACGATACTTCCATATGCTACAGTCACACAGACACTTACGTTTAGTTACGTTTTTTTTTTCTTTAAATCCTTATTTCATCATATTATCATTAGTATTATTATTATTCGTTTTCATCACCTGTGCCTGGAAGGCGAAAAGCGAACCAATTCATTGTAACCCGTAGGTCTCTCCTCCCAATATAACTGATTGGGGGTATGCACACTGAAAACCTAAACGGGTAGACCGACTAGCTTTAAAGCTAGTCGTATTGATGCCCAGACTGACTAGCTTTAAAACTAGTCGGTCACGACGGACTAGCTTTCCTTAAACACAACCCGGTTATTACGGACTAGCTTTAAAACTCGTCCGTCTCTACGGACTAGCTTGGAAGCTAGTTTGTCAAGTTAGTCCGTCATGACAGACTAGCTTTAAAGCTAGTCGGTCACGACAGACTAATTTCAAAGCTCTTCCGTCGTGACCGACTAGTTTGACGGACTAGCATAAAAGCTAGTCGTAGTGATGCCCAGACTGACGAGCTTTTGAGCAGGACTAGCTTTACAGCTAGTCGGTCATGGTGTGAAAGCTAGTCCGCCGTTTCGCTTTTCTGCCGCGATGTTCTTGCTGCTGTCTTGACAGACTAGCATGACGGACGAGGTTAACATGGCTTCACCAGCTTGTCAGAGACGTCAAATCTGAAATATTAGAAGACATTATAAAGATACGATTAAAAACATGCATTTTGTCACAAGAATTTGAGCCAAAAATAAAAAATAAATAAATAAAACAAAAATAAATAAAAAAAATTATTATGATATGAATCAGAAGACAGGAATTAATACAGGAGGCACAATTAGTTAACATTATGGCAATTATCAAATAATGGGGGCACGGGGCCCAGGGGTCGCCGCCATGGCTTGCATCATCATGACTTTTTGTTGTCGGCCTACCTGCTTTTGCATTTTCGGCGTATACACTTGTCCTTGAGAGCCACTTCAAAAACCTTAAAGTCGTGCCTCTAATCCAATATTCTTTTCTTACAGATACAAGTAATCTAAAAGAAAAGTGGCGCCTATATTTATTATTAGAATTTAATTTCAATTTTCATAATTTAATGTGCTTGTTACTATCGTTGTAAATACACACAATTTATAAATTGATTTGGCAAGACATAATTTTTCGCGTTGGTGATTTTGAGCATTAATCTATGTGAAAAAATAACGCTATCTGTGAACTGAAACATAAGGAATTTAAATAGAGTACTCACACAGTCATGTCACAGGAAGGAGATCGCCAATATAATCAAAATCTTAAGCTTTACGGGGTATATCCAGTGTGCGTCTGTACAGTTTGCTCATTAAATGGAATTCACATACAGATAATGCATGCAACTAATAGTGATGTCCTTTTCGCAATGCGCATGTTATTCAATCAATAATTGTACCACCTTCTATTCACTGCTGTTGCTAAGCCGGGCATTCACCAGCAATCTATAAGAATAGACGGTTCATGGGTTCTATAGTAACGAAGTATTTAATTAGCCTGTAATTAAAGAATGGAACAATATTTCTAACCTACTCGTGAATGGCATACTATTCACGATTGATGTTATTTCGGCTATCGTATACGTATTGCTCTCAGATTAGAGTGCTTTCGCTGGACTACGGAGGAGGTAATCTAGAACGTTAGCATTATGAAAGGCTTTATTTTCAAAATAGTCTCAAAACCACCAAACTCCGCATACTGTTAGTACAGGAAAAGGAGTTGTAAAACTGGTATTTGCTAGAAACGGCTGGCAGCGTTTTAAATTTACCAGTTTCGTGTGCACAAACGAGGTTTCCCCTAGCTACAAGAGATAGCTCCCTTGTCAAATCTATCAACGCTATTTTTGGGAATGTACGTTTTCCCAAACGTAGAACGTATAGGTTCTCAGCGGAGAGTCAGTTATAATAGGGATGTCCACTAAAATTTTAAGTTATTTTAAAGTTGTTTTTGCTATGGCTTATTTGATAGAGCATTGAAAGAAACATTTTGGTACTTGAATTATCACAATTGGATGTTCCGTTCAAAGATATGACCCAAAGAGTGTCTCAGATTACCATGAGCTGCTAGAACACTTACAAGTGTCAGACAAAGCCAGAAAAATGCAATAAAGCTCAAGTTTATGGTTCTTTTGTCTTTGATTTATTAACCAATCATATCAAACATTTTCTATGTGTGTTATCAAAATTGAAATGAGATTATAGTAACACAATGAGTAGATTTACAAGATACAATTTATGGCAGTACAAAAACTGATGGTTTGACATGTATGTTACCTATGTGATCCAATATGACCACCGTGGAAAAATACTCCATAGGCATGTTTCAATAGAACCACCCTAGAAATGGGCTATTTCATGTGTTGTGGGTCAGAGCACGAGTGTTAGGACAGCGGTTAGAGTAATTTTAAAAACCTTAAAAGCGCCAGTGCGTAAACATTGTTCTTTGTTTTTCACCCCAATACATTTTTTGTTCAAAAAAGTTGAAATTTTATAGATATCCACTTCTCCTTATCTGATTCTATCCAATCATGAGAAATTCCAGGTCATAACACACAATCACACAGGAAGCATCCACTTTGGAAACACGCTGTAGTTTATTATATCAATTTCCCCAACAGGAGAAGTTGATTTTCTGCGTGAGCGTATTTTCGGTAAGGGAAGGAAAACTGACCAATAGGAATAAAAAAGATCTGATATTTACCACTGGCCAAAAGACAATTCCGAAAGCGATTTTTTATTTGAAAATTTTGCGGTTCTTCTTGCCTTTGCTATTAATTGAGGCAGGCAGTGCATGGGTTATTGTTGCATTGTAAATGCATGGGTGACACATCATTACAGTGAAGTGGAAACCTGTTTCTAGTGGCTTTTTGCTTTTGTTGCCAAACCCAGTATATAAACCAATAAGCGAGCGCTTTGATAGGGAATGTATACAGGCATTTCCGCCCCTTTGCTAAACATAAAAGAAGGCATACTTTGATTGACTAATCATAATGGCAGGGCGGAAGGTATTCTTTTTCATCATTCAGCCAATGTTATAGGTCAGCTTGTCCTTAACGCATAGAGCGCATTTGACACAATAAAACTTGGTATGAAAAAAAAAGAAAAGAACTAGTATCCCCGAGTAAAGTAGCCTTTTTGATGAATTCGTATTGCAACAATAGACGTTACAATATCTCACAACAAGCCAAAGGGAACATGTGCGCGTTACCATTGGAAACTTTTATCAAAAGTTACTGAAGAGATAGGAAAACGCAGGATTGTGCAGGCATTTTGAAAATAGTGCCCTCTTTTATGCTAACGTTCTAGATAAGCTCCCCGTAGTCCAGCGAAAGCTCACTATTGTCAAGCCAAAACAAGCTTTGTTTTAAAATGTTGATTGTATCCAACTTTTATTCACTGTTGTTGCTAAGCCGGGTATTCACCAGCAATCTGTAAGAAAATACCGGGTTCTTGAGTTCTATAGTAACAAGGTATTCAATTAGCCTTGCGCCTGTAATTGAAGAATGGAGAACAATATTTGGAATCTACCGGTACTCGTGAATTGCATACTTGTCATGATAGATGTTATGTCTCGTAAGCTTTCAGATTGTCAAGCCAAAACAACCTTTGTTTCAGAATGTATCAACTTGATTATGCCCGGAAACAGAATAAATAGAGATAGTCCATTTGAAGCTCCTATACCTTGTGTAGTGAACCCAGAAAAGTTGTTTCCACTGAAGTTTTTTTGCTGATTTGTGATCTCATGTGATATTACAACAATTTTAGCTTGGTTGCCAACCGGGCAACCTTGAGCAATTTGCATAATTAGCATAAATTCAAAATGGCCGCCATGCTATATGGTGAAACTTAACTTTTGAACTATAGATCGCATTTCGAAGTATAAAACATGCATTTAGGGGTTACTTTATGCAAAGAATCCATTGCAAATGTTGCGTGTATGATTTGATGTCAATCTTACGAGCTAAAGGTCAAATAAAGGTCAAATATAGGAAAATTCATTATATTTTGATTATACTGAGAATATAAGACTTTGAAAGGCTAATTTCATGTAGATAAGAGCAGGCGACATCTCTTGTGGTTCTAAAATAATTTTAGCTTGGTTGCCAAATGGACAACTTTGAGCAATTTGCATAATTAACATAAATTCAAAATGGCCGCCATGCTATATGATGAAACTTAACTGTTGAACAATAGATCAGTAGTTGAAGTGTAAAACATGCAAATAGGGGTTACTGTATGCGCAGAACCAATTGCGAATGTTGCTTTTATGACTCGATGTAAATTTTATGTGATAAAGGTCAAATAAAGGTCAAATATAGGGAATTATTATATTTTTTATTAGACTGTGAATATAAGACTTTGAAAAGCTGAATATCTTGGTTTGGGATGTGCAGGAGCATTTCCGTGCACTATCTCTTCAATTTTACAAACCATATCATCAATACTGGTCATCTAAGGTCAACTTTCTGGAAAATAGTGATTAACAGTACGATTGCCATCTCATTAAACGAAAACACTATAATCAATGATCAAGTATAATAGTAGATAGAGTACTCAAAAATATTTTGGAAAAGAAAAAAAAGAAAGTCCTTTCGCCACCCCGTAAAACTTTTCTGATATTTTGAGATATTTCGATAATTCTGCTGCTTCTAGAGATAGGAGGCTACTGAAGGTCATCAAGGCTCTGAGGCCATAATGCCTGATAAGACCCCCAATCACACATTTAGTGCTTCTTGGGCTTTTTTTTTTCAAGGGGCTTTTGATGTTATATGCAAGGCAGCTTTCTGGAAGTCTTGAAATTCCTTTATCTCAGCGTAGGGGAGACCGGGGACAAATGTAACACGGGGCAATTGTAACAGAGGCTCCCATTCCTAGCAGAAACACGCTATAAACTTAAAATT
>CALNVZ010003435.1:18110664-18125275 GCA_940671915.1 Paracentrotus lividus | reverse complement strand
TTAGAAGAAACATGCGCGATAATCGATCCCACATTGCTGTATGACGTGTTAGGCCAAATTAAACGGTTCGTGGGAACTTCTACAGCGGGAAAAAAAAACCGGTTTTGAGCATAAAAGCAATATTTCCACTATATACCCATTTGTTTTTCTCTTGGACAAATATGTGGCATGAGCTACGGCTGTCATTTTGTTGTAATTTAAATATTGTTCTTAGGCAATATTCTTGCTTAAGTTTCAACGACGAGAATACGAAAGCAAGATATAAAAAAATCTCCCAAATATGGTAACCTCTGCCAAGGGGCAAATTGGTAAAACAAAAAGCTGTTACAATTGCCCCTGTTTCTGTTAAGAGTAACTCCCGTAGGAACTCGGTTAAAAGCAGATTTCCGCTGAATCCAACACCAAGCTATTAAATAACCAATCAGGGGCCCGCGGCAGCATTTTTGGACCAAGTGGAGGGCTGACCGGCACAAGTGAGGAGGGAGTGGGGGGGGGAGGGGGGCTGAACAGACTAAAAATCACAAATGTATGTCATTTTTCCGTTTTTGTACACGTTCGCTTGATGAAGCCCTCCCAAGCTCCGTGGGCACCCCTGCAAATTACATAAAAATAATAAATACAATGTCCGGAATTTGTTGCTTCCTGTAAACATTTAAATTTAAAACATAATCAGAAAACCTTCTTGAACCATTCTCTCTCTTTTAGTTTTAAGCAAGTATTTAGCTTCAATAAAGCTGATAGGTCAAATTTGGAAAAAACTGTTACAATTGCCCCAGGTCTCCCCTACTGTGTCACTGTTTTTTTTTTTCCAGAATGAAAGTTGACCTTGGATTGACCAGCATTGATATGCTTTGAAAAAGAAAAATGAAGAAATAGTGTATGGAAATGATCCTGCATACCCAAATAAATTTTCACTAATTTATATCCATGTAATTAGCCATTCAAAGTGTCATATTTACAATATAATGAAAATATAATGTATTTCCTTATATTTGACCTTTATTTGACCTTTTACACATAAAATTGACATCAAGTCATAAAAGCAACATTTGCAACGGATTCTACGCATACATTAACCCCTGTATGCATGTTTTATACTTAAATATGCGATCTATAGTTGAAAAGTTAAGTTTCATCATATGGCATGGCGGCCATTTTGAATATATACAGTGTGTTCCTAAAAAAAGGTAATTGAAGTTCAAAGGTCAGTCATTTCAAGAGTATGTGACTTATTTTTGTGATTTGTTTACTAAACTACTAAGTAACTCATCGGCTTTAATTTGAGACATTGCTTACGTCTAAACTGTAATGGGTCGCAAAGTTAGGGTCATTTAAAGGTGATAGGTACAAAACCCATTTTTTCCAAGTTTTTCGTTTTTAGGGTATGAAACCAACTTTTTATAAAATGTTTATTTCATAGTTTTGGGGTTTTTTGTCACACAAAGTTTCAATGAAATGCAATCTCATTTGTCAAAGGACCTATCTCACTGGCAATGACATGGGTTCACGATCATGCGTGAGTCTCTGGAGTCTCGGAGACAGATCGCCGCGATGTCTCCTGATTCTGCAGGAAGTCGCGAGAAAAATCAAAGAAATGTTCAAACTGTCCAATCTTTTAGAGACTTCTTTTATACGCGAGCAAGTCTCTGTGACGTCTTTGCGGGTTGCCGCGACGGCCCTTTAGTATCCATGACGTCGCAGAGGACGTTGTCGGAACTTGCTAACGATTAAAAGAAATCGAACGGTTTATTAACTTTGATTTGCTGGCGTCTTAAAGAAGTCTACTCAAAGATTGAACATGTTTGACTTTTGTTCCATTTTCCCTCGACGCCTGAAGTCTCAGGAGACGTCACCACGACGTCTCCACGACTCAAGAGACTCTTAATTGCGAACACATCTAATTGCCATTGAGATAGGTCCTTTGACAAATGAGATGGCATTTCATTGAAACTTTGTGTGACAAAACCCCCAAAACTATGAACCAACAATTTTTAAAAGTTGGTTTCATACCCTAAAACGAAAAACTTGGAAAAATGGGTTTTGTACCTATCACCTCAAAGGACCCAACTCTGTGACCCATTACAGTTTGGACGTAAGCAATGTCTCAAATTAAAGCTGATGAGTTACTTATAGTTTAGTAAACGATCACAAAAGAAACCATATACTTTTGAAATGACTGACCTTTGGACTTCGATTACCTTTTTTTAGGAACACACTGCATAATGCTAATTATGCACGTTGCCCAAGGTCATCCATTTGGGCAACCAAGCTAAAATTGTTTTAGAACAACAAGAGATGTCGCCTGCTCTTATCTACATGTAATTAGCCCTTTAAAATCTTATATTTACAGTATAATCAAAATATAATGAATTTCCATATATTCGACCTTTATTTGACCTTAAACTCATAAAATTGACATCACGGTCATAAAAAAAACATTTGCAACGGATTGTATGCATAAAGTAACCCCTATATGCATGTTTTATACTTCAAAATACGATCTATAGTTCAAAAGTTAAGTTTCACCATTTAGCATGGCGGCCATTTTGAAATTTATGCTAATTATGCAAATTGCTCAAGGTTGCCCGTTTGGCAACCAAGCTAAAATTGTTTTAAACACATGAGATCATAAATCAGCAAAAAAACTTCAGTGGAAACAACTTTCTAGGTTCATAAAATTTCAAACCGACTAAGAAGGTACATTGAAACGACATTGCAACTATTTGTATCAAAAGCTAGTCAGTCATTTTAATGGGTAAACTGGGTCCACCTAGCTACTTTTAGTTGGGGAAACTATGTGAAGCTAAGACGGAAGCTAGGAATCTGGGTTCGTATTTGATGAGCACATTACCAGGAAATCGCATATTGCCAAAGTGTGCCGGTCCGCTATGTCATCCATTCGGAAGATAGGACAAATCCGCAGTGTACTGGGTAGAACACCACCCTAACACTTGTGCACGCCTTTGTCACCTCTCGACTAGACACTTGTAATGCACTCCTCACCAATCTCCCTGCAAACGACCTTGTAAAGCTTCAAAGAATTCAAAACATAGCAGCTAGAATCACGGAAAGAGGCAAATAGGCAGACTCACACTACCCCCCTCTTCAGAACCTCACTGGCTTCCTATCAACAAGCGTATTATCTTTAAACTTCTCCTCCTGACTTACAAGTGTGTCTCCGGCTCAGCCCCATCTACCTCTCTGAACTCATTCACACCTATACTCCGGTCCGTGCTCTCAGATCCCAGAACAAACATCTTCTACAAGTTCCTCGCTTCACCACTCAGTACTACGGTCAGAGTTCTTTCACGTTCGCTGCACCCACCCTTTGGAACTCTCTCCCCCTTGCCATCCGCACTGCACCAACGCCTCAGACCTTCAAGACCTTACTTAAGACCTATCTATTTAAAATTAGTTACTTATTGTTATTCAATTGATTGTATAAATTGTTTTCTATAACGTGTTTTATGTCTTTATTTAGTTTGATTAATTCTATATTATAATATTTTCTATGCAATTGATTATGTTCTCGTAGTATCATCTACTGAACTTTAATTACTTTACTTTCTTAGTTAAAATAACCCATCTGTTAATTTTTGTAAAGCGCATAGGGACTTAGGTATTATATGCGCTATATAAGCTGAAGTTATTATTATTATTATTATTATCGACCTAGTCGGTCACGTCGACGGACTAGCATCAAGCTAGACGGACGAGCTTTAAAGCTCGTCCGTCAAGTTGAGAGATGTAGATTCAGGTGTGTGGTAATTAAAATGGGTGTCTGTGGTATTCCTGTGGTACCTAAATTAGAACAAAAATACAGCAGGAATATATTTCATACTACAGGAAATAGGTAGTAACATTCCATATAGTCAGGTGTTAATCAACAACAATACCAGAGCAGATTACCACACGTCAGTATCACACACGAGTACCACACAGTACCACATACTGATACCACATGAATGTATAACAGGAATATACCGCAATATGTGTAGGTGTGCGTGTGTGTGTGTGTGTGTGAAAGGTAGTCATACCACATGAAATATGTGGTAATATACCAGAGTCGTGTGGTATAATACCACAGGAATACCACACACTTGTTACCACATGATCAAAATACCACTCATATAATTTGTGTATGTGTGTGTGTGTGTGTGTGAATGTGGATGTATGTGCATGAGTGTGACAGTAGTTCTTAAACAATATTTTGGTCTAGTTTCCCTTGTGGTCTAAGGATTCTCTTTTAGGCCTACTAGCTTTCCAGGGAGGGACATTAGACGAAATGGGAATTAATTAGACCAAATGGTAATTTGACCAACTGATTGTAGACAAACAACCAAGAGGGATTAGACCGAATGGGCATTAGTCAAAAAGTGGATTTACACCAAGTGTTAGTTTCCTGCTGAAGTGTAAAAGTCGTGTGGTACTCGTGTGGTATTTTCATGTGATATTATGGTAATTAGCTCATTTGCATAAAATGATTTGGTATGCACATATTAGTATTTTGTGAAGTTTACCTTAATAAACAGTAATTCACTGCATATTGATATATTTTCTTTTAGGGAAATGTATTTCCTAAACACAGAGTAACATCAAGAGCGATAATTATGAAATTTGCATTAATATCAAGAAATATAGAAATAACTGTGACCCAAAATATTTTTGCAAAATATTGGTTATACATGTATATCAGCGTGTGGTATTCTTTAGTGTGTGCAGTATTCCTGTAGTAACGGCGTGTGGTAATCCTGTGGTAACGGCGTGTGGTATCCTATGGTAACGGCGTGTGGTAATCCTGTGGTAAAGGCGTGTGGTAATTATGTGGTAATCCTGTGGTAACGGTGTGTGGTAATCCTGTGGTAACTTTGTGTGGTAGTGGGTGTGGTAATAATTTATTTTTATCACACGAATTTGTGTGGTAATGTTCCAATTTTACCACAGGATTCGTGTGGTAATTCATGTGGTAATGTCCGAATTTTACCACAGGATTCGTGTGGTAATTCATGTGGTAAATGTCAGAATTTTACCACAGGATTCTTGTGGTAATTCATGTGGTAAATGTCCCAATTTTACCACAGGATTCGTGTGGTAATTCATGTGGTAAATGTCCGAATTTTACCACAGGATTCGTGTGGTAATCCATGTGGTAATGTCCGAATTTTACCACAGGATTCGTGTGGTAATTCATGTGGTAAATGTCCCAATTTTACCACAGGATTCGTGTGGTAATTCATGTGGTAAATGTCCGAATTTCACCACAGGATTCGTGAGGTAAAATGTCATGTGGTAATTACCACAGGATTACCACAGATGCATTACCACAGGACATTTTTGTAAGGGTAAATCGGAGTTTCCCCTTGCCCTTATATGACTAGTGCAGTCGGTTCTTTAACGTGCAAAGGTTGTGACTCTCCTTTACACGGGACCTCCATTTAACGTCCTTTCCGAGGGATGGAGTGTTTTCCACTGTAACATAGCCTGCTTCTATGAAACAGGAGAGGGGCACGTGAACACAAAACGCACGCTTCAGTCATCCGCCCGGGTTGGACTCGAAACCACGATCTTTGGTTCGACAGGCAGACGCTTGTACCGACTGAGCCAACTCGCTCCCTCGCTCCCTCTTCTATTCTATCATTTCCTATGTATTTCTTTGTTTTATTGGATGAAAATGCTGACTCTGACGGGAAGTCATCCGTGGGGATCCGCAGAAAAGAAAATAATTTTTGGACGCAAGCGAACGTAACTCAACGTAAGTATCTGTGTGTCTCAAGAAATAAGTAGTTGAACACATTTCAGTATATTTCCTTAACTTTTGGACAAGTCGTAAAATGGAAACAAAAGATATCTTTCTTGCCTGTCTTTTCAGCTGCTCTGGAAGGTTCTGTAATCCAACGACGGTGTAGACTGTCGGTGATCTGAGGACGATTGTCTTGGAAGTAACACATTTTTGAACTAACGAAGACACTTTTTCTTCAGCCCTCGACTTGGTTTCTGCAGAACAGTCAAGGAGAATGCGGTATCTCTCGCTCTCATCCAAACATTCGTTGGTAAGAAGGGCCTCCATTATCCTTATACAAAAGGCGCTGTCGATGCCAGCGGTGAATCGGATGAGATTTTCGTAGTCACCAATATTCTCTTTGATCTCATGCAATACTCTGTCTAACTTAGATTTTCCCCACCGCATCCAATATTTCTTCGTTTTGGCAGCAAGTCGTTTTCCTGCGGCATGCTCCTGTGCAAGCTTGTGATAGAACTCGATGGTTGTAGAAGTGGTCTCGTGGGACTGTGGTAGGCCTTTTGAGGTAACAGTCGTTTTTGATATAATCCCCAGTTCGCAAGCACTGTGGGGAAATTACGGAAGTCATCTGGCGTGAAAATGAGCTTTTTCGCATTACTGAGTAAAGCAGCTAAAGCAACTTTGCCTAGTTTGGAAATTATCACCCTTAACCGTTTGGCAGTGATTTTTACTCTTGTATTTCTGGCGTTGGTATGATGCATTAAAAAGACATTCACACTATCTAATAGCCCTGTCTGAGTTGATATATCACCCATCAATAGTCCTTCGTTCCACAAATGACAAACCATTAGACAAAATAGCGGGGTTCTTGCAAGTTCATCAATAAGTGGTTGCTCATCGAGGTAAACTTTCAGACCCTCTGCTGTAGAGACGTTAGAAATCAAAGCGAAGGACTTATCAATGTAGTTCCTTGAGTTTTCCTTCGAGAACCCTACGATCCCAATCTTCGTGTACACCCTTGGAAGTTCCCCTTCATTGAAGAAGCTCTCTAGGTGTGGCCGTGTTGTTACCAGGACTCGACACTCTGGATACTCCTCCCAGCGCATTATCCTGATAATGTTACTCCCTGAAGCAATTCCAGCATACTCATCAAGTCCGTCAAATATGATGTGGCATATGTCCTGATTATCTCGGATAAATGCTTCGATCTCTTCCGGCGTAACATCGACATCACTTAAGAGATGAAACTTGATCGCTTCTCCGAGTGATATACGCTGACGTGCATTTCGAAGTCTTAGAACAAAAAGTAGTGGGAGTTCTTCTAATCCTGATCCTTGTACTCTGTTAGCCCAGTCGTAAGCCATTTTTGCGACGGCCGTTGTTTTTCCTTTCCCAGCAGCGGCTGATATGAGAATTCGGGCTGGAAGCCTGTTGTTCACCTTCCTGGAAAAGATGTCTGCAACGGAGCCGCTCAGAACCTCTTTCTTTGCCGTGTCTTTTCCACTTGCGTCCTTCTTCACCATAGTTACAAGGACATGCAAATCTTTGAGCTCAGCAAAATCATTTTTGTCCCATGGTTTCTTTTGAATTTTGCACAACGTAGTGAGGTACCTGTTCTCCAGCTTTTTGCGACATTCCTGAACATCCAAGGACTTAGATATCTTTATACTGTCATGAATGTCGTTATCTAAAATTATATAAATGCAAAAGGAACAAAATGATAGTACCTTATTATCCTTTTCCCCTCTCACTTTTTGTTATAACATCATTTGCCAGGGGCCGCGGAGCGATTTTGAAAGTGGAGGGGCTGAACCAAAGTAGGGGGGCTGAACAGGCTAAAAATCACAAGTGTATGGTCATTTTTGCATTTTTGTACACGTTGGCTGAAAAAAGTGGGGGGGGGGGCTGTAGCCCCCCCCCCCCAGCCCCCCCCGGCTCCGCGGCCCCTGTTTGCGATACAAGATCTGATGTATGGAATGAACGGACGCAGATTAATAGATGTACATGTATTTGTGGCAAAGTGATCAACTTCTTTTTTTCAATCATATAACTAAAGTTGATTCGATCAGCTCGTTGGTGCAATGATTATAAAAATAGATCAATATATCAAAAGATGATATTGCAGTTCCCGGCAAGCTGTAAGAAATTAAATCATGGGCTCATTGTGATCTTATATTGTTTCTCCTTTTATTTATTCTTTTACAGACACAATTGAATTGTCTCAATTCAGTTTTGTCAACACTTTAAATTCTTATCATATGTCAGACTTAAAGGCACACGCCGTAACTTTGAAAAGATTACTTCTTTTTTTTTTACAGTTTACAGTTCCACTGAAAATGGTCGCAAACGATGGATGTGTAAATGTAACGGCTCCGACAATAAACCTTCGATAAACGCTTAACATTCTAATCTAAATTAACTCATAACAAAGATATCAGCTTCTACTTACTGGTTTTGTCATCCTCTGGGCCATCTCCAGCTCTTCTAGATACTTCTGTTGTAAAATATCTCTCACGTAGGTCAAACCTCCCGACCTGCTCCAAGGCAATTCTTAAAGTATCTCTCACAGCGGATGGATATTGAGTTTTGTTCCAGTCTCGGAGCATTTTTAAGGAACCATAGTATCCTCTTCCGTGCTCGTTCCTGATTTGGTAGCTGCCGATATCAGGAATATATATTCCAAGCGCCTTTCCCAGGTCATCCACTTCATCATCTGTCCGTATTTCTTTAGCAATTTTTTTCAATACGTCATCAAAATCTTTTCCATCCCACGAAGCCATGCTAGATGAATGAAAAGAGAAGACAATATATACAGTCATCGTAATCGTAATAAATTATTTCAGGTTTATCTAAGCAATATCCCTTGATTTTGAATTTGTATTGGCATTTGTTGTGTGATTTTTCTGTTTTGTTTTCTTGTGCACCTGTGCACTTTAAAAGCATTTGATTTTTAGTGGATTAAGGGACTCTCAATTATTAATGATGTACACGATTTCTTAAGGATCTTGAAAGTAGTAAATACAACTTTGCATCAAGTTAAGTAGGCATAGAATATAAATGCTCAAAAATATAACTCAATTTTCATATTAGTAGTCATAAAGTGATGATCGAACCTCAACCAGGCTGCCTCCTCCCATGCATGACTGCATGGGGGACCATCTTCAAAAGATTGCAAAATCTTAATTGTGCAAAGTACATGAAGATTAAAACAAATGTTGAAAAAAATATGTGTAACACATATATACACACAAGTGACACTTTCACGACACCTACATTCACCCATAAACATCCCACCAATCTTCCCTCTGACACACACGCATCATCACACACGCACCCACAAGCATTTAACAATTGACAATAACATTTCCCCTGTTCTGATAAAGCTTAGATGGTCTGTGTACCAAGACCATCACTGCATGTTTGTAACAAAGTAATTCCCTAACAATAATGTTTGTGAGTGTGAGTGTGGGTGGGTGCATGTATGTGGGTGTTTGATGAGGTGTGGGTGTATGTCTGTACTGGTGTGGATGAGGTATATGCGTGTGAACGGGTGTGGGGTGTATGTGGGTGTATGTGGTGAGGGTGTGTATGTGGTTTGTGAGGGTCTGTGTATGTGGTTTGTGTGTGTGTGTGTATATATATATATATATATGTGTGTGTGTGTGTGTGTAAATGAGGGTATGTGTGGGTGTGTGTCTGTAAGTTATGCATTCTCACTTTGTTTATTTTTCACCCAGCCACTTGGCGCAAATGAAAATTTACCATCTTCTGAAGATTGCTGTTAATCAGTCATGCGTGCAAACATTTAAAAACAAAATAATAAAATGGGTACCGATACCTCTTCCAAAACATATCATGAAACCCGTGAGTTAATCTTTATACTTTTTACAACACAACTTCAAAATGATGGGAAATTTTTATTGTCTCACTCAGTATTGCAATAATGCCCTAACTTATCCATTTTACTTTGAGCTTTAGGCTTATAGCTGGTTTCCCTATAATCATTCTTGAGAAGTTTCTTCAGCAAACAAGAGGCCAGCATGCAGCCATATTTCAGCGAAACCAGATATATTGATGGTTCTGTAGATCTATTTGGGTGGGCAGACACCTTCTACGAGGGGATAATATAGACTGGATTCTATAATAACATTTGTTTTGTTAAAAAAAAGTGTCATTTTGAATCACACAAGTCGTTGTGCATAAACAGAATGATGAAAATTGTTGGTTGATATCTAAACAACAATTTATTACGAGTTGTATTACGATCAGGGTACACTTTCAAATTGGCCTTCTGTGCACCATAAAAATAAATATAGGTACTATAATCTCAAATCTACCATGCCAAGCTATTGGCCACTGTTAGAGCAATCTACAAGAGAAAAATAAATTATTGAAAAACACATTTACTTATTAAAAATTGACCTTATCTGGCATTTTAGAGCAAAATTACTGTTATTTTTTCTGATTTTGAGCCTGCACATCTCTAATATTAGCAATCATTTGGCTTGTTTTTCCAATCAGAATTGACTACTGAAATGCGATTGTTTAAAACTGAAAACCCCAGACGATACAGTTAATAGTATTTTTTTGTGACCATCATCCAAAAAGGGGGTGCCAAATCTGTCAAAAAATGCCCTCTCCGAATTCGGTGGTTTTACGCATAGTTAGACATCCCTTGATTAACAATGTTTTTCTCTGTAAGAATATATATGCAACAAATTTATAATATTTACTTCAGCCACATCCACTTATTTTTCAGTCAGTTCACGTTACAATGTTGTCAAATCACGTTTCGTCAAAAACGTCCTCTCCGAAAAATGAAGCAGTTGACTTTACGTGCAATAAAAAATTTGAACCTCTGTAGAAAAATAAGTTGGTGATCGACCTCACGTCTACAAATTTAAAAGCAATATCATTTCGCTTGTTTAGAACACATACATAAAAATTTAAGGGGAAAACCAAACAACTTTATTTTTTGGTCCAGTGAGACAAAATGTTACCGCAAAGTATCTGCATCGTAAAAATAACTCACTTCATATTTGGTGCCAGTCAGTACGATGTTCAAATCCAACCCAATGACACCATTCCTATGTACTGCACCAGAGTCCAATATAAACGCCCTTCATTCACATAGATATACGTCCCTGTCGTTGTCGTTTAAACTAATTCTTGTCCCTAAATCCGATGCAAATTCCTGTCCAATACAGGTGACATCTGCAAACTATACATATCTCGACTTATTATGAAAAGTTACACACATTTCCAGTTAGTTTCGATCTGAAACTGATTCAGATTTCGTTTGTTGTAATTGCAACAGACCGATTATCATCCAAATACACAAACTACAAAACACAAATCATCAAATTTCAACCAATCGCGAAGTACTTCTGTTGTAAAAAAAAAAAAAAAAAAAAAAATTATCATACAAAATATCTATCAATAACAAATTTTGCATTTGATTGTGAGCCCATGCATGAAACACGTTACTAAAGGTTCGGGGCGGGGAGCAATATCTGCAATATCTCAGTAGGCGATGTACACAATCAAAGAAAAACAGGGCTGTCTTTTTTCATGCAAAGGGTTCACAGAGACTTAAAGGAGAATTGTCCCTTTGTAGATAGTTGGCTTAATGTGGATGCAGAAAAATCAAATAAGCACATTAGTGAAGATTTGGTGAAAATCGGATAAATGATAATAAAGTTATGAGTATTTGAATATTGAGATCTCTAATGACATAGGAAATCTCCAATTGGCAAAGCAGTCACCATTTGTGATGTCACAAAGGGAGAACTCCCCCATATGGTGTACACAAAAACTATTCAAAATGTCTCTTTATTTTCATTCTAATGATAGAACAGTTTTTCTTGTCATGATATATTATGACTTTCATATATTTACAAGTCATCCCATAAATTGTCCCTTTAGAATCGAGAAAAAAGAGGATTTTAGTACAATGTGTACAATAAATTGATAAATTAATTTATTCATAAACACATGCTCCGTTTGTTTGCAACTTTGACATGTACAGAGAGAGTAAAAAATAATGTCCCATCATTTGAAGTTGCCTTGTGAAAAGTATGAACTTTTAATCATGGGTTTCATGATATGTTTTGGTAAAGTCATCCTACTAGCATAATTATGTTGGTACCATTTGCATTTGGATGTTTGCACGCGTGACTGAATACCAGACAATCTTCTGAAGACGGTAAAATCTCACCTGCGCCAAGTGGCTGGGTGAAGATTAACCCTCTTTGTGCTATTCTTAGAAAAGGTGAGTGAAAATTATGTAGCCATATGGCTACAAAGCACAAAGAGGGTTAAAAGCAAATGTTGATACAATATGCGTACACACTTACACCCAAACACACACCCTTCCTCCATAAAACAAACGCACATGATTACATACGCACCCCCCCCCCACACACACACACAGTAAACAATTCACAATAAAAATTCCCATTTGATGTTTTCTTTACCAAGAATATTTGGGAGGTAGTAATTCCGTAACGACTGTTTGTGAGTGTGCGTGAGGGTGTGTGTGTATGTGTGTGGGTGTGTTTGCTGAGGGTGTGTATGTGTATGAGTGGGTGTATATGGGTGTGTGTGGTGAGGATGTGGGTGCGTATGTAGAGATGCCAACACTACGGAGTAATTATAACATTAGAAATTAGAACGCAAATAACGCAAATAGTTTAAACAGCTGAAACAAAATGTCTTGCCTACAAGAGAAAGAAATCTATTGATTTGAATGCATTCCCAAGATTGAATGACAGAGCAAAATGTTATTAGTGTGAGGAGGCATTTGTTTCAGGTGTTTGAACTATTTGCGTTATTTGCGTTCTAATTTCTAATGTTATAATTATTCCGTAGTGTTGGCAGCTCTGTGTATGTGTAAATGTGTGTGCGTTTGTGTGTTTGTCTTTGTGCGTGCATATAAGTAATAACTTCTCAATTTGTTTATTCTTCACCCAGCCACTTGGCGCAAGTGAGATCTTACCGTCTTCTGAAGATTGTTTGTTATTTAGTCATGCTTGCAAAGATCCAAAATGAAAATGGTACCAACATATGCTAGGAGGATGACTCAACCAAGACATATTATGAAACCCATGGTTAAATGTTCATACTTTTCACTAGACAACTTCAAAATGATGGGACACTTTTATTGACTCACTCTGTAGCTATCAATTTTGGCAAGCTATTTTCCCTCAAAGAGGAGATTGAATAACGAGTTCAACTCTAAGTTTGATGGCATGGAGCTGCCATTGTGTTTTCAGTCGATTCCTGCATTTTTTAAAACCATCATAAATGTAAGCATACCAGATTACAAATAAGTTTCATAATGTTCGTTCGTGCACGAGGCGTTGCTTTTTGTTCCATTTTAACTCAATCCTTTGGAAATATTTGAGTGAAATCCCCCGATCGTACCCGAACCATATTTTGTTTGTCCCCCTATGATCTACAGTAAATAAACATGATATGCATGACGTGCGTGGGAACCAAAGGGTAGTATCCCTTCTTAGACAAAGCAGCACCAATTGTTCTCAGATTTGGAACAAGGTTCTGATATGATGTGAGAAATATAATTTCAGTAGGGTTCTTATTTTGGCAAAAACAAATGAAATGCACACCATCATTCTTTCAGATCGACTCGTTTAACCAAAGGCCTATGCATAGAAAAGAAACATATTTTTGCCAATGAAGAAGGGCAACTTGAACTACACAACGGACATCTCATTACTGAGGGAGTAAAATTTATTAGTAGAATCAATGTTATACATACTTTATCAATTTTTGGGGTCATTTTGTGTTTAATCCAAAATGGTAAATCCCATAAAAAATTTGGTTCTAAGGTAGGTGTGATAAAACAAAACTGTAAAAAAAAAAAATGCAAATTTTACCCTTGATAATTAATTACCAGACGAGTATCCTTCTTCATCTAAAGAATGAACAATCCAAGAGCGAACTAGACGTGAACAGTATTGGAAACCTAAACATAGATTAAAAGCCATGGTATAATACATGTAGGGGAGACCGGGGTGAACTGGGACGCGGGAGAAGTGGGACACCTCCTATATCTAGAAAAGTTTTCAACCAATCAGCTTACTGGTCTTATCCCCTTATAGGCATTTGGTATCATAGTAAAAGCACATGGAAACAACAGCGCAAAAACTCAGCTGGTAAGTTTGTTTTTTTGCAATCAGTGTGAAGTACTTTTTGAATTCATTCTCATAGCTTTAGCAGACACTTAGCATGCAACATCTAGGCCTTGTCCTAATGATTTGCAAAGTTTTTGCAAAAATGTGCACATTTGTAAAGTTAGCTGCCATTTTGATTTTTTGTGTGTGGTCAGGTAAACTGGGACATCACTGTCCCACTTCTCCCCTTACAGTCCCACCCTATTGATGAAAATATTGTGGGCATATCCATTTCATATCTGGTAAGTCATAAATACATGTCCCACTTCTCCCAGAGGTGTCTCACTTCTCCCTTTTCAGAAGCTTTTTACAAAATAAACAAATATGAGACTTGTAGCAATATGAATCAACAACCCATCATGTGGCCTAGCATCGGTAGTATTAAGGTCCAAAACATGAGTTCCCAATTCTGAATATTAGAAAAGTTATAAGAGAAAATTCATCAACTTGTAATTTTTGTCCCACTTCACCCCGGTCTCCCCTACATGTACAAGGTGGGCCATGCAGAGTATCAAATCTGACTGACATGGCGCAGTACACATGCATGGGCATTATCATTATCATCACTACAAGGTGCTTGTAATATAACAAGTGGATTAGTAAATTACGCGATGCGTAATATATGTCCCCGCCGATAATGTAAAATTCCCATTATATCACGATCAGTGTTATCACA
>CALNVZ010003435.1:18098581-18110639 GCA_940671915.1 Paracentrotus lividus | reverse complement strand
TAAGGGCAAACAAGACTCGAAACTCGGGGTAAAAAATAGTCAGAAGAAAGAACACCAAGCTTATCCGTTCACTTTGAATAGTTCTATTGTGATAATCTATAGATCTAGCCGCATATGTCTGAACACGTTCATAAGTTGTACAAAGGGCGCTTCTAACAAATGTCAAACTTAAAATTCTTGTGATGAACGTTTTGGTAGTCCCTACTTAGTGCCAATATCACATAAGCAAACGAAGAATGCGAAAACTTGCGACTGACAAACCATGCGCAGAAATTTGCCACAATAGTTACGCAGATTTCCTAATACCCACTCATGCCTTTATTATGTTACGAATTAAGCTAAGTAACTCAGACAAAATCAAGGTACAAAATACTGGCATCAAAAAGAATTTTCTGATCTTTGACCTATATTGTTAATTGGCGTTTACTCAAGAATGCCTCCTTCGAGCACGTTATATTTCTATGCTCGTGCATCCCTATGGTCTGAATTTCCCGATTGACTATGTGATCAGCAACTACGGTAGGAAATCGAAGGAACATACAAAAAATCCTGCATTCACAGATTTGACTATGAAATGGCGTTGAGGACAGCCCTTGTTAGTATCTCCTGTATGCCAATTGAACCCTTTAGTAGAGTTCATATACAAGTACCCTATTAGAGTTGCTTATTAAGTGTCAATATGGAAAACTACAAAAAATAGTCTCTAGTCTGAACAACGTATTGCTAGCCACACTATCACCTAGTGCTTTTCTCATAAAGCTGCCGAGATTGAAATCAGCTGTAAAGAATTTCATATGTCCGGTCGTTTGTGGACGTGTTATGTGATAGCACTAGGGTGATGGCTACAATACTTCTCACAGAAATTTTGACCTTTGACCTGATTTACTATATGTAAGACACAAAGTAGCTAGTCCCAGCTGCAGCCATTTATTAGCACAAATTAATGCTGAACTAAAGGTCCACGGAGAGTTCAAGTCAAAGGAATCAAAGGGGTTCAAAAGTCAAAATTCTGTGAAGAAGTTTTGTAGTCCTCACCTAGTGCTAATCACATAAAGCAAACAGATCGAAATCGGATGAAAAATGGCGAAGGAGTACATTTGTAGCCAATTAACAATATAGGTCAAAGGTCAAAATTCTGTGAAGATTTTTGTAGCTATTAACCTAGTGCTATCACATAAAGCAAGTGGATTGAAATCGGATGAAAATTGGTGAAGGAGTAGCATTTTGTAGCCAATGTACAATATAAGTAAAATGAAGGTCAAAGGTCAAAGGGGTCAAAATTCAAATCCGTGACGAGTTTTGTAGTCCTCACCTAGTTCTATCACATAAAGCAAACGAATCGAAATCGGATGAAAAATGGCGAAGGAGTAGCATTTTGTAGCCAATTAACAATATAGGTCAAAGGTCAAAATTTGTGAAGAAATTTTGTAGCCATCACCTAGTGCTATCACATAAATCAAACGGAATCGAAATCGGAAGAAAAATGGTGAGGAGTACATTTTGTAGCCAATGTACAATATAAGTAAAATTCAAGGTCAAAGGTCAAAGGGGTCAAAAGTCAAAATTCTTGAAGAAAGTTTTGTAGCCCTCACCTAGTGCTACATATAAAGCAAACGGATTCGAAATCGGATGAAAAATGGCGAAGGAGTAGCATTTTGTAGCCAATTAACATATAGGTCAAAAATCAAAGGTCAAAGGTCAAAATTCTGTGAAGAAGTTTTTGTAGTCCTCACCTAGTGCTATCAACATAAAGCAAACGGAACGAAATCGAATGAAAATGGCGAAGGAGTAGCATTTTGTAGCCAAATTAAAATATAGGTCAAAAATCAAGGTCAAAGTCAAAATTCTTGAAGAAGTATTGTAGCATCACTATGCTATCAATAAGCAACGGAATTGATAAATTCAGATGAAAAATGGTGAAAGGAGTAGCCATTTTGTAGCCCAATTAACAATTAAAGGTCGAAATATCAAAGTCAAGGTCAAACGGGGTCAAAAAGTCAAAAATTCTGTGGAAGAAGTTTGTAGTCCTCACCTTAGTGCTATCACATAAAGCAAACAGAATCGAAATCGGTATGAAAAATGCCGAAGGATTAGCATTTTGTAGCCAATTACCAATATAGGTCAAAGGTCCCAAAAATTCTGCCAAAAAGTGGTGTGAAGAATTTTTGGGCAGTTGTAGCCAATTAACAATATAGGTAAAAAATAAAGGTCAAAGGTCAAAGGTCAAAATTTGGTGAAGAAATTTTGTAGCCATCACCTAGTGTTATCACATAAATCAAACGGAATCGAAATCGGAAGAAAAATGGTGAAGGAGTAGCATTTTGTAGCCAATTAACAATATAGGTCAAAAATGAAGGTCAAAGGTCAAAGGGGTCAAAAGTCAAAATTCCGTGAAGAAGTTTTGTAGCCCTCACCTAGTGCTATCATATAAAGCAAACAGAATCGAAATCGGATGAAAAATGACGAAGGAGTAGCATTTTGTAGCCAATTAACAATATAGGTCAAAAATCAGGGTCAAAGGTCAAAGGTCAAAATTCTGTGAAGAAGTTTGGTAGCCATCACCTAGTGCTATCATATAAAGCAAACGGAATCGAAATCGGATGAAAAATGGCGAAGGAGTAGCAAATTGAAGATTTTGATCACATACGGACGCACGGACGGACGGATGGACGGACGGACACACATACTGAGCCCGTTTCATAGTCCCCTGCTCGAACTCGTTCGGCGGGGACAATAAAAATATAACATCAAGGTGAACTTGATGTTATTTATAGGTCATAAAAAAAAATTAAGTTACACATCAATGCTAACATATATTCAAACACTTTATATTTGGTCTTAAAAGGAGCATATAATATTTAGTTTGCTACTTGTCTGAATACTTTTCTCTTTAAGCTTCTGATCTCAAGTGCCTCTTTTTTCAGAAAAAGTGCCCCTTTTCAATCGTGACCTCCCACTTTCAAATTCGTTCCGCCGCCTCTGGTTTGCTACAAAATTTGAAGCCGAAAGGTTTCCACAACAAATATTACATGCCATTATATCTAAAACACTGGAGACATCTACTCTGACGTCAACTCATTAGATTTATTGCAGAAATACAGACATTCGTTTGTTAACAATTTTTAACAACAAGTTTAATGAAGATAGAGATAAATTCAATTTCAAAGATATATATAAAAAAAAAAAAAAGAAAATGAGAGAACATTTATATCCTTTTTAGACAAATCTCATTTGGTTTCTTGAAATTATCAAATGCATTGGCCCAAATGGGTTACGTTTTAAATGAAAAATATGAATTTAATTCAATATTTACAAACAATGATTGTAAAATATTTTGGTGTACCAAATGGAAGTGTAACTTTGCACAAAGATCTTAGAACTGTAACACATCTAGGTGCCGTTACATATCCATTCGCCATTAAAGATATTTAGACAACAATGATAACTACTATGGTTACGTTACTTCATCAAAGCCAATAAAATTCAAGTAATTCATGAAAGATGCCATATAATAGTAGGGATGTCCACTAAAATTTTAAGTTATTTTAAAGTTGTTTTTGCTAGGTTTATTTGATAGAGCATTTTAAAAGAAACATTTTGGTACTTGAATTATCACAATTGGATGTTCCGTTTCGAAGATATGACCCAAAGAGTGTCTCAGATTACCAATGAGCTGCTCGAACACTTTTACAAATTTCAGACAAAGCCAGAAAATGCAATAAAGCTCAAGTTTATGGTTCTTTTGTCTTTGATGTATTAAACCAAATCATACCAAACATTTTCTATGTGTGTATCAACATGAGTTAACCAATTGAGATAGATTTTCTTACGTTTTTGGCTATCCTGTGGTTTGACATGTATGTTACCGTATGTGTAATCCACCAATGACCATAGAGGTAACATTGTTCAATAGAACACTGGGATTGGGGCTTATTATTGGTGGTGTGGCTCCAGAGCTGAGTGTTAGACAGGGTAGTAGTTTTAAAAACTTAAATGGCCAGTGGTAAACAGTGTTCTTTTTTCACCCCAATACATTTTTTTTTCAAAAAAGTGAAATTTTATAAATATCTACTTCTCCTTATCTGAATCTATTCCAATCATGAGAAATTTCAGTCATAACACACATCACACAGAAGCATCACTTTGAACACGCTGTAATTTATTTTATATAAATTTTCCAACAGGAAAGTTGATTCTTCTGCTGAGGTATTTTCTAAGGAAAGAAACTGACCAATTAGGAATAAAAATGATGGATATTTACCACTGGCCAAACGACATTATTTCGAAAGCTGTTTTTTTTATATGATGAATTTTGCTGTGTCTCCTGTCTGTGATATTATGGTGGGAGTATGCATGGTCATTTTGTTGCATTGTAAATGCATGGGTGACTACATCCATACAGTGAAGTGGAAACCGTTCTAGTGGTCTTTTGCTCTTGTTTGGCCATCCCTAATAATAGCAAGTTTTATGCAACAGCCTCCACACTTTTTTTTTATTAATTGAATAACATTGCAAACAAATACTTCTCTCATTTTCTGGTTTATTATTCAAATTCAAAATTGTTTTCTCCTTTCAATCTAATTATGAATCACATTTACCATCATTTCATTGATTGCACAAATCAACTTTATACAATTGCATTGCACTTTGAAAAGTGGCGGATCCAGGTTTTAAAAATGAGAAGAGAGTATAAAAAATTTACTGATTTCAATATGGAAGGCAAATTTCCACAATTTGGACTTAATGAACTATCTTGTTTCTTGTACAGTCAAAGCGTGGTTAAAAAAGGGGGAGGGGTGCATATCTCTTATTTTTCCGCTTCCAGGATCCACCACTGTTGAAAAGAAAGCTATGCAGAGTACTGTGCTAACAAAAAATTAATAATTTGTTAATTTGTTGCAATATTTAATTTACATTTAATTTAAAATTAATATTAAATTAACATTTCATTAGGATAGATCTTTTATCAATTTTATGTAAGGCATTACAAAATACAGCAATAGAGTCTGCTCCTACCATAAGAGAATGTATATGAGAATCCATTGTAGCGAGACTTGTTAACCGTCATCATTTCATATATCATGTACTAAAGGTCTAGCTATGCATCAGTATAGCAGGATTTGATATATAATAAAGGTAAAATGGCTTGGCCCCTGCACCCTTATCATAATAGGAGTAGACTGTACAATCGATTTGGACTATGATTCAAATCCATTGGAGATCGGGCAAAAGCAGTTCTGCTTCAAAAGAATTTGTCTGAACAAGTTCCTTCCAGTCGGCTTCCTTTATACGAACTAAAAGCTGGAGGAGTAGATTTATTATGTTATTCGCTGTTATTTCGCTCTGAGCGGCTTCAAAACATGTTCACGAGTTCTTAAATCACACTCATTGTTCTGAAGCCGCGCATTTAAACCCATTCAATACATGCATAGGAAATCATGCCTATATATTTGCGGGTTTTTTAATTCGCGTGCTGCCTGCCGCTATATCGCACAAAATATATATTATCATGTATAATAATACCACAAATATTTCTACGAATACAGTAATCCAAAGACATACATTCTTACACATTTGAAGATGTTCACATTATCAAAAGTAAATATTTCGTTTAATTACAAATCTATAATGAACAACATAATCTAGGAAAAGGAAAAGTAAATGCTCAGAAAAAGCACTACAGAATAGAAATATCATAAAAGAGAGGTGGGGCTATAAATGGTCATGTTTCAGAACCAAGTTTGTGCTATCTTATTGAAGCAGCTCTTTGTCCTGATCGATATGACCACCAATTTAAGAAAATCTGTTAAAAATGTGAGAACAGTGCGGGCCAAAAAACGATTTTGAGGGGGCGTGGCAAAAATGCGAGTCATCGCTTTCAAAATTTGAAAAACTTAATTCTTTATAATCAAGGCTAAATGATTCTGAGTGTCTTTTCATATGTATTTTCAGCCTAGATAAACTCAATACAGTGTCCAATTGCAATTAGGGGTGAAGAAAGACTGAAAAGGGGGAATTATAGTTTTAACCCTTTAATTACCTTGATGAGGTCTCTGAGGCACCCTTAGACAATGTGTTTGCATCAAAGCCACCGCTTTCAGTAATGTCGTTTCATGTCTCTTTTCTTTACATTCTTACGATCTTTTGCCACCAAGTTCATTGAAATCGGACATTCAACGAGAGAATTACTGACTTTTCGTGTCAAAGGTCAAACACGCAATTTGAGTTTTTGCATTTTGTGTACAAAAACCAATGGCAAAGTCAGGTTTCCTATTTTACTCTATAATCACTGTTAAAATCATTCTTTTGACTGCTTTATGTTCATTGAGAAAAAAACTAAATCTAAATGAAGGCCTGAATTATTGAAATTCCTAAATATAATGGAAAACATAGATATATACATGTAAGAATAAAAACAATAAATACATAAGAAATTCATAAAACAATGAATACATAAGAATTATTGTAGTTGTAGACCTTCTGATACTTCAAATTATTATCTGGATCAATCTAATCTGAATGAATACTAGAACCAGTCTAAAGAGATTACCTGTGATTTATAGAGTAAAATAGAAACCTGACTTGCATTGGTTTTGTACACTATAATGACAAAAATCTCAAATTGCGGTTTGCCCTTTGACCACGAAAAGTCAAGTAACTCTCTCATGGAATGTCCGATTCCAATGAACTTGGTGGCAAAAGATCCGTAAGAATGTAAAGAAAAGAGACATGAAATGACATTACTGAAAACGCGGTGGTTTTGATTGAGCAACACAATTTGTCTAGGGGTGCCCTCAGAGACCCTAACGGTAATTAAAGGGTTAAAACTATAATTCCCCCTTTTCAGTACTTTCTTCACCCTTAATTGCAATTTGGACACTGTCATTGGATTTATCAGGCTGAAATACATATGAATAGACACCAGAATCATCTTTATAGCCCTTTTAATAAAAGAATTACAGCTTTTTCAAATTTTGAAAAGCGATGACTCAGCATTTTTTGGCCACGCCCCCTCAAAATCGTTTTTTGGCCCGCACTGTCTCAATTTTTATCCGATTTTCTTAAAATTGGTGGCATATCGATCAGGACAAAGAGCTGCTTAAAATAAGATAGCACAAACTTGGTTCTGAAACATGACCCTTATTTTACCCCTCTATAGCCCACCTCTAATAAAAACCATTCCTAAAATATTCTACCCATTATTTCAGCTTTGAATTTACATGGCAGTATTATATTTATTTTCCTTACTGCATTCAAATCATAAAATATCTATTCCTAACCCCAAATCCTTTGACTATCATTACCTCAGCATATTCAACTAGATTTCATGATTTTGTTTCTAAGGTTTGTACTCTATTATTTGTATTGTTATTATTATCAAGAATAAAAATAACATACAATACAAATGAAACATACTTCTGGAAAGTTGCATGTTACTCAAAAGAAAAGAAGTTACACAACAGCGTGTCAACAACTTTGTGCCTCCTGGTCCTTTTAGGGTGATGCCATTACAATTATTTTGTTTAAACCTGGTGTATAGTTTTGGTACGAAAAAAAGGAATTGGCACAAAACCGATCAAATGTAGTTGCATGTTGTCCACATTGCACTAAAAGATATGTGTGAGAGATCTTGTGACATTCCTTTCAATATTTCCGATGAATTTAATTTATAAAGTTTGAATATAGCGCAATCCAACTGCCGTTTAGACCTCTGCTGACAGGTTCGCACGCCCGAGGTAAACGGCGTGAATTGGTGCGAACGATCTGTGTGTAACACCCACACAAGAGAATCCCCATTGGTTTTCCACGTTAGCGCTAACCTGAGACGGGTCCCCGACTTATCTTTTTCATCCTTATATTATGAAATAAAGACACTAAAACGAGATTTCAAGCAATATAATTTGCTTTATTATAGTTATTGGATTCAATCTATCATAATTTATCTTAATGTGAATCAAAATAAATTTTTCTTTCTCCCGAAACTATACACCAGCTTTAATATTTCTTTACGAATTATCTTTCTTTATTTTTGTATCAAGTAAGTGATTTTTTATATCAGCAATTCACTTCAAATTTAGCAGTATGTTTACTTGTATTTCTGCTTGTACACTGCTTAGAGAAATTTTCTTACTATTGTTACACAAAATATTTACTGAATTTATTATCGTTGTTACAGATGTTGTTATCACAAACATGCTTATTTCAGTAAAAATTATACAAACCCTTCCAATTTATTTTGATACAACCATAAAAGACAGATATGTATGGTTTGAGGAATATGTCATCCCCATTTATCTCTAAAGGATTAAAACATTTGTGCATATATTAAAAACACCATAATTTTTTAAAATAATTTTCATACCATTGATAATTTCATTTGAGCATAATGTCATCAAATTCTTAAAATTAGTGCATATATATTATATTAAAACGAATGGAATGATTTCTGAAATAATTATCATACAATAGGTTATTTCATTTAGGCATACTATCATTAAATTCTTATCTTTTGCATTGATCTTAAATATATATTCATATAACATATTTCCTGTTGACATTGCATGCAATTGTTTCATATTATGTCAAGTTTCGCCTCCAATCGACTTAGCCTTATTTGGGGCGCTCTCTTCTCAGGAGGTCGCTGGACAGGCAAGAAAAACGGAGGCACTGGCAACTGACTTATGGCATCATATAAAGGGCAGTCTTTAAACTGACAAGGTAGATCTGCCCAGATGTATCTGACTGCTACAGAGAGACCTAGACAGGGGTCTTCAATGGTGATGGTAGCATTCTCAAAGAGATTGACTGTATTGGTTGTTACCCAGGATGTGTTGCCTTGTATAGGACAATCACTGATTGATGAGGCACAGCATACCTACATTATAATCAGAAAAAAGAAATGCAAGAAACTATAAAAATAAAGTTTATGTTAGCTCATAATCTTGTATAATCCTGCAATAATGCACGCATATCCAGAATTAGCTTGTACAGTCATATCGGGCCGTTGCACCACCATTAACTGACACTTGAGCACAACAACCTGACGTCTTTCGAGATGAACAGATGCCTATGAATCCTAGCAAATGCATTGTACACTAGACATTATAATATTGTTCTCGTTTCATTTTAAAGAGATTAATTAGCAGAGAAGTGATTGGATATTCAACCATTTTGTCAGCTGGAATAAAACTGGGTAGATATTATGTCTCCGCCATTGCCAAATCAGTAAATATACATGCATGGCACATTCATCTTTTCATTTTCCTTCATACATGTACAAAGACAAATTTGACCTTGTGACCCAAACCTAATAAGATCATTGTCCCTCCCATATGCATACATGCGGCAAGTTTGAAGTTCAAAGTGCTTGTTGTTCATCTTGAGTTTAGTCTTCCTCTCATTAAATTGGATCATAAGGTATGGTAATGCTGTGAACAAACTTTAGTAGGGAAGGGACCTTGAAACAAATGTACCCTCAAGACCCATACTTACATCAAAGCCGTTCTTGTTGTTCATCTGGAGTTTTGATTTTCCTTCATTGAATTGAATCATAAGGTATGGTAATGCTGAGAATGAAACATTCGTAGGGAATGGCCCTTGAAATGTAGTGTAGTTCTCCCCGTAAGCCACTGCTCGTGCCCCTAATAACAATCTCGCTGATACGTCCTCTTTGTCACGGGGGTGGACACTGAAAAATAAAGTAAATGCTTCTGGATTATAGAAGTGCTGGACACTGCATAATAATGTTTTATAAGCTAAGTTGCTAATTGGTCTCAAACCGCTTTGACTAATGCCCATTTAGCCGGTCTAATTACAATTCGTCTACAGCCAGGTGGTTTAATTACCTTTTGGTCTGAATGCCACTTCACCAATCTACCATTTCGGTTAATTCCAATTTGGTCTAATGTCTATTTTAGTGTAATGTCCAATTGGTCTAACACCACTTGGTCAAATCCTGCAATAGACTGGTAATATACCAAATATTCATTTGGGAATTAGACAAAAATGCAATTGGACTATTAGGCTATAGATGAGTTGCCAATTAGACCACATGGTCATAAGACCAAGTGAGAGTTAGACCAAACTATTAGTAGACCAAATGGGTTCAGCCCATGTGGTACTAGGCAACCTAAATATTGGACCAACTGTTGTTAGACCAAGTGGATATAAACCTTTTATACATGCTAATACATACATGTATCATTGATATCTGTTGAATGGTCTATAAATGGAGACACAAATATCAAACATTTGAGCTATATGGGATTGCACTTTAACTCTTAACGTGCCGGAGGCCCATTAATGGACCCATAGCCCTGGCATGCCGGAGGCCCATTTATGGGCCCCAAAAAAGTTTCAAAAAGTTGTTTCCCTTTTGACCCCAAAAGGACGTCAAAAATTTACTTTTGAGCTATAATTTTGACATATTTGTTTAGGTGAATAATGTGACTTTCCAAATCCATAAAAAAAAAACGTATGTCATAGTGGAGTTTTTTGTCAGAAAGAGACATTTTATATTGAAGTATGATAATTTGATCACGACCAAAGAATTTGGAAGCGTTGAGTATGTGTGGCGTGTGTTTAGGTACCGGATGTCTATTCAGTTGCGTGCTGTCTTGCGTGTGTGTCTCATTACACGTGACTCAATGGGGGAATGAAAAGCAATGAACAATGTGTACTTACCTAGCTTTTTACATGGCAAATGAATACATTTTCAATGAACAGTAAGGCAGATTATGTTATGCTGTCATTTTTATCAAATATGTAAGGGATGTAAATATCAAAACTAACTTTTGTAAGCCCTAATATTAGTTTTTTCCTTTGTTTATTGTTTGTTTATTGATGGTCGTATTTACAGATACCATATCCTAAGCTACTGTTATGGTCTGTTTGTTGGGATCCTTATTTACTCCATAAAGGGGAACAGTGGTTGTACTGAAATCAGGAATCGATGGCGAGTTCACGGAGCAAAAATGAAAATAGCAGAAGTTCTTATTAAAATGAATAGAAGGAATTATCATTATCAATTCCTTAAAAAAGACAAAATCCTACTCTTTGTCTTTTGCATTAAAAATAATGTATAATTTTGGTAATTTTTTTTTTCTTTTTTTTCCCCCCACAAATACAAATCTTTATAATACACATTAGAAGTTCTTCTACGAAATCGATATAATTCACTTTTTGGTGGCGTAGATCGAGTTATCCTTGTGTGTTTTTCATTTTGCTATATAAAAGCATTATTTCCTATAAACTGAAATTTCCCTTATCGATTTTTTTTTATTATTATAAATGTCTGATGTATGTGTCAAAAACTATGTTTCGTGAACTCTCAAAACTGTCCTTGCACTGAACTCTTATATTTGCAACCATCTATTCAGATAATAATTGGGGCGATGGAAAGTGCGTCAGCCTTTATTGACAATCGGCAATTAAATCATACAAGGCTTGTCATTATAGTGAACAATAGATGTATCTCCATTGGGCGTCTTGAGTTTACCCGCGGTGTGTTTTTGAAATCTTTTCAAAATGTTCAATTCAATACGGGGTGATTACGGGGCACGTAGCTGTGAAAGAACAGTCGTTTATGTATATTTGATATGAACATCATATCACAAAATTGTCCAGAACGGCTGTTTTCATCTCGCTGGTCCGGCCCCATCGGGATATGTGAATAAGGCATATGGTTTGATTGAATATAAGTTGAGATCATATTTTTCAGCAGATGTGTAACATAATATAGTAAATGGTTTGAATTAATCTCAAGATCGCTCGACGATATTCTAAGAGTAACTAAATATTTTATGATGGGATGTCTTTCCCGCCGACGACTCCCCCCCCCCCCCTCTCCAATATCCATGCCATCCGAATTTAGAAACTTGCCAATGAAGGTATAGCGGAACGAAAATATGTGGAATTTGAACGGCTTCCTGATAGTAGATCTGTTTATTGCAATAACATGAACCATTAATGAAACGATGCATATACTTCTTGAATATTTTTGCACATTATTGGAAGATGAAGAAACCAAATTGTGTGTCAATTTGAGTTATTTATTTCC
>CALNVZ010003435.1:18069997-18097538 GCA_940671915.1 Paracentrotus lividus | reverse complement strand
GATATTGTTTTCCTGAATAAATATAAATGTAATGATATGATTCCTAATTTCAGATATTTTGTATTGGGAGAGTGAGAGAGAGAGAGAGCGAAAGAGATGAAGAGAGAGAGAGATAATATTATATTCATTAATAATCATTGTTTTGCTCAGAGTACATGTCAATGTGTGATTTTGGTACTTTAATTAGTAAATAGAATAATATACCAGTTATGGAATTGGTTGAGAGAAAGAGAGAGAGTGAGTGATTATTATTATTGCCATGAACAAATATAAATGTAATAATATGTTTCCTAATTTTATATTATATTTAGAGAGAGAGACAGCGAGAGAGAGAGAGAGAGATATTATTGTTTTCCTGAATAAATATAAATATAATGATATGATTCCTAATTTCAGTTATTTTGTATTGGGAGAGAGAGAAAGCAAAAGAGACGAAGAGAGAGAGATAGAGAGATATCATTGTTTTCCTGAACAAATATTCATGTAATGATATGTTTCCTAATTTTATATTGTACTGAGAGTGAGAGAGAGAGAGAGAGAGAGAGAGGGGGGGGGGGTGAGCGATTATTATTATTGTTTTCCGGAACAAATATAAATGTAATAATATGATTCCTAATTTCATATATTTTGTATTGAGAGTGAGAGAAGGAGCGTTTATTATTATTATTGCCATGAACAAATATAAATGTAATTTGCTTCCTTATTTTATATATTTCGTATTCAGAGTGAGAGTGAGAGAGAGAGAGAGAGAGAGATGGTGAGCGATTATTATTATTATTGCCATGAACAAATATAAATGTAATGATATGTTTCCTAATTTTATATTGTATTGAGAGAGAGAGAGAGAGAGAGAGAGAGAGAGAGAAAGAGAAATAAAGAGATATTATTGTTTTCCTGAACAAATATAAATGTAATGATATGATTCCTAATTTTATATATTTCGTATTGAGAGAGAGAGAGAGAGAGAGAGAGAGAGAGAGAAATAGAGATATATTATTGTAATATAAATATAATTTAAATTGAATGATATGTTTCCTAATTTCATATATTTTATATTGGGAGAGAGAAAGAGAGAGAGAGAGATTATTGTAGTTATGCATAATTATTGATTACATGATATGTTTTGCATTACACGCAAGAGAGAGAGAGAGAGAGAGAGAAAGACAGAGAAAAGACGGAGAAGGAAATAATAGTAGAACAAGACTAAGGAGTAAGGAATAAATAAAATTAATACTCTACTTGCGATATGAAAACTTATTTATTAGTTTGATAATGTTCAAGCATTTGGTTAGTGCAACGCAATGCAGTATACTACGTAGCGTACAATTTACATATATGTCGCAGTTGACTTATTTCTGAACAGGAACAACAACAACAGCAACAACAAAAATCGATAGCGGGAATAAACCACAACTTTAGACTTCTGTCTGTATTCTGCTCGCGTCCGGTTGGTAAGCCTAATCCGTGGATAAGCATTATCGATTTCTTGGGCTTGACCTATGGCGGTTGCAAAACAGCCAACAATGTAGAAAAAAACAGAAAAAATAACAACCGGATATTCGTAAAAAATGCTTTTCTGGAAGGGATGGACTCGCTTTTAGACTTTTCCTTATAAAATTGCAACCAGACCATCATTTGCAACAAATTTGGTATTTTTGGAAAGGCAATGAACCAGGCTGTAACGTCATTTAGTGAACAATATTTCATGACTATTTTTTGGCAAACCATGGTGTCCGAAAGTCGATACAGAAGATAATTTACTTTGCTGTACAAAAAACATGTTTCTTCTTTCCCGGAAATACGTATTTTATTATAAATTTTATAAAACAAAAATATATTGCTAAGCAGCAGAAGAAAATTTCCTACAACTTACTCATTTACCTTTTTTTCATACGATCAGTCAGTGAGGAGATATCACTGTTGATATATTGGATAGCAGTTACGTGTTGATATCAATGGCGTTTGCGCTGAACACCCCGGCACGCCAGGGGTTCGCCGCCGGCACGTTAAGAGTTAACCATAAAGGACAATTTCAGCACTACAATAATTCTTTTCTTTTTTACAAATAAAACAAGAAAACTCATAGAAACATTTTTTTAAAAATCCTTTGAGTACATTGAGGACTAATAAAAAAAGCTGTGACGTTGTAAAATATTTACAAACTGGAACGCCCTCAGGGAGAAAATATTGTGTATTCTGAGCAAAGAGTGTATTTGCACAACTATGTGTATGATTTTCATAGAAGGCTCTGTGGTATGAAGTTTATCATCTGTTAAAAAAAAATTCTGTAAATAGTGGGTGTCTATTTACACACAGATAATTTACAAACAAAGTATTCAGAGTTATGTCTTCTCTCTAATATGAATATATATACTATGGGTAAAATACAATTACTTGCATGTATTTTCCATTTCATAATACACCATGGCCAGGTAACGGCTACATTAATCTAATAAGCATGATAAGTGTTAGTTTATACAAATAATATCTACATGAAGCAGTCGGTAACACGACTATACACTGTAAAGGATAAAGAATCTTTAATTGTTTTCATAATTACAGGAAATAATCAGGAGTAATATTATAGTAACCATATCTTAATGATATAATTAAAACTGCATTCAAGAGATTAGACCCTTTGGAAATTAATCCTTTGGTATACATGTATAACATTCACATGTCCTTTAAAAAAAAAAAAAAAAAAAAAAAAAAAAAAAAAAAAAAAAAAAAAAAAAAAAAAAAAAAAAAAAAAAAAAAAAAAAAAAAAAAAAAAAAAAAAAAAAAAAAAAAAAAAAAAAAAAAAAAAAATCAAAATTATTTTATGGATCTTATGCATTGATGTTATTGTGCTGCCATCTTAGGCGCCTTCTCCAAACAAAGTGCGTCAGTTTCCCGCAGCTTCCTGATCCAACGCGAGAAACAATTTGCTTTCTGCTTTTAACGTGTTTAAGCTGTATTAAGATTTCGGGATTCTATTCAAAAGCCGATAAATCGTCTTTTGGTACAAAAGACGCGGGAAGCACTTTATTTGGAGAAGGCGCCTTATAGGCTGAGGCCATTGCCTTGCAAATGTTTGTGATCTCACAATGTCTCACAAAATTCAAACTCATAATACATATGTAATCGGTGCTTTAGTAAATGTAAAATGTTTTTCTATTATTCTTCTAAATGTACATGTAGCTATCACCAATCATAGTAGGAGTTAGTAGCTATTAAGTCAACTAAATTGATCCTGGTGTGGCTATCCCGTACCTTTAGGCAGCAATAAATGATGTCGGATACATACCTTAGGTTTGCAAATTTTAGGTTTCCTACTAGTGCTTTGAATGTGAGGATTATAGGGCCTCCCTAATGTTGTCTGGGAGATTGTTCCACTGTGGAATTGTCCTTGGGTACAGAGACTACTGGTAGCACCTCTTATTTGCTTGTATATTTTCATACATGTATTTCTTCGATGAACGGCTTGTATGTGGTCTTTTTTGTTTCAGATATAATATTGCTGGAAATAAGACCTTGGGTTTCTTTATAGATATACTTACGGTCCATGAGGTGATTTGAGATCTGGTAAATCAATGGCTACAGCCATAAAGACATCAGGCATGAGAGGGTTGGGTACATAGCCATAGTCAGCAGTCTGGTGCCATCGTAGAGCAGTGAAGTTTGCATTACCAGGTACGTCAGAGTTACAGAGCTGTGAGAAGAAAACAATGAATAGTTCATGGTTAGAGCAATGACAGAAGCTACATTGTCATTTGAAAATCCATAATGTTTCCTGGTTTTATATTTTCATTTTATAGCTTTTTAAAATTAAAGCTGTCTTCTAAAAAGTGCTCTTTTGTTTTTCCAGACCTCCACAAAATTTGAATAAACACCAAATACAAAACAATGTTTAAATTACCAAATACATGTATGGTAGTACTATTTCCCAGTAAAATTTGATAAGGACGATAAGAGCTAGATCTCATTTTATTCCCAACATCTGTGCTGGTTAAAACAATACGCGATAGCAAGTCATGGTAGGCTATATCTCAAATATTAAAACTGGCTTTCTGTCTCAGTGAGCTATATTAAGCATTTGGCCTTACACATGATTATTACTAGTTGTCACAGGACAAATGACTCAAAGCATTTGAGGCTTGATGAAAATTTATTTGGATTCTTTTCAAACTTTTTTTTAAAAATATTATAAAAATCAATCACTGAGTGGACCAGCTTGAGCTACATCACAGCCTCAAGAGTGTCAATTGATATGAAAAGATAGAGGACTATTATATCCAACCCAGCAATGAAATGAACCCAAGATTATTGCATAATACATGTATTAGTAAATTGCCATTTGGTCTAAGCCCACTTTGACTAATGCCTGTGTGGTCTAATTCCGTTTCTTCTACTACAAGTTCATCTACTTACATGTACCTTTTGGTCTAATTGCCACTTCGCCTAATAACTTTTTTGTATAATTCCCATTTTGTCTAATGTCCATTTCATCTAATGTCCCCTTGGTCTAATACCACTTCACCAATTCTTGCAAATTGTCAGTAAACCAAATATTACTTCGAGAAATAAACAAAACTTGAATGACCTAATTTGGCTTTTAGATGAATAGGCAATCAGACCAAGCAGTCATTAGAACAAGTGAGAATTAGAACTAGTAGGTATTAGACCAAGGGGAAACTAGACCAAATTAAAAATAGACCAAATGAGTTTAGCCCATTTGGTACTGGACAATCTGAGAATTACACCAACTGTTGTTAGACCAAGGAGATATGAAGAGCTTGTTTCCAAAAGGGACTAAATCCACTTTTGATGAAAATTGAGTTATTGATATGAGGACATTGTTCAGGTACGTACCCATCTGTGAGCAAAATAACTTACCTAAATTTTGATTGCAACTTCCAGAAATTGCATTTTTTAATATCAATTTTCCATAGACGCGTGTACAAAATCCGGCAAAGAAAAGTCATTTACTCTGAAGTTACAAAAGTGGATTTAGTCCCTTTTGGAAACAAACTCTTCATATACAGCTATGTACCTGGACAAAGCCAAATGGAAACTGTGGATTCATGACTGCTCCAGTGCTAGTGTACCATTGCTTTCTCCAGCTTGCTATCATCTGAGGGAATAGACAGTTGTAGGTTGATGGGTCATGGACAGCATTAGTTTCACCTGTATAAAAGAATATTACAATTTCATAAATGCTTTCCATTACCAATGCCCATAATCTTGAAAGAAACATGAAATATGACGGATTCATAGATGACGAAGTATCAAGCTTTTCAGTCTGATCATTGAAAAAAAGAATTGTGTCATTCATCAAAGGAAAATTTCAAAGTAATAGAATTTTGCATTTTGTATATTAATTCCAATACTTTGAGCAGCGCTTCACAAATCAATGAAATACTGTATAAGCCAATATTTCCGCGTACAGATATTTTCGCGATTTTTGACCAGTTGGGGAAATTCGCGGGAGCAAAATTTCGCGATTTTGGTGATGATTTCATTACCATAAATAGCCTTGTAATGAAGTGGAAATTTTCGCGATGACTGACTCGCGAAATTCGCGAAAATAAAGTCACCGCGAAAATAACCACTTATACATATAACATAATGAAATAAAGATTCCTCCTTTCAGGAAAATGATAAATATTTTTATGTCAGTCTTAATGTATGGGAGAGTGGGGTTAGTTGGAACACGGGGTTAGTTGAAACATTGTAAATTTTCTTTAACGGCTATGAATATATTTATTAAATGCAAATCTACCCTCAGGTTGTTGCTATTAGCAACTGCCATCTACCACATTTGAGACAGCACACATGTTTCAAGCCTCGTGGAGTTAGAAAGCAATGTTTGTTTTTTCACCTTCTGAGTAAATTTTGTCACTTTTACAATTATTTTATTATCTCACAGAAGATCATAAATTAAGTTGGCCAGTTAATGGGTATAACAAACAGTTATACCAAGCTACAAAACAAGGTTAAATATATGGCATGTTGTTGTCCCTCTTTTGTGCTGTAAGCTTACAATTGTCAAATGGGCCTCTGGGGTTAGTTGGAACATTTTGAACGGGGTTAGTTGGAACATGTACTAAGTAAATAGGTTTCAGCTGAATAAAAAAATAAAAATCATATAATTCAATGAAGTGTTCCGAAATATTCCTATACATGTACATTAGTGCATATTGGACAATTTTATTTTGGTTGAAACAAAATATATTGCACAATGCTACTTCAAAGGACTTCAGAATATCTGTATGTGAGTGGACGCTATCAAGTGTAATATAACATGAAGTAAAAAATAAATTTGAACACCAATCTTTTAATATTTTAATTGGAATCAGTAAAGCAAGTTACCTGAACCCATGCAGTAATGTTGTAGGCAGTTTAAATATAATTCTAAAGATACCATACGCTATGTTTTAACTTACCCTATAGCTTGTTTCAACTAACCCTGTGTGTGGGGTTAGTTGGAACACTTGACATGGTTTTGTTGAAAATTGATTTTTTTTTTTTTTTTTTTTTTTTTTTTTTTTTTTTTTTTTTTTTTTTTTTTTTTTTTTTTTTTTTTTTTTTTTTCTTTTTTTTTTTCTGGAACCATCACTAAGTTTAAGAATTTTATGGGGTACATTTGTAGCATGCATATACACTCAAGCTGATTGTTTATTGTTTCTTGAAATAAATCCGCTTTTGTTTTACAGCCATTTTTGTGAAAAATGTTCCATATAACCCTGCTCTCCCCTACATGTATGGCTTTGTAATCTTATGCACTTGCAGTTGACTTTTACACTGTAACATCATAATTTTCATAAGGCCCTGAGACTTAAAGTCCCAGACCGGACCGACTAATGAAATAGCCAAAAACGAAAGCTAATATGCTATATAATACAACAATTCCAAATTAAGGCGTTTTATTGTCCATTTAGAAAGTATTTAATTAAAAAGATGACCGAACCTCAACCAGGCCACCCCCCCGAATACTTGTAAAATTACCCCTAATTTAAAAGTGCGAGTGATGACGTCAAAAAATGTTAATGGAATGCTACAGCAGTCCTGTGGCCAGGCATGATTGACTTTGCTCTTTCATTTCATAACAATAGAATTCTAGCTCACAGGGCGTCTATTGTCCTAACATAGCAATAGAAACGTGTTTTCTAAAGGCGAAACGCACTCATGCCTAGCCGCAGGACTGCTGTAGCATTCCATTAACATTTTTTGACGTCATCACTCGCACTTTTAAATTAGGTGTATTTACAAGTATTCGGGAGGGTGGCCTGGGTTGAGGTTCGGTCATCTTTTTAATTAAATACTTTCTAGATGGACAATAAAACGCCTTAATTTGGAATTGTCGTATTATATAGCATATTAGCTTTCGTTTTTGGCTATTTCATTTGTCGGTCCGGTCTAGGACTTTAAAGGTAGTGGTTGTACCCTAAAGATACTCAATTGTGTTTTGATCAATAATACAGAGAGAGATGATACAAAAATAAGAAATACATGAAGCTCTATGGTCACTTTGTTCCAACAAGTTTGTCTGTAATGACAGAAATATTTATTTTATCCAGTACATCTTGTACATTCTCACTCTCATTACTCATTCCCATTCACATTATGTACATGTACAGTGTCAGACCTGTAAACATTGTGAATATTGCAAAAAAGAATATCATTGGACTTTGCACTTGATCAATACCAATGATACAAATGCTGTTACACTATTTGCTCAGTTAGCCTACATATTGTATGAAGTTTTACTGGCACTATATTTTAAATTGAATTTCTCATGTGGGTAAATTGAGTCAATATTAAAGATAATCTAGAGTAGTAGTCATGATGAAATAAATCAAAACATTCTTGTTCATACCAGAATCTCAAGCATAGGAAATAAATACTACACACCAAAGGAATTTACAGAAAATTGCGAATTTGCTGAGAAAAGAGCAAAATAAGCATAATTTCTGTATCTGGACGGCCCGTCCAAGCACATGCGTGATTAACACGACCATGTGGAAATTCTACGGGTATATCATGTGCACACCATTTGCACCGGATCTGTGTGTGTATGTTGTGCCGTGACTTGTGGCGATATAGCGGTCTACTCCAAGTCTCAATTTGACGGACTGTTTCGATATTTTTTCAACATTTCTTCTGAAATCATTATCGAAATGTGAATATAATCTTGTGTAGGCATATATGTATATATGTTTATGGAACAATGTGAGGACATATCTTACAGATTTATCTCAAATTATTTTGGCTGTAAATACTCCAATTTGGCTTTAAGTTCTGGATCTTCATGTTTCAATCAGTACACCCTGATTGACCCAACAACTACATGTACAGCAGTTTTCTTAAAGGGAAAGTTCACCCTGGAATTTTATTGGTTTTAAAAAATGCAAAAAAATAAAAGAAAAATATGAATGAAAGTTTGAAGAAAATTGTGTAAGTAAATTCCATAAATTTGTGTTTTTTTTCTTGGTTCTTGATAAAGGAATGGGTCAATTTGATAGAGGCATGTATATTAACATATGTTTCATGATGTATTGACTGCACAGTTGAAATAATTAATTTTCTTCTGAAAAAAAAGACACTTTATGGAATTTACACTCCATAACACATAGGAGAACTGCTCGCATGTGACGTCATGAAATCAAAATTTCAAATATTCATAACTTTGTTATTTCTTTGGTCAATTTTCTCCAAACCTTCACTCACATTTTCATTTTATTTTTCTGCATTTTTAAAAAACCAATTTAAACCCAGGCTGAAACTTTCCTTTAAGGCATCAAGAATAAGAGTTCATGTCAAGAGTAAAAAGCAAAAAAAAAATTAATGACAAGCGATCAGATAAAGCATAAAAATTCTCCCTAACATGGGTTTTGAATTTCCATGTATATAGTCCTTGACAAGATTCCCACTGATTAAACTTTCTAACAAAACAGTGAACAACCTTTCAAGCCACACCCCCCCCCTCTCTTCAAGAACCTTGGCTTGCCAATAATTTTTCCAAAGGTGGTCAGCTGGGCCACCTATCAAGTGGCAAAATGGATCATCAAGTTATCCTGATGTTGTGTGAATACATCCATTTGTAGACTTTCAGTGTAAAAGAGGGGGAATCTTTAAACTCGATTTGCGGGCAAAAGCAGTGGAGGGGTTACGTTACTAAAACATGTTTTTTTGCGAACTCTCATTTGACCTTCCGTCTAGTGATAGCAATCCAAAACCCAATGATAGGTGCAGCTTTCACATGATTATAATTTTGACCAATCAATAAAAAGAATCTTTATATGAGGTATATAATTTTTACTTGCAAAAAGCCAATTTTGGTGGCCATTGGCACTTGGAGCACTGTAAATGTCAAGTCCTGATGCTGTTAGCTACAATATCTTCATACATGACAGGGGCCAACGAGCGTTTTTTGAAAATAAATGTAGGAGGCGGGGTGCTAACATGTGAAAACGTATAATTCATTGTACATTTTCATACATAGTTTTCCTGAAAAATGAAAATGCAGGGTTGCAGCCCCCTGCCCCTGTGACCCCTGCAGTTACAAAAATATGTAAATATTGCTTACCCTGATACCAGATAGCTCCTTTGATGCTCATATTAAGGAGGGGATGGATCATAGCATTCCAGAGAACACTGTGACCCTGAGGGGTGACCAATAGTTCAGAATCATCTCCCTTATACATCTTCTCTACAATGGGCTCCTGTCTCTTATACGTCCTCTCTAAGACTGATGGCATGGTCTTGTTTGATCTTAGTGGAGGAACAAATCTAGGAAGATATAAATGGTCAAATATAAATCAAAACATTTATTGTTCAGCTCACAAATATGAAAAAATACACAGAAATACAGATTCATGAAAATTAATAATAACAAAAAAGGAATTCTGTAAAGAAATGAAGACTGATCTGAAATTGTATAATATTTAAAAAAAAATACAAGTCCTAAATATTGTTATTTAATTTGACTAATAAAAACAAACTTTCTTGTATTTTTCTGCTTTTATGGAGACCATCTCAATGCTAGGAGGGATTAATAAATACAGTGATTTATTTGTGTCTGCTTACCCATTCATGTCTTCCTTTCTCTCTGGAGATGAAATATTACATATGCTAAGTACATCAGGAGCTGACCAGGCCTCGGCAGGTGTACCGCCCCAGTTAGTGGAAATTAAGCCAATCGGATACTTCAGGTGGTCGTACAGGTCTCGCCCAAAGAACCAACAAACCGCAGAGAAGTACAGCTCAAAGTTAGTATTCTGACCACCAAGGGAATCTAGGAAATAGATTATGAGTAGAAACACTTAATGGCAGTGAATTGTGAGGTTCAATAGAGAAATCGTGTTGCTGGTGCTTTCAAGACGTTTGTACTCACAGGAGGTGATTCAAATCATCTAGGTAATACACCTGGGCAGTTCCAAGCAAAACAGGACATGGAGCTGAAATTTTAATGTGCCGCTGTGCCTTTGAAAATGCAAATTAGGATCTGAAATTACCACAAAGGCTTCTTTACAATACAACCAATCATTTAAGTTAAAAAAATTTGCGATTCAGTATTCTTGCGCTGAATAATTTATCAAACCCAAATTTGCACGTATGGGACTATGGGGCTTTAAATGCCTCTAATTCTTATATCTTGTCACTTTCTGCCAATTTTTTTGGCTTAATGTAATTTTCATGGTCTACTCCAACAAACTTTGGTATTAATATTTCTCTATAATGCATTTCTCCTCACGAAAAAGACCGGCAAACCAGATGTCACTCCGTAACCGTCACTCCGTAACCGGACACAAGTTCAAGTTTTACGTCATAATTAATAAAATATTCAACCAATTTTTTTATGCAAGGTGGCATATTATACCTAGAATAACATAGAATCCAATCAATAACTCAAAATTGTGATAGCCATTTAAATTTCACAGAGTTTAAGCAAAATGTTTTCTGCTCAAATATGCATGTCCATTTTGCGTCACTCCGTAACCATGATTATGAATATTCATATCTCATTAATTAAGAGGATCACTTTAAAAAAAAATATCATTTTGAAAAGAGGGTACCATCAGCTTTTGTCATGAACCATTTCTTTGTACATAAAGATTAAAGTATGGATGATGAACTTGTTTGAATGCTGAAATGTTGCTTCTGAATGTCACTCCGTTACCTTGGAACTGCCCACCTATAAAGTTTTTAAAAAAACTAAATGAATAGAATTATTTTCCCCACATTATATCATAATGTTGCTTTTGTTATTTGTTTTGTGGACAAGCTGTAGATCCAGATATAAAAGTTAGTTAAACATAACTCCATGACACTCCGTCTGCTCATGCATCAAATTCTGAAATGCATGAAAACTGGAAGGATCAAATATACTGACCTGGACTAGGTAAAGACCAAGGTTCATAGATACCCTGGAGATCATAGAGAGGCTTCGTGGATTGTACTTCAGATACTGCAAGAACCCGGACATCTGGGTACTGGTAGGACTGCATAAGAGCTTCAGTACCATTCAAAGCCTGCAAGTAAAAAACAATCAAAATTATAGGTAACTCTGCCTAACTCGAATCTCTTGGAACCACAGAAATCTGTTCGACTTAGGAGAAATTTGAATTATAGAAGTTTGACTTATGCAGAGTTGACTGTATATTTAAGCAAAGAATAGTGGTATGAAAAGACGTGGAAAAACAAATCAAGTTTGTTTGTTTGTTTGTTTTTTTTTTTGGGGGGGGGAATTAATGTTGAAGTATCAACAGCAGTAATTTAAGCCACATTTCCATGATCATAATATAATATTGACTCATTGCAACGACATCATGATAATTTTTTTTTCCAGGCTAGAGATAATCTACAAGTTCTAGCAAAAAATAAATATCAACACAGGTTTATCAATGGAACATACCGTAGAGTTTAGTCAATATCTGTGGAGGGGAAAGCAGAAATAGTGGTGTTTGAGACAAGAAAAATATAGGAGATTATCAATAAAACAAAATCAACTTACATTCTTGACATCAAATGCCATGTTGCTTTGTCCACTACACACCCATACATCTCCAAAGAGAACATCTTGAAGGTCAATGAACTCTTGGACTCCTTGATTGTCTGAGGTAACTCTGATGTTGAAGGGACCACTGGGAGGTTGGGGGTCAAGGGTCACTCGCCATACACCATCGGAGGTAAAAGAAGCTGTGGAATAGAATTATATGAAAAGTTAAGGGCTAGGGTCAATGAGAGGAAAACTTCCAATAATTTTTTTTTCTCATGAGATGTAAGATCTTCATATTAAAATATATATATATTTCTCTCCCTTTAAGTTCCAAAAAAATAAAATAAATATTTAGGTGGAAAGAAAAAGAGAGACATGGTGATTATGAGATAGTAAGAAAGAGAAAAACAAATAGAGAAAGGGGCAGGGGAAAAAAGAGAAAAAAAAAAACTAATAGAGAGAGAGAGAGAGAGAGAGAGAGAGAGGGCAAAGAGGGATAAGAAAGGTAAAAAAAAAGAAAAAAAAAAGAGTTAAAGTCCAAATAAAGCTGGGAGCAGATCGACTAGGTTTAATCAAATAAACATAAATTCTGGAGATTCACCTGCAGTAGCTGTTGTATAGTACTTGATATCTTTGAAGAGTACTGTTATTTGTGCATCTTTGACAGCGTATCCCCAAATGACAGCACTATCTGGAGCTCTCTGAAGGACCATATGATCTGAGTAGTACGCTGCAAGTCTGAATGTATCTGAGAGGAAAAGCAAACAAGGTAGACACCTAAACCGACCAGCCCCCGTCGCGAAGCGACGGAACTGACGACCAGTAGACATATTTGGCGAAGTTTTGAAAATATCTATACATGACCACAAATTTCGTGGTCAAAAATACCTTATTGAATTCATACTAACATTGAATCAAATCTTTGAAGTTTTTCTCGAATTGGTGACATCTGCGAATGTTTCACATGAAGTAATTCAACTAATAATGTAGAAAATACAGGAAATTGAGTCCATCAACGTATATCTCTCCGTGCGTGCGTTGGTCTTCGCCATATCGTCTTCGACAGTAAAATGACGTCATAGAAAATGGCAGCGATGGCACCAACAATATGAGAAGAGCCAAGGCCAACGGAAAATTCAATTTGGTAAGTCAAGAAAGCTCTTTATACTTTCATTTTAGTCTTGGTTTTGAGAAAAAAAAAAATTTACGCCCGTTGAAAAAACAATCCCATAAGAAAAAAAACCTTCACACTAATTTTTGTAACCATAAAAAAAAGATTTTGGAATTTAAATTTTGGGGGGAAAACCCCCCCAGTTTTTCTAATTAAATCTCTGACGCTCATACTTCGCTGATTATTTCGCTGTAAATGGAGGTGGTGGAAGTACAGCCCCGTCGCCTTCGGCAACGGGGCTGTGTATAGTTAGTAGACACCTAGCTTCCTCTAGATGCGAGAGTAGGCCAGGAGGCCATATTTAGAGATTGGTGTATATTCAAATCCCATTGAAATATAATATATACAACGTTAATTGACAATGAAGTAGGGATAAAATTTTTGATGTGGTTTCAAACCTACATTACAATGTACATTTGTATCTCAGCAATTCATACAAATCAGTTTACACTTTTTATATCGATAGTTGTGATTGACAATAATTATTCAAGTTCACTGCTGACCCTCATAACGGTATGATTAATAATACGCCTAAATGAATTTGAGACGAATTAACTGAAAGAAGAAACATGATTATCATTTAATGTAGATTTTCGTACTGGTTAACATTTTTCAGACAGACTAACGAGAAAAAAAAATACACACACACACAAAGAAGAAAACAAGTAGACTCTACAATATCTAATTAATGATACAATTAAACTAAATACTTCGTATTGACCTCGTACATGTAGATTGTAGCTATGAGTAATACCTTGAGCAGATGCAGTTGCAGAATGTGGCATCATCACAATAACACTGAAAATAAACAAACACGTCGTCCATACCGAAATAGAGTTGAACATGATGCTCAATGTCAATGAGAAACAAACTCTCTCTCTAAATACTACAATAGGAAAAAAAAAGTCCAAACATGAACAGGTCAACTTGTAGACGAACATCAACTAAAGAAAACAAAACAGCAGGAAAGTAAAACGAGAAACCAATCTTCAATCCAAGCTGTCTTTTGGCTTTTTGCTCCTCTTTTCATGAAAGCGGTCTACTTGTCCGCGCGCCGCTCGAGCTCTCTCAACACAGCTGTGTATCACGTGATCGTAAAAAAAGGAGTCAGGTGATCGTGATGCACAGGATCCACCTATTTTGCAAACGAGTACAGTGACTGCAGAGTGAGTAAACTGAAACTTCCTCACTTTCCTTTTCAATTTTAGTGGCTGGTACAAAAGGAAGTCTAGCCGAAATTTAAAGACATCAAACTACTAACTGAATTCAAGGAAGTAAATTTGGACTTGTTTGCATTTGCCTTGGCTGACAGAGACACACACATGCACGTACCGCGAGGCGCGAGTGGGTTAATTGTTGACATTCACACTCCCCAGCTCCGCCGCTGTGCCCTCGGCCTCACTGCATGCCGTAGCCGCTCCATGCCGTGGCTGTGAAACCGTGTGTGAGACATTGAGACTGAGTCATTGACGTCTAGAGAAGTTTCTGCAACACCAGAGTATAAGTCTATAGAGACGTACACCATGTCACGGAAAGGAGCCCAAATTTTGTGGATGCTTTGGCTGGTTTCCGCCGGGATCATAAGCAGCTCAGGTAATATGATTTTAATAGCCTTGATGGGAAATAAAATGACATTGACATTGACTTAGTTAATGAAATAAATCAATCAAGGAATATTACCACAATATTAAAGATAACAAATTAAAATTAAATAATAAATGTAAGTTAGACTTCTACAAACGATCTTACAAAATGAATATTAAACAAAAAACAACAATAAATACCTTGTAATATTTTGTAGAATTTAAAGTTAAAACAAATAAAATGTAATAGGGCCTACTGTGTGCTTTAAAACAAGTTTACTGAGAATTCTATAAAAGTGTAAAATGTTAATAATAGATTCAAGTTTCTGTTCCAGCTCATCAAGTGCATTCAATTGAATTGTACAGGCCTATGTTTTAATAGCTTTTTTTTTTTAATTGATGAGATAATTTCGTCTTTTAACGATGCCGAAGTTGCTGAAAACTGCTTATTTTTATTTTTCTATTAAAAAAAATTAAACGTCAATTATGCCTAATTATAGGAAACAAAATAATTTTATTACAAATTCTTTTCAAAACATTTACTTGATCTTTGAAAGCATTCTGATTGCTTTCTGTACACATACTGTATTTAATCACATTGCTGAAACCTGCTTATTATTATTTTCTATTAAAAAAAGAATTAAACGTCAATTACATTTGTAAGCCTAATAGGAAACAAAATAATTTTATTACAATATCTTTTCAAAACGTTATGACTGCTTTCTGTACGCACAATGAATTTAATCACATTAATCCAACTTATTTTATCCTATCCGTAGCGAGCTCCTTCAAATTGGCAGCATATTACTCCAATCACATGGTACTGCAAATGGAACCGTCAAGTGCCGTCATCTGGGGTTACTCAGACCTTGGGGCTGATATCACCCTGGAGTTCAAAGGGAAACTCTACCAAACAGAAGCCCAAGGAGGTCAGTATGGATATGTAGCCTAGCTAGCTTGCAAATATGTTTGCATAAAAAGAAGAAGAAGAAGGGAAAAAAAGAAAAGAAATGCTCCAAATTTTATTGTCCGTAACATATCTGTTTTGCCCCTTTTCTCGTGGGCCCGGCAGCCGCTGAGCAGCGCCAGAAGGACGTTGCTCTATCTTGTTGAATGCCAAACAGGGAAGCAGCAACTACCATTTTTTAATGTCTTTTAGTATGACGCGGCCGGGGATCGAACTGACGACCTCCCGATTATGAGGTGGACGCTCTATCCACTGAGCCGACACATCGATTGATTGACTGTTTATTTCACTCATTATCAAATAAATAAAATACCTTAAATGTCTTGAATTATTAAACAATGTTATAACGGATATATTTGTTAGTTGTTACCACTTCAAAGGAAGATGACTGTAGCAACTAAGCTTGTCATCCACCCTTCAATTTGTTTTGTTTAAAAAAATTCACAATCTTTGATGGGTTAATCTTGCATCAGATCATCGTCTAATGGCAGGGATCTTCTTTTTTGAGATTTAGCATGACATATGACCCACAAATTCTTGGTCTTGACATACTGGTATTCACAGAGCTTTTTTTACCTTTGATGATGTGTGATAGGTAACCTCTTGATCCCCACCCTTTTGGCCTCTCACATAATTATACCACAGCTTCTTTTACCTCCGATGGTGTATGGCGTGTGAACCTTGACCCTCAGCCTCCCAGTGGTCCCTTTGACATCAGGGTTACCTCAAACAATCAAGGAGTCCAAGAGTTCATTGACCTTCAAGATGTTCTGTTTGGAGATGTTTGGGTGTGTAGCGGACAAAGCAACATGGCATTTGATGTTAAACAGGTAAACCTAAAGTCATAATGGAGAATGAACTGTTAAGCAAAAAATGAGAGAAGCATTTTAGTGGAGGTGCAGGCCGCTACAAAAAAATTATTTTTCACTTGCCCTATTGGGCAAGTGAAATTTTTTTTTACTTGCCCGAGAGGAAAAAACACTTGCCCAAATTTTATTGTCATTTTCTTTGATTAAAGATATTTTTTAGTAGCAATATCATCTCATAAATGTCCACGAACAAAGAGCCTCAGAGAAGACAAAAGCACCACTAAATTTGGATCTATAAAAAAAAAAAAAAAAAAAAAAAAAAAAAAAAAAAAAAAAAAAAAAAATTAAAAATTTAAAAAAAATTATTAAAAAATATTAATTAAAAATTTAGTTAAATCATTTTCATGTCAAATTATCTTTATTTTTACATGTAACAAACAGAAAAAATAGCATTGAAATGAACATTAACAAAAGGTAAGAAAGAAAATATATCCGAATTTTAATTATTTTCTCATCTATATATCTATATAGACAATGAGTCTGTATGTTAAGACTAGCACCATACATCGGCGGAAGCTCTGCAGATCGGCGAGATATTTAGAATAACAAATTGGCTTATTTCACAAGTTTTAGGGATTTCATTTCAATTGTAAGGTAATGTTTTCTACAGTAGGAGAGCCCTGTGTAACTATTTTGTCTAGTTTGTGTTTATAAACACCTCTTTTATTGTGTTTTTGAGGTGAAATGTTATGGGGAAATCGTTGATGCTGATACCCAGCACCGACGATTGCCTGGGCCGCTCGGGCTGGCTGCAAAGGCGCCTTCAACATGCTCGTGTTGCACTTTGCTGAAATCATCGCTTGCCCGATCGGGAAAGTGACTTTGAACTTTGCTTGCCCGCCCGTTGTTTTCACTTGCCCCGGGCAAGCGGGCAAGCGGGTTTGTCGCGCCCTGACTGGTGTGACAAAAATCCATGAAAGGATGACAAAGTTATTATTAATAATTTTAATTATTTATAGGTCACTTGAGAGCAGCTTTCAAATTAGGTGGTGTAGGCCTACTAATTTTTTGGAAAGATTTTCCTCCAATGGATAGATATCATTTTACCTCTAATTTATTATCATTAGACTTATGACCTATAAAAATTACAATTTAATGAAATTACAACTTCACACAATATCGTAGCTCACTCACTGTGTATTTTATGCATAATAGCCGTATACAAATTATACTTGATTTGGTTGTAATTGATTCCGATTGGTTTAACTCAACAAGATCTATGGAGCTTCTATATAATTTGTTTCTTCAAATAATTACTCTGATAATATTTATACTACAGTTCAATTCAGTTAATTTTTTATAAACATCAAACAGTACTTTTCCTTTAATGAATGGATCAAGTCCAATTATTCAGATTCATGTGTGGTTATTTTGCAGGCTTTCAATGGATCCGTATCAATGGAGCAATCCTATCAATACACTGATATCAGGGTGCTATCTATCTTCCAAAATGATTCATCAGTGCCATATTATGACATTCCAGGTCTCTATAAACCTTGGTCAAGACCAGATCCAGGTGAGTATGAAAGGCATTTTAGCTACATTGTTTCTCCCTACCCAGGTGTAGATATGTACATGTAATCTGGTATGAATGGAATTAGTATGTCTAGTGCGTCTATATACACTGCAGAATTGTTGGCCTTGAAAATGGCCTTACACATTGTTGAAAACACGAATAAAAGACACTTTGTAATTTTTACAGATTCCTTATCTAGTTTAATGGCTTTGCAGTGCAGAAACCTTAAACACCCCTTTGTTGTACAGTTACTAGAATCTCTATATAAACTTGATGTACTATGCAAAAAGGTGGTTTTCGCATGGATACCGAGCCATACAGGTATCAAAGGAAATGAAAAAGCTGACAAGTTAGCTAAAGAAGCTCTCAAATTAGAGGTAACTAAAATACAGATCCCATTGTACAGATCTAAAGTCGAAAATTAATATTTACATTAGAAGAAAATGGCAAACGTCATGGGATTTAAACCCTGTCAATAAACTATACCAACACCAATCAGTAATCAAACCACATAATACAATCCCCTTAACTAAACGACGTGATGATATTGTGTTGACCCGTGTTAGAATCGGTCATTCTCATTTGACGCACTCTTATTTGCTTGCAGCGGAGGAACTGCCCCGTTGTGTATCGTGTGATTGTGTTTTATCAGTTAAGCATATCCTTATTGAATGTGTTGAATTTAGCCACATACGTACTAATTTTTATGACATACCGGATTTAAAAACGTTATTTTGTGACGTTTCACGCTCAAGAATTGTGGATTTCCTTAAAGAAATTATTCTTTTTCTCAGATTTAAAAAAAATAACATTGAAGCTTATCAAAGCAGCTATGACAATTATTAAGACATTAAAAATTAACTATAGTCTTTCGGAGGAGACTTTAAGCCGTCGGTCCCGTGTGATGGAGAGCAACCCCACTTGCACGTTAAAGAACCTGCTTTCCTATTCGAAAAGAGTAGGGAATTTTTTCCCGGGAAAGTAGCCACCCAACTAACTCAGTATACGCATTAAAGTAATATCTAGTTTGACACTTATATGACACATTGTGTTGGTAGTGTCGTTAAACCCTAATCAATCAATCAATCAATCAATCAATTTCAATTTCAATGTCAGCTTTATTTTTATTATTTTCCAAAGAAATCATATCAAAACAGAATTGTACAAGATAACATTTGAATAATATAATTTACAAAATAATGTTTTAACTGCATACATACAAATACATTTTGTGGTATATTTAAGATATGATAATACAAAAATTAAATTGACATTCTGTAGGGAAAATAGAGGGACCATAATGCAAAATGACGCAAAAATTATACCTTTGGTATGGAACAGGTGTCAGAAATTTACAATCCTCTGATGATGAGGTAATTAAGTGCTCAGCCTTAGAGCTGAAACTGTTTGATATTAGGTGATGTATAGATACTCAACTATTCCTTGAGACTAGCTTAACATTGCTCAAGAATTCATTTCTTGTAAGGAATAATAAATGGATAGGGTGGAGTTATTTTCAAACAAGTTTTGTTGCATTTCGCCTTAAAAAAAGAGTAGCATTTAGTCTGTCCCCTAAATAAGAAATTTTATGTTAAGTTCATCTTTAAAAGCAGTAATATTTGAATGGAATTGTTTTCAGCAAAAAGAACATGTTACACTTTAAATTTATTTAAAACAAAAATTTTTCCGCCATATTAATTGCAAGTTGATTTGTGTCCAGGAAACTGGACAATTGAATTGATTTAGAAAAACTTTAAAAGCTGTTTGGTTGTAATGGATTTACATTATTATGTTTTGTTCCAAACTATGTGTCATACCAATTATCATGTAACCAAATCAGTTTCCATTTTATTGTGAATTTATAGTAATTTGTGTATATTTTTTTAATCAACAGATGTGCTAGGGAAAGGAGAACCAGGATTCCTGTATTTTTCAGCTCTGTGTTGGTTCTATGGTGTCAATCTATACAACCATCTAAGGTATCCTATAGGACTGGTTTCATCAAACTGGGGCGGGACCCCTGTAGAAGACTGGTCCTCACCTGATGTTCTAGCTAAGTGCAATGTTAAGAAAGAGAGGTGAGATTATGAACATAGGAGGTTATCAAGCCCCATTTCCATTTATTACCTTGTTCAAATTGAGTGTATCATAGAAGAACTAAACTAAACAAAATGTATGATGCGGCTCAACATGCATGTCTGAAACCATGAAAAAAGAATCTTAAATAAATTATTCTATGAAAGATATGTGTGCCTGTACATTGCAAATTTTTAAAGAAAATATTGATTTATATACAACAAAAATACAACCAAAAAAAAAAAAAAAAAAAAAAAAAAAAAAAAAAAATCAAAATTATTTATTATTATCTTTTGAAGATAATTATTATTAATTATTATCTTTTGTTCAGTTCGAGCACTAAGCATGTTATCCCCTTTCAGTTGTCTTTCGATACATTTGTACATGATTGTATTATCTAAATTATTGTCACAGTCATCATCATCATCCTCATTTTTGTGAGGATGTGATAAGATAGTCTTCAAGTTCTGGCTCAATATCTTAGTTGTCCGATGTACATGGTGCATACATATATGGCAAAGTGTTTCAGTAACTTCCCAAAACGAGTGCAAGATGGAACAAAATTAGTAAAATCCTATTGCTCTGACTGTAAAATCAAACTAATGAAAATTTCAGAGCAAGTCATTTAGTTACTTAAAACAGTGGAAACAAACAAGGCTTATTGGACAACGGCCTTGCGCAATCAAATCACCACCATGATGCACCCCCCTGTTGCGAGCATCAGTGGCGTCTGCCCAGCAGGCTGAGTGTGGGGATACTGTTTGAAAAGCATCCGAAAATGATTTTTAAAATCAGGGTATGAAATCGTAGATATCGGAATAGTAAAGCAAGCAATTATTTGTAAATTTTAAGCAATTCCATACTAACCTATATGTAGATCAAAATGAGCTATTTCAATAAATTACGATTTGAATTATCGCTCAATGTTACTGCATCCATCTACAAACTATCTGTTTTCTGACAAAATAAATAGGCCTCCAAATGATTTTTCAACTGATTCACAGTCTTTATGATAGTGGCTAGTTTGTTCCACAACTTTTCAGTCACCAAGGTAGAGTACTATATCCAGTAGCTCAAGGAGCCAGGCAGTGAATGATAAGCAGTAGTCTTCAGTATACTTGTTGGAGTGGTATAATGAATGAAAGGTTGGGGTTAATATCCTTCTAGCAAAACGCTTAAGGTAATCACATTGTTAAGAGCCTGATGGTATAACATTTAAATATCAAAACTGAAGTGGTTAACCTGGGTAAATGAAACCATATTATTGTTAAATTCAAGTTACATTCAAATCAAAGTTACCAAAGTCACAAAAAATTTAAAATATTTACAGGAGTTAAAATACAGTTGGCATTTCTTGTCATGTCCATTTTGCTCACTGAAAATCAATTTCCCTCAATCTATTCAGTAAATATAGTCAACTTATTCTGTAGGTCGCTGATAATCGAATGTTGATACAATGAGTGAAATGTGTTTAGAACCACTCATCTTTACATTAAATTTTGCGCAAAGATCGGCAGGCACGAATTTAAAAACACGCGAATATATGAGCATGATTTCTTATGCATGTTTTGAAAATGCAGCGCAAATTTAAGAACCAGCGAATAATGTTTGAGGCCGCTCAACGCGAAACTAACAGCGGATACCGTAAGTGTCTCTGATCGTTATGGATTTGACTCTAGAATTGTTTGTATCGTTATTTGTAATCAGCATTCCTAAGATGATGATGAATAGCCCAGCTGTAAAAGGTCCTCATGATCACAGTGGACTCTGGAATGGCATGATACATCCTATGCTCAATATGACCATCAAAGGAGCTATCTGGTATCAAGGTAAGATGTAACCATCCAGCCCAAAGATGCATCATGAAATATCATTTGTCAGCTTTGCAAGTGAATCTTCAAAACAAGCACCAATTGAATTATCCCAAATTCCAAAGAAACACTACATATTTGCATGTCTATTGTATCATGAGAGTGCATTATCCAGTCATTACACCCAGTTTTATTGGAGAATACGAATGCATTTAGAATCTCTATGGCAACAAAACTCCAAGAAATGATGTTAGCTATTCTGTGTGATTAAAGCTTTAAGAATAGAACCTGCATGAATAAATTGGTGTGCTTTGGGCGTATATGTTTTGCGTAAATAAAGATATGTAAACTGTTATTTAATAAAATGAATATCTTCATGCATTTAAATAAGCTTTTTAACATCATATGTAATTGATAAATTGTTATTTGGGTTTTTTTTGCTCATTGATCTATAGGGCTTTCCCAGTTTTAAGGCATTGATCAAGGTGCTTTTTAACACAAAAGTGTGAACATTATGATAGCGAATATAATCGGTGATTAATTATTATGTCATGCGTGAATAAGTGATCAACTGAACAAAGAAAGTTTCCATATTTTTTTTCTATTCAGAAGCCCAAATGTATCAACTCTTTATATGCTCTGTTTGCCCATTGGCAACTTCTACCGTGTGCTGTATTTGCCTGTCGGCACAAAAATAGGCAACAAGCAACACTCAGATTGCATTACCAATGCATTTGGTTACACTGTAAGCCAATATATTCACGATTTTGGACTAGTTTGGGAAATTCGCGCTTGGATAATTTGGCGATTTTTGTGATGTTTTCATTACTATAAATAGCCTTATGTTGAAGTGGAAATTTCCATGAATATGGACTCGTGAAATTCACAAAAATAAAACCACTGCGAAAAAATAACCTTTTATACAGTAACCCATATCATGTGAAACAGCTAGTTAATTCTTTTGTCAATGGTAGGCCTACATAGTAGTTGACATACAAATGAACAAACTATGTATTACTTTTATAGGTGAAGCTAATACTGTATCACCAGCGAGCTATAAATGTTTATTTCCAACCATGATTGAAGACTGGAGGGATAAATGGTATCAAGGAACTGGAGGACAGACAGACCCATCTTTCCCTTTCGGTTTTGTTCAGGTAAATGCACTTCTCTCATTCATTGATTGCAAAGGAAGCCATTATATGTTTACGAGTATTGATGTGTGTGATTTGATATGTATTTTATCATATTACCTCTCATTCCATATCAAAGAAATCTCAAAATTAGGAAAAATATATTTTGAGATTTACCAATACTATAACCCAGCTTTAAGTCCTATCCCAGGCCACACTTATTTGGTAATGGGCATTGATGGCTGTTTCTTCAATTAGGAAGATCAGCTTTCTTGAGTTTCATCTCCAAGCCATCTGATGCAGATTTTGATGGTTGTCTTCCAGCTGTGTCTTTCTCTGACAACTGTTCTAATTTTCTGTGTTTAATAATTTAATAAGTTATTTTGCTTTATTTAATTAACCCTTTGGTGATGACAAGCTTCTACAGAGGCCGAGATATATCCGGATCCCTTTTAATTAGCCAAAAAATTTGATTGAAAATGAATTCAGGTCATTGTCCATTGTAATGTTTAACCAATTTGCTGTTTATTTCAAGCTTTTTATATGAACTGAGAAGTGCAGGGAGGGGAATAAATAGAGAGAAAAAAGCAAATCTTAAGACAATGGAACAAAAAAAAAAGTTTATTTTTCACAGGGCTTAAATTAATCGACGGCCATGGAGGCCATTGCCTTGGATGTCCCACTTACTGGACTTAATGCCTCTTCCAAAATCCCCTGTTTGGCCTTGGAGATTTTGAGCCCTTTTCCAGACATTTGCATTGGTGCTGTACTTAAGAAAAAGTGCCCTATGACTGACGAAATTTAAGGCCTGTTTTCATCAAATGAGAACTCATGTACATAGACATCCATGTGTATTTTAGCTTATATTGTGCTTAAACACTGGGTATTTAAATCGGAAAGACAAAATGAATTTTTGCTTCTTTTTAGCTGTGTACATCAGAAAATCCTGTTACAACTCCAGAGGCTAACTATACTGCACTTAGATGGCACCAGACAACGGATTATGGATATGTACCCAACCCTCATCAACCTAATGTCTTCATGGCCGTTGCAATAGATCTTCTAGATATCACCTCCCCATATGGAGCGTAAGTAGATCTCTTTACTTGCGATAAGGTTTAGTGTGAATTACTGTAAAGCGATGATGATTATTGCGTTATGCCTAGCACTTATATCCACCTCTGTTACATGCTCATGGAGCAATGGCTAGGAGAGTATATTATCTCTCAAAATGTAATATAATGTTACAATTACAGTTTAGTCCCATTATAATGAGCATAGACACAATAGGATTTTATTATATTGAGGCAGTTATCATAATTCAAATTTCAATGTTCTCATGTGTTCAGCATGTAGCAAGCTTTTTTTGTATAATAAGGTAATTGGCTTAGTTCCGAACACCCCATAGTAACAGGAATTGACTGTCAGATTTAATGATTAACTTTGAATTGAAACCTCTTTTCACAAAACATTGTATTTGTTCATGTTTGTGAGATGAACACTGATTGAGGGGTAGAGGAAATAAGCAAAATAATTGATACCAATCTCTTGAAGAACAACATCAAAGAAGGGAAAAGAATTATTTCCCCTGAGACAGTCTAAGGTAAACCTTATATCACCCAACAGTTTTCAAAGATTGTGAAATTGTACCTAGTACAGAAATTCAAATTAAACTTATGTTGGTACATAACATGTAAGCTTAGCATGGGTGAATCTATTAATAGCTACTTTAGATAGATGATGGATGTGTTGCTTCTTGTGAACAGGGTGGTGTTTCACCAATTGTGGTTTGTAAAGTTGCAAACGACTTTACAAACGACTGGAGCATGTTCCTGGGTGCTATACTATATTCTCAGTCATTGAGCGCAAAAACTGATCACCAGTCGTTAGTAAAGTTGTTGTAATGTATGAATGACTTGGTGAAACACCTCCCTAGTGCTGTATAAGTACAGTCAATACCCTTTAATACAGAGCTTGGCCAACACAGTAGATCTGTTTGTTCTTTACTGCAGGATCCATCCCCATTACAACCATTATTATGATCGTAAATCTGTTTGTTCTTTACTGCAGGATCCATCCCCATTACAACCATTATTATGATCATAGATCTGTCTGTTCTTTACTGCAGGATCCATTCCCATTACAACTATTAGTATGATCATAGATCTGTCTGTTCTTTACTGCAGGATCCACCCTTATTACAACCATTATTATGATTATAGATCTGTCTGTTCTTTACTGCAGGATCCATCCCCATTACAACTATTATTATGATCATAGATCTGTCTGTTCTTTACTGCAGGATCCACCCTTATTACAACCATTATTATGATCATAGATCTGTCTGTTCTTTACTGCAGGATCCATCCCCATTACAACCATTATTATGATCGTAAATCTGTTTGTTCTTTACTGCAGGATCCATCCCCATTACAACTATTATTATGATGATAGATCTGTCTGTTCTTTACTGCAGGATCCATCCCATTACAACATTATTATGATCATAGATCTGTTTGTTCTTTATGCAGGATCCATCCCATTACAACCATTATTGATCATAAATCTGTCTGTTCTTTACTGCAGGATCCACCTTATTACAACCATTATTATGATCATAGATCTGTCTGTTCTTTACTGCAGGGTCCATCCCCATTACAACTATTATTATGATCATAGATCTGTCTGTTCTTTACTGCAGGATCCATCCCCATTACAACCATTATTACGATGATAGATTGTTTGTTTTTACTGCTTTTACTGCAGTATCCATCCCTTACAACTATTATTATGATCATAGATCTGTTTGTTCTTTACTGCAGGATCCATCCCCGTACAACTATTATTGATCATAGATCTGTTTATTCTTCACTGCAGGATCCATCCCCGTTACAACTAATTATTATTATGATCATAGATCTGTTTGTTTCTTAACTGCAGGACCATCCCCATTACAACTATTATTATGATGATAGATTTGTTTGTTCTTTACTGCAGGATCCATCCCCGTTACAACCATTATTATGATGATAGATCTGTTGTTCTTTTACTGCAGTATCCATCCCATTACAACTATATTATTATGATGATAGATCTGTTTGTTCTTTACTGCAGGATCCATCCCTATTACAACTATTATTTTGATGATAGATCTGTTTGTTCTTTACTGCAGTATCCATCCCCATTACAACAATTATTGTGATGATAGATCTGTCTGTTCTTTACGACAGGATCCGTCCCTTTACAACTATTATAATGATCATAGATCTGTCTGTTTTTACTACAGAATCCATCCCTGTTACAGCTATTATTATGAAGTCAAAAGAGCCTGAGCTTTCGATCCTAGCAGAATCTTCGTCAGAGACAAAATGACACAGAAAAGTAGGGAACAAACATGGATATGGAGAAAGATAGAAAACAGCTACACCTAAGTGGCAAGCCAGGAGGAAGAGAACAAAGGGAACAAAAGGGGGATGTGAAAGGTGTGAAGAAGCCAGCCAATCAAAAAGCAAGAAGAGGTGTGATCAAACAGCAAACTGGAACAAAAGAGAGATGATTAGCTGGGAGAGGGGGGGGGAGAGAGAGTAACAAAGAGGGATTAGAGTAGAGGCTAAGGGGTTGTAAAGACTGAAAGAAGTGAGAAAAGCCAAGGAAAAGAACACCTAGTAGACCTGTGTGTTATAGACCTACAAGAAGAAGTAAGGGGAAAATAAATAAATAAGAGAAACGGGTAAAAGAACAAGGGGAAGACATAAAAACAAAGCAAAAAACAAAAGAACAAAAGAGAAGTGTGAGCCAAACCTGTAAGGGAGAAAAGAGAAAGAAGAATGGATAAAAGAAACAGAATGTTTTAGTCAAATAAAAAAAACACCTGTAAATAAACTAAACTAAACAAAAAGGAAAGGGAGAAAAACAGATATCAAGAAAGAAAACAAGAAGTTAGTCATTACCCTCCTGAATGTTGAGACCGTGAGGTTGAATGGTGCGAAGACGTCTCATCCAGAACTTCTCTCTGCTGATACGGACAGAATCAGGACGGGTGCCTAAAAATTCAATGCCCTGTAGAGACATGTCTGAGATGGAGTGGTTAAGAAGGTTGAAATGGTTCCCAACTGGATGTCAAGCTTGGTGGTGGTGACAGTGAATCTGTGCCCCATAGAAGCGTCTTTTGAGAGTGGTCTTGGTTTCACCTACATACTGCATTATTATGATCATAGATCTGTCTGTTCTTTACTGCAGGATCCATCCCCATTACAACTATTATTATGATGATAGATCAGGGGGGCATTTCATCAAAGGACTTGTCGGACGTTTTATCCGACAAACTGTTATAAGCTACTGAAATGCTTGTGTCTGATTGGCTGAGAGCAAATTTTGTCGGATAAAATATCTGACAAGTCCTTTGATGAAATGCTCCCCTGTTTGTTCTTTACTG
>CALNVZ010003435.1:18052058-18069972 GCA_940671915.1 Paracentrotus lividus | reverse complement strand
TATTGAATCTATCTAACACCTTCCATGATCATAACTTAATATTGACCTCATCCACTGCACGACTATCATGATAATTTTTTTTCCAGGGCTAAGATATCTACAGTTTCTAGCAAAAATAAATATCACATAGGTTTATCAATGGAACATACCGTTAGAGTTGAGTCAAATTCTGTTGAGAAGGGGAGACAAGCAGAATTGGTGTTGGAGACAAGAAACATATAGGAGATTATCAATAAACAAGAATCAAACTTACCATTCTAATTCAATGCAGTTGCTTTGTCCACTACACACCCCATACATTCCAAAGAGAACATCTTGAAGTCATATGAACTCTTGCGACTCCTTGATTGTCTGAGGTAACTCTGATGTGAGGGAACACTGCAGTTGGATGTCGTGGGTCAAGGTCATCGCCATACACCATCATGTAAAGAAGCTGTGTAAATTATAATGAAGTTAAGGGGCTAGGGTCAATGAGAGGAAACTTCCAATATTTTTTTTTCTCATGAGATGTAAGATCTTCATATTAACTTCATATATATTTCTTCTCCTTAAGTTCCAAAAAAATAAAATGATATTTATGTGGAAAGAAAAGAGAATATACCATACCATAGGACATGGATTATATGAATAGTAAGAAAGAGAAAACAAATAGAGAAAGGGGCATAGGGAAAAAAGAGAAAAAAAAAAAACTAATAAGAGAGAGAGAATGAGAGAAGGAGAGGCAAAGAGGAATAGAAAGGTAAAAAAAAAGAAAAAAAAAGAGTTAAGTCCAAATAAAGCTGGGACAGATCGACTAGGTTTAATCAAATAAAAATAAATTCTGGAGATTCACCTGCATGTAGGCCTTTGCTATAGTATTGTACCTGTTGAAAGTATGTTATTTGTCATTCTTTACAGGCCCCAATGACAGCAACTTCTGCGAAGCTCTCTGATAGGACCATATGATCTGAGTAGTACGCTGGCAATCGAATGTATCTGAGAGGAAAGCAAACAGGGTAGAACCTAAACCGACCCAGCCCGGTCGCGAAGCGCACGGCAACTGAACCGCAGTAGACATATTTGGCGCAGTTTTGAACAACATCTATACTATACCATCACAATTTCTGTTGCCGTCAAAAATAGCCTTTTTGAATTCATACTAACATTGAATCCAATCTTTGAAGCTTTTCCTCAATTGGTAATCTGGAATGTTCACATAAGTAATCATATAATTTAATGTAGAAAATACAAGGAAATTGAGGTCCATCAACGCTTATATCTCATCCTGTGCGTGCTTGTGTCTTCGCCATCGTCTTGACAGTCAAATGACTTCATGAAAATCTGCACGATTGCACCAACACTATGGAGAAGAGACAGGCCAACGGAAAAATCAAATTGTAAGTCAAGAAAGCTCTATATACTTTACATTTTTAGTCGTTGTCTAGCGTGGAAACATACATAGAAACCTATACAACAACTTTACTTAGAATTGATTAAAGTGACCAAGTTATCATCCTCTGAGCGCTCTCTTCGCTGATTATTTCTCTGTAATGAGTTGTGGAAGTTACAGCCCCGTCGCCTTCTGAACACGGGGTGTCGTTAGTTAGGTAGACACCTGTTCCTCTAGCAGCAGAGCAGTAGCCAGCGAGCAATATTTAAATTTTTATATTCAAATCCATTTGAAAGAAATCATATTAGAATCAATCTAATTGGACATATGAAGTAGAAAATTTTTTATTTTTCAACTAGCCATTACAACTTTGTACATTTGTATCTCAGCAATTCAACAAACTCAGCATTACCTTTTTAATCGATAGTCTGTGCCCATTGACAATAAGTATTCAGTTCACTGCTGACCCTCATACGTATGTTAATAATACGCCCTAATGAATATGAGAGTATTAACTGAAAGCAAGAACATGTATTATACATTAAATTAGATTTCGTTACTGGTTAACATTTTTCAGACCAGTACTAACGAGAAAAAAAAATACCACACACACAACGAGACACAACGAATGTAGGATCTCATATCTAATTACATGAATACCAATTAAACTAAGTTAAACAATACTGATATTGAACCGCTACAATAGGTAATGTCTCTCATGGTAACTACACTTGAGCAGACCTGCAGTTGCCAGAATGTGGCATCATCACACATCACTCGCAAACAAGCCCACACTGTCCATTACCGAAAATAGAGTGTTGAACCATGCATGCTCCAATGTCAATGCAAAAATCTTCTTCTTACAGATAATACAATAGGAAAAAAAAAGTCAAAACCCTGAAACCGACCCTAACTACCACCGCCGGTAAATGTAGCGAACATCACACTAAAGAACAACCAACAACAGCCAGGACAAGCTAACACGAGCAAACCACATCCTTCAATCCAAGCTGTCCTTTTGGCTTCTCTAGTCCTTCTTTTCATGAAACCCGGCTTCTTACCTTCGTCCGGCCGCCCCCCCACTCCTCCCCACACCTGTGTATCACGTCGATCGTAACAAAAAGGGGTCGGATGATCGTGGTATGCACAGGAAATCCACTATTTGCAAACGAGCTACAGTGACTGCAGAGTGACGTCAAACTGAATCCTTCACTTTCTTTTTCAATTTTAGTGCTGGTACAAAGGAGTCTAGCCGAATTTTAAGACATTCAATATCTACTACTGAATCTAAGAAGTTAATATTTGGCCCTTGTTTGCTTTCCTTGGCTGACAGAGAACACACGATGCACGTACCGCGAGCGCGGTGTGTAATTTTGAATTCCACTCCCCAGTCCGCCGCTGTCCCTCCGGCTCACTGCACCGTAGCCTCCCACTTGCCGTGCTGTGGAACCGTGTGTGAGACATGAGACTAGTCTATGACGTTTCACTCTCGAGAAGTTTTCTGCAACACCAAGTATAAGATCTAAGAGACTCACACCATGTCACGAAAGAGCCCAAATTTTGTGGTGCTCTCGGCGGTTTCCCGCCGGGTATAGCAGTCATGTAATATATTTTACTAGCCTTGAATGGAAATAAAAATGCATTTGCATCTGACTAGTTAATGAAATAATCAATCAAGGAATATTACCACAATATTAAAGATAACAACATTAAAATTAAATAATAAATGTAGTTAAGACTTCTACAAACATCTACAAATGAATATTAAACAAAAACACAATAAATACCTTGTAAATTATTTTGTAGAATTAAAGTTAAAACAAAAAATTGTAACTAGGCGTGCTACGTAGGGCTAAACAACGTTACTGAGATCTATAAAGTGTAAATTATAATAGATTAGTTCTGCCTTACCAGCTCATCAATGTGCATTCAATGAATTTACAGCCCTATGTTTTAATAGCTTTTTCTTTTTTAGTTGATAATAAATCGTTTTTACGATGCCGAAGTTGCTAAAATGCTTATTTTATTTTTTCTATAAAAAAACATTAAACGTCAATTATGCCTAATTATAGGAAACAAAATTTTATTACATTCTTTTCAAAACATTTACTTGCTCTTGAAAGCATTCTGATTGCTTTCTAGTACACATACTGTACTTTAATCAATTGCTGAAACCTCTTATTTTATTTCTCTATAAAAAAGAAATTAAACGTCAATTAATTGTAAGCCAATTAGGAAACAAAATATTTTATTACCAATTATCTTTCAAAAACGTCTCATGACTGCTTCTGTACGCACAATGAATTTAAATCACCATTAATCCAGACCTTATTTTTCCTATCGGTAGCTGAGCTCCTTCAAATTGGCAGCATATACTCACATCACATAGTACTGCAAATGGACCGTCAAGTGCCGTCATCTGGGTTACTCCAGACCTTGGGGCTGAATCCCTGGGAGTTCAAGGATAATCTACAAACAGAACCCAAAGGAGCGAGTCAGCTATGGTATGTAGCCTAGCTCAGCTTCAAATATTTTGCATAAACACACGGGAAAAAAAGCAAAAGAAATTGTCCAATTTTTTGTCCGTAAAAGCATATCTGTATTTGCCCTTTTCTCGTAGGCCGCAGCCGCTGACAGCGCCAGAAGACGCCTTGCCTCTATTCTGTGCATGCCAAACAGGGAGCACCAAACTACCAATTTGTTCCTGTCTTAGATATGCGCGGGGCGGGACCGAATGCACGATCCTCCCAGATTATGAGGTGGTACGCTCTTATCCACTGACTGACACTTCCGATTGATTCGAACTGTTTTATTTCACTCTATTATCTAAATAAATAAAAAACCTTAAATGTCTTGAATTATTAACAACAGTTATAACGGATATTTATTGTTAGTTGTTAACCACACTTCAAAGGAGATGACTGTACGCAAACTAAGCTGTCTCCATCCCTTCATTGTTTTGTTTAAAAAAATTCACAATCTTGGGGTATATCTTTGCATCAGTTTCATCGTCTAATGGCTAGGATCTTCTTTTATGATATTTAGCAATGGAATATGACCACAAACTTCTTGGCTCTACATACTGGTTTCACAGAGCTTTTTTTTACCTTTGACTGATGTGTGATACGGTAACCTCTTGATCCTCCACCCTTTGGGCCTCTCACATAATTATACCTACAGCTTTCTTTACCTCCGATGGTGTATATGGCGTGTGAACCTGACCCTCAGCCTCCCAGTGGTCCCTTTGAATCAGGTTACCTCAAACAATCAAGGTCAAGAGTTCATTGACCTTCAAGATGTTCTGTTTGGAGATGTTTGGTGTGTAGCGGACAAGCAACATGGCATTTGATGTTAAACAGGTAAACCTAAAGTCATAATGGAGAATGAACTGTTAAGCAAAAAATGAAGAGAGCATTTTAGTGGAGGTGCAGGCCGCTACAAAAAAATTATTTTTCACTTGCCTATTGGCAAGTGAAATTTTTTTTTACTTGCCCGAGAGGAAAAAACACTTGCCCAATTTTATTGTCATTTTCTTGATTAAAGATATTTTTTAGTAGCAATATTCATCTCATATGTCCACGAACAAAGAGCCTCAGAAGGACAAAGCACCACTAAATTTGGATCTATAAAAAAAAAAAAAAAAAAAAAAATTAAAATTTAAAAAAATTATTAAAAATATTAATTAAAAATTTAGTTAAATCATTTCATGTCAATTATCTTATTTTTACATGTAACAAACAGAAAAATAGCATTGAAATGAACATTAACAAAGTGAAGAAAGAAATATATCCGAATTTTAATTATTTTCTCATCTAATATATATATAGACAATGAGTCTGTATGTTAAGACTAGCACCATACATCGGCGGAAGCTCTGCAGATCGGCGAGATATTTAGAATAACAAATTGGCTTTTCACAGTTTTAGGGATTTCATTTCAATTGTAAGGTAATGTTTTCTACATAGAGAGCCCTGTGTAACTATTTTGTCTAGTTTGTGTTTATAACACCTCTTTTTGTGTTTTTGAAGTGAAATGTTATGGGAAATCGTTGATGCTATAACCAGCACCGACGATTGCCTGGGCCGCTCGGGCTGGCTGCAAAGCGGCCTTCAACATGCTCGTGTTGCACTTTGCTGAAATCATCGCTTGCCCGATCGGGAAAGTGACTTTAACTTGCTGCCGCCCGTTGTTTCACTTGCCCCGGCAAGCGGGCAAGCGGGTTGTCGCGCCCTGACTGGTGTGACAAAAATCCATGAAAGGATGACAAAGTTTATATTAATATTTTATTATTTATAGGTCACTTGAGAGCAGCTTTCAAATTAGGTGGTGTAGGCCTACTAATTTTGGAAAGATTTTTCCTCCAATGGATAGATACATTTTACCTCTAATTTATTATCATTAGACTTATGACCTATAAAAATACAATTTAATGAAATTACAACTTCACACAATATCGTAGCTCACTCACTGTGTATTTTATGCATAATAGCCGTATACAAAATTATACTGATTTGGTTGTAATTGATTCCGATTGGTAACTCAACAAGATCATGGAGCTTCTATATAATTTGTTTCTTCAAATAATTACTCTGATAATATTTATACTACAGTTCAATTCAGTTAATTTTTTATAAACATCAAAACGTACTCTTTCCTTTAATGAATGGATCAAGTCCAATTATTCAGATTCATGTGTGGTTATTTTGCAGGCTTTCAATGGATCCGTATCAATGGAGCAATCCATTCAATACACTGATATCAGGGTGCTATCTATCTTCCAAAATGATTCATCAGTGCCATATTATGACATTCCAGGTCTCCTATAAACCTTGGTCAAGACCAGATCCAGGTGAGTATGAAAGGCATTTTAGCTACTATTGTTCTCACCCGGATGTAGATATGTACATGTAATCTGGTATAATGAATTAGTATGTCTAGTGCGTCTATATACACTGCAGAATTGTTGCCTTGAAAATGGCCTTACACATTGTTGAAAACACGAATAAAAGACACTTTGTAATTTTTACAGATTCCTTATCTAGTATTATGGCTTTGCAGTGCAGAAACCTTAAACACCCCTTTGTTGTACAGTTACTAGAATCTCTATATAAACTTGATTACTATGCAAAAAGTGGTTTTCGCATGGATACCGAGCCATACAGGTATCAAAGGAAATGAAAAAGCTGACAAGTTAGCTAAAGAAGCTCTCAATTAGAGGTAACTAAATACAGATCCCATTGTACAGATCTAAAGTCGAAAATTAATATTTACATTAGAAGAAAATGGCAAACGTCATGGGATTTAAACCCTGTCAATAAACTATACCAACACCAATCAGTAATCAAACCACATAATACAATCCCCTTAACTAAACGACGTGATGATATTTGTGTGACCGTGTTAGAATCGGTCATTCTCATTTGACGCACTCTTATTTGCTTGCAGCGGAGGAACTGCCCGTTGTGTATCGTGTGATTGTTTTTATCAGTTAAGCATATCCTTATTTAATGTGTTGAATTTAGCACCATACGGACTAATTTTATGATACCGGATTTAAAAACGTTATTTTGTGACGTTTCACGCTCAAGATTGTGGATTTCCTTAAAGAATTATTCTTTTTCTCAGATTTAAAAAATAACATTGAAGCTTATCAAAGCAGCTATGACAATATTAAGACATTAAAAATTACTATAGTCTTTCGGAGGAGACTTTAAGCCGTCGGTCCGCTGTGATGGAGAGCAACCCCACTTGCACGTTAAAGAACCTGCTTTCCTATTCGAAAGAGTAGGGAATTTTTTCCCGGGAAAGTAGCCACCCAACTAACTCAGTATACGCATTAAGTAATATCTAGTTTGACACTTATATGACACATGTGTGGTAGTGTCGTTAAACCCTAATCAATCAATCAATCAAATCAAATTCAATTTCAATGTCAGCTTTATTTTTATTATTTTCCAAAGAAATCATATCAAAACAGAATTGTACAAGATAACATTTGATAATATAATTTACAAAATAATGTTTTTAACTGCATACATACAAATACATTTTGTGGTATATTTAAGATATATAATACAAAATTAAATTGACATTCTGTAGGAAATAGAAGACGCATAAATGCAAAATGACGCAAAAATTATACCTTTGTATGGAACAGGTGTCAGAAATTTACAATCCTCTGATGATGAGGTAATTAATGGCTCAGCCTTAGAGCTGAAACTGTTTGATATTAGTGATGTATAGATACTCAACTATTCCTTGAGACTAGCTTAACATTGCTCAAGAATTCATTTCTTGTAAGGAATAATAAATGGATAGGGTGAGTTATTTTCAAACAAGTTTTGTTGCATTTCGCCTTAAAAAAAGAGTAGCATTTAGTCTGTCCCCTAAATAAGAAATTTTATGTTAAGTTCATCTTTAAAAGCAGTAATATTTGAATGGAATTGTTTCAGCAAAAAAAACATGTTACACTTTAAATTTATTTAAAAAAAATTTTTCCGCCATATTAATTGCAAGTTGATTTGTGTCCAGGAAATGGACAATTGAATTGATTTAGAAAAACTTTAAAAGCTTGTTGGTTGTAATGGATTTACATTATTGTTTTGTCCAAACTATGTGTCATACCAATTATCATGTAACCAAATCAGTTCATTTTATTGTGAATTTATAGTAATTTGTGTATATTTTTATATCAACAGATGTGCTAGGGAAAGGAGAACCAGGATTCCTGTATTTTTAGCTCTGTGTTGTTCTATGTGTCAATCTATACAACCATCTAAGGTTCATATAGGACTGGTTTCATCAAACTGGGGCGGGACCCCTGTAAAGACTGGTCCTCACCTGATGTTCTAGCTAAGTGCAATGTTAAGAAAGAGAGGTGAGATTATAAAATAGGAGGTTATCAAGCCCCATTTCCATTTATTACTTGTTCAAATTGTGTATCATAGAAGAACTAACTAAACAATGTATGAGCGGCAACTGCATGTCTGAAACCATGAAAAAGAATCTAATAAAATTATCTATGAAAGATATGTGTGCCTGTACATTGCAAATTTTTAAAGAAAATATTGATTTATATAAAAAAAATACAACCAAAAAAAAAAAAAAAAAAAAAAAAAAAAAAAAATCAAAATTATTTATTATTTACTTTTGAAGATAATTATTATTAATTATTATCTTTTGTTTCGTCGAGCACTAAGCATGTTATCCTTTCAGTTGTCTTTCGATACATTTGTACATGATTGTATTATCTAAATTATTGTCACAGTCATCATCACATCCTCATTTTTGTGAGGATGTGATAAGATAGTCTTCAAGTTCTGGCTCAATATCTTAGTTGTCCGATGTACATGGTGCTACATATATGGCAAAGTGTTTCAGTAACTTCCCAAAACGAGTGCAGATGGAACAAAATTAGTAAATCCTATTGCTCTGACTGTAAAATCAAACTAATGAAATTTCAGAGCAAGTCATTTAGTTCTTAAAACAGTGGAACAAACAAGGCTTATTGGACAACGGCCTTGCGCAATCAAATCACCACCATGATGCACCCCCTGTTGCGAGCATCAGTGGCGTCTGCCCAGCAGGCTGAGTGTGGGGATACTGTTTGAAAAGCATCCGAAAATGATTTTTAAAATCAGGTATGAAATCGTAGATATCGGAATAGTAAAGCAAGCAATTATTTGTAAATTTTAAGCAATTCCATACTAACCTATATGTAGATCAAAATGAGCTATTTCAATAAATTACGATTTGAATTATCGCTCAATGTTACTGCATCCATCTACAAACTATCTGTTTTCTGACAAAATAATAGGCCTCCAAATGATTTTTCAACTGATTCAAGTCTTTATATAGTGGCTAGTTTTGTCCACAACTTTTCAGTCACCAAGGTAGAGTACTATATCCAGTAGCTCAAGGAGCCAGGCAGTGAATGATAAGCAGTAGTCTTCAGTATATGTTGGAGGTATAATGATAAATGAAGGGTGGTTAATATCCTTCTAGCAAAACGCTTAAGGTAATCACATTGTTAAGAGCCATGTGATAACATTTAAATATCAAAACTGAAGTGGTTAACCTGGGTAAATGAACCATATTATTGTTAAATTCAGTTACATTCAAATCAAAGTTACCAAAGTCACAAAAAATTTAAAATATTTACAGGAGTTAAAATACAGTTGGCATTTCTTGTCATGTCCATTTTGCTCACTGAAAATCAATTTCCCTCAATCTATTCAGTAAATATAGTCAACTTATTCTGTAGGTCGCTGATAATCGAATGTTGATACAATGAGTGAAATGTGTTTAGAACCACTCATCTTTACATTAAATTTTGCGCAAAGATCGGCAGGCACGAATTTAAAAACACGCGAATATATGAGCATGATTTCTTATGCATGTTTTGAAAATGCAGCGCAAATTTAAAACCAGCGAATAATGTTTGAGGCCGCTCAACGCGAAACTAACAGCGGATACCGTAAGTGTCTCTGATCGTATGGATTTGACTCTAGAATTGTTTGTATCTATTTGTAATCAGCATTCTAAGATGATGATGAATAGCCCAGCTGTAAAAGGTCCTCATGATCACAGTGACTCTGGAATGGCATAATCTCTCTATGCTCAATATGACCATCAAAGGAGCTATCTGGTATCAGGTAAGATGTAACTCCAGCCCAAAGATGCATCATGAAATATCATTTGTCAGCTTGCAAGTGAATCTTCAAACAAGCACCAATTGAATTATCCCAAATTCCAAAAGACACTACATATTTGCATGTCTATTGTATCATGAGAGTGCATTATCCAGTCATTACACCAGTTTATTGGAGAATACGAATGCATTTAGAATCCTTATGGCAACAAAACTCCAAGAAATGATGTTAGCTTATCTGTTGTGATTAAAGCTTTAGAATAGAACCTGCATGAATAAATTGGTGTGCTTTGGGCGTATATGTTTTGCGTAAATAAAGATATGTAACTGTTATTAATAATGAATATCTTATGCATTTAAATAAGCTTTTTAACATCATATGTAATTGATAAATTGTTATTGGGTTTTTTGCTCATTGATCTATAGGCTTTCCCAGTTTTAGGCATTGATCAAGGTGCTTTTTACAACAAAAGTGTGAACATTATGATAGCGAATATAATCGGTGATTAATTATTATGTCATCGTGAATAAGTGATCAACTGAACAAAGAAGTTTCCATATTTTTTTTCTATTCAGAAGCCCAAATGTATCAATCTTTATATGCTCTGTTTGCATTGGCAACTTCTACCGTGTGCTGTATTTGCCTGTCGGCACAAAAATAGGCAACAAGCAACACTCAGATTGCATTACCAATGCATTTGGTTACACTGTAAGCCAATATATTCACGATTTTGGACTAGTTTGGGAAATTCGCGCTTGGATAATTTGGCGATTTTTGTGATGTTTTCATTACTATAAATAGCCTTATGTTGAAGTGGAAATTTCCATGAATATGGACTCGTGAAATTCACAAAAATAAAACCACTGCGAAAAAATAACCTTTATTACAGTAACCCATATCATGTGAAACAGCTAGTAATTCTTTTGTCAATGGTAGGCTACATAGTAGTTGACATACAAATGAACAAACTATGTATTACTTTATAGGTGAAGCTAATACTGTATCACCAGCGAGCTAAAATGTTTATTTCCAACCATGATTGAAGACTGAGGGATAAATGGTATCAAGGAACTGGAGGACAGACAGACCCATCTTTCCCTTTCGTTTTGTCAGGTAAATGCACTTCTCTCATTCATTGATTGCAAAGGAAGCTTATATGTTTACGAGTATTGATGTGTGTGATTTGATATGTATTTATCATATACCTCTCATTCCATATCAAAAAATCTCAAAATTAGGAAAAATATTTTTGAGATTTACCAATACTATAACCCAGCTTTTAAGTCCTATCCCAGGCCACACTTATTGGTAATGGGCATGATGGCTGTTTCTTCAATTAGAAGATCACTTTCTTGATTTCATCTCCAAGCCATCTGATGCAGATTTTGATGGTTGTCTTCCAGCTGTGTCTTTCTCTGACAACTGTTCTAATTTCTGTGTTTAATAATTTAATAAGTTATTTTGCTTTATTTAATTAACCCTTTGGTGTGACAAGCTTCTACAGAGGCCGAGATATATCCGGATCCCTTTTAATTAGCAAAAAATTTGATGTAAATGAATTCAGGTCATTGTCCATTGTAATGTTTAACCAATTTGCTGTTTATTTCAAGCTTTTTATATGAACTGAGAAGTGCAGGGAGGGAATAAATAGAGAGAAAAAAGCAAATCTTAGACAATGGAACAAAAAAAAAAGTTTATTTTTCACAGGGCTTAATTAATCGACGGCCATGGAGGCCATTGCCTTGGATGTCCCACTTACTGGACTTAATGCCTCTTCCAAAATCCCCTGTTTGGCCTTGGAGATTTTGAGCCCTTTTCCAGACATTTGCATTGTGCTGTACTTAAGAAAAGTGCCCCTATGACTGACGAAATTTAAGGCCTGTTTTCATCAAATGAGAACTCATGTACATAACATCCATGGTATTTTAGCTTATATTTGCTTAAACACGGTATTTAAATCGGAAGACAAAATGAATTTTTGCTTCTTTTTAGCTGTGTACATAGAAAATCTCGTTACAACTCAGGGCTAACTATACTGCACTTAGATGGCACCAGACAACGGATTATGGATATGTACCCAACCCTCATCAACCTAATGTCTTCATGGCCGTTGCAATAGATCTTCTAGATATCACCTCCCCATATGGAGCGTAAGTAGATCTCTTACTTGCGATAAGGTTTAGTGTAATTACTGTAAACGATGATATTATTGCGTTATGCCTAGCACTTATATCCACCTCTGTTACATGCTCATGGAGCAATGGCTAGGAGAGTAATATCTCTCAAAATGTAATATAATGTTAATCATCGTTTAGTCCCATTATATGAGCATAGACACAATAGGATTTTATTATATTGAGGCAGTTATCATAATTCAATTTCAATGTTCTCATGTGTTCAGCATGTAGCAAGCTTTTTTTATAAATAGATTGGCTTAGTTCCGAACACCCCATAGTAACAGGAATTGACTGTCAGATTTAATGATTAACTTTGAATTGAAACCTCTTTCACAAAACATTGTATTTGTTCATGTTTGTGAGATGAACACTGATTGAGGGGTAGAGGAAATAAGCAAAATAATTGATACCAATCTCTTGAAGAACAACATCAAGAAGGGAAAAGAATTATTTCCCCTGAGACAGTCTAAGGTAAACCTATATCACCCAACAGTTTTCAAAGATTGTGAAATTGTACCTAGTACAGAAATTCAAATTAAACTATGTGGACATAACATGTAAGCTTAGCATGGTGAATCTATTAATAGCTATTTAGATAGATGATGATGTGTGCTTCTTGTGAACAGGGTGGTGTTTCACCAATTGTGGTTTGAAAGTTGCAACGACTTTACAAACGACTGGAGCATGTTCCTGGGTGCTATACTATATTCTCAGTCATTGAGCGCAAAAACTGATCACCAGTCGTTAGTAAAGTTGTTGTAATGTATGAGTACTTGGTGAAACACCTCCCTAGTGCTGTATAAGTACAGCTCATACCCTTTAATACAGAGCTTGGCCAACACAAGTAGAATCTGTTTTTTTCTTTACTGCAGGATCCTCCCCATTACAACCATTATTATGATCGTAAATCTGTTTGTTCTTTACTGCAGGATCCATCCCATTACAACATTATATATATCATAGATCTGGCTGTTCTTTACTGCAGGATCCATTCCCATTACAACTATTAGTATGATCATAGATCTGTCTGTTCTTTACTGCAGGATCACCTTATTACAACCATTATTATGATTATAGATCTGTCTGTTCTTACTGCAGGATCCATCCCATTACACTTATATTATGATCTATAATCTGTCTGTTCTTTACTGCAGGATCCACCCTTATTACAACCATTATTATGATATAGATCTGTCTGTTCTTTACTGCAGGATCCATCCCCATTACAACCATTATTATGATCGTAAATCTGTTTGTTCTTTACTGCAGGATCCATCCCCATTACAACTATTATATGATAGATCTGTCTGTTCTTTACTGCAGGATCCATCCCATTACAACCATATTATGATCATAGATCTGTTTGTTCTTTACTGCAGGATCCATCCCCATTAACAACCATATTATGATCATAAATCTGTCTGTTCTTTACTGCAGGATCCACCCTTATTACAACCATTATTATGATCATAGATCTGTCTGTTCTTTACTGCAGGGTCCATCCCCATTACAACTATTATTATGATCATAGATCTGTCTGTTCTTTACTGCAGGATCCATCCCCATTACAACCATTATTACGATGATAGATCTGTTTGTTTTTTACTGCTTTTACTGCAGTATCCATCCCCGTTACAACTATTATTATGATCATAGATCTGTTTGTTCTTTACTGCAGGATCCATCCCCGTTACAACTATTATTATGATCATAGATCTGTTTATTCTTCACTGCAGGATCCATCCCCGTTACAACTATTATTATTATGATCATAGATCTGTTTGTTCTTTACTGCAGGATCCATCCCCATTACAACTATTATTATGATGATAGATTTGTTTGTTCTTTACTGCAGGATCCATCCCCGTTACAACCATTATTATGATGATAGATCTGTTTGTTCTTTACTGCAGTATCCATCCCCATTACAACTATATTATTATGATGATAGATCTGTTTGTTCTTTACTGCAGGATCCATCCCTATTACAACTATTATTTTGATGATAGATCTGTTTGTTCTTTACTGCAGTATCCATCCCCATTACAACAATTATTGTGATGATAGATCTGTCTGTTCTTTACGACAGGATCCGTCCCCTTTACAACTATTATAATGATCATAGATCTGTCTGTTTTTTACTACAGAATCCATCCCTGTTACAGCTATTATTATGAAGTCAAAAGGAGCCTGAGCTTTCGATCCTAGCAGAATCTTCGTCAGAGACAAAATGACACAGAAAAGTAGGGAACAAACATGGATATGGAGAAAGATAGAAAACAGCTACACCTAAGTGGCAAGCCAGGAGGAAGAGAACAAAGGGAACAAAAGGGGGATGTGAAAGGTGTGAAGAAGCCAGCCAATCAAAAAGCAAGAAGCAGAGGTGCTAGCTGATCTCAAACAGCAAACGGAACAAAAGAGAGATGATTAGCTGGAGAGGGGGAGGGGGGAGAGAGAGTAAACAAAAGAGGGATTAGAGTAGAGGCTAAGGGGTTGTAAAGACTGAAAGAAGTGAGAAAAGGCCCAGGAAAGAACACTAGTAGACTGTGTGTTTATAGACCTACAAGAAGAAGTAAGGGGGAAAAATAAATAAATAGAGAAACGGGTAAAAGAACAAGGGGAAGACATAAAAACAAAGCAAAAAACAAAGAACAAAAGAGAAGTGTGAGCCAAACCTGTAAGGGAGAAAAGAAGAAGAAGAATGGATAAAAGAAACAGAATTTTTAGTCAAATAAAAAAACACCTGTAAATAAACTAAACTAAACAATAAAGGAAAGGAGGAAAAACAGATATCAAGAAAGAAAACAAAAGTTAGTCATTCACCTCCTGAATGTTGAGACCGTGAGGTTGAATGGTGCGAAGAAGTCTCATCCAGAACTTTCTCTCTGCTGATACGGACAGAATCAGGACGGGTGCCTAAAAATTCATGCCCTGTAGAGACATGTCTGAGTGGAGTGGTTAAGAAGGTTGAAAATGGTTCCCCAACGGATTTCAAGCTTGGTGGTGGTGACAGTGAATCTGGCCCAAGAAGCGTCTTTTGAGAGTGGTCTTGGTTCACCTACATACTGCATTATTATGATCATAGATCTGTCTGTCTCTTCTTGCAGGATCCATCCCCATAACAACTATATTTTGATGATAGATCAGGGGGCATTTCATCAAAGGACTTTGTCGGACGTTTTATCCGACAAACTGTTATAAGCTACTGAAATGCTTGTGTCTGATTGGCTGAGAGCAAATTTTGTCGGATAAATATCTGACAGTCCTTTGATGAAATGCTCCCTGTTTGTTCTTTATGCAGTATCCACCCATTACAACTATTATTATGATGATAGATCTGTTTGTTCTTACTGCAGGATCCTCCCCATTACAACTATATTATGATCATAATCTTGGTTGTTCTTTACTGCAGGATCCATCCCCATTACAACTATTATTATGGTCATACGATCTGTTTTCTTTACTGCGGATCCATCCCCGTTACAACTATTATAGATGATAGATCTGTGTCTTTACTGGCAGGGAATCCATCCCTTTACAACTATTTATGATGATAGATCTGTTTGTTCTTTACTGACAGTATCCATCCCTTTCACAAACTATCTATTTTATTGAATCAAGATCTGTGTTTGTCTTCTTACTGGCAGTATCATCCCCAGTTCAAACATCATTGACCTTATGATCATAGATCCTGTTGTCTATTCGCACGCACCGATCATCCCCGTACAAATATTCATGAATACTGGATCTATCCTGGATTTGATAAACAGATCTGGTCTTGGTTCTTTACTGCATCGACTCCATCGCCCCGTTACAACTATTATTATGATCATAGATCTGTTTGTTCTTTTACTGCAGGATCCATCCCCGTTACAACTATTATTATGATCATAGATCTGTTTGTTCTTTACTGCAGTATCCATTCCCGATTACAACTATTATTATGATGATAGATCTGTTTGTTTTTACTGCAGGATCCATCCCCGTTACAACTATTATTGATGATCATAGATCTGTTTGTTTTTACTGCAGGATCCATCCCGTTACAACTATTATTATGATCATAGATCTGTTTTGTTCTTTACTGCAGTATCCATTCCGATTACAACTATTATTATGATCATAGATCTGTTTGTTCTTTACTGCAGTATCCATCCCTATTAACCTATATTATGATCATAATCTGTTTGTTCTTTACTGCAGGATCCATCCCCGATTACAACTAATTATTATGGTCATAGATCTGTTTGTTCTTTACTGCAGTATCCATTCCCATTACAACAATTATTGATGATCATAGATCTGTTCCGTTCTTTACTGCAGGATTCATCCGCGTTACAAGCAGGACGTAGCCAAAACGACTGACCTTGGGGGCTCGTGCGGAGCCTATGGAGCGAGTGATGTCACATCTACCAAGGTCCTTATCCACAGCGGTCACTCCGCATTGCATCGTCAGACATCCTGGTAGAGTTTGAATGATGGCAAAGATGTTCTAAGGATGAAACAATATTAGTTCTTTTGATGTAAGTTATCTAAAATCTTGACAGCTGCAAAATTAGCTGAAGTCTAATCAAATTCGCTTCTTACCTCCCCACCCCCTGTAACACAAAGACTAACCATTGATAAAAAGTTACATAAATTTTTGCTCTGTAGCCTCTATTGGAATTCAGGTAAAGCGCATGGATTAGGATATGATTAGGGTTAGGGCTAGGGTTAGGATTAAATCATCAACTTGGAGAACCCTGTCATGATGAGGCTACCCAGAAGAATCAATCGTAACTTTTATCGATCGTAAGTCTTTGTGTTACAGGGCCACTGGTAATGTAAGTTTATCTCAAATATTGAATTTAGCAATACACAATAAGCAAAAGCATGGGAGGTACGGGATTGGCATACAAGCAGGCAGACGTTTAAGGGCCTATCTCACTGACACAGGAAACAAACAGAACCTCAATTTCTTCTGAAAAAGTGACAACCAATTTGCCGAGAAGTCCGCTGTGACATCTCCGGCAGTCTCATTTGTTCCATCTCAGAATGTCTCTCCAGTCTATCCAGTGTTAAACAAAATAAGTCTGAAGACATTGCCAGAGCGTTGCTTGAGGACTAGACTGTGGCCTGTATGTTAGGGCAAGCAATAGACTGGATGGGAAAGCTACCTGTCATATTGTGAAAGGTTTGAATAGGGATTGGCATGCATGGACAAGAATTCGGATTGTAAAAAGTTAGACAAAGGCTTCCAGTCAGCTAAAGTTGCAGACTTGTTTGCAATAACTACTTATCATAAATGTTTTTTTCTTGTCTGGATAATGAAGAAAATTTGTATCCAACTTTAAAAGATTGTATTTTTAGATGAATGTTAGTAGACGCACAGCCACCTAGTCATACCAAACATTATTTACATTTCCTTTATATGACAGGTTTGCTGCACTTCGTCACCTGAGGCTGCCTCTGTGGGCACTGATCACCATGGAAACCGGTCATGTCTGGTTACGAGGTCGGGTAAGGTGCATTCATCTTTCTTCAGGATCCTTGTAATGCAGTAGGAGAGAGGCATCAGTGGTTCGCTATAACTGCATGACATGCCCTGTGCTACGTACAAAAATGTCAACTTTATTATGCAAGACTTAATCTCCAGTGCCTCCTTTTATTAAGGCAGTGTGGAGGAAGATAGTCGTCTTCAAACAAAACTCAAATTTACATCCTCTCTCTTTGTTTTT
>CALNVZ010003435.1:18040804-18052033 GCA_940671915.1 Paracentrotus lividus | reverse complement strand
CCTTGACCTCAGCCTCCCAGTGGTCCCTTTGACATCAGGTTACCTCAAACAATCAAGGAGTCCAAGAGTTCATTGACCTTCAAGATGTTCTGTTTGGAGATGTTTGGGTGTGTAGCGGACAAGCAACATGGCATTTGATGTTAAACAGGTAAACCTAAAGTCATAATGGAGAATGAACTGTTAAGCAAAAATGAGAGAAGCATTTTAGTGGAGGTGCAGGCCGCTACAAAAAAATTATTTTTCACTTGCCTATTGGCAAGTGAAATTTTTTTTTACTTGCCCGAGAAGAAAAAACACTTGCCCAATTTTATTGTCATTTTCTTTGATTAAAGATATTTTTAGTAGCAATATCATCTCATAAATGTCCACGAACAAAGACCTCAGAGAAGACAAAGCACCACTAAATTTGGATCTATAAAAAAAAAAAAAAAAAAAAAAATTAAAATTTAAAAAAATTATTAAAAATATAATTAAAAATTTAGTTAAATCATTTCATGTCAATTATCTTTATTTTACATGTAACAACAGAAAAATAGCATTGAAATGAACATTAACAAAGGTAAGAAAGAAAATATATCCGAATTTTAATTATTTTCTCATCTATATATCTATATAGACAATGAGTCGTATGTTAAGACTAGCACCATACATCGGCGGAAGCTCTGCAGATCGGCGAGATATTTAGAATAACAAATTGGTTATTTCACAAGTTTTAGGGATTTCATTTCAATTGTAAGGTAATGTTTTCTACAGTAGGAGAGCCCTGTGTAACTATTTTGTCTAGTTTGTGTTTATAACACCTCTTTTATGTGTTTTGAGGTGAAATGTTATGGGGAAATCGTTGATGCTGATACCCAGCACCGACGATTGCCTGGGCCGCTCGGGCTGGCTGCAAAGGCGCCTTCAACATGCTCGTGTTGCACTTTGCTGAAATCATCGCTTGCCCGATCGGGAAAGTGACTTTGAACTTGCTTGCCCGCCGTTGTTTTCACTTGCCCCGGGCAAGCGGGCAAGCGGGTTTGTCGCGCCCTGACTGGTGTGACAAAATCCATGAAAGGATGACAAAGTTATTATTATAATTTTAATTATTTATAGGTCACTTGAGAGCAGCTTTCAAATTAGGTGGTGTAGGCCTACTAATTTTTTGGAAAGATTTTCTCCAATGGATAGATATCATTTTACCTCTAATTTATTATCATTAGACTTATGACCTATAAAAATTACAATTTAATGAAATTACAACTTCACACAATATCGTAGCTCACTCACTGTGTATTTTATGCATAATAGCCGTATACAAATTATACTTGATTTGGTTGTAATTGATTCCGATTGGTTTAACTCAACAAGATCTATGGAGCTTCTATATAATTTGTTTCTTCAAATAATTACTCTGATAATATTTATACTACAGTCAATTCAGTTAATTTTTTATAAACATCAAACAGTACTTTTCCTTAATAATGGATCAAGTCCAATTATTCAGATTCATGTGTGGTATTTTGCAGGCTTTCAATGGATCCGTATCAATGGAGCAATCCTATCAATACACTGATATCAGGGTGCTATCTATCTTCCAAAATGATTCATCAGTGCCATATTATGACATTCCAGGTCTCTATAAACCTTGGTCAAGACCAGATCCAGGTGAGTATGAAAGGCTTTTTAGCTACATTGTTTCTCCCACCCAGGTGTAGATATGTACATGATCTGGTAGTGATGGATTAGTATGTCTAGTGCGTCTATATACACTGCAGAATTGTTGGCCTTGAAAATGGCCTTACCACTTGTTGAAAACACGAATAAAAGACACTTTGTAATTTTTACAGATTCCTTATCTAGTTTAATGGCTTTGCAGTGCAGAAACTTAAAACACCCTTTGTTGTACAGTTACTAGAATCTCTATATAAACTTGATGTACTATGCAAAAAGTGGTTTTCGCATGGATACCGAGCCATACAGGTATCAAAGGAAATGAAAAAGCTGACAAGTTAGCTAAAGAAGCTCTCAAATAGAGGTAACTAAATACAGATCCCATTGTACAGATCTAAAGTCGAAAATTAATATTTACATTAGAAGAAAATGGCAAACGTCATGGGATTTAAACCCTGTCAATAAACTATACCAACACCAATCAGTAATCAAACCACATAATACAATCCCCTTAACTAAACGACGTGATGATATTGTGTTGACCCGTGTTAGAATCGGTCATTCTCATTTGACGCACTCTTATTTGCTTGCAGCGGAGGAACTGCCCGTTGTGTATCGTGTGATTGTGTTTTATCAGTTAAGCATATCCTTATTGAATGGTGGAATTTAGCCACATACGTACTAATTTTATGACATACCGATTTAAAACGTTATTTGTGACGTTTCACGCTCAAGAATTGTGGATTTCCTTAAAGAAATTATTTTTTCTTCAGATTTAAAAAAATAACATTGAAGCTTATCAAAGCAGCTATGACAATTATTAAGACATTAAAAATTAACTATAGTCTTTCGGAGGAGACTTTAAGCCGTCGGTCCCGTGTGATGGAGAGCAACCCCACTTGCACGTTAAAGAACCTGCTTTCCTATTCGAAAGAGTAGGGAATTTTTCCCGGGAAAGTAGCCACCCAACTACTCAGTATACGCATTAAAGTAATATCTAGTTTGACACTTATATGACACATTGTGTTGGTGTCGTTTAAACCCTAATCAATCAATCAATCAATCAATCAATTTCAATTTCAATGTCAGCTTTATTTTATTATTTTCCAAAAAATCATATCAAAACAGAATTGTACAAGATAACATTTGAATAATATAATTTACAAAATAATGTTTTAACTGCATACATACAAATACATTTTGTGGTATATTTAAGATATGATAATACAAAAATTAAATTGACATTCTGTAGGGAAATAGAGGACCATAATGCAAAATGACGCAAAAATTATACCTTTGGTATGGACAGGTGTCAGAAATTTACAATCCTCTGATGATGAGGTAATTAAGTGCTCAGCCTTAGAGCTGAAACTGTTTGATATTAGGTGATGTATAGATACTCAACTATTCCTTGAGACTGCTTAACATTGCTCAAGAATTCATTTCTTGTAAGGAATATAAATGGATAGGGTGGAGTTATTTTCAAACAAGTTTTGTTGCATTTCGCCTTAAAAAAGAGTAGCATTTAGTCTGTCCCCTAAATAAGAAATTTTATGTTAAGTTCATCTTTAAAAGCAGTAATATTTGGAATGAATTGTTTCAGCAAAAGAACATGTTACACTTTAAATTTATTTAAACAAAAATTTTTCCGCCATATTAATTGCAAGTTGATTTGTGTCCAGGAAACTGGACAATTGAATTGATTTAGAAAAACTTTAAAAGCTGTTTGGTTGTAATGGATTTACATTATTATGTTTTGTTCCAAACTATGTCATACCAATTATCATGTAACCAAATCAGTTTCCATTTTATTGTGAATTTATAGTAATTTGTGTATATTTTTTTAATCAACAGATGTGCTAGGGAAAGGAGACCAGGATTCCTGTATTTTAGCTCTGTGTTGGTTCTATGGTGTCAATCTATACAACCATCTAAGGTATCCTATAGGACTGGTTTCATCAAACTGGGGACCCCTGTAGAAGACTGGTCCTCACCTGATGTTCTAGCTAAGTGCAATGTAAGAAGAGAGGTGAGATTATGAACATAGGAGGTTATCAAGCCCCATTTCCATTTATTACCTTGTTCAATTGAGTGTATCATAGAAGAACAACTAAACAAATGTATGATGCGGCTCAACATGCATGTCTGAAACCATGAAAAAGAATCTTAAATAAATTATTCTATGAAAGATATGTGTGCCTGTACATTGCAAATTTTTAAAGAAAATTGATTTATATACAACAAAAATACAACCAAAAAAAAAAAAAAAAAAAAAAAAAAAAAAAAAATCAAAATTATTTATTATTATCTTTTGAAGATAATATATTAATTATATCTTTTGTTCAGTTCGAGCACTAAGCATGTTACCCTTTCAGTTGTCTTTCGATACATTTGTACATGATTGTATTATCTAAATTATTGTCACAGTCATCATCATCATCCTCATTTTTGTGAGGATGTGATAAGATAGTCTTCAAGTTCTGGCTCAATATCTTAGTTGTCCGATGTACATGGTGCATACATATAGGCAAAGTGTTTCAGTAACTTCCCAAAACGAGTGCAAGATGGAACAAAATTAGTAAAATCCTATTGCTCTGACTGTAAAATCAAACTAATGAAAATTTCAGAGCAAGTCATTTAGTACTTAAAACAGTGGAAACAAACAAGGCTTATTGGACAACGGCCTTGCGCAATCAAATCACCACCATGATGCCCCCTGTTGCGAGCATCAGTGGCGTCTGCCCAGCAGGCTGAGTGTGGGGATACTGTTTTGAAAAGCATCCGAAAATGATTTTTAAAATCAGGTATGAAATCGTAGATATCGGAATAGTAAAGCAAGCAATTATTTGTAAATTTTAAGCAATTCCATACTAACCTATATGTAGATCAAAATGAGCTATTTCAATAAATTACGATTTGAATTATCGCTCAATGTTACTGCATCCATCTACAAACTATCTGTTTTCTGACAAAATAATAGGCCTCCAAATGATTTTTCAACTGATTCACAGTCTTTATGATAGTGGCTAGTTTGTTCCACAACTTTTCAGTCACCAAGGTAGAGTACTATATCCAGTAGCTCAAGGAGCCAGGCAGTGAATGATAAGCAGTAGTCTTCAGTATACTTGTGGAGTGGTATAATGAATGAAAGGTTGGGGTTAATATCCTTCTAGCAAAACGCTTAAGGTAATCACATTGTTAAGAGCCTGATGGTATAACATTTAAATATCAAAACTGAAGTGGTTAACCTGGGTAAATGAAACCATATTATTGTTAAATTCAAGTTACATTCAAATCAAAGTTACCAAAGTCACAAAAAAATTAAAATATTTACAGGAGTTAAAATACAGTTGGCATTTCTTGTCATGTCCATTTTGCTCACTGAAAATCAATTTCCCTCAATCTATTCAGTAAATATAGTCAACTTATTCTGTAGGTCGCTGATAATCGAATGTTGATACAATGAGTGAAATGTGTTTAGAACCACTCATCTTTACATTAAATTTGCGCAAAGATCGGCAGGCACGAATTAAAAACACGCGAATATATGAGCATGATTTCTTATGCATGTTTTGAAAATGCAGCGCAAATTTAAGAAACCAGCGAATAATGTTTGAGGCCGCTCAACGCGAAACTAACAGCGGATACCGTAAGTGTCTCTGATCGTTATGGATTTGACTCTAGAATTGTTTGTATCGTTATTTGTAATCAGCATTCCTAAGATGATGATGAATAGCCCAGCTGTAAAAGGTCCTCATGATCACAGTGGACTCTGGAATGGCATGATACATCCATGCTCAATATGACCATCAAGGAGCTATCTGGTATCAAGGTAAGATGTAACCATCCAGCCCAAAGATGCATCATGAAATATCATTTGTCAGCTTTGCAAGTGAATCTTCAAACAAGCACCAATTGAATTATCCCAAATTCCAAAGAAACACTACATATTTGCATGTCTATTGTATCATGAGAGTGCATTATCCAGTCATTACACCCAGTTTATTGGAGAATACGAATGCATTTAGAATCTCTATGGCAAAAAACTCCAAGAAATGATGTTAGCTATTCTGTGTGATTAAAGCTTTAAGAATAGAACCTGCATGAATAAATTGGTGTGCTTTGGGCGTATATGTTTTGCGTAAATAAAGATATGTAAACTGTTATTAATAAAATGAATATCTTCATGCATTTAAATAAGCTTTTTAACATCATATGTAATTGATAAATTGTTATTTGGGTTTTTTTTGCTCATTGATCTATAGGGCTTTCCCAGTTTTAAGGCATTGATCAAGGTGCTTTTTAACACAAAGTGTGAACATTATGATAGCGAATATAATCGGTGATTAATTATTATGTCATGCGTGAATAAGTGATCAACTGAACAAAGAAAGTTTCCATATTTTTTTTCTATTCAGAAGCCCAAATGTATCAACTCTTTATATGCTCTGTTTGCCATTGGCAACTTCTACCGTGTGCTGTATTTGCCTGTCGGCACAAAAATAGGCAACAAGCAACACTCAGATTGCATTACCAATGCATTTGGTTACACTGTAAGCCAATATATTCACGATTTTGACTAGTTTGGGAAATTCGCGCTTGGATAATTTGGCGATTTTGTGATGTTTTCATTACTATAAATAGCCTTATGTTGAAGTGGAAATTTCCATGAATATGGACTCGTGAAATTCACAAAAATAAAACACTGCGAAAAAAACCTTTATACAGTAACCCATATCATGTGAAACAGCTAGTTAATTCTTTTGTCAATGGTAGGCCTACATAGTAGTTGACATACAAATGAACAAACTATGTATTACTTTTATAGGTGAAGCTAATACTGTATCACCAGCGAGCTAAAATGTTTATTTCCAACCATGATTGAAGATGGAGGGATAAATGGTATCAAGGAACTGGAGGACAGACAGACCCATCTTTCCTTTCGGTTTTGTTCAGGTAAATGCACTTCTCTCATTTCATTGATTGCAAAGGAAGCCATTATATGTTTACGAGTATTGATGTGTGTGATTTGATATGTATTTATCATATTACCTCTCATTCCATATCAAAGAAATCTCAAAATTAGGAAAATATATTTTGAGATTTACCAATACTAAACCCAGCTTTAAGTCCTATCCCAGGCCACACTTATTTGGTAATGGGCATTGATGGCTGTTTCTTCAATTAGGAAGATCAGCTTTCTTGAGTTTCATCTCCAGCCATCTGATGCAGATTTTGATGGTTGTCTTCCAGCTGTGTCTTTCTCTGACAACTGTTCAATTTTCTGTGTTTAATAATTTATAAGTTATTTTGCTTTATTTAATTAACCCTTTGGTGATGACAAGCTTCTACAGAGGCCGAGATATATCCGGATCCCTTTTAATTAGCCAAAAATTTGATTGAAATGAATTCAGGTCATTGTCCATTGTAATGTTTAACCAATTTGCTGTTTATTCAAGCTTTTTATATGAAACTGAGAAGTGCAGGGAGGGGAATAAATAGAGAGAAAAAAGCAAATCTTAAGACAATGGAACAAAAAAAAAAGTTTATTTTTCACAGGGCTTAATTAATCGACGGCCATGGAGGCCATTGCCTTGGATGTCCCACTTACTGGACTTAATGCCTCTTCCAAAATCCCCTGTTTGGCCTTGGAGATTTTGAGCCCTTTTCCAGACATTTGCATTGGTGCTGTACTTAAGAAAAGTGCCCTATGACTACGAAATTTAAGGCCTGTTTTCATCAAATGAGAACTCATGTACATAGACATCCATGTGTATTTTAGCTTATATTGTGCTTAAACACTGGGTATTTAAATCGGAAGACAAAATGAATTTTGCTTCTTTTTAGCTGTGTACATCAGAAAATCCTGTTACAACTCCAGAGGCTAACTATACTGCACTTAGATGGCACCAGACAACGGATTATGGATATGTACCCAACCCTCATCAACCTAATGTTCATGGCCGTTGCAATAGATCTTCTAGATATCACCTCCCCATATGGAGCGTAAGTAGATCTCTTTACTTGCGATAAGGTTTAGTGTGAATTACTGTAAAGCGATGATGATTATTGCGTTATGCCTAGCACTTATATCCACCTCTGTTACATGCTCATGGAGCAATGGCTAGGAGAGTATATTATCTCTCAAAATGTAATATAATGTTACAATTACAGTTTAGTCCCATTATAATGAGCATAGACACAATAGGATTTTATTATATTGAGGCAGTTATCATAATTCAAATTCAATGTTCTCAGTGTTCAGCATGTAGCAAGCTTTTTTGTATAATAAGGTAATTGGCTTAGTTCCGAACACCCCATAGTAACAGGATTGACTGTCAGATTTAATGATTAACTTTGAATTGAAACCTCTTTTCACAAAACATTGTATTTGTTCATGTTGTTGAGATGAACACTGATTGAGGGGTAGAGGAAATAAGCAAAATAATTGATACCAATCTCTTGAAGAACAACATCAAAGAAGGGAAAAGAATTATTTCCCTGAGACAGTCTAAGGTAAACCTATATCACCCAACAGTTTTCAAAGATTGTGAAATTGTACCTAGTACAGAAATTCAAATTAAACTTATGTTGGTACATAACATGTAAGCTTAGCATGGGTGAATCTATTAATAGCTACTTTAGATAGATGATGGATGTTGCTTCTTGTGAACAGGGTGGTGTTTCACCAATTGTGGTTTGTAAAGTTGCAAACGACTTTACAAACGACTGGAGCATGTTCCTGGGTGCTATACTATATTCTCAGTCATTGAGCGCAAAAACTGATCACCAGTCGTTAGTAAAGTTGTTGTAATGTATGAATGACTTGGTGAAACACCTCCTAGTGCTGTATAAGTACAGTCAATCCTTTAATACAGAGTGGCCAACACAGTAGATCTGTTTGTTCTTTACTGCAGGATCCATCCCCATTACAACCATTATTATGATCGTAAATCTGTTTGTTCTTTACTGCAGGATCCATCCCCATTACAACCATTATTATGATCATAGATCTGTCTGTTCTTTACTGCAGGATCCATTCCCATTACAACTATTAGTATGATCATAGATCTGTCTGTTCTTTACTGCAGGATCCACCCTATTACAACCATTATTATGATTATAGATCTGTCTGTTCTTTACTGCAGGATCCATCCCCATTACAACTATTATTATGATCATAATCTGTCTGTTCTTTACTGCAGGATCCACCCTTATTACAACCATTATTATGATCATAGATCTGTCTTCTTTACTGCAGGATCCATCCCCATTACAACCATTATTATGATCGTAAATCTGTTTGTTCTTTACTGCAGGATCCATCCCCATTACAACTATTATTATGATGATAGATCTGTCTGTTCTTTACTGCAGGATCCATCCCATACAACCATTATTATGATCATAGATCTGTTTGTTCTTTCTGCAGGATCCATCCCATTACAACCATTATATGATCATAAATCTGTCTGTCTTTACTGCAGGATCCACCCTTATTACAACCATTATTATGATCATAGATCTGTCTGTTCTTTACTGCAGGGTCCATCCCCATTACAACTATTATTATGATCATAGATCTGTCTGTTCTTTACTGCAGGATCCATCCCCATTACAACCATTATTACGATGATAGATCTGTTTGTTTTTACTGCCTTTACTGCAGTATCCATCCCCGTTACAACTATTATTATGATCATAGATCTGTTTGGCTTTACTGCAGGATCCATCCCCGTTACAACTATTTATGATCATAGATCTGTTTATTCTTCACTGCAGGATCCATCCCCGTTACAACTATTATTATTATGATCATAGATCTGTTTGTTCTTTACTGCAGGATCCATCCCCATTCAACTATTATTATGATGATAGATTTGTTTGTTCTTTACTGCAGGATCCATCCCCGTTACAACCATTATTATGATGATAGATCTGTGTTCTTTTTACTGCAGTATCCATCCCATTACAACTATATTATTATGATGATAGATCTGTTTGTTCTTTACTGCAGGATCCATCCCTATTACAACTATTATTTTGATGATAGATCTGTTTGTTCTTTACTGCAGTATCCATCCCCATTACAACAATTATTGTGATGATAGATCTGTCTGTTCTTTACGACAGGATCCGTCCCCTTTACAACTATTATAATGATCATAGATCTGTCTGTTTTTTACTACAGAATCCATCCCTGTTACAGCTATTATTATGAAGTCAAAAGGAGCCTGAGCTTTCGATCCTAGCAGAATCTTCGTCAGAGACAAAATGACACAGAAAAGGTAGGGAACAAACATGGATATGGAGAAAGATAGAAAACAGCTACACCTAAGTGGCAAGCCAGGAGGAAGAGAACAAGGGAACAAAAGGGGGATGTGAAAGGTGTGAAGAAGCCAGCCAATCAAAAAGCAAGAAGAGGTGTGATCAACAGCAAACTGGAACAAAAGAGAGATGATTAGCTGGAGAGGGGGGGGGAGAGAGAGTAAACAAAGAAGGGATTAGAGTAGAGGCTAAGGGGTTGTAAAGACTGAAAGAAGTGAGAAAAGGCCAAGGAAAAGAACACCTAGTAGACCTGTGTGTTATAGACCTACAAGAAGAAGTAAGGGGGAAAAATAAATAAATAAGAGAAACGGGTAAAAGAACAAGGGGAAGACATAAAAACAAAGCAAAAAACAAAAGAACAAAAGAGAAGTGTGAGCCAAACCTGTAAGGGAGAAAAGAGAAAGAAGAATGGATAAAAGAAACAGAATGTTTTAGTCAAATAAAAAAAACACCTGTAAATAAACTAAACTAAACAATAAAGGAAAGGGAGAAAAACAGATATCAAGAAAGAAAACAAGAAGTTAGTCATTACCCTCCTGAATGTTGAGACCGTGAGGTTGAATGGTGCGAAGACGTCTCATCCAGAACTTCTCTCTGCTGATACGGACAGAATCAGGACGGGTGCCTAAAAATTCAATGCCCTGTAGAGACATGTCTGAGATGGAGTGGTTAAGAAGGTTGAAATGGTTCCCAACTGGGATGTCAAGCTTGGTGGTGGTGACAGTGAATCTGTGCCCATAGAAGCGTCTTTTGAGAGTGGTCTTGGTTTCACCTACATACTGCATTATTATGATCATAGATCTGTCTGTTCTTTACTGCAGGATCCATCCCCATTACAACTATTATTATGATGATAGATCAGGGGGGCATTTCATCAAAGGACTTGTCGGACGTTTTATCCGACAAACTGTTATAAGCTACTGAAATGCTTGTGTCTGATTGGCTGAGAGCAAATTTTGTCGGATAAAATATCTGACAAGTCCTTTGATGAAATGCTCCCCTGTTTGTTCTTTACTGCAGTATCCATCCCCATTACAACTATTATTATGATGATAGATCTGTTTGTTCTTTACTGCAGGATCCATCCCCATTACAACTATTATTATGATCATAGATCTGTTTGTTCTTTACTGCAGGATCCATCCCCATTACAACTATTATTATGGCATAGATCTTTGTCTTTACTGCAGGATCCATCCCGTTACAACTATTATTATGATATAGATCTGTTTTCTTTTACTGCAGATC
>CALNVZ010003435.1:18005559-18039991 GCA_940671915.1 Paracentrotus lividus | reverse complement strand
ATGATCATAGATCTGTTTGTTCTTTACTGCAGTATCCATTCCGATTACAACTATTATTATGATCATAGATCTGTTTGTTCTTTACTGCAGTATCCATCCCTATTACACCTATTATTATGATCATAGATCTGTTTGTTCTTTACTGCAGGATCCATCCCCGTTACAACTATTATTATGATCATAGATCTGTTTGTTCTTTACTGCAGTATCCATTCCCATTACAACAATTATTATGATCATAGATCTGTCCGTTCTTTACTGCAGGATTCATCCGCGTTACAAGCAGGACGTAGCCAACAGACTGACCTTGGGGGCTCGTGCGGTAGCCTATGGAGAGAGTGATGTCATCTACCAAGGTCCTTATCCCACAGCGGTCATCCGCATTGCATCGTCAGACATCCTGGTAGAGTTTGATGATGGCAAAGATGTTCTTAGGATGAACAATATTAGTTCTTTTGATGTAAGTTATCTAAAATCTTAGCAGTGCAAAATTAGCTGAAGTCTAATCAAATTCGCTTCTTACCTCCCCACCCCCTGTAACACAAAGACTAACCATTGATAAAAAGTTACGATAAATTTTTGCTCTGTAGCCTCATTTGGAATTCAGGTAAAGCCATGGATTAGGATATGATTAGGGTTAGGGCTAGGGTTAGGATTAAGATCATCAACTTGGAGAACCCTGTCCATGATGAGGCTACCCAGAAGAAATCAATCGTAACTTTTTATCGATCGTAAGTCTTTGTGTTACAGGGCACTGGTAATGTAAGTTTATCTCAAATATTGAATTTAGCAATACACAATAAGCAAAAGCATGGGAGGTAGGGATTGGCATACAAGCAGGAGACGTTTAAGGGCCTATCTCACTGACACAGGAAACAAAACAGAACCTCAATTTCTTCTGAAAAAGTGACAACCAATTTGCCGAGAAGTCGCTGTGACATCTCCGGCAGTCTCATTTGTTCCCATCTCAGAAATGTCTCTCCAGTCTATCCAGTGTTAAACAAAATAAGTCTTGAAGACATTGCCAGAGCTTGCTTGAGGACTAGACTTGTGGCCTGTATGTTAGGGCAAGCAAATAGACTGATGGGAAAGCTACCTGTCATATATGTGAAAGGTTTGAATAGGGATAGCTGGGCATGCATGGACAAGGAATTTGGATTGTAAAGAGTTAGACAAAGGCTTCCAGTCAGCTAAAGTTGCAGATCTGTTTGCAATAACTAACTTATCATAAATGTTTTTTTCTTGTCTGGATAATGAAGAAAAATTTGTATCCAACTTTAAAAGATTGTTTATTTTAGATGAATGTTAGTAGACACAGCCACCTAGTCATACAAACAATTATACATTTCCTTTATATGACAGGTTTGCTGCACTTCGTCACCTGAAGACTGCCCTCTTGTGGGCACTGTATCACCATGGAAACCGGTCATGTCTGGTTACGAGGTCGGTAAGGCGCATATCTTCTTTCAGGATCCTTGTAATGCAGTAGGAGAGAGGGCATCAGTGGTTCGCTATAACTGGCATGACATGCCCTGTGCTAGCTACAAAAAATGTCAACTTTATGATGCAAAGACTAATCTCCCAGTGCCTCCTTTTATTAAGGCAGTGGAGGAAGATAGTCGTCTCAAACAAAAACTCAAATTTACCCCTTAAAGATTGCAATTAGGTTTAATCAGATTTGAACTGACACAAAATATGATCAATTCTATTTTATATGCTGAGATATATTGTTGAACTGAAAGATGTATTAAATTCTCTTCTCTTGCACTTTAGTCGCAATATTTTTTCATTTGTGAAAACTTTTGTCAAACTTTTCCTTTGTGTAATACCCTTATGAAATTGAACTTCCGACCATAATGTGATGTTGATTTGAAAGATAATTCAGACCAAGATTTTGTTTATTCAGTATTCCTGCATCGCAGCCTTTTGGTTGAATTGTACGACAATCATATTGACAATGAAATATGCACTATACGAAATAGAATATAGTTCAGAAATTAATTACAACTTGCCTATCGGTTTTAATCGATTTTTAATTAAAAATTCAATTTTTACTTTGTTAAGAAAGAAAGGAAATCAAGGGTTTTTAAATTCATAATATGATACTAATCTTAGCATATGACATTAACACACCCCCCCCAAAAAAAAAAAAAAAAAATGAAACCAAATTCTCATATGCACTCCACATGGCAGTTTTTTTGTTGTTTTTTTTAAAATCTAAGATGTGACGTTGTTAATAAAAGCATCTCCAGTAAGCTGATGCATTTATAGTTGAAATATCCAGTCTACTCAATTGCAATATATTTTTAATGGTGCCATACATCTCTATATCCAATTATACTACCTGAGTTAAAGAATTGCTTGATGATTTATTATTAGTATTAGTTTAGAAAATTGCATGAATGTTTTTTAAAATCTAGTTTTAAGTTGCCACTGAAATACATGCGTAAGTCAATCGTTTTGTTGTAAAGAAATGTAATGTAGACTCATTTGGTGTGTGTGGTTATGTCATTCATTCTCCATAATTGCCTTGAAAAACTTTACTCCTACTTTAATGGTCAAGTTCTCCCAAAACAGTATTTTCTTACTATTTTCTTCGTAAATCATTCATGAAAAAAAGTAGGATCATGTCTGAAGATTTGATTGCTCCTTATGATTTTTTTTTGTTGTTGCTGTCATGTTGGTAGTTTAGAAGCAAAATAATCATATTTACTGCCCATATCCAAATTGAATCAAGTGACTGTTGTGTGCCATTTCTGTCCATTGTTCATTTAATAAACATGATCATCTTGATGATTCAAATCGGATGTCTTTTTTTATGCCTCCGCCACTGAAGATGGGGCCAGGCATCACATTTGGGGCTGTCCATCCTTACCCTTTGCTCATCACAATATCTCAAGAACCACTTGAGGCACTACTCTCAAACACAAGGAAAGTATACCAAAGGATGACAATCTTATTAGATTTTGGTTCATGCAGGTCAATGATTCACAGAGGTCAATTTATGAAATTATTGGTTTTTAGGGTGCAATGCAGGCATAATGGATATGCAGTCAAGTTTTTTTGTTTTTTTTTTCTCTCTCTCTCTTTTTGTTTTAATTTGAACCCTGCGATTGTTTTTTTTTAGCAGATGTCATGGAATCATTTTCCCCTGGGTAAGAGTGATGAGGTAGATTAATGTATGGCCATGGGACGTTACTGCCATGTATGTGATTTAAATCCCTGATCCCAAGATATATCCACTAGACCGCAGCCCTTTGACTTTTCATACTTTTTAGTTTATTCCACTTCTGTCTTTCATCCGAGAAGCTTTAGCTTTTTTTTTCACCATGCTCTTTTCTGTCAAATCATTCCACAATTTGATCAAAATGGGATATCCTTTCACCAGAAGAGTTGTTTAGGTATTTACAAGTAATTTACCATTCAATACAATCTGGTAATATTCATTTTCATATCAACTATTATTTATGCACATACCGCCAACGAAGTGAAATGCCGAGCATATATTGTATTCGGGTTGTTCGATCCGTACCGGTCAGGTCCGTACGTCCTTGACCGCTCTGACGTCCACGTCCCTGGTCTCTTTCGTTCTCTGCGGATAAACTAGAACCGTTTGACGGAATCACTTTCAAAGCTTTAGATCTATGTACTCGCTTTATGGCGTAGGGAATCAATGCATACTTTGATCAGACTTTGTGTCATTATAGGTACAACCGTTTCAATTGGTCCAGCCAGAGCGGCGTCATTTCTGTACACTGCATGGATACCGCCGAGGAAGAAAGTTAGGCCTCAGTCTTTCTGTCCCGGCAATCAAAAAATTATTAAAAAGTGTAATAATGAAATAAAGAAATAGAAAAATAAACCAGAACTGCTTTGACGGGCGGGATTAACCCAGTTTCAAACAACAAAAAAACTTTATGCGAAATAGAAATGAAGCCTTTGACTGACCGTTGGGGTAATGTTGTGCCTGAGGTGAGACAGGGCCCAATCGATACTATTAGAATTTAGGCTCATCGAGGTTCAAAGGTCAAAGCGTCATCATAGAATGTGCATTGTGTACATGAAAATGGTCTTCCTCGCAATAACTTAGAAGATACTGAGCATCGTGACGAGCTCACTTTCAACTGAGTAAATGTTGAACATATGGTAAGGGGCAATGAACTGACTGTAGATTTGCGGTAAAGCGTCAAAGTCACAGAGGTCATTGTATACATAAAAAATAGTTGTTCTCGTGATAACTTAAGAACTGTGTAACGGATCATCTTCAAACTTGGGTAATATGTGCATATGGGAGCGAGCAATGAACTGATTAAATGTTGGGGATCATTGAGGTCATAAGGTCACAGAGGCCATTGTATGCATGAAAAATGGCTTGTTATGCCTCCGCGTTGAAGTCTCTCGCCGGAGGCATTATGTTTTCGGGTTGTCCGTACCGTCCGTCCGTCCACTTTCGTTCTCACGTATAACTTAAGAACCGTTTGACGGATGATCTTCATTCTTGGTAAATGTGTGCATACTGAGGGTGACAATGATCTGATTAGATTTTGGGTTACCGAGGTCAAAGGTCAAAGTCACAGAGGTCAAATAAATAGGTGTAAAATAGCTCGTTCTCACAATTAACTCAGAAATTGTTTCACTTATCATCTTTATACTTACTACATTAGTGCATACAAAAATGACAATGATTAATCAGATTTTGGGGTGACAAGGTCAAAGGTCAAAGGTCACAGAGGTCAATAAATAGGTAAAATAGCTTTTTCTCATGAATAACTCAAGAACCGTTTGAACGGATCATCCTCATTCTTGGTTCATGTGTACATACTGAAGGTGACAATGATCTGTTTAGATTTTGGGGTCACAAGGTCAAAGGTCAAAGGCCACAGAGGTATAAAAAATAGGTGAAAATAGCTCCGAAAATAGCTAATTCTCACAATAATCAGAAACTCGTTTTACTATCTATTTATTATGGTAGGACATGTTGTGCATACTGGGGTGGCAATGATCAAAGAAGTTTTTGGGTTCACAAGGTCAAAGGTCAGAGGTCAAAAAGGTTTTAAAAGCTTGTTCATTATGAACTCAACAACCATTTGACAGATCATCTTCATACTTGGTACATGTACATGTGTGCATACTAGGGTGACAATTATCTGATTAGATTTGTGGTTTACAAGGTCAAAGGTCAAGGTCAAAGGTGTCTGTATAAATGAAAGTGAATAGATGAATGTGTCATATATTTCTGATCTGCAATGGCGGAGGCATATATTTCGACCGTGCGCAGTCGAGGATTCATCTAGTTTTTACATTAAAAGTAATCCATATGTATAGATTAACAATATTGTAATATCTTTATGCATGCTAAATGATTTTTGCCAACTTTTACTTATTGCAATATTGCCATTTTGTGATTTTACTGTCTTGTGTTTCGATGAAAAATTTGATTGGTGATTTAATACGGTAAATAAATTACACATCTCTACTAACAGTGAAATTGTGCTGATCTTCATTTGTATGTTATCTGTGTTGACATATATAACAGAGTAAATCGAGATTAAATTAATTCACTCTTATCTAAGAGGGGACGTGGAACGAAAAGGGATCCAACAAGTATAATTCCGCTAGTGCTTCTCCTGCATTTTCATTAAACATAGAAGTGACTGAAGTGAGGAGGGAAAAAGAAGATTATTCCATTATCAAGTGGCATGAGTTTAAATTAAATTTTTACCCCTCCCGTCATAATGCAGACTATTTGAAGCCGAAAAGCATGTTGATGACTTTAAGCACAAGTTTAATGAGACATGTCTCATATAGGGGATGCACTGGGGAAGAATTTTTAATCACAAAGAAGCCTTTTACACTCGATATCCGGCGTTATGTGTATTGTCATATATTCGGAAATAACGTTGGAGACTTGAACAGTGATTAGAACACACTACCTTTTTGAATAACATGCTGTTACAAAAAACTTTGCATGAAAACTTTGAAATTCGTTCTCTACACTTGCGCTCTCGGCCGCCCCTCGTATTTTTTTAAAGATTCTACTATTTCCACCACTCATCTTTCTTTATATCTTTCCCTCTCTTCTCTCTCCCTCCCCCCCCCTCTCTCTCTCTCTCACGACACACACAGACACACACACTCTCTCTCTTTAAATTCACTGTATTTTTTAAATTTAATCGATTTTTTCGCCCTCCCTCTCTGTCTGTATCAACGTATATATATATATATATTTTTTAATCACTGACAATCGTATCCTAGGTTTTCCTCTTTTCTTTTCTCTCTGGTGTCCATCTTTTTTTTCGGTGGTCAAAACGATTGTAACTAGCTGTAAGTATCAACGATTGCACCCTGCACCAATTTAGACGGCCCTTTGTAACCTTTGTAACATATGTGTTTTTTTTGTTTTTTTTGTGTGTAGAAGGAGGCAGAGGATCATGTTGTGCAATCAGAAGAAGACCAAGCTTTCAAAGGACACGCCCAAAAACTACACACCATCAACACGTGCCCCCTAAAGTTTTGATACGAACTTAATGAATCGGAATTAACACTCACTGACAAGTTAACAATATCTATGAATAAAGAAAAAAAATCAAAATGAAAAAACTACTCAAACCAATCAGATGCTTTTACAGGAAAGAACATCGACACCCAACACACAAAACACCACATCAAAAATTTACATCAAAGGATTATGAAGAATCAACTGAATACGATGCACTAACCACATTTTCAGGCTACAAGTTAGTGTGTCATTATACGGCAAAACAATAATTGTATAATAATATGTACTAGTATTTGCAATTCGGACGATTCTTAGGATGATGAATGATCTTAGAAAAGTGTTTTCTTTGTTGTTGTTATTGTTCTTGTCGCTTTGTGTGTATTTTTATTTTTTATTATAGTGTATATAGAGGTTTTTTCACCGATTTCCCGCGATCAAAATCTCACCGCATCTAATGAAAATACTACCGATGAGAAGACTGTGAAGCGATGGACAATAGCTAAACAGTCAAGAAAAGATTTCGAGGAACTATCGCTTAGAACTAATAGGATTCTCCAAGTGAGATAAACTTGCTTTGCAATTCAGACTTTGACATAGGCATAGAGCATCTCGATGGACGTAGACTCATTAAGCAGCTTTCCTTAGCTAATTACGAACGAAGATGCCTTAGGGACACGGTTGTACAACAATAAATTGCAGATGTCAGAGTTTCCTTCGAGGGCGGCGAAAACCAGTCTGATGAAGACGATTTTTTTCCTCCAAATTGTTTTATATCAGAACTTCTGTGGCACTTTCCAAAGTCAAAGCGGCAAACAGCTGAAGTCGTGAAATAATCGATGCGCAAAGAAGAAAATCTTCTTTAATTATAAATTGTTCCTATTGTTTGAAAATAATGAAAATATTACTCAGAGTAAATCAGTATACTACATATATATATTCTTCTCAGGGGCAGTCGTAAATTTTCATTTTTTAAAAGATTCTTCCAAGATTACTGAATAACCATAAAGAAACCCATTAAGTAGTAATCACACCCTCTCATAAACAACCTATCAACACTATGCTCTCACTGATAGATTTGTTAGGTTACATGAAGCTTACACCAAGATGACCGTTTGATTGAAGCCTTATGAAATGAGCTGTTGCTGCCATTATATCAATCCGCTCAGGCTGAATTCTATGGAAACAAGATATTGAACTAAGTCAAGTCCACCATCAGAGCGATGCCTGGTGGAAGGCGTAGAACGATCAGTTTTCTCAAGATTCCAAAACACCCGCATATAGTTGGCCATGCATGTCGTAATAAAGTTTACTGTTCTTGAACTAATATAAATCCTTGTAGAATCCAAAACAATAAATAAATTAATAATAACCATGTTCCTCGAAGTCCGAGAACACCGTCATTACACTTGTGGTTCTCAGTAGGTCTCCTCTCACGTCCCTGGTATAATTTGCTTTTGCAAACAAAAGTTTTGCCTAATTTTTCGTGTATAATGAGTTAATCGAAAAATTATACACATCTATTGTCTCGGTGCGCTATTTCATGGCTATTATGTGCGAAACCCATAGAGAAGCATGCGCAAAGTAAATTTTTTCTTGATAATAGAAAACTGGTCACATCTCAAGATCTACAGCACCAAATGGGATTTAAAAAATTGCAGAAGAAAGCCTGATTTTCCTACTTTATGGAAATATCAAACAATTTTAGAATGTGATTAATTTTCATACTTTGAAAAAATGTTTTCCAACTGTACGATTTTATTTGACACAGACTGTATACGTCAATATGATCTTCACTTCTTAAATAAGCGCTTCCTTGGTAATGAAGAAGTGTCCATGCTGTGAGATGTACCACTGGTCACATTGGCTCTCTTCGATGCACGTATACATTCTCCTGCTACCTCCAGAGTCAGCATATTTGACCCGAACTGATCGACAGTAGGGTTGTCGTGCCTTCCTCCCATACCTCTCTGTTTTGAGAAGTATTCCTCCAAGGAATCTTGACTAAACTTCTCACTGAGAATGTAAGCCACTCCTGAAGCAAGTAGCTCCCGCGAAAGCTCCACAAAAGAATTCACTATAAGACAAAAATGAAAATAAAATTCCATTATATGCTTGGATTACGGTTTCCTGTTCTCACTATACTTACAACTGTAACAAAACTGACACTCATAAACCGCAATATGTGGCATAAATTGTATGGCTCTGGTAATACTGAATATCAATAATAATAAAATTTAGGTACAGATTATTTTACGGACATGCAGATTCTCAGAAAAATGATCTAGGAGAAAAAGCTCATATTCTATTTCACCTATTGCATAAGTATCTTCATCCTGACAGTCATGCAAATTGTTTGCTTCAACACTAGTTCATTGTAATATTTTGACCAAGTGCACAATTTACAAATTAAAAGTCAGTTTACGAGGTAAAATAACGTTATCAAGAGATACTAACATAAGGTACAAATACACTCGACAAGAATACCAACAAAAGAACTTACTGCAAAGCGCCAATCGTCCACATCTCTGTACGGTTGGAGAGCTGGCTTCCGATATCTGTCACCAGCACGAATAGAGGACACATTTAGACAGTCAAAAAACTTGCCAAAGTAGTCTAAGACTATCCTTGTGCTCTCTATAGATCGGTTTCCCTGCATTTGAAGAGCATTTGCCATGGTTGAACTGAGGACCTGAAAACAATATAAGCTAATAACCATATATTTCAAATGCAGATGTAATCTTAATTTTATTAATACATACTAGGAAATTACACAACTCCATTATATTATTCAATATTGGATGTGATCTTAAAATTATAAGCAGTTACAATTTGACTTTAAAAAAAAATAAGAAAAGTATAAATCATGTCAACATACCATACACGGCATAAATAAAAACCCAAGTTTTCAAAGAATGATAAATTAGTGGGTTAATTTCATGTTATTACTATTCGATCAGGAAGCAGGAGAGTGAAACATTGTGATATGAATATACAGTTGTATCATGTACATAAACACGAAACCAATATCCTTACTCGTACCAGGGACGTGAGTCTCCTCTCACGTCTTTGCTCATACATGTACAATAACTATCTGAATAAAATACATACATTTCACATACCTGGGGGGCAAGTTTGACTTTCATGCGATAAGATGGGGTCAAGTAGTGGATGTGATCTTCTCCAATGCGATGTAGCAATCGAAGACTTCTAGCACTCTAGTCCCATTCGTACACTTGAAGGATGTGCTGCCATACTTCCAAGCCACGGAACTATTCAAAAAAAGACATTCAAACTACCTTACATTAACAAATATCAAGGAATATAATTATATTTTCAAAAGGAATGTGCATGTGTAGCAATTCTCTTACCAATATGACCCAATTTATAGTAAATGCATTCTTAACTCAAAGCAATTAATGGTTGAGAAAAGATCACAATTTAACATCAAACAATTTATCAAGAACATAAAATATGTAATGGTAAAGAGTGAATTTTCTAACTATACAAACCTTCAAGTTTCTTGTCTTCTGGTGGTAGCCAGAATTTTCGATGTTGTTCCTAGTTGTTTTGATCAGGTGAGGAACATCACTGAAGAGATACACCAACTTGCCATTGAATGGATTGATGAAGTAGTGATCACGCGTACTGGAACTTGTTAGTAGCTATTATAGGCACTACGGTTGGCCGAAGCTCCATATCGCTGACGAGACATCGAACCACAAACCCACAGAGTCCAAGGTACTCCAGTGCTTCCATCGTGATGGCATATAACTGGTCGCCGGTCGCTCCATGGGTAGAAAAATATGATAAGAGCATATAGCCCGTACCATGAGGACCAGAACATGAGAAGCCATTGTGGGATCTTTGTCTTCGCATTTCCTCGCAAACTTCTCTAACTCCTCATTCATGCCTAGGCTTGTGAATCCAGAGATATTCCCTGTGGAGTGTGAATATACCAGGCACTATGACACCTTTATTTCATCAAACGATAGAGACACATTTGTCTGTGCATCATCAAGACTCTCCACATTAATATCCTCACACACTCTTTGGACAAAGTCTTTGTTGAATCCTGTCGGTGGTAAAATGTGTATAACACCGCAAAGTACGTTGGGTAGGCAGAGTTAAAAATCCTGAGGTTCGCAGGAGGTCATAGGCTTTGGCAGATTTATCGGATAATGCAATACACAAACGAATTATGGCGGGATGCCATCTCATTCCCTTTGGATTGCGTTCAAGACTTTTCTTTTGTTCTTGCCAAAGAAGTTCCTGTGGCGAATTTTCAGGGAAATGCAAATCTCCATTTTCTTTGGCAAACACTTCAGCAAAAGCAGCATTCTCTGTTTCCCCAATTTCAACAGCCTCCTTCTCAAACATTGCCTGCATCCGTCTCTCTAGCTTGTTGATTTTTTTCTTCATTACCTTTTCCTTGCTTTTGGCAGCTTTCAATCGCTTGGCCAGCTTGACAGGCTTCATGCGTTCCGGGGGGCTGGCGAGGCCGTCGCGTGGTGTCTCTTGAAGATTGCGGCCAAGTTTGATCTGTACATGAGACACATGCTACATCTCTTGTCCTCTTGCATAAGAATGGGGCATGCTGTGTAACGAGCAGTACTGGATGATGGTTGGTGATGGATGAATGATGGCTTATCTTGTAAAACAAAATCAGGTAAAACAAACTCGGGATTACCAGGGCAGACGTAGGTTTGATTTATTAGAATGTTGGTAAAGTGGGGAAACGTTGCAGGAGTGAGATGTGTGGGGACGTCTTTGAGATGGGTCCGGTTCTTTTTCACAAATGTGCCATCCATACTTTGGCACAATGCCGAAAATTCTGATAACAGGTGCTGGTCAGTAGCGGACGCAGACCGGAGTCACACAATGAACTTACCGGGCCCATGCGTAAACATAATACAGCCGCTTTTGTCCCCACACAATTTGGCCCCCGAAATGCATTCATTTCGATTTTCTTGGATCCGCACCTGTACACACAAAAAATGAGAACTTGCATATATGAGTGATCACACTCAAATATCCAAGTATTTTTGACAATATAGTGACACACATCCATGAGTGCTTTCACTCAATAAAGCTACTTTGAAAACGCACCTAATCGAGTATTTTAAATTTGACAATATAGTGACACACCAAAATGAGTTTATTTAATTAACTCATTTTATTGAGTAACATAACTAATTGTTTTGAGTACATTGCACAAACTAATCTAGTGAGTAACGCTTTACATACTCAGAGAGTTAGTTAGTAAAGGTTTAAAACTCATCAACTTGCGTGTGATGAGTTTGTGCAACCTTTACTTACTGACTCTCTGAGTATGTAAAGCGTTACCCACTAGGTGAGTCCTATTCCTTTTTGTTTGTTTGTTTGCCTGTTTTTATAATGATATTTGGAATGTTCCGATGATATACACATCAGTGCATCAATTCTCTCAAACCAATACACTGCATTACTCACTTCAGTGCATCAATTCACACAAACCAATACATTGCATTGATCAATGCATCAAATTACTCAAACTGTGTACATGACTGACAAAGTAATGGGAAATCCACGCATGTTAATCTAGTTGTTAGTGTTATCAGACGATGTATATCATCGGAACAGTCCAAATATCATTATAAAAACAGCCAAACAAACAAACAAATAGGAATAGGACTCACCCAAAGACAATAAGAGCATGCAGGCTCTCCGTTCTCCGTTCCGCTCACAGAGTGTAACGCTATGTGTTCCCCGCTACTGTACGTACGTACGGCTAGAACATACCACGTGTGCAGTCTCGATGTCTGTACTCGTGATCCGAGTAGGCGTACCGGGCGCAACATGTAAAAGTACCGCATAGCCAGTAAAATTACTCTCAAAGACTTTCACGAGACTTGAGACGTACGAAGACGTGTCGTAGTTTACTCATCTAGGAATTACAGGCTATATAGAATTTCTCAGCAATTCTCACTTTACTCGATTGTTAGTGTTTTCACCCGATCATCCACCAAGCCGTACCAAGTTGAAGGAAACTCACTTGCACAATTGTTTTACGTAATTGAACATGTAAAGTTACTAAGGGATACTCAAGAAAATTTTTTATGAGTATAATACTCAATAATTTTTTTTCTTGAGTATCCCTTAGTAACTTTACATGTTCTGAAAGAGCGGGTGTGTACTTTTAACAGAAAACACAGATTCTGAAGTAAAAATACGTGATATACGAATAAAAGCACTCGCCTCCAAGAGTAGCAAACGGTTTTACTCATGGAAACTAGTTCTTATTTTTTGTGTGTATGGTACTTGGTTGTTCAGGAGTTTCAAAGATATGAACAACAATATTGAGTTGTCCGCTCTTGTGCATGAGCCTTCTTTCTGTACTTCAAATTCCATCTTGTGAGTTTTTGGTCACATGATTCACAAATCATTGAAGGATGAACAGTGTCTGTCTCAAAGTCAACAGAAAGCGCAATCCTTGCCACATTCAGCCACTTCTCCTTTGGAATACCACGGCGTGTTATTGTCTTCCCACATAGTCTGCATAGCCTCTCATTGCTGTATCAGTAGACATCTTGGCATTCTGCAGGAATACAAATAAAGGAAAATTAACAAAAACAATTTGCAAGACACTACACATTTTTTGTTGACCCCTCTCTTCAATTGAACCGATATAAAATAAGTTGATTTCTATCCTTCGGTTTATGCCAGGTTTCAATAGCTTCTGACCACTCGAGCATTGAAGAGTTAACGGGTATTAGGACGACCCCATCCGGGGCTTACTATAGCTCAGATGGTAGAGCGCCTGACTAGTAACCAGGAGTCTCTGGTTCGAATCCCGATGGTACCCCATTTTCTTTGCTCATTTTTTCATATATATATATTTCTGGTCAGTTTCCTTCATTATTCAAAATTTATATTAAAAAAGCTGCATCACTTCACCGTGATCACTCGCATTTTCTCCAAGTTGATTTCTATCCTTCGAGTTTTTGCCAGGTTTCAATAGCTTCTGACCACTCGAGCATTGAAGAGTAACGGGTATTAGGGACGACCCCATCCGGGCTTACTATAGCTCAGATGGTAGAGCGCCTGACTAGTAACCAGGAGGTCTCTGGTTCGAATCCCGATGATACCCCATTTCTTTGTCTCATTTTTTCACATTATATCTTTCTGGTCAGTTTCTTTAAAAAAAAAAAAAAAAATATTTTGAAATACTTCTTTTCATCATCAATATTTGTTCTTAACAGTATTTTCTAACATGTTGTTGCAAAATACTGCAAAAACATTGCTTGTAAACAATTAAAAATGGCTAATTAAAATTGGAGTCCGGACACCAAACATGTCTGGACACCCAATAACTGAGTAGGCCTATACATAAAAATATACACAAGAACGTCTGAACGAAACTTGAAATAAATCTCTCGGAGGAGAAAGGTACAGAGAGAGAAAAAAAAAGGGGGGGGGTGAAGGCACAATATATTATTTATTAATATAACTTATTTGTAATATGATAAAATTGTAATGTCTATAGATCTATGTATAATAATTTCAAAATAAAAGCATACAAAATTGGACTTGGGTCAGGCAAATATTTATTTTGTTTTGTTTTGTTAATGTTAGTATGTCAGATGAAATTTAAAAAATTTCAACTGACCCTAAAAACATAGAATTGTGTTGCTCCCCCCCCCTCCCCATTGCTGCTACGCTACCGGATTGCTGCTACGCTACCGGAACTGCCTGCTAGTTAATATTAATAATAATATAGGCCACTGGCGTAGCGCATCCCCCACTAAAAAAAAAAGAATTCCTCCTGCTCGACCGATTATGAATGCACCACCCCCCCCCCACATACAAAAGAAAGGAATCGTGTCTACGCCAGTGTATATAGGGCCTAAATTATCAGGGACGTGAGACCGAGAGGAGACAACATCAGACAACCTCACCCTCCAAGCCCAAGCCAGGCAGACCTCACCGTAGACAGAAATATCCACCGTTCTCAGGATATTTTTGAATACTTGAAAAATTTTAAAATATTTATATTAGGCATAGGCCTCTGCTGGAATGAATTGAAGAATATGCAGATTTGCTTCATTTTTTCTAGCAAATCTACAAAAAAGGATTACTATGGCCCTAGATTTTATTTAGTATTTTACAAAGAATGAAGCAAATCTGCGTATTATTATTCTTCAATTCATTTCCAGCATATGCCTACACAAATATTTAAGAGAGAGAAGATAGAGAGAGAGGAGGAGAGAGAGAGATATATATATATATATTATATATATTAGAGAAATCTAGGCCTTAAAAAAAAATGAAAACAAAAAAATAATAATCTAGGGTCCCCTAGCCTAGCTGAGCTAGCCTAGCCTATCATGAAATAATTGCTACTGTAGGGTCTATTAATCCAAAGTCGATGTGGCACTTGTCTTCATGTAGACAACACTTTTTAGATCGATCGATACGAGAATATCATTCACTTCCGGGAAGAAACCCGCGATTTGGGGGATTTTGTTGAATTTTCGTGAATCTTAAAAAATCATTAAAAAAAAAAAAAAAAAAACACGCAGGAACACATGCATGGGACCAAAAGCAGTTGAAAGATGAAGTCTGTTCTTTGCGATCGACACTGAGTCAATATGCATTTTTTGTCGGAAGTTATAGCTAATCCAATAAACACAAATTTATGTATGAATGTCATAAAATTATCGTACTCTCAGTGTATTGTTGTCATTTCTTGGTCCGTATTCGGTGAAAAAAAAACTTTCCCCGATATATACATAGGCCTATACTGACCTAAAACGAGGAATTTAAACAATTTTATTTTCACTCCTATGAAAAAAAAATAAGATAGCAAAAAGAGTAAAAGAAAAAAAGAATAGGAATATTTCAACAAAACTTTAGTGTTTGAATATTATATTAAATTGCCACTATATGATTTTTGCCCCATTATAATTACATCAGACGTTGTTAGCGCAAACTTTTCCAATTAACTCTTGCCTGCCAAGTTCGACTATAGTCACAATTGTACTTATTAACTATACAATTGTAATAATTCATTTCTCTGTAATGGCTGTGGCCAAAAGATCTGAAAATCACTGATAATGCTAGGACCGGGTCCGCGGCATAATTTCTCGTAGTCATACTAAGCAAATATTGTTATATTATTTTTTAATAATTAAAGAGAAAAGTCTTCTTTTTTATGCTTAAAATTAACGTGGCGGGCAAAGAGTTAATTACCTGGAAGATACGGCATTTTATACCCACATAGTTATTATGCCAGAGGCGGTAACGAATTTGAAAGTGGGGGAGGGGGGGGGGGTCACGATGGAAAATGGGCAATTGAGACCTTTTTTGTCTGGAAATGATCCGATTAGTACTTTCGGAGCAGACGAAACATGAAATGTTCAATAAAATGATAAATATAGCATCGTTTTCAAAGATTTTTCACAAGTGTATCAATGTGATTGCTTGTGGATAATTCACTGAAAGTTTGGGCGATTCTGTTTAAAAACAATGGAGATACGCGAGGAGAATTTTTGGTGAAAATATGAACATGAGTTTGTGAGTGCCTCTGTGACGGTTGAATATTCCAAACGTTTGGGCTCTTATCAGTGAATTAATTGCATCCGTCCGCTCCGTGACAACTTTATCATTTCTATTTCCACAACCATTTGATACTTTGATCCCATGAATCGTCTATATAAGATTCCAGTCCTTCTCCTCTCCCGTCCCTGATAATTAGGCACAAAAAAAAAAAAAAAAAAAAAAGAAAAAAAAAAAATCTTATAAAATATGGGCAAACCATACATTATATTAAAGGTCTTGATGAAACAAATCCATTGCTGAAAAGTTAATTGAAATTGGATGTTTCATTACGGAGTTATGGCTTGTCGGAATGTAGCACTCATTCGTATGTCTTGTGCTGCATATCATGGAGAATTGCTTCTCCTTATTCTATTACCCCCTATGCAGGTTTCCAAACAAAAAATATGGTTTTATGCACCACAATGAAGCTGCTTATATAAGGCATACTGAAGAGAAACAAAAAAAAAAATCGAATTTTGCCAAAAAATTGATAATCAGGATGTAGTAAACACTTTGTTCCTCCACATGTTGAATGAGGTGTTACCAATATTGATAGATTTCTGTATAACAATATCTTCTAATTCATATAAGGTTTAAGCAAGTAAAGAGTTTGATAGGCTATAATTTAAACAGTCTATTCATGAAATATGAACACATTACGTACATCTGGCTGTATTCAACTAACAATTTATTACACATATAATAAGCTTATGCTTAATAACAGAAATGAGTACATAGTAATTCTATTACTTTACTTACTTTTTATATATACAAATATATTGATTGTATTCACCATGTCAGGTCATGAATACTTTTTTTTTCACAATGTCTCATTTGTAGTAATTATTATAATCATTTAATGTAAAATGTTTTAGTACCAACTAATAATGATGATGATAAATAATAATAATAATAATAATAATAATAATAATAAATAATAATAATAATAATAATATAATAATAATAAATGATAATAATAAATAATGATAATAATAATAATAATGTGATTTGTATTGCGCCAATCCACTCTGTAGAGTGCTCAAGGCGCATCATATATTTGTGTTGTTTTTTTCTTGGGGGAGGAGGGCTACATGTATATTCATTTTTTTTGTGTTTGTTATTTTGTTATCACCTTGAAGATATCAATTTTGTAATTTATGGTTCTCATTAATTACAAATTGATTTAAATTTCTATATTTTCTTAAGTGTTTGTTAATAAGGATGTAGTAAACAGTGTTCCTTATGAGTGGTTATCAATCTTGATCGATATCTATTAATTTACAAGCTGTACAAAATTATTGAATCTAAATTGTACTTTAATCTAATTGAACATATGTACTTAATAATTGAATCTAGTGTAGGGTACATGCAGGTAATATCGGGACAGCAGGTAATATGGGACACCTGAAGCAAATCATGTCGTGACCTCGACCGGTGACCGATGACCGTGTGAGCACCATAAAGTTGTTCGTATGAAGTGTATACGAAAATATATCGTCGTGAGAGCATCTGATGCACGTAAATTCCTCTTAGAAAAATTGCTGAAAACGAACAAGGTAGGTAAAACTTACGGCATTTTTATACCCTGATGTAAAATTTGATATTTCACACAATGTGATGGTGAAAGAGTGTTGAGGGGGTAACCTCAATTGTTTTGTATATTTAGTAAGCTTGTAGTTTCATTTTGATCATACTAGCGTGTACAGGTCAATTTGTTTTAGTGAAGGGGTGCAATGTGGCATTGAATGCTTGCCTGACACTGCAACATTAGTGCAGGTAATATGGGACATCCAAAATGGCGGAAATGATTCTGGTACTTAGTATTGAGATGAGGCATCAATCTCTTTGCTACGATTTTGTTGGGGTATATTCACAGCATATAATTAATATAAATAACTTATTGTAGGCCTATATTGACTTGTATAATGAAAATAGTATTTAAATAATATCAAAAAAAGAAATAATATACAAAATACATAACAATGAAATATATAGTCAAAGTATTTACTGAAGGGTCTTATAATTTCAAATTATATCTTAAAGTTAATTATTTTCAACATTTTAAGCAAATTCCAAACATGGTAGAGTCATTGTAGTTTTAAAACATACATTAAATACATGTGCCCAGGCACTTTGGTAATGACGTCAATATTTGAATATTGCAGACAGGGGGTTGGTGATAATTGTTTTTTTCTTCACAATAAAAGTTAGAGCAGTAGTTATTGATTCATATAACAGGCCCGTAACTAGGATTTTTACGGGGGGGGGGGGTTTGAATCTGCAAAAGTGGACAAAAAGGTACATCAAAATTTTTTCACATCACGCCGGGCGAGCAAAAAAGGTACATAAAAAATGTTTCACGTCACGCCTCGTCGCGCGATAACGGGGGAGGGGGGGGGGGGGGGGAGGTATGGTGTTCAAAATTTTCTGCCTTCGGCCCTCAAAAAGAGTAACGAGTAAAGAGAATATTAGCTATAGGGGTAAACAGGTCGTTCGATCGGCCCAAAGAAATTGATAAGCAAATTTCATCCATTTTTTTTTTTTTTTTTTGTAAAGCGGACCTCTGGTCGCCAGCGGGGGGGGGGGGGGTTCGTTCGAACCCCCCCTGGTTACGGGCCTGTATAAACAAAAGATTAGACTGTGTGTCATTTCGTAATTTTATGCAAATTAGGCAAACGAGATTAGGGGGTCCATATTACCTGCATGTACCCTATGTAACTACGCTAATATTTCATTTATTTTAAAAAAAAAAATTTTTTTTTTTATATTAAGATTTATTTTCATGAATTATTGTTATTATTGTATGATAATTTTATGTATATTTTTATTTGTAAATGCATCGCAATTTATCGCATTTATTTATCTATCTACCATTCTTGTGGTTTTGCTTTTGTTTTGCTGATTAAATTACGAAAAGAAAGGAAAGTCTTGCCCCAAAGTAGGCCTATTCGAGGGGGAAAAAAGAAAGGAAGAAGAGGGAAAAAAATATCAAGAGAAGACAAAAAAGAGACAAGGGGAAAAAAGAAGGGGAAAAAAAGAAGGGGGAAAAAGGAAAGGAAGAAGAGGAAAAAGAAATATCAAGAAAAAGAAAGAAAAAAGAAAAAAAAAAAGAAGAAAGAGAGAGAGAGAAGAAGAAAAGAAGAAAAGTAGGGGAAAAGAAAAGAAAGAAACCAACAATAGAATAGATAATACAAAAAAAATAGATTCAAAAACAAAAAGAGGGAAAAAAGAGCAGAAAAAATAAAAAAATAAAAAAACAAAAACATGAAGAAGACGAAGAAAAATAAAAGCAGTGGAAAAATTGTGTCGTATGAATCTGACTTCAAAGCAAGAAGAAGAATAATCATGAAGATTTGCAACACAACATACAAAAAGACGCAGAGGGGCATTTGTAAACATTTGTACTTCAAATGTGGCCTTAAGCCCAACATCCTATTCATCATAATATTCAAACTCAATTAAGAGACAAGACAAGATTGAATTGAATTGAATTGCCGAATTAGAACTTTAGAAAGATGTGAAACAAGAGCGATCTAAAAAATAAATATATTGCATTCAAGAAAAATACATTTGACACATTATAATTGTAAATTGGAAGGAAATAAAACGTTTTGCAAGTACTGAGCAAAGAACATTTAATTATTAAAAAGATCATTGTGGAAGTCAATTGCAAAAACGGCAGGGTAATGAAGTTAACAATACAACACGGACATCGCAATAGCCTATTAAAGGCCGCATTACACTAATTAGCATAATCAAATCAGGGAAATACCCCAAGCGCGTATCAATGATGATGTAATGGTTTTGAAAAATATTCATATAAAATCAATGATAGATATTGGAAGAAATTATTTTATACTTTTATAAAGAATAATCATTACTGCTTCAGCTGAGACCTATTTGAGAGCTGGAATGAGTGCCAGTTGAATTTTATGGAGAACTTATTTCATGGTGTAAGAACCAGAAACCGGAAGTCGTGATGGCACTAAATCTGCTATAGTCTCATTCCAGGCTGATTTATTAAAAAAATGAGCCAAAGAATGTCACTTCATATTTTGACGAGGTAAAGATAACATTACTACCTACTTGTAGCATAGTAAGTTTGAATATTCTCATTATAAACAGTTATTTTTGAAGATTTTTTGCATTTTTAATTTTAACACATAACCCTATGGGTGAGGAATTAGGCTAATGTACCCTGAAGTCTCGGAAAACGTAAGGTGGCCTTGAAATATGAGAACCTGCCAAACCGTGCGTTCTGAGCCCTATACCGGTAGCTGCCCGAGAGATCTTCTGATACCGACTAATTTACACCTGTTGCGACAAAATGCGACAGGTTATTACTGTAAATGCAAGTTGTTTTTAGGTTAAGAACATTCACAAAAATCAAATAAACACCGGTTTTTTAAAATGCCCCTGAGATTTTACCGTAGAAAATAGGGTCCAAAGTCCCAAAATCGATGCCTCTTTTTCAAAAATTCACCAAAATACTAGATTTCTAGAGTAAAACTAACCGATCATCAAATTTCAAGTGGTAATTTCGCATGTCCAACATGTGCAGATAAATCGAGGAAAATATCTCTTCAAAATGACGTCATTTGATGAGGAAAAAAGAGAGAAACTAACCCGGAAGCAAATTAATTTAGGGTCACTTTTAAACAAGATGGCGACTTCCATGAGCCGTTAGTTGTAATGTGGAGCTCCGCGAAAACGTCATCAAATGCAAGTTTCCCGATTATTTTGGAGAGCCAAATGAAACTTTTTGTGAGAAGTAATACATCGTATATTTTATTTATATTTAAAAAAAATTTAAAGCTGAAAACATAGCCACAGCGATTCGATGAAAATTACAATTTTAACACGTCGGTAGAATACGAAATGTGTTAAGTGCGGTCCCGTTGACATCGCTACATTATGGCTTCAACTCAATATGCAGGCATTTTGGAGATTGAGAAAACTGGTTGTATGCCTACACCTCTCCATCAGGCATCGGTTGATGGTGACGTTGACTTAGTTCAATATCTTGTCTCTAAAGGAATCCAGCATGAGAAGGATGATACTGATGTCAGGACAGCTCTTCACCAGGCTTCCTCAAACGGTCATCTTGATGTAGTTCAGTACCTCATCAGTGAAGGATCGCAGGTTGATAAGGTTGATAATAATGGCAGGACAGCTCTTCATAAGGCTTCATCAAACGGTCATCTTGGTGTTGTTCAGTACCTCATCAGTGAAGGAGCACAGGTTGATAAGGTTGATAATAATGGTTGGACACCTCTTCATTGGGTTTCTTCTTATGGTTGTCTTGAGGTAGTTCAATATCTTGTCAGTCAAGGAGCACAAATTGAGAAGTGTGACAATAACGGTCGGACACCACTCTACTATGCATCGTGCCTCAGACATCTCGATGTAGTGCGATTTCTCCGTGGTAAAGGAGCACAAATTGATAAGGCTGATAATAATGGTTGGGTACCTCTTCACTGGGCCTCATCTGATGGTCATCTTAAAGTTGTTAAGTATCTCATCGATGAAGGAGCACAGGTTGATAAGATTGATCATGATGGTAATTGGACACCTCTTCACTGGGCCTCATCTAATGGTCATCTGGAAGTTGTTCAATGTCTCATCGGTAAAGGAGCACAGGTTGATAAGGTTGATCAAGATGGTTCGACACCTATTCACTTGGCCTCATCTAATGGTCATCTTGAAGTTGTTCACTGTCTTATCGGTAAGAAAGGTTGATCATGATCGTTCGACGCCTCTTCACTGGGCCCCATTTAATGGTCGCCTTAAAGTTGTTGAGTATCTCATCAGCGAAGGAGCACACGTTGATAATTTGATAATAATGGTTGGACATCTCTTCACTGGGCTCATCAAATGGTCAGCTTGAAGTTGTGCAGTGTCTCATCAGTGAAGGAGCACATGTCGAGGAGATTGATTATGATGGCAGGACACCTCTTCACTGGGCCTCATCCAATGGTCTCTTGAAGTTGTTGAGTATTTCATTAAAAAGCTTTAGCACACCTTGATAGTTTCGATAATAATGGTTGGACACCTCTTCACTGGCCCATATAATGTCATGTTGAAGTTGTGTTTGCTCTGTGTTTCATCGATGAAGAAGCACATATTGAGGAGGTCGATAATAATGGTAAGTCATCTTCACTTGGCTTCATCTAATGGTCATCTAGATGTGTCCAGTGTCTCATCAGCGAAGGAGCACACGTCGATAATTTTGATGATAATGGTAAAACACCTCTTCACTGGCCATCTATGGTAGTCTGGAGTAGTCAATATCTCGTCAGTCAAGGAGCAAAATTGATAAGGCTGATAAAATGGTAGGGTACCTCTCACTGGCCTCATCTATGGTCATCTTGAAGTTGTTAAGTATCTCATCGATGAAGGAGCCAGGTTGATAAGGTTGATCATGATGGTAATCGACACCCTCTTCACTGGCCTCATCTAATGTCATCTGGAAGTTGTTCAGTGTCTCATCGCTAAAGGAGCACAGGTTGATAAGGCTGATCATGATGGTTCGACACCTATTCACTTGGCCTCATCTAATGTCATCTTGAGTTGTTCACTGCATTTATCGGTAAAGGAGCACAGGTTGAGAAGGTTGATCATGATGGTTCGCCTCTTCACTGGCCTCATCTAATGGTCATCTCGATGTTGTTCAGTGTCTCATGAATAAAGGAGCAGACATTGATAATTTCAATCATTATGATAATTATGGTTTACACTCTTCACGGGTTCTTCCAATGGTCATCTTGATATAGTTCAATATCTCGTCAGTCAAGGAGCACAAACTGAGTGCATCAGGTCCATGGTTTGGACACCTCTTCACTGGGCTCATCACTAGGTGATTTTGACATAGTTCGGCATCTCATCAGTCAAGGAGCACAGATTGAGAAAGGTGATAATGATGGTGGAACACCTCTTTACCATGTATCAACCCATGATCATTTGGACATAGTTCGGTATCTCATTAGTCAAGGAGCACAAATTGAGAAGGGTGATAATGTTGGTAGAACACCTCTTTTGTGTGCATCAAGCAAAGGCCATCTTGATGTAGTTCGGTGCCTCGTCATTCAAGGAGCACAGATTGAGACGACTGATCATAGTGGTAGAACACCTCTCCTATATGCACAGCCATGATCGTTTGGACGTAGTTCGTATCATCATCAGTCAGGAGCACATATTGAGAATGGTGATAATGTTGGTAGAACACCTCTCACCATGCATCAGCCATGATCGTTTGGACCCATGGTTATCTTGAAATAGTTCGGTATCTCATCAGTCAAGGAGCACAGATTGAGAAATTTGATATTGACGGTAGGACACCTCTTCACTATTCATCACTCAATGGCCATCTTGAAATAGTTCGGTATCTCGTCAGTCAAGGAGCACAGATTGAGAAAGGTGATAATGAGGGTAGAACATCTTTCCTATATGCATCACACAATGGTCATCTTGAAATAGTTCAGCATCTCATCAGTCAAGGAGTACAAATTGAGAAAGGTGATCATAGTGGTAGAACACCTCTTCACCATGCATCAGCCCATGATCGTTTGGACATAGTTCGGTATCTCATCAGTCAAGGAGCACACATCGAGAAAGATGATAACGATGGTAGAGCAACTCTCCACCATGCAGCAGCCCATGGTTATCTTGAAATAGTTCGGTATCTCATCAGTCAAGGAGCACAGATTGAGAAATTTGATATTGACGGTAGGACACCTCTTCAACATGCATCACTCAATGGCCATCTTGAAATAGTTCGGTATCTCGTCAGTCAAGGAGCACAGATTGAGAAAGGTGATAATGGGGGTAGAACATCTTTAATATACGCATCACTCAATGGCCATCTTGAAATAGTTCAGCATCTCATTAGTCAAGGAGTACAAATTGAGAAAGGTGATCATAGTGGTAGAACACCTCTTCTTTATGCATCAAGCAATGGCCATCTTGGTGTAGTTCAGCATCTCGCAGATCACGGAGCACAGATAAAGAAGGTTGGTGACAGTAATAGGACACCTCTTCAACATGCATCACACAATGGTCATATTGATGTAGTTCAGTATCTCGTCGATCACGGAGCACCGATTGAGAAGTCTGATGAGAATGGTAGGACACCTCTTCTTCATGCAGCACTCATTAATCATCTTGATGTAGTTCGGTATCTCGTCGGTCAAGGAGCACAAATTGAGAAAGGTGATAATGATGGTAGAACACCTCTTCAACATGCATCACGCAATGGTCATCTTGATGTACTTCGGTATCTCGTCAGTCAAGGAGCACAGATTGAGAAACGTGATAATGATGGTAGAACACCTCTTCACCATGCATCAGCACATGATCATTTTGACATAGTTCGGTATCTCATCAGTCAAGGAGCACAGATTAAGAAAGGTGATAACGATGGTAGAGCAAGTCTCCATCATGCAGCAGCCCATGGTCATCTTGAAATAGTTCGGTATCTCATCAGTCAAGGAGCAAAGATTGAGAAATGTGATATTGACGGTAGGACACCTCTTCACTATTCATCACTCAATGGCCATCTTGAAATAGTTCGGTATCTCGTCAGTCAAGGTGCACAGATCGAGAAAGGTGATAATGGGGGTAGAACATCTTTCCTATATGCATCACACAATGGTCATCTTGAAATAGTTCAGCATCTCATCAGTCAAGGAGTTCAAATTGAGAAAGGTGATAATGATGGCAAAAAACCTATTCACCATGCATCATTCAATAGCCATCTTGATGTAATTCGGTGTCTCGTCAGTAAAGGAGCACAGATTGAGACGGCTGATCATAGTGGTAGAACACCTCTTCTATATGCATCAGGCAATGGCCATCTTGGTGTAGTTCAACATCTTGTTTGATCACGAGAGCACAGATTGAGAAGGTTGATGACAGTGATAGACACCTCTTCAACATGCATCACGCAATGTGTCATCTAGATGTAGTTCGGTACTTCATCAGTCAAGGAGCACAGATGATGAAAAGTGATAATGATTGTAAGACACCACTTTATCATTTTACTTTTACATACTGTAAAGATCAAGTAATTATGTATTATACAAAAACAGTTATAGCGGTTTATCCAACATGCGTTAGACAAAGGAACGTTGAAACTCTCCATGACAAACGCAGTTCCTCATCCTTTGCAGTCGAAATCGTCAAATGTTCTTCTTTGGTTGGACAGAGAGTCTCAATATGGCATACGATTGGGAATGTTTCAGAAAAAAAGAAAACAAACAAAAAACAAACAAACAAAACAAAACAAAACAATACGTACGATCAAATGTTTGTTTACCTAATGTTATGATAATACCAGTAATATATATAAACCCCTCACAAAAATGTCTGCAATTCAACTTTGACCTCTATCTTTTTTATTGATTGTTATGATGTGTTAAATTTGATATCATTGAAAGTTATTTATTCACTTGTCACATTGATACCCCATTTGTATGGTATTTGTTATGCTGAATCACATACTCGCAAATCGAATGAAAGTCAGAAAAGAAAGTTGTCGCAAATAATGGCTATTGCTTACATCGAGTTCTTAACTGTATAAAAGTTTTTGTGTTTCTTTGTGTTTGTTTGTGTTTGCGTTAGGCGCTCATACAATGTTGGATACTCTTGTTGAATGTCATAATAGTTTCAGGTATTTAAGTGAGTAGTATTTGTTGTTAATTTGTTTGTAAAAGAAACGTTTTTAAACCAGCGAGTGGTTTGAGCATTACTTGTGTATTGGTTACATACAAGTTATTGCAGTTCCAGCATAACAAATCGCCTACTCATCTTCATCCATCTCCAACAAAAAAGCAAAGCAGTATCAAAACAAACTCTTTTTGTCCATTTCAGCACACAATCGTTCTCTGTTCTTGAACCGTATCTCAACATTTGATAAGCGCCATCCTAGTTTATCAAACGACTACTCATAAAAATAAGCACTGCCAAGCAAAAAGCTGGGCAGCACATTTCTCTTCCAAACAATAAGTGAAAACATTGAGGAATAATGCATGACCCATTTAATATACTCAATAGAAACCCTGCCTTTAACAATAGCCATTCATTTGCAACTTTCCACTTCTGACTTTGATTTGTATTCGGGAATACTGTGCATTCAAGCATTGCACAACCTTTACAAATGGTATCATGTAAGAGAATAAATGAACTTTCCAATGTGTATAAAATTAATGAATTATAGACAATTAACAAAAAAATATGCAAGACATTTTTTAGGGGTTAATATAACACAACACAAAGAGAAGTTCCCCTATTTCAGATATCAATCATTTTGAACCAGGAGGAGTTTTAAAAATCTAATATATAGTCTCATGTAGGGAATTTAATTAGCCACAATTGGAACGAATTTTAGGAAAAATCATCAAGTCATGCTTCAGTGTAATGGTTTAATGCAAAAATGTCATTTTTGAAGTTCTCGCGCCATAAATTGCAACTTGTATTCAATGATAACCGACCATTTTTCATTTCAGGGCTTGCAAGATCGTCTGCGTTCGCGGGCCGTGGGTGGAGCAGGGATGGCCGCACCCTTTTCGTGAACACCGGGGGGGTGGGGGCCTGTCTCGAAAGGAGTTGCTGCATTTAGGTGAGGGGTCAGTAAAAGTAACCACCCATTCGGAACACGGGAGGAGGGGGGGGCTTTTCTCCGAGCTGGTTTAGAAGTTTTTCGAAACCAGTCGTTTATGAAAATTTATTCATTAAATAATAACAATATATTACTATAATAGTATTAATAGGTAATAATAGTAGGAAGCTTGCATTTTTTGTTGTTGATATTGAATTTCAATTTTATCAACCTCCCCCCCCCAAGCGGCTATAGCCCTATAGTCCGTTGGTCCGATAGTCCCGGTCGCGCCTGCGGTCACCGTAGTCCGACAGGTGGGGGGGGTAGTGTTTGTTATTCCTAAGGTTCGTTACTCTAAAATAGAAAAAGGTTCGTTATTCCTAAAATAGAAAAAGGTTCGTTATTCCTAAAATAGAAAAAGGTTCGTTACTCTAAAATAGAAAAAGGTTCGTTATTCCTAAAATAGAAAAACGTTCGTTATTCCGAAAATAGAAGAAGATTCGTTATTCCAAAAATAGAATAAGGTTTGCTTTTTCGATAATAGAATAAGGTTCGTTATTCCGAAAATAGATAAAGGATCGACCGTTATTCCGAAAATTGAGTTATTACTGCCAGAGCGAATGGATTAAGATAGTTGGGGACTGTGTTTTGGTCACCCATGAATAACCTCCAGATAAGGGGGATTTTTTTTGGGGGGGGGCCGGGGGGGGGAAGGGTGTCATTATTTAACAGCATCTGCTGTTAAATTTTGATTTTCGGAGAATTTATTTCACAAAATCATCAACGGCGACTTCTACTGATAAAGAATTAGTTTCGCTTCTAAAGTCGGGCCGTTTAACAGTCCATAACTAAATTATTTCTTCCGCAAGATCGTTCTGTCTTTATTGAAAATTTGAAAATAATTTAAATGAAAAATTTATTTCAGCGGCGAATTCTTCCGGTAAAGAATAAGTTTCATTTCTAAAATTGGTCCGCATCACTCAATAACTAAATAATTTATTTCGCAATTGTATCCGATCGTTATTCGTGGGGGGGGGGGTGGCTGAAGGGGCTTAAAATCACGAATGTATGGCAGGTGCGGATCGAGGATTTTCCAGAGGGGGGGGGGGCCCAACTTTAAAAAAAAAAATCTTTCGAGCGGAGCGAGCAAACGAGCGCGAATCGCGAGTTTAAAACTCTCCCCGATATATAGGCCTATACTGACCTAAAACGGGGAATTTAAACAATTTTATTTTTACCCCTATGAAAACAAAATAATAAAATATATTAGCAAAAAAAAGGGGGAAAAAATCTGAATATTTTAATCAAAACTTTAGTGGTTTGAATATGTATTTTAAATTGCCACCATGAATACGATTATTGCCCCATGAGAATTACATCAGACGTTGCGAGTGCAAACTTTTCCATTAAATTACCTGGAAGAACGGCATGTTATAGCCATGTTGTTATGCCAGAGCCCGGGGGGCGGGGTCACTCAAAGGAAAAAGTGCTAGCCATGCGTGTCCCCGCATCCTGAAAATGGACCCTAAACGTCTCATTGCATGTAGTCAAATTTGCACCCTTTTTCGACGTCTGACTGGGAAAAACATACCCTAAATGGCGTAAACACCGTGAAATTTTTTTTTAATAATTTTGTCTTTAATAAACAATCAAACAGAATCACAATATATACAAGTAATTGTTGTATAATGTGCATTATTGGAACGACTGTAACTTAGACTACACTTCTCCAGATACGAGACTGGGTTGTGTGGGTATTAAACATGGCTGAACATACATGCATGTGAGGCAAGCTGTTCTCGCTGTCTATGTTTGGTGAACTAGTTGAAAGACTTTGTATAACGTTCTACCATTCCTTAATGGGCAGCCGGGATGGAGATTCACTCCCTTACCGGAATGTTTTGAGAAAGGTTCGCTGGCCTCAACTCAGCAGAGATCATGGCCAATGGTACAGGAAGGATTCAACAGATATCGAAAACTGCATCGGGGCTCGGCTACACGAGAGGAGGATAAAGCAGTCAGTACACTGTTTGTATGCAATGGGTGATGCGCTGGATGATCATACTCATAAACCCAGGTATTGATGAAACCAAATGCACGTATGTCTAACGTTGTCGAAGCGTTTGAAAAGCATTATTAACATTCGAAAGAAACACTATAGTTGCCCGAGCAAAATTCAACAGGCCGCAGCCAACAGCCTGGAGAGAGTGTTGATACTTTTATCAATGAATTATATCGATTAGCTCAAGATTGTGAGTACAAGACATGTGAAAGATGAACTCATTCGTGACAGAATAGTGGTTGTGTGTGTTGGATGATGGATTGTCTGACCAACTGCAGGGCGAAAGAGGATTTGACTTTGGAGAAAGCGGTTCAACTGAGCAGACAAACGGAAGCTCGAAAAGCGAATAGATCGGTTGTTCGTGGTGAAAGTGCTAGATCTATGCACGATGAGGTTGCTCATATCGAACAAGTGAAGCAGAGATATTCAAGCACAGACACAAAGAAACAGCTCAGCACTGTAAACCCACAAATCAAGGTAGCAGTTGCATATTCTGCGGAAGGCAAAAACATGACCGTGTTAAGTGCCCTGCTCGAGATGCTACATGCATAAGTGCGGAAAGTCTGGGCACTTTCGAATCTGTATGCCGCAGTGCACCAATGGGACTTAAAGAATACTGTACATGAGGATAGAAGACTTGCAGGAGTGGAGACTGTTTTCTTGGGTGAGATTAGGACACCAGTGAGAACTATTGGAGTGCTAGTGTTCTTGTTGATGGCAATGCAAAGCACTTTAAATTAGACAGCGGTGCTGCTGTAACCAGTGCTGTCAGATGGACTGGAGTGGCTTCGCGGGAAGAAACTGAAACCAACTGGTAAGAAGCCCTATGGACCAGGAAGAACTAGCTGGTAGTTTTGGGAGAGCTACGAGCCATCCTCCAATACAAGCACACAAGAATCTCGGAAACTGTCTATGTTGTCAAGAATCAAGATAAGCCATTGCTTGCAGGAAAGCATTGTGAAGAACTGAATTTGTTGACTAGAGTAGAAGCTTGAAGATGCTCCAAAGGAACATGCAAACTTTTCGGGCAGAATTTCCACAGTTGTTCACTGGATTGGGAAAATTGGAACACGAGCATCACATCACAACTATCCCCAGGCAAAGCCAGTATGCCTCTATCCTCGAAAGGGTTCCTCATCCTCTCTTGCCCAAGTGAAGAAAGAAATTGACTCGATGTTGGACAAGGCGTAATTTCTCCTGTGACGGTGCCTACCAAATGGTGTTCTGGAATGGTGCCGGTCCCAAAACCGAGTGGAGCCCTCAGGATTTGTGTTGATCTTACACAACTCAACAAAGCAGTGGAGCGAGAAGTGCACCCAATGGCATCAGTTGATGAAAGTCTTGCCAAGCTGCGAAGAGGCACTATCTTCACCAAGCTGGATGCAAACAGTGGATTCTGGCAGCTGCCTAGGTGAGGAATCAAAGCTTCTCACTACGTTCATCACACCATTGGTAGGTTTTGTTTCAATAGGCTACCGTTTGGTATCAACATCCGCCTGAGATATTCCAGCGCACAATGTCCAGCATCTTGGAGGGTTTGGATGGTCATCTGCCACATGGATGATGTTCTCAATACATGGACACAGCGAAGACAGAGCAAGATGACAACCGAGTGAGGGCGTCTTTACAACGCTTTGTGGAGGCAGGCCTTACCCTCAACAACAAGTGTGAATTTTCAAGAGAGACTGTGAATTCTTGGGACATATGTGGGATGCTACAGGTGTCCGGGCTGATCCTGACAAGACACGAAGCCATCCGGGAGTTTCCTTCACCACGAACAATCACTGAACTTCAGAGGTTCATGGGCATGGTCAATCAAGTTGGAAATTTCTACCCACTTAGCGGAAATGAATGAACCATTAGCGTGCTTTGTTGAGGAAGGATAACGAATGGTGCTGGGATGAACCACAACAGATGGCATTTGAGAACATCAAGGAACTGCTTACAGATAGTACTGAAGTTTTAGCCCCAGTATGACCCTTTCCCTGCCTACAGTTATTGCTGCTGATGCATCATCAACTGAGATGGGAGCAATACTGCTCCAAACTCAGAAGGACGGACATCACCGACCAGTCTGCTATGCCTCCCGGTCACTTGACTGAAAACTGAGCAGCGCTATGCTGTCATAGAGAAGGAAGCTCTGCAGCCACATGGGCATGCGAAAAGTTCAATGACTACGTCCTTGGTATGTCCTTCAAGATTGAAACTGACCACAAGCCACTGGTGTCACTACTAAACACGAAGGAATTGCAAAGTTGCCCCTCGGGTGCTGAGGTTTCGGCTACGGTTGATGAGGTACGATGCGACTACAGAATACATACCAGGAAAGCAAAAAGTCACAGCGACGCACTCTCAAGAGCACCAGTAGCGTGCCCAAGCCTGAGGATATTGAACTGAATGAACTGACAGAAGCTTTCGCATCTTCATCTACCCTCACTTTACCTGCAACAGACCAGAGACTGCAAGGAGATTAGGGATGCACAACGGCTTGATGAAGAATGTGCGTTGATCAGAGAGTACTGTGAGAATGTGAGCTGACTACATGCCTCAGAATCCTATCCTGAAGCAGTATTTCGAACAGAGGGGACAACCTCAGTGTAGTTGAATGATTTGCTCTTGTATGATGAAAGATTGGTCATCCCCAGGGTCTTGAAGACTGGACATCCTGGAACGCTTACACCAGTGGTCACCTAGGTATTACGAAGTGCAGAGCAAGGGCTAGAAATTCGGTCTGGTGGCCTGGTCTCTCAAAACAGTTGAAGAGATGATCTCAAGATGCACTACTTGCGCTATCCATAGCCAGAGAGACAAAGGAACCCCTAATGACTTCTTCATTTCCAACACGCCCTTGGGAAAGGCTAGGATGGAATCTCTTCGAGTACCAAGGAAAGATGTTTCTGATAGTGGTAGACTATTATTCAAGATGGATAGAAGTCAAAAGGCTACATGGGCACACTTCTGAAGCGACCATCAAATCATTGAAAGAGATCTTGCTGTGCACGGTATCCCTGACGTAGTGATTTCGGATTGGACCGCAATTCGCGAATGAGGCTTTCAGCACTTGTCAAAGAAGTACGGATTTGTCCACACTACTAGTTCTCCCAGGTATCCGCAAGCAAAGGTGGAGAAGCAGAGCGAGGGGTACGAACTGTGAAGGCCCTATTGAAAAAGAACAAGGACATTGATCTAGCATTGCTGAGCTACGTGCAACGCCACTTCAAAATGGGTTGGCACCATGGCGAACTTCTGATGGGGAGAAGACTGAGAACTGAACTCCCCGCTCTACCACACACACTAATGCCACAAGTCCATTGCTCGAGACTTGGAGAAAGTGAGAGTGAAAGAAGGTCGATACTCGCTCAAATCAGGCATCGAACTACAACAAACGCCATAAACCGCCTTTACCGACCCTCCAGCAAGGTGATCAAGTGTGGATCCGAGATCAAGCTCGACATGGGCAAGTAGTCGGTGGAACCCATCAATCCAAGGTCCTACATCGTCCAAACCGACAACGGTAGGCTGAGACGTAACAGACGCGCCTTGGTAGCACTCGGTAGCCCAAGAAGTTATCAACCCCAGACAAGACTGCCGCTACCCCCCTCGATGATAACCACCTTGTTGGTCCTGATCCACCTCCCAATCCCCACCGTGCCCAGGGAGGTAGAGACGGCCCCGTAACCAAGTCCCCGAAGACGTACCAGGATATCGCACCCGCTTCGGACGACTAGTCAAGCAACCAAGCCGGTTGACCATGTAAGAGAGGAACATAGGGAATATTTGAACTGGATTCTTCAAATAAAACTTTGTGCAAAAGACAAATAGATGGACTTCACAATTAAATATACCCATACACTTCCATATAGTGTTTCAAAATAATTTATAAGTATTGTAAAATACTTGGGGGAGAATGTTGTATAATGTGCTATTATTGAACGACTCTGTAACTTAGACTACACTTCTCCAGATACGAGACTGGGTTGTGTGGGTATTAAACATGGCTGAACATACATGCATATCACATCTCGCTGTCTTGTTTGTGAACTAGTAAAAGACTTTGTATAACGTTCTAACCATTCCTATAGTAATCATATACACAATTGGATATACAAAAGCAAAAACATAAATAATCAGCAAAAATAATACACATAAAAAGGGGGCAGAACAAGACTCAAATCAGTATAAACAGGGGTCTTAAATAACATGTCCTTTGTACAAAAAGGTATTGTCGAGGGTTGCGGAGGAAAGCCAACACATTTGAACACAGTATAGGCCTACATGTAAAATTAAATCATTAGGTACAGTTTTAAGAGGATACACTGATTAATTATTACAAGGAAGATAAAGTATAAGATTGGGATACATTATCTAATGTAGTTATTACTGTATAGGCGCATTGCATCATACTATTTTGTGAACAATATAGAGAAAAAATAATAGAAATACAACACCGTGAAATTTTTACCTCAAAACAACAATTTTCGCTGAAAAATACCCTATTTTATATGAAAATGGCGATTGAAATTAAAAAACACCCCTATTTTTAAGGAAAGCGTCGACGCCGCCGAAAGGATGAAACAGACCCTTTCGACGCTTTTTGGGGAACACGCTTGAGTAGCACATAATGTGGTGAGTGACCCCCCCCCCCCGGGTGCCATTTCAAAAGTGTAACGTTCTTTTTGGGACGCACTTTAGAGCAATACAAAGCTAATTATACATCGTGTGTATTGTACAGTAGTAGCAGTGGTAGAAGCAGTAGTATTGCCATTATTATCATTACCATCATATCATCATTGTAATTATTATTTACATAACCCAACATACATATGGAGGAGCAGCCCTAGGCCCGTAACTATAGGATTTATACGGGAGGGTTCGAAATCTGCTAAGTGGACCAAAAGGTACATCAAAAAAAATTCACGTCACGGTGGGCGAGCGAAAAGTACATCAATTTTTTTTCTTCAAGTCACGCTGGCTGCGGGATGAGCTGGGGGGGGGCGGGGGAGGGGGGGGGTAGGTTTTCAATTTATTTTTTTTTTTTTGGTCCAAGCGTGAACCTCTGACTCGCCAGCAGGGGGGCGGGGGGGTCGTTCGTGTCGAACCCCGAACCCCCCGCCCCCTAGTTATTGGGACCTGCAACGCCCTAACTTTTACGGTAAATATTTCACTAACAATACGTCGGCTTGGAGCCAGAAGGCGCTATTGCAGAATCAAGGATGTTTCCGTTTTGGAGCCAGAAGGGCGCTACTACCATTGACTTTGTACAGTAATAGCGCCTTATGGCCTCTCAACGGAACCATCTATAAGATCCCATAACGCCCTTATGGCTTCCAAAGATGGGTTTTTTGAGAGGACAAACCCCTTCCTTTTTTGTTTTTGTTTTTTTTTAATTTATTAATTATTTATTTTAATTTTTTAATCTACCTTATTTCTTGTTTTTTGTTGTCTTTCGTTGGTTTTTTTTTTTTTTTTGTGAGGGGCTACCGAATACGGTAGTAAATTCATGGAAATAGTAGTAGTTATAGTAGTAGTAGCAGCAGCAGTAGTAGTAGTAAGTAGTAGTGTAGAGTAGTAGTAGCAGCGGTAGGTGGTAGAAGATTGGTATGGTACGTGAAGTAGCTAGTAGTCGTATGGTAGCAGAAGTTATTTATTAATTTGTTATCATTTTTTACACTTACCAACATATGGAGAGGCAGCTGCAAGG
>CALNVZ010003435.1:17988830-18005459 GCA_940671915.1 Paracentrotus lividus | reverse complement strand
CACCAGTCGTTAGTAAAGTTGTTGTAATGTATGAATGACTTGGTGAAACACCTCCCTAGTGCTGTATAAGTACAGTCAATACCCTTTATTACAGAGCTTGGCAAACGTAGTTAGGTTACACCATGGTGCGAGTTGCTTTGTTAGACAAGCACAATATGGGAAAATGTGCCATTTAACCCAACTGTAACTAAGTTTGAGGAACTTTGTAATAAGGGGCTATGACTCAAGTCTGAAACAATGGGATCATACATTGACATTGCAGAGAGATACTTATCTCTGGACTCCAACATCTAATTTGGTGGATCAAGGAGGCAATTCAAAGAGTACCAAACAATACAAAACTATCAGGCCCAATACATTCTTTCTTCAGTGAATGAATAGCAGAGCACATTGATCATGCTGTTTGGTGAATACAAGGCTACACAAGATTCCCAAATTATTATGATTATAGATCTGTCCGTTCTTTACTGCAGGATCCATCCACATTACAACCATTATTATGATCATAGATCGGTTTGTTCTTCACTACAGGATCCATCCCTGTTACAACTACACTGTTCGTCATAAAGGTGGAATATTTTTTTGCCGCTATAGCGACATGATTTTGCTCTGACTCCAATTTCTTGAATATGTTTGTCCCTGCTTTTACTTTTTGGGACCCTGGCTATATCTTGGACATTCTCCCAACCCTTCAAGTGGACCGTTTTCCCAAAAAACATTTGTCAACCCCTGTGATGCCCATTTTTGTAATTTTTTCTCATTTTGGGGCCCCTTTTTGTTTTCCCGGCCGATCAAGCCCCCTCAGTCCTACCCCCAGGAAACGCGACTGAGGTGTACTGTTTTATATTGTTCTTTAAGTTAAATCTATATTTCTGGGGACAGGCTTAGGTCATTTGTCTGGGGGAGGGGTTGAAGTAAAAAACGAGATTGGTGAAAATTCGGAATATTTTATTCCATCTTTATGCTGAAAACAAAAGAAATTAAAAACCACCTTTAACCCTTAAATATCATCATTTTCCCTTTAAATTTTGTTTAGCCTCGATGACAAGGCTGTAAAAGGTCATTATTGATAATATTTTGTTTTGATTTATGTTTGGTTGAGATTTTACAATACAATTTACGGAAGATAAAAATTTCCATGGTGTAAAAATGAATAAAATGAATGTTGAACCCCAATCAAAATAAATTTTGATCCCTCCCCTAGACAAAAGAGGCGAGCCTGTATCCATAACTCTAGATTTAATTTAAAGAACAATAACAAATCTCCACCTCAGATGTATTTCCTTGGGATAGGACTGATGGAGCCTTGGTGGGTCGCGTGAACAAAAAAGGGCCCCAAAAATAACGAAAATGGCCATCTTCTGGGGGTGACAAACTTTTTTGAAGAAAAATCCCCGGGAAGGGTTGAAGGAGCGTCCCAGATATACCCAGGATCCCAGAAAGTGAAAGCGGTGACAAACACATTCAAGATATTAATAACGAAGCAACATAATGGCCCTTGAGCCAGAAAAAAATATTCCACCTTTATGACGAAGAGTGTATATATTATTATGACGATAGATCCGTCTGTTTTTTTACTACAGGATCCATCCCCATTACAACTATTAGTATGATCATAGATCTGTTTGTTCTTTATTGCAGGGTCCATCCCCGTTACAAGCAGGACGTAGCCAACAGATTGACCTTGGGGGCTCGTGCGGTAGCCTATGGAGAGAGTGATGTCATCTACCAAGGTCCTTATCCCACAGCAGTCATACGCATTGCATCGTCAGACATCCTGGTCGAGTTTGATGATGGCAAAGATGTACTTAGGACAAACAATATTAGTTCTTTTGATGTAAGTTATCTAAAATCTTAGCAGTGCAACATTAGCTGAAGTGTAATCAAATTCGCTTCTTACCTCTCCACTCCCTGTAACACAAAGACTAACCATTGATAACAAGTTACGATAAATTTTTGCTCTGTAGCCTCATTTGGAATTCAGGTAAAGTCATGGATTAGGATATAATTAGGGTTAGGGCTAGGGTTAGGATTAAGATCATCAACTTGGAGAACCCTGTCCATGATGAGGCTACCCAGAAGAAATCAATCGTAACTTTGTGTCGATCGTAAGTCTTTGTGCTACAGGGCACTGGTAATGTAAGTTTATCTCAAATATTGAATTTAGCAATACACTATAAGCAAAAGCATGGGAGGTAGGGATCGGCTTACAAACAGGAGACGTTTAAGGGTCTATCTCTCTGACTCAGGAAACAAAGTAGAACCTCAATTTCTTCTGAAAAAGTGACAAATAATTTGCACAGAAGTCGCTGTGACATCTCCGGCTGTCTCATTTGTCTCCATAAGGTCTCAGAAATGTCTCTCCAGTCTATCCAGTGTTAAACAAAATTAGTCTGAAGACTTTGCCAGAGCTTGCTTAAGGACTAGACTTGTGGCCAGTATGCTAGGGCAAGCAAATAGACTGATGGAAAAAAACGTCCGTCAGATGCCAGTTTTTGTACATTTAAAGCCTATAAATAAATGAAATTCAACACGAAACACATGAATATTGCTAACAGGGAATAGATGCAGCTTTTCTGATGTTTAAAATTTGAAAATTACAAAAAAAATTTTTTTTTAGAATATCCTATCTTTTCTCAAGACCGGGATTTTCGACGTTTTGTTCCAAAAGGAGCTAAATCCAAAAATATTCATAAAATTATGAAAACTATTCTAATGATCTAAAAAATTTACAAGGATGATGAAGACTGGTAGCCACAACATGTGCTGAAAGATCTAACTGTATATTGTTAGGTAAAGTGGTTAAATAAACAAATCCTAAATGACAATTATGGATTTAGCGCCTTTTGGAACAAAACCGTTTTGGATTTAGCTCCTTTTGGAACAAAACTCATATTTGTAACAATTTTTTTTCAAACTTCCTAAAAAAATTTTTTAATTCAGTATGCTGCATTTGATCCCCATGCTTAAGATGCACTTAATTAACGTATAAAATCCATTTTGGTCAAAAGTGGATTTAGCGCCTTTTGGAATCAAGCTCTTCATATGTGTAAGGTTAAAATAGGGATAGCTGGGCATGCATGGACAAGGAATTTGGATTGTTAAGAGTTAGACAAAGGCTTGCAGTCAGTTTAAGTTTCGGATCTGCTTGCAATTACTAACTTATTATAAATGATTTTTCGTCTTGATAATGAAGACAATTTTTATCCAACTTTAGAAGATCTTTTATTTAAGATGAATGTTAGTAGACACAGCCACCTAGTCATAAACAATTGTGCATTCTCTTTAATTTACAGGTATGCTGCACCTCGTCAGTTGAAGACTGCCCTCTTGTGGGCACTGTATCACCATGGAAACCTGTCACGTCTGGTTACGAGGTCAGTAAGGCGCATATCTTCTTTCAGGATCCTTGTAATGCAGTAGGAGAGAGGGCATCGATGGTTCGGTATAACTGGCGTGACATGCCCTGTGCTAGCTACAAAAAATGTCAACTTTATGATGCAAAGACTAACCTCCCAGTGCCTCCTTTTATTAAGGCAGTGGAGGAAGATAGTCGTCTCAATCAAAAACTCAAATTTACCCCTTAAAGATTGCAATTATATTTAATCAGATTTGAACTGAGACAAAATATGATCAATTCTATTTTATATGCTGAGATATATTGTTGAACTGAAAGAAATTTTAAATTCTCTTCTCTTGCACGTTAGTCGCAATATTTTTTTCATTTGTGAAAACTCTCGTCAAACTTTTCCTTTGTGTAATACCCTTATGAAATTGAACTTCCTACTATAATGTGATGTTGATTTCAAAGATAATTCAGACCCAGATTTTGTTTATATAGTATTCTTGCATCGCAGCCTTTTGGTTGAATTGTATGACAATCTCAATGACAATGAAATATGCAATATACGAAATAGAATATAGTTCAGAAATTAATGATAATTTTTTAGCAAAGGCACAAAATATTAAAAATTAAACAACTTGGTGTTTATACTTCTTCCTTCCCCCCCCCCCGAAAAAAAATGAGTGTACATCGTTATAGATGTAACTTTAAACTTGAGCTCTAGTGACAAACAAAATTAATTGAAACTTACACGGAATGTTTTAAACTACATTGTACCAATTGATATATCCTACAACTTGCCTATCGGTTTTAATTGATTTTACTTTGTAAAGAAAGAAAGGAAATCGAGGGTTTTTAAATTCCATAATATGATACTAAGCCTAGCATATGACATTAACACACCCCGCAAAACAAGTGAAACCAAATTCTCATATGCACTACACATGGCTGTTCTTTTTTTTTTAAATCTAAGATGTGACGTTGTTAATAAAAGCATCTCCAGTAAGCTGATGCTTTTATAGTTGAAATATCCAGTCTACTAAATTGCAATATATTTTTAATGGTGCCATACATCTCTATATCCAATTTTACTACCTGAGTTAAAGAATTGCTTGATGATTTATTATTAGTATTAGTTTTAAAAATTGCATGAATGTTTTTTAAAATCTAATTTTAAGTTGCAACTGAAATACATGCTTAAATCAATCGTTTTGTTGTAAAGAAATGTAATGTAAACTCATTTGTTTTGTGTGGTCATGTCATTCCTTCCCCATTTTTGCCTTGAAAAACTTTACTCCTACTTGAATGGTCAAGTTCCCCTAAAACAGTATTTCCTCACTATTTTCTTTGTAAATCATTCATGAAAAAAAGTAGGATCATGTCTGAAGATTTGATTGCTCCTTATGATTTTTTTTGTTGTTGCTGTCATTTTGGTAGTTTAGAAGCAAAATAATCATATTTACTGCCCATATCCAAATTGAATCAAGTGACTGTTGTATGCCATTTCTGTCCATTGTTCATTTAATAAATATGATCATCTTGATGATTCAAATCGGATGTCTTTTTTTATGCCTCCGCCTCTGAAGATGGTGCCAGGCATCACATTTGGGGCTGTCCATCCTTACCCTTTGCTCATCACAATATCTCAACAACCACTTGAGGCACTAATCCCAAACACAAGGAAAGTATACCAAAGGATGACAATCTTATTCGATTTTGGTCCATGCAGGTCAAAGAGTCACAGAGGTCAATTTATGAAATTATTGTTTTCTTAGGGTAGTCATGATGGAGACCACAGCTCTTTGACTTTTCATACTGTTTAGTTATTCCAGAGAATAAAATTCTTTCACTTCCCTCTTTCATCCTAGAACCTTTAGCTTTGTATCACCACGATCTTCTCCTTATTTTCAATGTCAAATCATTCCACAATTTGATCAAAAAGGGATATCCTTTCACCAGAGTTATTTAGGTATTTACAAGTAAGTTACTATTCAATACAATTAGGTGACATTCTTTTATTCAACAATTTTTTTTTATTAATAGTGATCTTAAATGTTGTAATAACTTGATGCATGCTAAATGATTTTTGCCAACTCTGACTTATTGCAATATTGCCATTTTGTGCATTATTTTGCTGCGTTGTGTTTTGATGAAATAATTCTATTGTGAATTTGATTGGTGCATTTAATACTTGAATAAATATTACACATCTTCTACTAACAGTGAAATTGTGCTGATCTTCATTTGTATTGGTATCTGTGTTGACATTTATAAAACAGTAAATCAAGATTAAGTAATTCACTTTTTATCTAAGAGAGGACGTGGAACGAAAAGGGATCCAAGTTATTTTCTTTCTGCTTCACCCTTGCATGCTCATTTTAAACATAGAAGTGACTGACGTGAGGAGGGGAAAACATATTTTTCCCAATATGAAGTGGCAGGAGTTAAACTTAACTTGACCCCTCCCGTCATTATGCAGACTATTTGAAGCCGAAAAGCATGTTGATGACTTTAAGCACAAGTTATATGAGGACATGTCTCTATACGGGATGCACTGGGGAAAGAATTGTAATTTCACAAAGAGCCTTTTACACTCGATAACCGGGTTATTTGTATTATTCAGGAAATAACGTCGGAGACTTGAACAGTGATTAGAACACACTACCTTTTTAAATACCATGCTGTTACAAAAAACTTGCATGATAAACTTTGAAACTACAGTAGTTCAGTACCTCATCAGTGAAGGAGCACAGGTTGATAAGGTTGGTAATAATGGTTGGACACCTCTTCATTGGCTTTCTTCTTATGGTTGTCTTGAGGTAGTTCAATATCTCGTCAGTCAAGGAGCACAAACTGAGAAGTGTGACAATAACGGTCGGACACCACTCTACAATGCTCTACTATGCATCGTACCGTAGACATTTATAAAACAATGAAATACATTAGAATTTGATTTTGATACCAGAAACAAAACTGCCTGGAATAATTTTTTTTTATCATGACTGCACTTTATAGATTATGTGAATGTGACAACATGTACATGAACCAGATACATGAAGGTATTTAAAAAAGAAATACAATTATTCAGAGTCAGATTTATTTTATTGGTTCTTATTGGAAAATTGTTAAGTCAACATTCAAGAGATACATACATGTACATTATGTAAGCTGTCAGCGTTGCTTTACTCACAACTTTATTGATAGGTCAAATTTTCACCCAAGTCATATTGATTTGTTTTGCCACATCATGGAAAAACTATACAATTTACAATGTAATTTTAATTTTGAAGATCACTATTGGAACTTAATGTTGAATTTCAGATACAACTTGTGTGTAAGGTTGAGTTACCCAAATATAAATAACTTGATGCAATTATTAATGTTTCCGTATAAAATTGAACATATTAATGGTTGATGTACATATATTACAATATATTTTACAATTATTTGATGGAGAAATTAAAAAAAGAAAAGATTCATAAGAGAAGAAATGAGGCACTTGGTAAGAAAATTATTTGGCATTTTCGTAATGTTAAACTTTTATATCACCTCTTCTGACCTTTTTGTAAACAAAAAAGAAATATACCTGCTTTTTCTTCAGATGAGAATTGGAAAAATAAAAATGTAACAGTACATTGTTAACTGTTCCCAATCTATGCTCGAAGTTCTAAATCTATACAGTATGTACAACTACATGTACATGGAAATGGAAATAAAATGTACAATATTGTGTCATGATATGCATGTATACATTTGCATACCAATTTGAAGAATGTTGAATAAAAATACCTCACACAGTAAGAAACCATGTATTTAGAGCGTAATTCCTTTTACATCATAATAAAATAATTATATCCTGATTACCGTAGACAATATTGTGTAACAAAATCAGTAAGAGAAATAAAGTTCAGCACCCAAAGAGATACATGTGTAATGTGTGAATTTCATATACCCTTCATGTCCAAGGACCAGATGTCAATAATGATGGTGTTTGATGATGATGATGATGATTTTAAAATATGTTTATGGATCGGCAAAATCATTAATGATGGTATACCATGATAAATAATGATGGTGATGCTGAAAAGAAATACAGTTCACTTTGCCTAAGTCAAATTTTTGGGACTAGAGAGATGACTCGAAAAGTCCTATGACTAATGCAAGTTCAACTTAAGCAAGGTTGACTGTAGTGGTGGCTCCTGTAAAGACAATACCACAGTGATATTAGATTTAAGACAGATTTATTTGCAACAATACACCAATTAGAGTATCTAAATATAATAGAAAATTGAAAATTCTCCCCCCCCCCGCACCCAACAGAAAGTCAAAATGTAATAAAATACATAATATGAGTAACCAGGGAATCGCCTAGAGACAATGACAACATGCTGAACGGAATATCCAAAATAATCAGCTCACTTTTCAAACAATCTTGTTTGCACTTGTACATAAATGGGAAAGGTAAACAAAAACTATTGTGAGCTTTCAAATTGTTTTCTACTGTGTTCTAGGCAGAATATTATGGTAAAAACAGGCCACTTGCAATAGCAATGGTCTTCAAATGCCCTTGTAGTCAAAATATGACATACAGCTAACCTTTTCAGCCCAAAACTTTGTGTAGTCCTATACATGCATTTCTGTGTGTAGTGCATTTAACTCTTTGCAGATTTGAGGTGATTTCTTTTCATTTTGGTGATTCTAAAACCTCACAGAGCACAACAGTTATTAGTTGAGTTGAGTTATCAACCTTTCCAGATCACTTAAGACAGTTTCTTTCACAATTCAATGTCATGACAACGACTCTAAAATTGATATAACATGAACCAAAGTAAATTTTCCAGTCCAAAGGAACTTTTCATAAAAAATTGACAGCAATCTTATATACATAGTGTCCTTTATTTGATATAAAAGACTGTACAGTGTGTTCCTAAAAAAAAAGGTAACCAAAGTTAAAAGGTTAGTCATTTCAAAAGTAAATGGTTTATTCTTGTGATTTTCTTACTAAGGAACTCTTCATCTTTAATTTGAGACATTGATTACGTCCATATTGCCAAGGGTCACAGGATTAGGGCCCTTTGAAGGTAAAAGGTACAAAACCCACTTTACCAAGTTTTTCGTAACTTGCTGAAAAAAAGACCCAATGATATCAACTACTTTTAAAAAAATTACTTTCATACCCGACAAAACAAAAACTTTGAAAAAATGGGTTTGTACCTATCACCTTCATTGGACACTAGCTCTGTAACCCATGACAGTTTTGACGTCAGCAATGTCTCAAATAAAAGCTGATGAGTTATTAAGTGTTTTAATAAACAAATCACAAGAATAAACCAAGTATTTTTTTTAATGACTGACCTTTGAACTTCACCTTTTTTTTTTTAGGAACACACTGTACAGTCTGTGTCCCAAAAAATGGTACAGTCAGGAAGAAATTATTTAGGTATGAAATCTTCTCAAATGATGAGTACATTTGGTACCAACTTAAAACGAAAAGATTCTTCTCGCTGATGCACTTTGTTTTGTATGATTTGCTTTTGCAAAACAAAAGTTATGCTTAATTTTCGTGGTAATGAGTTAATCGAAATATACACATTTATTGTCTCGGTGTGCTGATTTCATGGCTATTATGTGCGAAACCCATAGAGAAGCATGCGCAAAGTAAATTTTTACTTGATAATAGAAAACTGGTCACATATTAAGATCTACAGCACCAAATGGGATTTTAAAAATTGCAGAAGAAAGCCTTATTTTTCCTGCTTCATGGAAATATCAAACAGTTTTAGAATGTGATTAATTTTCATACTTTGAAAAAATGTTTTCCAACTGTACGATTTTATTTGACACAGACTGTATAAGTCAATATGATCTTCACTTCTTAAATAAGCGCTTCCTTTGTAATGAAGGAGTGTCCATGCTGTGAGATGTACCACTTGTCACATTGGCTCTCTTCGATGCACGTATACATTCTCCTGCTTCCTCCAGAGTCAGCATATTTGACCCGAACTGATCGACAGTAGGGTTGTCGTGCCTTCCTCCCATACCTCTCTGTTTTGAGAAATATTCCTCCAAAGGATCTTGACTAAACTTCCCACATGAGAACGCAAGCCACTCCTGAAGCAAGTAGCTCCCGCGAAAGCTCCACAAAAGAATTCACTATAAGACAAAAATGAAAATAAAATTCCATCATATGCTTGGATTAGGGTTTCCTGTTCTCACAACACTGAAAACCTAACCTCGTCCGTTAGTGGACGGACTAGCTTTAAAGCTAGTCAGTCAAGACGGACTAGTTTTAAAGCTAGTGTGTCATTGTTTAGTCCGTCGAGACGGACTAGCTTATAACTGAATCCAAATCTCTCAACTTGACGGACGAGCTTTAAAGCTAGTCCCTCACACTTGATGTTAGTCCGTAGATGCGACGGACGAGCTCTATAAAATTAGATAGGTAGCCTCAGTTTACCCATTAGAATGACCGACTAGGATTTGATGCACATAGCTGAAATGTCGCTTACAATTGAAATGACTGACTAGCTTTTGAAATACACACAGATGCAATGTCAATTATTATCTCATTGTAAATTTAGAGCGGCATGTTTCCGAACATAATCAGTGAATACATTATTCTCAAACAAAGGTTGTTTTGACCTGACAATCTTAAAGCTTACGATACATAACATCAATCACGACAAGAATGCAATTCACGAGTAGGTTCAACATATGTGTCTCCATTCTTTAATTACAGGCTTATTGAATACTCGTTACTATAGAACCCAAGAATCTGATCTATTCTTATAGATTACTGGTGAATGCCCGGCTAAGCAACAGCAGTGAATACAAGGTGAATAGCATCGAGTGAATAACATGCGCATTGCGAAAAGGACATCATCTATTTTGTATTATCTGTATGTGAATTCTATTTAATGAGCAAACTGTAAGGAAGCAGATTCAATATTCCCCGTAAAACTGAAGATTTTGATGATAATGGCGATCTCCTTCATGTGATATGTGTGAGTACTCTTTTTTTTTAACTTATTTTTTCAGTTCATAGATATTGTTATTTTTTCACATGGATTAATACTAAATCACCAACGCGAAACAAATTCTGTCTTGCCAATTTAATTTATAAATTGCGTGTGTTGTACTGACAACGATATAGCAACATCAAATAATGAATTCAATTCTAATTCTAAGAATTATATGTGCCCATTATTCTTTTAGATTACTATCTGAAAGAACAGAATATTGATTAGAGGCGCGATTGCGGGATTTCTGAGGTGGCTCTCAAGAAAGATATTCGTAGAAAATGCAAAAATAGGCAGGCCTAAACAAACAAGACAATGATGATGCAAGCCATTGGCGGGGAAGCGCGGGGGACAGTGGGGACCGTTTCACCCTCGATTTTTTTTTCGGGAGGATCGTCCCCTTGTTTAAAAGTGATCAGCTAGTGAAGCTAATAAAGAGGCAAAATGGTGTGTTGAATTTAATGAAATGATATTTGAGCCCCCCCCCCCCAGTGCGTGACATCAAATCGCCGCACTGGAAGCAAGCATATAAAGTATAAATTCAAAATGCATATTATTAGCGTTATGGATTGCATCTAACTTGTTTTTTCGGCCGGGCTTCAGTGTAATTATTTCACCTTTGATTTTCCAAATTAAATCTCAACATCACAATCATATATTGATAATTGCCATAATGTTAACCAATTGTGCCTCCTGTATTAATTCCTGTATTCTGATATCATCATAATACAATGATTTTGGCTTGAATTCTTGAATTTTTGTGAAAAAAAATTAATCGTATGTTTAAAATGTTTCTCATATTTCAGATTTACGTCTCTGACAAGCTGATGAAGCCATATTTAAGCTATTTCGTAATGCTAGTCGGTCAAGACAGAAGTAAGAACATCGCGACAGACAAGCGCAACTGACTAGTTTTACACCTTGACGGACTAGCTGTAAAGCTAGTCCTGCTCAAAAGCTCGTCAGTCTGGGCATCACTACGACTAGCTTTTATGCTAGTCCATCAAACTAGTCGGTCAAACGGACTAGCTTTAAAACTAGTCTATCATGACCGACTAGCATTAAAACTAGTCCGTTGTGACCGACTAGCTTGACGGACTAGCTTTCAAGCTAGTCCGTAATAACCGGATTGTGTTGAAGGAAAAACTAGTCCGTTGTGATGACTAGCTTTAAAGCTAGTCAGTCTGGGCATCACTACGACTAGCTTTAAAGCTAGTCGGTCTACCCGTTTAGGTTTTCAGTGAATGCTTACAACTGTAACAAAACTGACACTCATAAATCGCAAAATGTGGCATAAATTGTATGGCTCTGGTAATACTAAATATCCATAATAATACAATTTAGGTACATATTATTATACGGACATGCAGATTCTCAAAAAAAATGATCTAGGAGAAAAGGCTCATATTCTATTCCACCTATTGCATAAGTATCTTCATCCTGACAAACATGCAAATTATTTGCTTCAACACTAGTTCCTTGTAATATTTTAACCAAGTGCACAATTTACAAATTAAAAGGCAGTTTACGAGGTAAAATAACGTTATCAAGAGATACTACACTGAAAACCTAAACGGGTAGACCGACTAGCTTTAAAGCTAGTCGTAGTGATGCCCAGACTGACTAGCTTTAAAGCTAGTCGGTCACGACGGACTAGCTTTCCTTTAACACAACCCAGTTATTACGGACTAGCTTTAAAACTCGTCTGTCTCTACGGACAAGCTTGAAAGTTAGTCCGTCAAGTTAGTCCGTCAAGACGGACTAGTTTTAGTGCTCGTCGGTCACGACGGACGAGCTTTCCAGAAAGCTAGTCGGTCATGACAGACTAGCTTCAAAGCTAGTCGGTCACGACAGACTAATTTAAAGCTCGTCCATCGTGACCGACTAGTTTGACGGACTAGCATAAAAGCTAGTCGTAGTGATGCCCAGACTGACGAGCTTTTGAGCAGGACTAGCTTTACAGCTAGTCGGTCATGGTGTAAAAGCTAGTCCGTCGCGCTTTTCTACCGCGATGTTATTGCTGCTGTCTTGACAGACTAGCATGACGGACGAGGATAATATGGCTTCACCAGCTTGTCAGAGACGTCAAATCTGAAATATTAGAAGACATTTTAAAATACAATTTAAAAACATGCATTTTGTCACAAGAATTTGAGCAAAAAAAAAAAGTTTATTATGATGATATAAATCAGAAGACATGAATTAATACAGGAGGCACAATTAGTTAACATTATGGCAATTATCAAATAGTATCAAATAATGGGGTCAAGAGGCCCAGGGGTCGCCGCCATGGCTTGCATCATCAGTACTTTTTGTTGTAGGCCTACCTGATTTTGCACTTTGGGCCTATACACTTATCCTTGAGAGCCACTTCAGAATCCCAAAGTCGTGCCTCTAATCCAATATTCCTTTCTTTCAGATACAAGTAATCTAAAAGAAAAGTGGCGCCTATATTTATTATTAGAATTAAATATCGATGTTTATAATTTAATGTGATTTTTAATATCGTTGTAAATACACACAATTTATAAGTTAATTTTGCAAGACATAATTTTTCGCGTTGGTAATTATAGCATTAATCTATGTGAAAAAAAAATAACGAAACATGTGAACTGAAACATAAGGAATTAAAAAAAGAGTACTCACACAGTCATGTCACTCGAAGGAGATCGCCATTATAATCAAAATCTTAAGCTTTACGGGGTATATCGTGTCTGCGCGTCTGTACAGTTTGCTCATTAAATGGAATTCACATACAAATAATGCAACTAATAGTGATGTCCTTTTCGCAATGCGCATGTTATTCAATCAACCTTCTATTCACTGCTGTTCCTAAGCCGGGCATTCACCAGCAATCTATAAGAATAGACGGTTCATGGGTTCTATAGTAACGAAGTATTCAATTAGCCTGTATTAAAGAATGGAACAATATTTCTAACCTACTCGTGAATGGCATACTTTTCATGATTGATGTTATGTCGGCAATCGTAACTCTCAGATTGTCAAGCCAAAACAACCTTTGTTTGATAATGTTGATTGTATCCAACTTCTACTCACTGTTGTTGCTAAGCCGGGCATTCACCAGCAATATGTAAGAAAATACCGGGTTCTTGAGTTCTATAGTAGCAAGGTATTCAATTAGCCTGTAATTCAAGGATGGAGAATAATATTTTGAATCTACCGGTACTCGTGAATTGCATACTTGTCATAATAGATGTTATGTCTCGTAAGCTTTCAGCTTGTCAAGCCAAAACAGCCTTTGTTTCAGAACTTGATTATGCTCGGAAACAGAATAAATAGCATCAAGCTTGACGGACAAGCTTTAAAGCTCGTCCGTCAAGTTGAGAGATGTAGATTCAGTTGTATGCTAGTCCGTCTTGACGGACTTACATGACAGACTAGCTTTAAAACTAGTCCGTCGTGACCGACTAGCTTTAAAGCTAGTCAGTCCATTGACGGACGAGGTTAGGTTTTCAGTGTAACATAAGGTACAAATACCTGTCATGGGAATTCCTGTCATGGTCTGACTGCTAAGATGTAACTTCTCTCTTTCAGTTGGATTCAGTTTCTTAGTCTTGCCTTCAGATTCCCACTCATCTAAAAAGGGAATTAACTAATCTCGAAGCCACTGGCCTTTTTGCAACGCTTTTATAATATCATAATAACATTTTCAGAAAAACAAAGTAACATTTTGACAACATCTTTTAATTGTTATAGCTTTGATGTAGAAGAAATGTTTTAAACATATCATTTTAACATTTTGAGAAAACGTCAAAGGTTGTGTAAAAGTCATTAAAATACGTTTTAAAAATATTCTCAAACAAACATCTTTGTAAAATATTTTCATAACGTTCGATACAAACGTTATTGAAATATCTTACCAACAGATTTTTTTGTCACTCTTTTATAATATCACAATAACTTTTTCAGAAAAACAAAGTAACATTTTGACAACATTTTTTAAAAGTAGCTTTGATGTAGAAGAAACGTTTTAAACATATCAATTAAACATTTTGAGCAGAGCATCTAAGGTTGTAGTCATTGAAGTACGTTTTTTAAATATTCTCAAGCAAACATCTTTGTAAAATATTTGCATAACGTTCGATAGAAACGTTATTGAAATATATTACCAACAGCCTTTTTGTAATATTATTTTTAATATCATAATAACATTTTCAGAAAAACAAAGAAACACTTTGATAACATATTTTAAACGTTATAGCTTTCATGTAGAAGAAATGTTTTAAACATATCATTTAAACATTTTGGGAAAAGCATCAAAGGTTGTGTAAAAGTGATTAAAATATGTTTTAAAAAATATTCTCAAAAAAAACATCTTTGTAAAATGTTTGCATAACGTTCGATACAAACGTTATTGAAATATGTTACCAACAGATTTTTTTTGTCACTCTTTTATAATATTACAATAACATTTTCAGAAAAACAAAGAAACATTTTGACAACATCTTTTAATTGTTATAGCTTTGATGTAGAAGAAATGTTTTAAACATATCATTTTAACATTTTGAGAAAACGTCAAAGGTTGTGTAAAAGTCATTAAAATACGTTTTAAAAATATTCTCAAACAAACATCTTTGTAAAATATTTTCATAACGTTCAATACAAACGTTGTTGAAATATGTTACCAACAGATTTTTTTTGTCACTCTTTTATAATATCACAATAACATTTCCAGAAAAACAAAGAAACATTTTGACAACATTTTTTAAACGTAGCTTTGATGTAGAAGAAACGTTTTAAACATATCAATTAAACATTTTGAGCAGAGCATCGAAGGTTGTAGTCATTGAAGTACGTTTTTTAAATATTCTCAAGCAAACATCTTTGTAAAATATTTGCATAACGTTCGATAAAAACGTTATTAAAATATATTACCAACAGCCTTTTTGTAATATTATTTTTAATATCATAATAACATTTTCAGAAAAACAAAGAAACACTTTGATAACATATTTTAAACGTTATAGCTTTCATGTAGAAGAAATGTTTTAAACATATCATTTAAACATTTTGAGAAAACCATCAAAGGTTGTGTAAAAGTGATTAAAATATGTTTTATGAATATTCTCAAACAAACATCTTTGTAAAATATTTTCATAACGTTCCTTAGAAACATTATGAAAATATATTACCAACAGCCCTTTTGTAACGTATTCATAATATTTAAATAACATTTTCAGAAAAGCAAAGATTCATTTTGACATCTTTTAAATGTTATATTTTTGATATAAAAGAAATGTTTTAAACATATCATTTAAACATTTTGAGAAAAGCATCAAAGGTTGTGTAAAAGTCATTAAAATACGTTTTAAAAATATTCCCAAACAAACATCTTTTGTAAAATATTTTCATAACGTTCGATACAAACGTTATTTAAATATATTACCAACAGCTTTTTTTTGTCACTTTTTTATAATATCACAATAACATTTTCAGAAAAACAAAGAAACATTTTGACAACATCTTCTAAATGCTATAGCTTTGATGTAGAATAAATGTTTTAAACACATCAATTAAACATTTTGAGCAGAGAATTGAAGGTTGAGTTAAAATTATTGAAATACGTTTTTTTTTTTTTATATTCTCAAGCAAACATCTTTGTCAAATATATTCATAACGTTCGATTGAAACGTTATTAACATATATCACCAACAGCCTTTTTGAGACACATTTATAATATCATAATTAACATTTTCAGAAAGACAAAGCAACATTTTGATGACACCTTCTAAATGTTATAGCTTTGATGTATAAGAAATTTTTTAAACATATCCATTAAACATTTTTAGCCGAGCAATAAACGTTGTGCCTAAGTCATTAAAATACGTTTTAAAGATGCACAAACATGCACAAACATCTTTGTAAAATATTTTTTATTAATTTTTTTTTTTTTAGAAACGTTATTAAATATAGTACCAACAGCCTTTTTGCAACTCTTTTATGATATCATAATAACATTCACAGAAAAATAACATTTTTACAACATATTCAACTTCAAAGCATATGATCTAGAAGAAACCCGCATATCATTTAAACATTTTTTTTTTTTAGCAGAGCATCAATGGTTGTGAAAAGGTCATTAAAATACGTTTTATTCTTATACAAACGTCTTTGTTGAATATTTGTTTTTATAACGTGTCATATAAATGTTATTTAATATTTTACCAACAGCCTTTTTGTAACGCTTTCATGATATTTTCGGCAGAGCAATGAACCATTTTGATAACATCTTTTAAACGTTAGGCC
>CALNVZ010003435.1:17958438-17987865 GCA_940671915.1 Paracentrotus lividus | reverse complement strand
ACCCCCCGAGGACAATTACCCCCCGGACAATTACTCCCGGACAATTACTCCCCCTGGCAATTGATGTTGGAATCAAGTAGCGCCCATTGTGAGTTTCGCCTGGTCTCGCAAGTTTTCTAATTGTTTTTTTCTTGATCTTATCTTTCCCTTTTCCTTTCTCTTTTATATTGATCTTTCTCCTTTTCTCTCTCTCTCTCTCTCTCTCTCTCTCATTTTCTTATTTTTCCTTTTTTTTTCTTTCCTTTTTTCCCCCTTTCCATTAACAATAACAATAATAATTATAGGTTTTCCCGGCCAATTTCATAAATTTATCATCCGTTTTCATTTAATGTGTGTTCAAATTCGTGTGTTTGATGCGACAGACTGACTTTAGTCAAACAATTTCGTGTTCATGCTCTCAGATTCGTTTTTAGGCACACAAAGTAATGGTTGCAAAGTTCAAATTCGGATATAGGCATTTAATTTCATTATTTGTGCATTCAAATGTGTGCGAATTTCAGTATACAGAATGAAATGTCGACAGGATGAAGACGAATTTGAATAGCTATTGCCCAATGCATATGCTTATTATGTGAAGCAGAATGCGCAAATACGAAATCAATCACATCAATCGTTAATTTTGATGATTGAATACGATTTTGACTGGCAACATTTCGATGCAGAGCGTTTTTTCCGAACATGAATGCCTTAATATGCAATTGATTGACAAAACAATGAAATGGCCGGGAAAACCTATATTAAGCATTTATAATGTGCCGACTATCTAATAAACTATTCAGTGGCGCAGCTAATATTATTACCGGCAATAGCCATAGCTGCCCTAATAAAGGGCGCTTCAGGCATTCGAGGAATTTCTTCCTACCGGTACCCATTTACCTTACTTGGGTCAAGTCTGGCCAATTGTAGATTCATATCTAACCAAAGGACATTAGTGGAATGGAGGGGATTCGAACCGCGTACCTTGTGATCGTCAGTCCACCGACTTATCCATTCGACCACACAACCTTCACCCCAAGCTCCTTTCCCCCCTTTTTGTTTGTTTAGCGGCGCCTTCTGCGCCATGAAAAATGGGGGGGGGGGGGGCTTGCGCCCGAAGCCCGCCGTTTGGATACACAAAATGCATCAGAAAATATGTAAACTGGCCTCATATTCCCGACGGTGGATTCGACAAAATTGTGGGCGTCATCAGGGCCATAATTAATGACTCCATAAATTAACAAATAAAGTGAAAATAACTTATGTATGATATTTAATTTTACGATTAACCTAATTTTTTTCATAAATTGATATTGGGCTTTAGTTTATATTTTCCTTTATTTGTTGAATTATGGAGTTTATGATTATGGCTTTATTGCCGCCTTAGAAACCATGGGCTCAGACCACGGTTTTATGTATTTGCCTGATGGTTCGCGAAACACGAGTCTCGCGCGATTTCGCTGTCAACAAAACACGCAATATGACTTTTGACCTTTAAGTTGACCTTTTGACCCTATGTGACCTTTGATCATCATTCTCATCAACACATAAGTTGTATTAACAAAGATAATTTTACCAGGGGTGAACAAAACTGATGCTATAAAAAAATGAGTGAAAGTTAAACAAAAAGTTTAAGAACAGACGGCCTTTAACTTGACATTTTGACCCCTATATAGCCTTTGATCTCATCATCCTCATCATGGCATATGTGGTATTATCCAAGAATCATTTGTACCAAGTGTGAACACAATTGATGGAGAAATAAAGAAATGAGAGCAAGTTAAAAAAACTTAAACATTTTGTAACATGGCCTCATATCATTTGACCTGTTGACCCCTATCATCCTTATCAACACATATTGGTATTACCCAAGTATCATTTGTACCAAGTGTGAACACAAATGATGCAGAAATAAAGAAATCAGAGCAAGTTAAACAAAAACTAAAATCTTTGACATTTTCGTAACAGACTAACAGACCAACAGACTAACAGGAAAATTGATTACTTGGTCTCTGCCGACCTTCGTTCAGGCGAAACAAAAATAAATAGAAATAAGATCAGTTGGAATCAGAGATGAATCAGAGATATTCAGCATTTGTGATTATTTGTGTAATCGTGTACTTTCATGAGTGTTCAATTTATTTTTCTATAAAAATAAAAGGATATATGAGGGCCAACATATTTTCTGATGCATAGGCGCAGAAATCGAAAAGGGAAAAAAGGGAAAAAGCAAAGTAAAAGAAGAAAGTGAAGAGTGAAAGAGAAAGGAAAAAGATAGATATAATAGAGGAGAGAAAGAGAAAGTCATTAGATAAGATCAAGTAGAAAATAATTCGAAAACCTGCGACACCGGTCGAGACTCAAAAGGCGTCGCTTGATACCAACATCAATGCCTGTGAGGGGGTAATTGTCGGGGGTAATTTGTCCTCCGGGGGTAATTGTCCTCGGGGTAATTGTCCGGGGTAATTGTCCGGGGGGTAATTGTCCTCGGGGGTAATTGTCCGGGGGTAATTGTCCGGGGGGTAATTGTCCTCGGGGGTAATTGTCGGGGGGTAATTGTCCGGGGGGTAATTGTCCTCGGGGTAATTGTCCGGGGGGTAATTGTCCGGGGGTAATTTGTCTCCGGGGTAATTGTCCGGGGGGTAATTGTCCTCGGGGGTAATTGTCCGGGGGTAATTGTCCGGGGGGTAATTGTCCTCGGGGGTAATTGTCCTCGGGGGGTAATTGTCCGGGGTAATTGTCGGGGGGTATTGTCCTGGGGGTAATTGTCCGGGGGGTAATGTCCGGGGGTAATTGTTCCAGGGGGTAATTGTCCTAGAACCTGCCCACATACTTATTTTTATGTAGACAAGAGAGAATGTAGTATAGTAGCCATACTACCGTTACCAGTTAGCCCGTACACGAACCGTATGAAGGAAGTGCCTGTGTCTGCGCACCTTAAATTAGACCTCAATTTTATTACATAGTAAAATATTATTTTGAGAATCATCAATGTTATTTCGTTCTTCATATTCTAATGAATCTGTCGGTTAAACAAAAATTTTTAAGAAATTATTCACAAGAACGACTTGTTTTTTACGATTTTTAGACGGGGTCTTGTCTTTTGTGTAGCAAAACTGAATACAGAATGTCTGGGCACTCACTCATTTTTGCACGCAATTCAAGCACAGTGAAGTTTCAGAAAATAATAAGAAAGAAATAGAATCTAGACCCTAATATTAAAAAAATAATAAGAAAGAAATAATAATTTTCTTTTTTGACAATGATTGAAATTTTCAGGGTACCAAATGAAATTTGCTGAAACTACGATCTTACTTATACTTAGGTGTGGAAGGTAGGTTAATATTTGTTTATTTCACGCCATGTTTATATAACACACCTCTCGCACGATCGTGCCGATCGCGATTGCAGGCACTCTATCCCTATATGTATTTCCATTTCATTTTTTCCCTCAATGCCACCATAAAAACTGGAGTGGCAGAAAAATCGGGAAAACTGCTAAAAATCAGTAAGTTTTTCCTCTGATTTCAGCTTTTTAGTTTAAAATATAGTTTTTTATAAATTAAATAGGATTTTAAAGCAAAATGTTAAGTGCCCATTAAATAACAAACATAGTAGGCCTAACTGTTAGAGTCTAATTAAAATTAGATTGAAAGGGTAAATTAAAGAAAAATTTGTTCTATTCTCATCACACCTGAGGCTGAGTTTCAGAGAAGCACGAGTTTGATATATTCAAACGAATGTAGTGTATGAGTGCTACACGCTAGTTGTTTGACGGAGATCGGACGAGACTCTGAAAAAGACTAAAAAATACAAGATTTCTTCAAGTCCACGCAATTTTTACGAAGATCTGATTTTCGAAAGGTCTGTAATAGGTAAGTGGTATTACTTAAATTATATTTTTGCTATATTTTCACCCATTCTTAGTAGTATTTTTAACAATTCCAAATCGACTCTCAAAAGTTTGAGGGCTACGGTACCAGTAGGCCTACTGAGGAGGAGGAAGAAGAAGATGATGAAGGAGAAGAAGTAAGGACTGCTTCCAAGGATACGAGAGAGAGGATGACTAGAGAAAAATGTCTAGATTTAGATCAATCTTCTTCTTTAAACGTTTAGCATAGTATGATAATATAAATATGCAAAAAATTTGACTGTGAGTGTGAATTGCCCTGCTAATCAATTTTAGGGCCTGACAAGACTAATGGAGGGGTTGACCGCATGTGATCCATTTAATACAAAACAAAAAAGTCAAATTCTCATTAAAAATCTCATTATTAAGCAATTACGCTAATGTATGCATAACATCAAGGTTTGCTGAAGTGGAGTAAATAATGTCAAAAACTGCTAATATTTGTTTGAAAAGCCCCAAAATAAAAGCATCACATGGTTATACATTACTATTTTTTATTATTAAAACTTACCATCTTCTACTTGGAAAGAGTTGAGCAACTCCATTTACTCCTGATGCTCTTATTCATTAAGATATGGTCGGTACTTTGCCATGTCTCTATGAAGACGGTCGATGTGCAGATCATCCACCTTGCTCTCAAAAACTTGCGGGTTACCAGTAGGGTGTCCTGTAAGTATGTGGCTGGCCTCTCCTATCGTTGACTGCCATGCAGGGCTGCTGCTCCACTTCTTAGTTTGAATGACAGCCTTTCCTTCTACTTTGGTAATTTAGAACTGGTGGGGAAAGCTATGGTGTGAGGGTTTGTTTATTTGGGTGTGTAGCCAATCCCTGACATTGTACATGGTATGTATTCTTTCAGCCGAAGTATTTGGTTTATTATACGACTTAGGAATGTGATGAAGTAATGATGAAAGTGTAGGAATGTTATGCTTTGATGTATGCGTCGATATCCGGCTAAAGAGTTGATCGATGTCTTCATGTGTGTGCCCCTTCATCAAAAAGCATAGCTTAACCTAAAAATGAATTAAAAAGGAAAGACAATATTGACATGATTAACCGACTGCAATTCACAGAATTTTTATACAAACTGTTGATTTATAATTTTACTTCATTTTATCATCCTTGTTGTTCTACGGCAAAGGTACTTGGAGCCAAACCATCTTGAAAATCATTATAACAACATCGTGTTATGTCATTTTGTACTATTGTGCAAATATTGGTTGCGATCTTTGGTCAAGATCTTGGGGGGGGGCATAATGCCCTCCCCCCCCCGACTGAAAAGGTACTCAAAATAAACCAGGACTATCAGGGATAAATTGATAATTATATGGATAGATTATAGAAATGAACTATGTCTATTTCCAGATTGATCCTAACCAGTCTTATAATTGAATTCTTCATTTACTTTTACCGTTTTGAAAACATTGAGCTCCACCAACAGGGCACACAGACCAAGGATACACTGTTTTTTATTTTCTCTCCAGCAATTGTCCAATTGGAGATACAAAGTATCAGGAAGATTTGTCGAGTATTTGTTCAGAACCTGAAGAAGAATAGTCGCTGTCAGGTTAGAGTCATGAGGGAATTCTTTGGCATCAATAAACATGTGTTGGCCCCTCCCATGAACAATTGCCCCTGTGATATGTGTAGGTAGCCTCCATGCAGATGATACTGATTTTGACGTTCGGAAGAATTTTGGTATTTGGGTCGCTTTTTGGTCCATCCCGTCGATGATCACGCTGATGTATTTCTCTGGGTTCTGTCGTGCCTTATGAGCATGCTTATAATATTTCAACCTTTCTGTTCTGTAGAAATGATACAAAATTGATATACATGTATACATGAATATGAGGACAGTAACAAGTATGTATAATTTCATGAAAGGAAAATAAAAATGATATTTCCTGTAATATAGAAAAAGGTGGCTGTTATTTACATGATGTCAATGCAATATCTTAAAACCTAACCTAATGTGTTTATACCCACATAGCTAATACTACCACTACAGCCTGTAAATGTACTGAATACTAAATAGAATCATGTGAATAAAAGAGATATACTAATATTCTCCGAAAAATCTCATCTCAAATCAATTATGTTAATTTCAAATCAAAGATTTGCGCTCAGTATTTAAATGAAGCCCCAAAATTGCTGATTTATTTATTTATTTATTTTTTTTTTTTTTTGGGGGGGGGGGGTTGTTTACAGACTCTTAGTAGGAGTCTGATGAAATTTTGTTAAAAAATACTATTCTGTTTAATTTTTTTTTTTTTATAAATATATTCTATTGTTTTTTAAAGTTCCAAAGTATTTCTTTGTTTGTTTTTTTTTCCATGGAAATCATCGACGACACTATTTAAATCATAACCAACATGGAATTAATTGACTTTGATCATTAAAGGAGAATTGTCCCTTTGTAGATAGTTGGCTTACTGTGAATGCAGAAAAAATCAAATAAGCACATTAGTGAAGATTTGGTGAAAATCGGATATAGTCCAGGCTAGAGACCATGTAACCTTGTTTTTTGATATATACAATGTTTTTTGATGGTTCTTTGTCAATTCGAGGGTGCTGATTCCAAATCCGATGGGTGCCAGACGCGAAACCTTGAGCATTTTTCACAAATCGCGAAAATTCAAAATGGCCGCCAAGATGGCCGCCAAAATATGAAAATGAGTATTCCAATGGTATTTCTGAGGTTGTTTTGGTAGTTTCTTGTCAATTCGGGTGTGCCGATTCCAAATCCGCTGAGTGCCAGTCGCGAAACCTCGCGGATTTTACGCAAATCGCTAAAAATTCCAAATGGCTGCCAAAATGGCGCCAAAACTGGAAATCAGTATTCCAAGGGTATTTCTGAGATTGTTTTGGTGGTTTCTTATCAATTCGAGGGTGCTGATTCCCAATCGATGAGTGCCAGCCACGAAACCAACAGATTTTACGCAAATCGCTAAAATTCAAAATGGCTGCCAAAATGGCCGCCAAAACTGATATCAGTATTCCTAGGGTATTTCTGAGATTGTTTTGGTGGTTTTTATCAATTCGAGGGTGCTGATTCCAAATTCGATGAGTGCCAGCCACGAAACCCAACAGATTTTACGCAAATCGCTAAAATTCAAAATGGCTGCCAAAATGGCCGCCTAGTTGACAATGCGTGTTATATGGGTATATTTCAAAATGTTTTGGTGGTTTCTTGCCAATTAGAAGGCGCTGATTCCAAATCCAATGAGTACCAGCCACGAAACCCTACAGGATTTATGTAACCCGCTAAGATTGTCTGCCTAAAAAATAAAATATGTATTATTTCAGAGGTTGTTTTAGTACTTGGTTTCTTGTCAATTTGAGGGTGCTGATTCCAAATCCGATGAGTGACAACCGTGAAACCCCACTAATATCCAAAACAGCCACCAAGCGAAATGAAAAAGCGCATTTTATTGTTATCTAAGTTTTTTTACAATTCTTTTTTTCAATTGAGAATGCTGATTCAAAATCTTATGAGTTAGAGGCACAAAAAGCTAAGCATTTTGCGCAAATCGTCAATATTCGCTGGCATCAGTATTTTCTATGTGTATATCCAAGTTATTTTTATAGATTTTTGGCAAGTTCATGGCTCTGATTCCAAAGTCGATGGGTACCTTTGAGGGAAACCTTGATTTTATTTACGGAAATGACATGACAGGTGAAAACGGCCGACAGTCATGAAAAAGGCTTATTAATTACAAATGAAAGCAAATTCATAAAAATGCCTATTTCATCGGTATTTCTTAGTTATCAAGTGGTTCTTGTCAATTTAAGGGTAGGCCCTATGCCTACTCATTCAACATTACGCGAGTCCTAGAAATAGAAGTTTACCATTTTCCTGATAGCAAAATGAGTCATGTGATTCAGTATTGGATTTATTGCACGTTTTGTAAGACATGCAAAAGTATATCCATGTCTCACTGCACTATTACAGACATAATACACTTTTTTATAATTTAAAGACTGGGTTTGTGAGTGATCCTGACACCAACACAATATTCTTGGATTCCCCCCCCCCCCGACAGAATAGAGACTGTAAATGAAATACTGGGTTTCTCTTCTTAACCCGTTCATGGTTTATTGAACAACAGGAGACACTTTACACTACACAGGCCCGTAACCAGGGGGGGTTCGGGGGGTTCGAACGAACCCCCCCGCAGGCGAGCAGGGTCCGCTTGACCAAAAAAAAGAAAAAAGAAAAATTAAACCCCCACTTTTTGGCTGAAATGCAGCAGATACTTGAATAGAAATACAAGAAAGGAAGATTAAAACACTTTGTTTTCAGTCCTCCTACATGTAAAATCTTTAGCTCGCGCTTCGCGCTCGCAACTTTTCATTTTGGGGATGATAATCATGTTTTTCAGAACAAATTACGCAGAATTTACACTGAAACCATTTCGCAGGAATGTTTTCGTTTGCATTTGTGTTCTATTATTATATTTGTAAATGATGTTATCTTCAATTTTAGGAAATGATATAACAGAAACAAGGCCTAGTGGCAGAGGCGTTGGCCGGGGGGGGGGTGGGGGTAGGGGGCACAGTGACCCCCAACTTTTTCATCCACCCTAAAAGTGCCTCTATTCATGACCCAAAAAATGTCTCTTTTCTAAACTAAAAAAGAGTCATCTTTATACTAAGAAGAAGCCTTTCAGAGTTTTGAAAAGTTCCGTGGACAATTTCTGTTTGAAAAGGGGGCACTTTCAATAGTAAAAAGGGCCCCTTGTTACTCCATTATGTCTTTTAAAACCCCAAATTTTCAGCTCGCGCTTCGCGCTCGCGGATACGTAAATAGGGTCCATATTGCATTATAAAACTAGCTCAATGTTTCTACTCGCGCCTCTTTTCTTAGCTTAACTAATGCCTTTTTATACTAAAAAGAAGCATTTCATATTCTTGTAAAGTCCCACGGACAATTTCTTAAAAAGTGTCACTTACACAGTACTAAAAAGTGCCCCTTTCTTTACTTCATATGTCTTTTAAAACCCCAAATTTTCCTGCTCGGTCGCTATGCGACCTCGCACTGTAAAATCAACAAACAATAAGTATAAAAAAAAGGGTTGGACCCAGTGCCCTCTGCTGGAGACAAACCTTGTCAAAAGAATTAGTGTAATATTGTGTTTGGGCTAGATTGGGGGTGGGCTAGGGGCCTGCAGCCCACAAAATATTCATAGTAAAGATTATTAATGAGCCAAGATTATTATGTATCTTCAACATGGATCCTAAAAAGAGTCTATAAGGCACAATTTTTAGCTCAAAACTTTCATTTCGCGGATACTAAATAGGCTCTATATTGCACAATTAACTCCAATTTTGATCTCAAAATTTTGGGCTCGCGCTTCGCGCTCGATTTCTTTTCATTCATTACTAAATGAACAATAACAAATAAAAGCCATTAAGATTCCTAAAATTTTCAGCTCGCGCTTCGCGCTCGCGGATACGATAAGTAGGGTCTATAATAGACAATTAACCCCAGTTTTGAGTTTCGTGCTCGCGGATACTAAATAGAGTCTATAATCATGATAATGCATAGTTTACTCAAAGTTTAACTCAAAATTTTCGGCTCGCGCCTCACGGCGCTCCAAACAAAATTCTTGAAAAAGGTCCACTTTTTCAGATTTCGAACCCCCCCGTAAAAATCCTAGTTACGGGCCTGCTACATGATCGAAAACGACTAAATAAAATATAAGTGTTCTGACTAGATGCACGATATAGGCGTACATTTAAAAAAAATGCATTCCTTTTGTACACGAACCTCTGTTTATTTTGTCAGGGCTCCCCGTAAGATTTGACTATATCATACCCATTTAGGTAATGGTGACCTTCGTGAAGGCCGAATGCCAAAAAGAATGAACGACTGATCGAGGGAATGATTTTGATAAGGAAAAGCATCATGTTTGGAAAGCATTTTCGTGTGGTGGTGGGGGAGCCTCAATGGTTCAATGCTGGTAACACGGTTAGCTTACCCTATGACAGTAAACAGCCAAAAGAGTCTCATAGCTTATTATTGGCAATAAGTGGCCATATAATAGATTTTACATGACTTGGTTGCCATTTCTTACCACTTTTCTTTCTTTCTTTTCTTTTCTTTCTTTTCTGCCATGTGTATCTTTGAGGTTGGTACTCATCGGGTTTGGAATCAGCACCCTCGAATTGACAAGAAACCACCTAAACAACCTCAAAAATACCATTGGAATACTCATTTGCATATTTTGGCGGCCATTTTGAATTTTCGCGATTTGTGAAAAATGCTCAAGGTTTCGCGTCTGGCACCCATCGGATTTGATATCAGCACCCTCGAATTGACAAAGAACCATCGAAAAACATTGTATATATCAAAAAACAAGGTTCAAATATTTTCCTATGGTGCCTAGCCCGGACTAATAAATGATAAAAAAGTTATGAGTATTTGAATATTGAGATCTCTAATGCCATAGGAAATCTCCCATTGGCAACGCGGTCACCATTTGTGATGTCACAAAGGGAGAACTCCCCATATGGTGTGCACAAAAGCAATTCAAAATGTCTCTTTATTTTCATTCTAATGATAATAACAGCTTTTCTTTTTATGATACATTATGACTTTCATATATTTACAAGTCATCCCATGAAAAGATTCTTTATTCTCCCTTTAGAATCAAGAAAAAAGAGGATTTTAGTACAATAGGTATGGGAAAGATCTCCCTGCATTACATCACGCATCATGGTCGCGTTGCCAATTGGAGGATCTCCATATCATAAGTGATCTCAAAACCAAAAAATTCATATCTCTTTTATTCATAGCCTGATTTTTCTAAAACTTCCCCAATGTTTTGGGGGTTTGTCTCCATTCACTAAAGCTAAATTTCTCTGAGGGGATAATTCCCCTTTAAAAAAAAATTAATGATACATTTATGAGGTTTGGGCAGAAACACAATTTGTATTGGATTTTTAAACTATGTTTTTGAGCAACTTCGGGTTTGACACACTGTTTCAAAATTTTGCATAACCCCTCCCCCCTTCCCCTCCCCGCAATTTTTGGGTTAAGCCACCTATTAGATTCAAAATCTCAGGCAATTCCTGTCTGACTTAATTCCAATTAGACTGGGGTATTTTGGGACCATTCTTGGTGTGTGACCTAAATTCTGAAAAATCTTGACTTTAATTGGTTATTACTGTAATACAATTTTGTAGATATACCGATTAAATGTTTATATATATTTTACATATTTTGTTGGTTATTATTTGGAAATATTTCTTGATGTTTACAATATCCATGCTCAAGGCCAGAGGTCAAAAGATGTGGGTCACATGTGTGACTTCACAAAACGGCGGGATTTGAAAGTTCCATTTCACATTTTGAAATTCCTGTGAGTTTTAAAATGATAAACTTATTGCTCTGAGATGTGCATTATGGATTTGTTAACCAAGAAATACCACTGGATAGGACAAATCTCTCTAAAAAAAATTTAAATATATTATTCTATAGTAAATAGTGGTAGAAAAATACGCGTTGCGATTGGCTAGGTCAGTACCAAATGACCTACCTTCAAAAAGTTATATTGTACATATGTACAATATAACTTTCGGTTTGTGGAGGGTAAAGCCCGTGTTAAATGAATGGGGAGAGTATCGATTCTATCGATTGCCTTGTTGCGCTAGCGCGTAATAACAGTAAAATGGCGCGCAGAAAAGTTAATAACAATGGATACGCGGAGCAACAATATACGTCACAATAGCTTAATTAGCACCAGAAAAATTGGCAAACAAAAACCAGATTCGGCAAGGTCAAAGATCTAGGGGTCTATTTACTATAATAAATAGTGAACGCTCCATCTTGCAACATAACTGGACTATATGAACTCCAAATACTAAATTATCCCTCGTGCAGATCTATTTCACCTCGGCCTGCGGCCTCGGAGAAAAAAAAAATCTGCACTCGGGATAATTTAGTATTTTTCGTACTTATAATCAAGTATATTGCGCGATAGATTGTACACTATTTACATAATATCATGATGTCGGGTCACGTGTGTGACATTTTAGTGAATTACATGTGTGACATATAGCAAACTGTACAGGAAAATGAAAATATTATACATATACAGTTAATGTACATTTTGAGGGGGGTTCCATGATGGCCCTCCCCCGAAGATCCCGACTGCCGATCGCGCAAGTGCGCCAAAAGTTTGCATGATGGTAGTGTGCGATGTTAGCTACGAGACTGCACTGTTAAATTGTATAATAATAATGGATAGGGTGTACTGCAGAAGGAACTTTAAAGACTTACTTTTGCTGTGTCAGATGAACCTCTCTCTTTTGATGCAGCTTTTGCCTGGCTTTCTTGTCATTGGTCTTTTCCATGCTCTGCTTAAGCTCAGTACATGTATCGCATTTGGAAAATCTATTTACCTGATATAAATAAAGACCATAAAGGAATTCATGTAAAATTTGTCTTGGCTAATAATATACTTTCTTTCATGACTTCGCATTTTTTGTATGAAGTTTCACATTATACATCGGGTATATCATTACTGCATCATAAAAATCCCATTGACAATTTAAAATTATGCATTTGGGTTGCAGTTAAATCTGTAGATATGATAATAAGAACTTGAAATAGATAAGCGTTACATGTATGTTAAATGTGAGAAGTGCTCTGGTTAGAGAGCCAAGATTTACTGTTTAAGTATCATACTTAAATAATTTTTTTTGAACTAAAAATGGAGTTGAAAATTATTCATCCTTGGAAGGTGAATTAATTTCACCTCCAAGGCTTCGAAAGTGATAATCAAAGTAATACTGCCTTTGTAATTTTTGCCTATTTCGTTCAAAGAAAAGCAGGCGCAAATTAAAACCCCACAAATATATGGGCATGATTTCTAATGAAGGAATTGTATAGATTCAATTACGAGCTTACGAACATGCAACGCGTATTTAACACCTTGTGAACATGTATTGAAGCTGCTCAGCGAGAAAACTTGATCACACAAAAATAAAAACGAATACACTAGTATGAAGAACCAATATCTGATAATAAACATTTTGAACATTTTTGAACTGCAACAATTTAATTATCAGAAACAAAATATGATTACCTTTGGTATAGATACATGTGCCATTTCTCTTCTCCACATGCGAAGAAAGTGCACTTTGCTGCAGACTTCTTGTCCATCATCAGCCATTTCTGCTTTCACTGTGTTATACATGCTTGCCCGTGTTAGGCAGGAGGGTAGATGGATCTTGCTCTGGGATGGGAGTTTGTCTCCAAATCTGCTGGAAAACCTGTCTAGGCACATCAGTGCTAAAGTCCCTGTTCTTGACTGCATACCTCGTCTGTGATGGTTTGGGGGTAGATATGCTTTTAGCCCATCTGTAAAAAAAAATAACATATTAAACTTAAGATCATGGTTAACATGGACCTACAATGTAGTGGCACTATAAATGGTGATTCATCTTTGTTAAGTGGCAGGGTTTAACTGCCCCCACCCACCTTCCCGGTGGGGTTAGGGTTAACCAATTTATTTATGTGCAATGCATCTCTGACATAGTTACATGTACATGATCTCGATGACATTTAGTACATATTCTTTTACTTTACCTTGGAAATGGGACTTAATTTGCCAAAACCGTGTTCTAGAGATCCCTAAGGCTAATCGCCACCCACGCTCACAAACTTCAGTCACTGCAATAGTGAAGAGGACTTTCACATCACTCCCTGACTCCTCGTGGTGTTCCAAAAGGTACTGAAGAATCCACTTCCTCTGCTCACATTTGGATTGCTCTTGAAATGCATTCCTGCTGTACGCGACTTCTTTCCTTGATATCTTATGTAAGCAGCAACGGTGTCGATTTGTTTTGGCGATGGGGGGGGGGGGGATGATCGTCGATATTTTCTCTTTTCCTCATAATTCCTTGTGACACCTACGATGGTACATGATCGCAGTGTCTATTGTTGGGGGGAGGGGTGGAGTAATGCTTGTATAGATTCTACACACGTGCATATAAATTAGAAAACATGTATTGTATAATGCGAGCGCGAAGCGCGAGCTGAAAAATTTCTCAATAATAATGACATAAAATCGGGCATTTGTAACATAATGCGAGCGCGAAACGAGGAAGGGGCTTTAACTGGTATGTTAAAGGGGGACCATGATGATGTAATGGCTACAGATAAAACACACATGCATGCATGTGAGGATCTACTACATATTTTGAAATTCATTATGCGAGCGCTCAGCGCGAGCTGAAAATTTACTCCATAATGGTGACATGAAATGGGGATAAACGAACGCGAAACGGGGAAGGGGCTTTATCTGCTTTTTAAAGGGGGCTATCATGATGTGATATCTATAGATATACACAGATGTACATTATTATGCATATGAGTGACTAGTATATCGTCGAATTCATAGGGCTGTAATGAGAGCGCGAAGCGCGAGCTTAAAATTTTCTTAATAACATTGAACTGAAACATGGTATTTGTAGCGTTACATGACTATAAGCGCGAATTTGATGGAGGGCTAATGGGGCTTTAACAAGTGATTAGAAGTGGAACATCATGCCAACAAACGCAAATCTATATGGACGAATTCCAGTTAGGGAAATATTGTGCGAGCTGAAAATTTTCTCAATAATAGTGACCTGATGAAACAAGATAGGGGAGACCGGGTATGGAAGTTACACGGGTCAGTTGTTTCAGTTCTTCGTGTGCTAAGTTGGAACAAGAGAGTTCGTGATAACTGGTATCTATATACAGCCTACACATAGCTGTGATGAATTGCCGGTCGTGAGGTTTCTCCGTTGTTTTATTAAAAAGTAAATCAACAAAAAACATTTTTTACAGTTCCAAGTGAATTTTTGACAAAAATTAAAATTTGTAATAGTTCTTACAACTGAAGGCACATGATGATAGTCTGGTATTGTGAATATAGTACATGTATGTCACTAATACACCCCTGAGCCATGCCCTGTAATTCTGCCTAATGGCTTTTCTGCAGTTGATTTTATGTGTAAAATCACCCATGGGGTAGGTTGTTACAACAACCTACCTCATGTCGATGTAACAATTTACCCCAATTACATTACACATGTAAAGTAATTTTGTTTCAATTTTCAGGGGTTAATATTTTGATATTTCTATTATTACTTTAGTCTATGCTAGAGCTCTACTTTGTCTACTGTTAACGATACCAAGAAATTGGAAAGTTGAAACAAAAGTATGGTATAAGAGATTTACACATTTTAACAAATTACCCCGTATGTTTACGTAGTAACAATTTACCCCGTATGGTGTAACAACCTACCCCGTATACGGGGTAGGTTGTTACAACAAAATGGCTTCATTAATTAAGCTTTAGTTAATTAGTGTTTACATGTTTTCAAGATTTATGTGCCTCAGGTTTTAGCCAACATAATAGGCTAACTACAGACCCAAAATGGAGTGTGTGAGTTCTTTCATTATAATTATCTGTCCCAAAATGTGAATTTTGTAACGTCCATACCCGGTCTCCCCTACTTGTAGCCTCAGGGAGGAAGTTGGTGTTTTACACGTAATATCTAAACGTTAAATACATGCATAAAAGATGAACAATCTTATATTTTGCGAGCGCGAAGCGCGAGCTGAAAACTTTAAGGCAATTCTTAACAGTTACCTAAACTTTGAGAGCAAAGTAGCAACTAATTTGAAAAGAGGACATTTAGCCCCCGGAGAATAGTGAAAGTGTATAATATGATAAATTGTCAGAGTCCAAAAGAGTTATTTTGTCGATGAAGAGCCGACATAAGTGTTACAGAGTCTTCAATATTCATTATCTATTTCATCAAAACCATCATGGATTTTTGAGGGGGAGTACTTATGGGCTTGCAACGATCGTCTGCGTTCGCGGAGCGGGGGTGGAGCGGGGATGGCCGCACCCTTTCGTAAACACCGGAGGGGGGGGCTTTCCCCGAAAGGGTGGGTTGAGGGAGGGGAGTAAAATTAACGCACCCATTTGGGAATACCGGGGGGGGGGGGCTTTCTCCGAAAGGCTGTGTTTAGTAGTTCTGAACCAGTCGTTTTTATGAAAATTATTCATTAAATAATAACAATATAATATTAATAGATTATAATAATAATAATAATAATAATAATACTAATACCCAATATTTCTATCGCGCCTTTCCAAATATAATAGGAGAAATAGAGGAGAGCTCGTATTTTTGTTGATTTTGAAGTTCATAATTCTAGAGAGATAGAGAAATAGCGTTTTTTCTATTCCGAATGAATTCACATCTGCATAGAAGTTTCGAAGCTCCGTCCAAAAATATTTAACTAGCCTTAAATAGAAAAGTAGCATTTTTGTTAATTTTTTAGCCGTGAGGCACGGACGCTTTTAGTTGGGGTCTTCCCACGAGTCCTCGGTCCCACGAGTCCTCGATCCCACGAGGCCGAGTATTTTTTCCACGAGTCTTCGGTCCCACGAGTCCTCGGGCCCACGAGTCCTACGTCCCACGAGTCCTACGTCCCACGAGACCTACGTCCTACGAGTCCTACGTCCCACGAGGCCGAGTATTTTCCCACAAGTCCTCGGTCCCACGAGGCCGATTTTTCTCATATCGTATTTTCTTATATCAGAATGTTTTTCAACATCAATGATAAATTTTGTAAGCTGAATTATACAACATGAATTAATTTAGTTGTGGTTAATACCATAGGCACTAGCATGGCGAATAATGCGTGGCATCTCATTCGCGGAGGCGGGTTTGAGACTGATTTGGGACTATGTCTAAAGACGTCCCTAATCCTTCTCAGTAGTGACGGGTCCAGGATTACAGGAGGGGGGGGCGGGCACCAACATTTTCGCGTTTAAAATGTACGGTCAATGAGTGGTTTTCCAATTATAGGGGCGCATCCCCCCCACCCCGGATCCGCCTCTGCGTCGCAGAGACGTCGCCGCGACAATAAAGAATATATATATATATATATATATATATATATATATATATATATATATATATAGGAGGCTTCTCCGCGACGAAAAAAGGGTATCGGAGACGTCTCCGCGACAAGTTTCAAAACCGTCTCCAACTCGTCTAACAAGTCTAAAAGTAGTCCAATTCCGTCTCAAATCCATCTCCGCGATATTAGCTTCCACCAGTAGTTGCGGATATATTTTTAATGAATGTAGTTCTTTGGTTTTACATGAAAAATTAAGATTTACATCCTTGAGAAATCCTAATTACATATTTATTCAAATGATTTACATTTAAATCTAATCTCGAATTTGAGAGATCATAATTTATGAGTCCCAAACAGGGGCGTAGACAAGGGGGGGTGCATCCTCAATTAAAAGATGGGGGATGGCATGTACAATCACCCCCCTCCCGAATTTACGCGCGGTGATATGTATTTTTTTAAAGCTGAATGGGCTTTCCACACTCGTGTTTCTTCCATATGTCCACGTAACTCTAACAATTTTTGCTCGCGCTTATTATTGTTATCATTTTTATTTATTATTATTATTTTCATTATTAAAATCCAGAATAATTATTTGTATTATCTATTATATCTTTAAGCAACATAGGGTTTCATATTTTGGCAGTCATCAAACAAAAGCAACAGTTCGGATAATGCATTTACGCCAACTTCTTTATCATTCATGTTAAAATTTTCGACGGACCTGCGTCTTCATCAGGATATAATTTTTGTAAATATAACTCCTGGCCGAAGACGGAGGTCTTTAAAAATGGAGAAGAAATGAATAAAAAAACTTGCGTAAATGCTTAGTCTCCATTATTTGCTTTTTATTATATTTTAATGTATGTTAAGCCTATACTTATTTAGTATTTCCAGTGAAATTATTATTAACTTTTCTTCAAACAGCTCTATTTCTATAAGTATATTTATCCTACATTTTATTTTAATTGTATTTAACTTATTATTGCAAAATTGCGAGTACACAAAACTTTAAATAAAATAGATTAGCTTAAATTACTTTTATCTACTAGGGTGTATGCAGTTCTCTGCTATAACAGTAGCGGACGCAGAACCAGAGTCACACAATGAACTTACCGGGCCCATGCGTAAACATATAGAGCCGCTTTGCCCCAGACAATTGGGCCACCGAAATGAGTTTCAATTCGAATTTTCTTGGATCTGCGCCTGACTATATTCTGCAGAATTAACCCTCCCCATCCCATTCCCTTCGGGTCCACGTGTTGTTTTGTTAACCTTCGTTAATAATTGAGCATTTAATCATGATTCTTTTTATTGCAAGATTCTGTTCATTTAGCCTAAAACTTCTGCTCGCATGGTATTTAGATTTGTGCAGACGAAATCGGGCTTAGGCCCCAAATGGTTGTTTTTTTTTGTTTTTGTTTTTGTTTTTGTTTTTTGTTTTTGTTTTTTTTTTTTTGTTTTGTTTTGTTTTTGTTTTTTTTTTGTTTTTTTTTGTTTTTTTTTTTTAGCTTGGCTTTTTGCTCGCTTAGAATTAAATAGGCCTATAGGATTAAAGGAATTTGAACATACCTAGGCCTACTGGACGGCATGTTTGTTAAATTCATTGTAATCAATGCAGTATTTATTTTTTTTATTATGCAAGATTTGGTTCATTTAACCTCAAACATTTCCGCTCGCGCTTCGCGCTCGCTTTGTATATTTGCTGAGGAAATTCGGCACCAACCCCTCAAATCTGCCCCCAAAATCATTAAAAGACTTTGAAAAAATGCCAGAGATGTTTGATTTTGGGGGGGGGGGTGATTCCCTGGAGACCCGGCCAGAAGTTGTCACGGCGACATCTGCAAGCCTACAGAGACTGGAGTCGCGAACTAGTTGCGACCGATTTTGTGTATAGTAGTAGACAATGAGTATCGGCGATGTCAGGTTGCTTGCAGCTAGCAACTGGAAAGACTTTTAAATCAATATCCCCGCACCTTTCCGGAGACTCAGGAGACATCTCCACGACTCTCGAGACTCAAATCGCGAACTAGTCTAGACTCGTTGCCAATAAGATATGGCATTGCTCCTTGAAAATGAAGGTATGAACATCACAGTTGTTAAACAGAAATAAAAGTGAAGCACAAAATAATGTATGGCACTTTTCTAATGTATTCCTTTTCATCAAACTTGGAATGGACCAAAAATGACTACTCTTAGCCTATATTGATTTGTATTATGAAAATAATATTTAAATAATATTTAAAAAAGAAATAATATACAAAATAGTCAAAAAAATTACTGAAGGGTCTTATAATTTCAAACGATATCTTAAAGTTTATTATTTTCAACATTTTCAGCAAATTCCAGACATAGTAGAGTCATTGTGGTACATTAAATATATATGCCAATATGGGCACTTTGGTGACGACGTCAACATTTGAATATTGCAGACAGGGGGGTTGGTGATAATCGTTTTCTTCACAATAAAAGTTAGAGCAGTAGTTATTGAATCATGTAAACAAAGATTAGACTGTGTGTCCTTTTGTGATTTTATTCAAATTAGGCAAATGAGCTTAAGGGGCCCATATTACCTGCGTGTACCCTACTGAAACATTTTGGTTACATGTAGTTACATGTGGGGGTGGCGGTGGTATACCCATTCTAGGGCACTTTTTCATTGTCTTTTGTTATGAAGGGGCGGCCCCCTTTCCCCTAGGTCTATGACTGTCTGACACCAAAACACAATCAACTCTAATAAGTTTAAGAAGAAAATTTCAATAAAACATTTCATGCGGGATGGAAAAAAGGCCTACCCAACCATTTTATTTATTTATTTATTTTTTTTTTTTTTTCGTCGTGGGGGGGGCTTTCTATTCTTTACGAGCGGGCGGGCACTTCAAGCCCTGCCCTGTATCTAAATAATATGTAAACTCATCATTTGTTTAAAAAACGTGCAACATTGCAGGATCGCCTCCTTGCTTCCCCAAGCGTATTGTATGAACCGTGTAACACATCCCAATTTTGTGTATACATCTTTGGCACGTCGGTGGCGGGGGGGGGGTGTTTAAAAACTTATCCAATAAATTAAGAAAAGCTCACTCACCTTATTTCAGATTTATTAAACGCCAAAGTTTTGTCATAATAAACATATATTCCAACCCTTTACTTCAGAGAACACACATGCTTCATTGGGGTTTCTCTTACCCCCCACCCCCCCGCCTCCCATAGCCCATTCAAAGATAAAATAAAATTTACCGCCCCATCAAGTACCCCCTCATGTGCTGTCAGCCCGAATTTTGGTAAAATATTTTCTTGTGGTCTTCTTATTACCTTAAAAGATGGGCGGAGCAGCCCCAATTCCCTCTTCCCCTCACAAAATCTGTTTTACCTAAGCGCTTAAGGGTGAAATTACCGTACTACTTCCACTAAAACTTTGGATAGGTACTTCTTCACTAAAAATTAAATGTATAAAATGATTATCAAATTGCGCTCCATTTTTTTTTCTTTTTTTTTTGTCTCTTTTGGTTTGACATCGTTTTCTTGTCAGGCTCGACAGCCCCTTCTACAGTAAATAGACCATCAGAAAACTGAGTGCAAGGTCAGTTTTGAAAAACTTCATAAGTCTAAGCTGCCCCAAAATGGAAAACTCCCATTTTACAAAAACTTGAGTATTTTAGGTGGAAAATTTTTAGGGTAAATCGTGCCCCACTCCAAATATCAAACATCGTCTGGCATTTTTTCAAAGTTTTTAATTGATTTTGGAGGCATATTTAAGGGGTTGGTGAGCAATTTCCGCAGCAAATATACAAACGAAGCGCGAATCGCGAGCGGAAGAATTGTTTTGAGAGTTAAATGAAGCCAAATCTTGCATCAATAAAAATAATGAAAATTACTGCACTTGTTAAAATGAATTTAACAAACATGCCGTACCAGTGGCTAGTGGTTGTGCCAAATTTACTTTCCTTTTAATACACTATAAGTCCCTATTTAATTTCCTAAGCGAGCAAGAAGCGCAAGAATAAAAAAACAAATAAAACAAAACAAAACAAACACAGAAAAACAAAAACAAAAACAACAATTTGGGGGCCTGAGCCCCGTTCGTCTCCACAAATCTAAATACCATTTGCCGGAGCAAGAAGTTTTTTAGGCTAAGATGAACAGATCTTGCAATTATAAGAACATGATAAATTGCCTCAATTATTAACGAAAAAAATCGTTTAACAACACAACACGTGGGACCCGAATAAGGGTAATGTATTGGGGGGGGAGGGTTAATTCTGCAGTAATATAGTCAGGCGCAGATCCAAGAAAATCGAATTGAACTCATTTTCGGTGCCCCAATTGTTTGCGGACAAAAGCGGGCTCTATTATGTTTTACGCATGGGGCCCGGTAGTTCATTGTGTGACTCTGGTCTGCGTCCGCTACTGTTTATAGCGAGAACTGCATACACCTCAGTAGATATAAGTATATTTAAGCTAATTTATTTTATTTTTTATTTTTTATTTTTATTTTATTTTTTTTTTTTTTTTCCCTTCCACTAGGGATTTTATTTATTTTTCGTTCTCAAAAAATTACATTTTTCAAGCCATATGATTGACATTAAATCAATAGCATTTTACAATAATTCAAAATACGAATGTAAGAATATAAACTGTCAAGTATATAATACACACATAATCATTCAAGATAAAAGCAAAGTATAACAACATTCACTATGCTAACCTTCACTTTAAACAGTCTTTGAACTGAAACCATTTTCTTCTAAAAATTTATTTTATGTTAAAGATTTGTGTACTCTGCAATTTTTTGGCAATTATAAGTATAAATACAATTAAAATAAAATGTAGGATTAATAGACTTATAGAAATAGAGCTGTTTGAAGAAAAAGATTAATAATAATTTCACTGGAAATACTAAAATAAGTATAGGCTTAAACATACATTAAAATATAATAAAAAGCAAATAATGGAGACTATGCATTTACGCCAAGTTTTTTATTCATTTCTTCTCCATTTTTTAAGGCCCTCCGTCTTCGGCAGGAGTATAATTTACAAAAATTATATTCCTGATGAAGACGCAGGTCCGTCGAAAATTTGACATGAAATGAATAAAGAAGTTGGCGTAAATACATTATCCCGACTATTTGCTTTTTGTTTGATGACTGCCAAAATGTGAAACTCTATGTTGCTTAAAGATACAATAGATAATATAAATAATTAATCCGGATTTTAATAATGAAAATAATAATAATAAATAAATACAAATAATAATAATAAGCGCGAGCGAAAATTGTTAGAGTTCCGTGGACATGATGGAAGAAACACGAGTGTGGAAAGCCCATTTCAGCTTTAAAAAAAATACATATCACCCGCGTAAATTCGGGAGGGGGTGATTGTACATGCCATCCCCCATCTTTTTAATTGAGGGATGCACCCCCCCCCGGTGTCTACGCCCCTGTTCAAGGTTCATGAAATATGATCTCTCAAATTCGAGATTAGATTTAAATGTAAATCATTTGATAAATATGTAATTAGGATTTCTCAAGGATGTAAATCTTAATTTTTCATGTAAAACCAATATGATTTGAAAACCACTCATTGACCGTAATTTTAAACCGAAAATTTTGGTGCCCCCCCCCTCCCCCTCCTGTAATCCTGGACCCGTCACTACTGAGAATGATTAGGGACGTCTTTAGACAAAGTCCCAAATCAGTCTCTAACCCGCCTCCGCGAAATGAGATGCCACCATTATTCGCCATTCCACAACTAAATTAATTCATGTTGTATAATTCAGCTTACAAAATGTTTCATTGATGTTGAAAAACATTCTGATAAAAGAAAATGCGATATGAGAAAAATCGGCCTCGTGGGACCGAGGACTCGTGGGACGTAGGTCTCGTGGGAAAATACTCGGCCTCGTGGGACGTAGGACTCGTGGGACGTAGGACTCGTGGGACGTATGACTCGTGGGCCCGAGGACTCGTGGGACCGAGGACTCGTGGGAAAAATACTCGGCCTCGTGGGATCGAGGACTCGTGGGACCGAGGACTCTTGGGAAAATATTCGCCCTCGTGGGACGTATGACTCGTGGGACCGAGGTCTCGTGGGACGTAGGACTCGTGGGACCGAGGACTAGTGGACCCTCCCCTTGTAGTTGGACACAGACACACATACTTGACCCCTTTTTATATTTTGATAACCGAGCGGTTATCAAAAATCATTGACGAATGTGACCGGAGGAAACTAGGGGGCGCGCCCCCTCCACTCCAGCCAGTCTCATGCAAAGTCTTTCGTGCAATCTGGCAATATATGGAAGGGAACCAAAAAAAGTCCAAACAATCGTGGAAGAATGGAGGGGTTGGAGTAGGGAAAAACATTGCTTCTCGAACGGAGTCCATGATGAGAATGATTTTATTTCAGACACAATTCTTCCGCAGATCAGATGCAAGTTTTAAGTATACGCGTGGGAAAGTGTGTTGCGCTTTGATGTTGAAGAACAAAAGATACCGCGTTTATATGATCGATAATTGCCGACATGCGCGCGTATGACATATTTATGTAGATTACGCGGCGCTTTGATTAGTCGGCAAATTTGTAAACAACTCAACAGTTGTTCTCTATGAAATGCATTCTCCCACGATTGGCTCAGGTATACAATTTTACGCAAAGGTTGCTATCTTTTTATTCTCAATTCGACATAATATATTGCAAGATTTCTAACATGACACCAAGTAATTAAAACATTCATTTATTCCTCTAATTCTTTCTTCTTTCTTTGTCATTTTTTTCCTTCAAAATTTAAGATCAAGAGTGGGGCGACTCCGCCCTATATCGACGATATATTATTTAAGCCTATTGTAGCGGCCGGTATTCATGGGCATCACTTCGAACTTGAGCTAGGGTGACGGGGGGGGGGGTGGTACAACATAAGGACCTCGCCTCGGCTTTCCAGCTACTTTAATACTTAAACACTTAAAATAATTTGAATAAGAATAAGAATACTAGAAAGTGCCGTTATTTCTTCAATATATCTTTTAAACCCCCAACTTTTCGGCTCGCACTTTGCGCTCGCGGATACTACATCATAATGCACAATTAACTCCAATTTTTAGCTCAAAATTGTATTCCAATTCAGTAGGGTATAGAATGCACAAATTAACTAAAATATAAAAATCATAATGCACCTGTAACTCCAATATTTACCTCAAAACTTTCAGATCGCCCTTCGCGCTCGCGGATATTAAAATAGGGTCTGTAATACACAATTATCTACAATTTCTTATACTAGAAAGTAACCCTTTATTCTATATATCTTTTAAAACCCAAATTTTTCGGCTCGCGCTTCGCGCCAGCGGATGCTTAACCATAATGCACAAATATCTCAAATTTTTAGCTCAAACATTTCGGCTCGCGCTTCGCGTTTGCAGATAGGGTACATGCAGGTAATATGGGCCAGCAGGTAATATGGGCCACCTGAAGCAAATCATGTCATGACCTTTGACCGGTGACCGGTGACCGGTGTGAGTACCATAATGTTGTTTATATGAACTGTATACGAAAATATATCGTCGTGAGAGCATCTGATGCCGAAATTTCTCTGAGAAAATTGCTGAAAACCAACAAGGTAGATAAAACTTACGGCATTTTTTTTACCCTGATGTAAAATTTGATATTTCAGAGAATGTGATGGTGAAAGAGTGGTTGAGGGGGTAACCTCAATTGTTTTGTATATTTAGTAAGCTTATAGTTGCATTTTTATCATACTAGCGTGTACAGGTCAATTTGTTTTGGTGAAGGGGTGCAATCTGGCATTGAATGCTTGCCTGACACTGCAACATTAGTGCAGGTAATATGGGACATCCAAAATGGCGGAAATGATTCTGGTACTTAGTATTAGGATGAGGCATCAATCTCTTTGCTACGATTTGTGGGTATATTCACAGTATATAATTAATATAAATAACTTATTGTTGGCCTAATGACTTGTATAATGAAAATAATATTTAAATAACATTTAAAAAAGAAATAATATACAAACTACATAACAATGAAATATATAGTCAAAGGATTTACTGAAGGGTCTTATAACTTCAAATTATATCTTAAAGTTAATGATGTTCAACATTTTAAGCAAATTATAGACATGGTAGAGTCATTGTAGTTTTTAAAACGTACATTAAATACATGTGCCCATATTACCTGCACATGCAGGTAATATGGGCACTTTGGTAATGACGTCAACCTTTGAATATTGCAGACAGGGGGGTTGGTGATAATTGTTTTGCTTCACAATAAAAGTTAGAGCAGTAGTTATTGATTCATATAAACAAAGATTAAACTGTGTGTCATTTCGTAATTTTATGCAAATTAGGCAAATGAGCTTAGGGGTCCCATATTACCTGCATGTACCCTACCAATAATTCCGTAGGGTAGGCCTGCATAATGCGCAATTAACTCAAATTTTTACCTCCAAGTTTTCATCTTACGCTTCGCGCTCGCGGATACTAAATAATAGTCTATACTGCACAGTTATCTCAAATAGTTTCGGCTCGCGCTTCGCGCTCGCTTTGCTTTTTTGTCATTAATGAAATACAAAACACATTCTTAAAAGCATCAATTAAAATGCAATTTTTGGGGCGCTCCCCCTATTCATCCGAATACATTTCTTTTTATGCCTGTGGTCTCAATTGCCCCCTTTTCAGGAAAAACGCCCGTTTTTATATCGTGACCCCCTGTTGAGCCCTCAAATGTAAAAATCGCCCACTAATGTAAAAATGCCCTCAAATGTCACAACACGTCCACCACAAATGTAAAAAAATGCCCTCAAATGTCACAACACGTCAACTCAGAAATGTAAAAAGGCCCTCAAATGTCACAACACGTCAACCACAAATGTAAAATGCCCTCAAATGTCCAGCAACCGTCAACGCGCAATGTAAAAATGACCACTAATTGTCATAACATGTCGACCACAAATGTAAAGTTTTCATTTTAACCCATAAATGTCTGAACATGTCAACCGCAAATGTAAAAATTCATTCCATGTATCATAATGAATGCGGATTGTGAACAAAACATTTTCAAATTAATATTACACACATGCATACTTTCAATAGATACATATGCACACACAGTCACACACCCACACACAGGGCACATACATATCACATCACATATAGAACACACATATCACACCACACGCATAACGGTTTAAACGGGGGAAGTGTCCAGTAACAAGATTTACTGGTAATGTTTATTAACTATCTGGCTAGCTTGTGTGTAAAAACGGCATGATCAATTGGTATGCGTGATTGAACACACGATAAAAAAGGCACATTTTGAAAGTCACATTAGTCCTTTTTTAGGATATAAACTGAGCATAAAATGGTGTAAATTCTTATTTGGAGGCATGTTATAAGGGTCTTTTTTTGTGTTATGTTATTATATGAGCGACTCTAATTCCATCAATCTGGACATGTTTTACGGAAAATTTTATGGAAATCGCCATTCCCATCTCTTTTCACAATTCATGCTTGAGCAAAATTATGGCGTTAAACAAGCAATTTTCGTGAAACTATGCCTTTCATCTATGCCATAACTGTCATGACTATGTGATGGTGGAGTCTGAATTTCGTGCATGAAATCCTATGAAGGGGGGGGGGCAGGCGTGCATATCCCGCTCGATTTTACACCTTTCTCAAAGAGCTGCTATTGGGGAGGGTGTTTTCGCATGAATTGGAACGCTTAATGCCACACAAGTTGGTAAGGCTATACGGCATCAAACAAAGACTCCATATATAGCGCAGTAGGCCTATTTTGCTTGTAGACTAAGCGAAAGTTACAATTTGCCTACCCAAAAGAGGAAAAAAAGAGTGCCCAAAAAATGGTGTAATAATTTTAGATATATTCCATCCGTGCCGTCTTTTTATCTAATCTCTTGTTATAATAACATTATATGAATGAATGAAAAACATATAGATATGATGAAACATAATACATAAGATAAGAATAGATGTTGTTAAATTTTTCTATACTATGTATTATGCTTATAATCGTAATTGAAATTTTTGTTCATTTAGCAACATTCCTCATTGTTATAGAGTATACATTGATTGAGTTTATACATTTGTGGGTGACATGTTAAGATATTAGTGGTTAAAATGAAACATTTTTACATTTGTGGTCAACATGTTATGACATTAGTGGTCATTTTCACATTTATGGTTGACATGTTGTGACATTTGAGGGATTTTTACATTTTGTGTTTGATGTGTTGTTACAATCTGAGGGCATTTTTACATTCGTGGGTTGACGTGTTGTTACATTGAAGAGGCAATTTTTAATGTGGTGTATTGAACTTGTGAATGACATTTGAGGTGCATTTGAGGGCATTTTTACATTAGTTTTGGCTCATTTTTACATTTGGGCTCACACCCCCTCTTTCAATTCAAGTTCTAGTTTCTACGCGCCGCTGGCATAACTAACAACTATGGCTATAACATTGCCGTTCTTCCAGGTAATTAAATGGCAAAATTTGCACTCGCAAGCGTCTGATGTAATTCTACATGTGAGATAATCGATATTCATGTTGTGTCATATTCAAACCACTAAAGTTTTGTTTAAATATTATAGATTTTTGCATTGACGCTATCAGCGGACAATGGCTATGTTGTTTGGTTCCAGATATATCCTTTTCCGTCTTCTCTTCTTTGGCATTGACGGCTTAACAGCGAAATGCTTATAATGTTGTTTGTTTCCATATTCCATTTTCACTTCTTTGCATTGGACGCTAACGCGACAATCGCTATGTATCGTGTGTTCGCATATTCCTTTTCCCGTTTTTTGCATTGAACGCTCGCCAGCGACAGATGCTATTTATTTCGGTTCAATATTCCTTTCACTGTTCTTACTTTGCTTCATTCCACAAAAAGAGCACATACTACTTAACACGTAACCTTGTTCTCCTACCCAGGTCGCCATTTTCGCTCAATCCAAATTCCGTTTCAAATATTATCATGACACACATCCTACCATGATCCATTTATGGGATACCCTGACATTTCATTTATTCCTAAAAGTCACTCATCCAATTGACCGTCCATGGCCGCCATTTTGTACTATTTGGTCATGGTAGAAGCCAACTCTATTCCCAGCCGTCCATGATCTATGCTCATTATAGATGCTACAGACCTTCTAACAAAAATGGCATTACATAGTATGAATTGGCCTCTTGATAAATGCATACAACAACTTTTTATATTTTAAACAATCTTCATAATTTGTTGTTTATCAATTTTAAGAATATCAATCTCCGTTTATGAAATAAAAAATTGTTGACTTAAAAACACACGAAAAATGGCTATAACTTAACCTTCAAACAATTCCCATTTGTTGGCTTAAATTTTGCACGGCATGTTATCCATAAGTGTGACACTAGATCTCCACAATGCTTTTTGCAACGCTCAGATAATTAACGCAGATGCATAGCGCCCTCTAAAGTTTATCAAAATTTGGCCCAAAATCGCAGAGGCCTGCATTCTGCGTTGTGCCTCGTCTTATATATACTGTATCCGCTATTTTCTATGGATTTTGTAGTACTTGCAGTACTAGTGTCCTTTTTTCAACAGCAATGTAAAGAAAAATATATCGATTCATTGACCAAATTGCTCAAAAATGTTGTAGAATGTAAAACATTATCGATACCTGGAAATCAAGTTTAACTTCCCCTGAAATTGCGAATATTCAATCTAGGGGCTTGAAACTTGGCAGGCATATGTATCAATACATTTCACAACTATCTGCCAATTTTTGTAAAATTTGATGACGTCATCAAAAAGTTATGGACAAAAAATAGCGAATTTTCAATGGATTACGTAACAAGGCATTACGTCATTGTCGTTCAATATTTGCTTCTGAACTTGACATCACAACGACCGCATTGAAATTGCCTTGCTATTGATACCAAATATAATATAGGTTGTCACAGAAAATTTCGAGTAAATCACATTTTTGAAGGAGCCATTATACCCGCTTGCCTAATAATTGCAAATTTGACAGAGCCAGCTGCACGCTTTTATGAGATTTTTGCCCTAAATTATGCTCCAGGAGCATATGCTCCTGGAGCAGTATGCATAATAATAAAGCATCGATCTATCGATAATTGTTGGAGTGTTCTATTCTCGTAACAGGGGATCGCTTAGTTGAGGGGAGCTATTTTATCGTTAATCACGACCGACTAACCGACTAACAGAATAGAAACACTATGTAAAGTTAATTCGCGCGCGGTCTGTGAAAAGTTGCAGTGGTACGTAAATTATACACGTGAATCTGATCTCAGGATATTTAATCTGACTTAATTTTAATATGCACATTATCTTGTATTTGGTATGTGGCAAAGTACCCCACTGATTATTTTTAAAAATCAACTGCTGTGCGCTACTGGACTTCTTCAAGTTAAGTTATATTTATTGTTCCTGTATCCTCCGTTTGCCTTTGCTTTAATTGAGGCGGTGTAGCTCAGAGCGAAGAGTGGACAGCTCTCGTTTCGGTTAATCACGCATGGGATTGAGTCCCAGGCATGCCGAAAGACGTCTTGCAAAATAAACTGATCAATGCTAACGTTTCGTGT
>CALNVZ010003435.1:17914318-17932326 GCA_940671915.1 Paracentrotus lividus | reverse complement strand
TTTGTGCGACCTCGAAAGTCTATAACGCCCAATATGACCGATTTAATCGTCTTTCATATTTAAATTACTAACTACCTTTTAAGTTTGATTTTTGGTTGAGAGCAAAGTAAAATGGTTCAAGTATTCATGTTCACAAACCTTTGGATTTCTAAGGAAAACCTACCAAAAGGTCAGTGACTATGTATGATTATGAACTTTGAGCCTCAAATTGCAGTTTTGAACGTTAAACAAAAGCAATAGAAATCAGGTTGGATATCTCCCTGTATTTTCTTTGAAATGACTGAAAACAGTGGAATCATTATCAAATCTTAAAAAATTTCTTAACCATAATCAAGCATTTTCAAACAGTTGAGACCCCCTAAAAAAGGTCAGTGGACTATGCCTCTTTTGCAGATGTAATTCGCCTATGTTTAACACGTAAAACACGTGTTTTAAAAATGGATAATTATCCCCTTTTTCTTCATTTGAACGATTGGAAAATGCTAATTCTATAAAAATTTGAAGATAATATTCCTAATACAATTAAAGCCAATAGTTGATAGTAGGAAAACACGATTTTTTTGAAAACCTGCCTCAACTTGTCCTCATAGTGTTTCTAAAGAGCATAACAGTATATGGGCAAAGGATATAATCTCTGTTCATGCATTGTCTTTCCATGATAGTAATAATTTGCATGAGGCACGGGGAGATGTTCACTCAAAGTTAAGGCCATACTTCCTTCATCTCACCCCAGAATATGGGCATGCCAACCAGCAGCTGATTGGTATAGCGTGATGAATTCTGTGTGTACAGCTGTTCGTAATGGGAATCGCACATTCTTTGCCACACAACCGGCTGTTATGCTGGCATTGTGCCTCGTGAGATCCCATCGATTTTGGACTGTCAATGATAAAATTTACACAGTTTTGTTTGCCTAAATTCAGCTGTTAGAGTGGATTTTATATAACAAATCCTTTTGTACACAGAGGTTTAATTTGAGAGTATTCATTCATACTTATTTGCTCTGGAAGCAAACAAAAAATCTATTCTCCCAACGCACTAACATGACCTTTAAAGCATTTGAACTCTTGAAACCCCCTAAAAAAGTCAGCTGACTATGCCTCTTTTGAGCATAAAAAAACTGCCCCGGTGGCGTTATAACACGTTAGGCCTATGTGACTTACGCATTATTTTTGAATTGATTACGATTCCCTTTTTTTCCTTTGAAATGACTGGAATGTCTTTTTATCAAATTTAAATAAAATTTCCTAATACAATCCAGCATTTTAAACTCTTGAAGAACCTCCCAAAAAAAGTCAGTTGACTATTGCCTCCTTTGCAGAACGAAAAAATGGTTAAATGCCCTAATGTTTAACACGGTAAAAACACATTTTTCAAATGGATAATATTACCCTTTTATTTCTTTGAAACGATTGCAAATGATTAATTTTAACAAATTCGATAAATTTCTCTAGTATAAATAAGGCCTATTTTAAACTCTTGAGGGGGGGTGACCTCCCAAAAAAGTCATGACTAGCTCCTTTTGGGTTGTCTCTTTTGAAAAAAAGCCTCATCTGCTTAAATGTTGAAACAAGGTCTGGCATGGGTCTTGGACATTGTTATTTTTCGGTAAAGCGCCAGAATATGTAAGGAACAACCTTATTTCATTTCATTTTGTGGGTCAGAGGCAGGGTATTTGTTCGTTGTTGCAATATATTAGATGGCTTAGGTTCATTATTGAATTTTTCACTTGATCTAAAGTCTTAACTGTAATAAAAAAAAATCTAAGCCGATTATAAACAAGCGATGTATGGTTCACCAAGACAGTTGCCAATGTCGAAGACCCGACACCGACGGAAGCCGGGAGAGATGGGCGGCTGAGGGCATTTTAACTTGTCGTTAACGTGGACTAGGTAGGGTCTAGTTAGCCCCCGGGAGTTGGCGCGGTCCTGGACGCTATGCGCGCTGGATGGATGGTGTATGGTTAAGATTGTTGTGTGATATGCCACAGACCCCTCAACATTAGAGTTGAAATGCTTGTGATTCTTATTGCAAGAGCTTGGAATTATGCATAAATTGTATTTATTTGAAATCGTGTATGGGTCTCATAGAAAATATTCTACAGATCAAATATTGATGAAGATAAGGCATTTATTACATATGTTTTTAGCTTTTGAGGACAAACAAGCAGTGAAGCACTAAGCAGGCTTTTCTTTTTTGTTAATATCCGCGGCACGTAACCCCCCCCCCCCCACCCTATACTAATTAAACTGTTAACTGACAATGTTATGAATGAGTTTCAAGTATTTATCAAATACATTGCACATTATATTGGTACACTTTTTTTATAGATCTGTGAAGATCCAGGAGTGGGCAAAGCCAGATTGATAGGAATGACATTGTAGACGATCCCCTTCACTATCTGCATCGATATCAGTTTGTTTGTGAGAAGCACTGTCCTAAGGCATTACGTTCTAATAGATACTACATGTAACAGGGCCGCGTAGCCGGGGGGGTGGGGGGGGGGCTCGGGGCTGCAGCCCCCCCCCACTTTTTTCAGCCAACGTGCTACAAAAAATGCAAGAATGACCATACATTTGTGATCTTTTAGCCTGTTCAGCGCCCCACCCCCCCCCCCCCCAATTGCGCCAGCCTCCACTTTCAAAAACGCTCCGCCGGCCCCGGTTAATGTATGCAGCTAATTGGACTTTGTAGAGCGTATTTGGCAAAAATGTATATGTGAGGAGCTCCTTGATCCACAAATTAATGAATTTTTATAACAAAAAAAAAAAAAATTCCAACTAGCGGGCCTTTTCTTTTGTTGTCTTTAATTGAGAAATTGTTTGTGTGAAGTTTCAGCCAGGGTATTATTGATGTTATTAAAAGCACTGCCATGCAACTCTACATTCTCATTTAGGACCTTCCATTTTAGCTTCATTTGGAAACGTCCACATTCAAATTGATTCTGCAGACCATGGTCTAATACATCTTAATATATAATTTGGCCCCGGGATTTTGGCGACAGTTTTAGTAGTCAAACGGTAAATTTTCTTACATCTGCCAGTGTGATTGAGTAGATTATACACCCTCTGTGAATGTTATATACTTGTGTGTAATATATACTGCCAAGCCAACAATGTGCATACATCAAAAGTGCTTTTTATATAGCAGTAGTAACATTCATCCATGTTTATATTGAATGGCAACTATTTGATCTGTAGAGCTTCCAAATGAAAATTCCATTAGGCCCACCCAGACCAGACAGATATTTTACACTTATAATCAATGAAGGATTTGCCAACCAATTAGATTTTTATAGATGTTAGCGTGTGTGATAAAGATGTTTCAATTTATACATCAGATCAGATATTGGTTCTAGACTACCAATGTGATTTACAACAAGAACAAAAGAATATTAATGCATATTGTTGCAAGACAGGCTGTACGATCAAGCTTGCTCTGAAATCAATAAATTATTTAACAGCATCTCTGAGTATTTCATTTTGCAAATTAGTTTATTTTTTGAAAAATCTATACCACAAGAAAATAAAGAAATTGGTATAGTTTATGATTTTTCAAAAGTGAAAGCTCCACTTCCAGGCTTATAATTATTTTGTATTATATAATTTTGTTTGAATGTACATTAACAAGTACTATAGTTAGTTCAATATGCTGGTCTCCTTATAGTAGGTACTTCCACATAAAAATTGAAGATGTCCCGAACGAGTCTCAAATCATGGCCTGAAAATAGTCTGGAACATCTCACTTTTTAACAAAATTATAATTTTTGAAATTGTGTCGAAAAAACAAACCTTGTGAAAAAAAAAGAGCAAAACTAGTATTAAATAATACACTCAAATTTGCGTGAGAACTTTTGATCCCAGTTTACTTTTTGTTTTTCTTTGAAGAGACTGTAGGACACTGCTGAGAATTACTTCAATTATTTTCACATTTTATGGTAGTTGACTGTTATTATATCCCAATGTATTAAGTACAAAAGTGACCCTCTTTGAAGAAGACAAAGTTGAAAGGGTAATAATTTTACTAAATCTCTCATTGTTCTGTTATTGCATGAGTTCAATGCAAAAATGTGCCAATTTATGCATTAAAATTTGTTGAGGCATGAATGTGGGACTGCAATATCTGAATGGGGTACCTATCTTAGATTTGATCAATTTTTTTGAAGTATAATTGGCACTGTGCTGGATAGTTATTACTATAATAACACTGTTTTACACATTATATAATGTTTTCCAATATATACCTAGGCCTCTTGCTCTCGAATGGGCACTGAACATGTTGTCCTAACCCATAGACGATTGAAGTGTTTGTCTTTTTTGACACATCAAGTTTGTAAGAGATGAAATGAGAATTAAAGTAGGCCTACATGTGAGAAAGCTAGAGAAAGATTTTAGAGAGACGAGGAGAGAGAGAGATGAGAGAGAGAGGGAGGAGAGGAGGGAGAGAGAGAAGCGAGGAAGAGGAGATCGAGAGAGAGAGAGGACAGAGAAAGGCTTGGGGGGGAGGGGGGGGAGGAAGCGGCTGAAAACTCAAAGAAAAATGAGGGAGGCAGGGAGAGACAAGCGTTTTTATTGGCAAACTGGCACGTGAAAATTTTGGTCCTTATGTTTGTGTGTTTTTAAGTTTATTCTTTAAATATTATTTTTATTTCATTCGTTTCATTATTATTAATTTGTTTTATTTATTTTTGTTAGCCTATCTCTTTAATTTGTTTTTTTTATTGGGGGGGGGGAGGGATGGGGGCCAGGGCGGAGCTTATGTCAACAAGCAGTCACTAGTAAAAATACTCTACAATTATATATATATATATATATTATATCAGGCCTATCCAATAGAAACAAAAATAGATTGATACTCTAGAGCGGAAAATTTGATAACTCGGGGGGGGGGGGGGGGGGTGAATGGGTTTGGCTTCCTATATATTGGCAATTTTTTTCTCTGAAAAAAGACCTAAAAAAATCCCAAATAAACAAATCGGATACCCTTAAAGTACCAATAATACTACATGCCAAAAATTAATTTACATGGACTGTTACAAAAAAATAATGAAAATAATTTGGAAAAGAAGCCCTATAAGAACCCCCATGCAATGTGTCCCCGCCCCTTCCCCATCCAGCAGCGCCGCTGCACTCATTATGTTTTCTGGAGGGCAGCTAGTATCTATATGGGCGCTAAACCAATTAGCTATTTAATAATTTACGTTTAATCTTAAACCGACCAGCCCCGTCGACGAAGCACGGGAAATGACGAACACAGTTGACATATTTTGTCGAAGTTTGAAAATATTATACATGACCACAAATTTCGTGGTAAAAAAACCCTTATTTGAATTTCATACTCACATTTGAGTCAATTCTTTGAAGTTTTTTCCCTCGAATGGTGACATCTGCGAATGTTTCACTATAGAAAGTAATCAATAATAATGTAAATACAGGAAAATAGTCATCAACGTATATGTTCTCCGTTGCGAGTGCGTTGTCTTCGCTTCCGTCTTCGCACTAGTAAAATGACGTCATAGAAAAATGGCAGCGATGGCACCAAACACTAGTGAGAAGAGACAAGGCAACGGAAAATTCAATTTGGTAAGTCAAGAAGCTCTTATTATACTTTCATTTTTAGTCGTTGCTTACGCCGGAAACACATAGAAACCTTACATACAACATCATTCAACATTAGGTTGATTAAATTGACCAGTATAAATTCACTTTGCGCTCCATCATCACTGAAAGTTACGCTTGATAAATATGGGGCTGGTGAGTAACAGCCCCGTCGCCTTCCGGCAACGGGGCTGTGTGTTAGTACGTTAATCCACACACAACTTTTCACAATATAATAGCGTGGAAAATGAGGATAGTCTAGATAAAGGCTATAATTCACACGATACTTTCGTAATCGACGGATAACAAGGCACAAGTGTTCTTGAACCAGAATCTATATCGAGTACTTCTACACAATTCGCGTGTTATCGAGGCGAACTCGCACACTCTCCGTTATATTCTTCTCTGGACTAGCTAATCAATTGCTAATGAATAATCTAACTTGAGGTCATGACATGACGGCAGATTCTAATCGTGGGACGACGAATAAATGGACGTCAACTTCCCTTATGCAGCAACATACTATAATTTCTCCCCAAACAATTCCTTATGACTGATAATTAGACTGCTCTTGCAATGTTAGATCATTATGATTTAATCAGACATAAACCTTCAAAACTTATTAAAGCGATGAACTTCCTTTGATGAAATTCCCTCTTTTACTTCTTACGGCTATACAGCACGGTACTCTTCAAATGCGCAGAAGCCAAACCAAAAGCGCCAGAGGCACAGCGCAGAGCGCCAAGCAACACAAACAAAAACAAACAACAAACAAAAACAACCACGAAACAACACACACCAAACAAACAAACCTAACAAAAACAAAAAAAACAAAATTAAAACCGTCGTAAAGGTTTGCGTGTATCATTGATTTAGGGTTCCCCCCCCCAACAAACAAACACAGAAAAAAAAAAAAATGACAATAATTGTAGACTCTATATATTTTTTTAAATGCAAATGTAGATGCTTATATTATATTTCCTAATATATAATTAAATACACTGACGGAACCACTCTTTTGCATTTTGTACGTCGTTCACATCAGTAATAAATAAATTTAACATAAATTTTTCTTTTTTCATGGAACTTGCCACCCAGTGTCATTAACTAGAGTTTAATGTTCACAGAGGCATATAAACATACAATATCTTCCTTCTCGTCCTTCATCTCATGTCCTCTCTCACTATTTGTCACTATCATCAGTATCTTTCTCCTTTCTGTCTTACCACTCAATCTATGTGTCTATTCCTTCTGTCCCTCATGCATATGTCCCTCTCCACCTATCTAACTGCTCTGTCTGTCCCGGTTTCCCTCTACTCTGACATTCTCCTTCTCTCCAAGTCTCTCCCTCCACTCATCTATCGATCACTCCACTCCCTCCTCTCTCTCTCTGTCTCTCGTCTCTACTCTCCTTCTCTCCATCATCAATCCTCTCTCTCCATCATACTCATCTCATCGATCTCCTCATCTCTGAGCTACTCTGATTCTCTTCCCTTCCGCTCCTCATCACCTAACTGTTCCTCCTCCTGTCTCTCTCTCTGTCCTCTCCTTTCTGTCTCCCATCTCACTACCTCTCTTCCTTTCGCTTGATTACATGTAATAGATTTGCGATAATGTTGAACACAGCACATGTTGATATAATATAAAAAAATAAAATCGAGAAATAAAAAGCATTTGGACAGAGGACGATCACTTAGGAATAACACGGCGCCATGCTTCCTTTTCACTATTCCATTGACAGTAAGTAGTAGCAAGTCAGTCAGTAGGATAAAAAAAATAGTAGAAATAATAAGATATTAACCCAAGTAGCACGTGGTGGTTGGTGGTTTGTGGTGGAGGTTGTACGTGTCCGGTCAGGTAAATAGATAGTAGTGAGCAGTTGCGCACAAACACTCCGATCAGATCCAGCGGACGGTGTGTACCACACCGAACGTGGGAAGCTCCACTTCTTCCCACTATATATTCTTTAGCTAGGTAGATCTCACTGAGACTTACTGAGTATCCATCTCAATTACATGTACACTTATGCATGGTCAATTCAGTATTGACCCTGCACTGGGAACTACTTGACTGTGGCAGTTTTCTCCCAATGGAAAGTCAATGCAGAAATATTAAAATATGTTTTGTCAAGCTCAATTTAAGGCAGCCCACACGTAGAAATGTTTAACTTGTTATTATGTTAACTTGTTACTGTTAGAGGGATCTACTCCATAATTTAATAATTTATGCATGACGCTCGAATGATCACGAATTAGCATATGAAATACACTACCATTGTGCCTTCCAATGAACAATAGTCACGATAAAATTTAGATTCGTCATTTATTTTTTTGGTAAGTCCTCATTTCTTTATACGCTTTCAAATGTTGGGCGAAGTCCGACAGTGGATTCGTTGCAGTTCCTTTTTATATTTCTCTTCTTTATTCTAAAAAATATTGAAAGAGTGGGTCTACGCTGAACCTTTTGTGAAGTCGAGTCTTGCAGTTTTTCTTGCGAAATGGAATATGATTGACGGCGCGCACGACAAAGCGGTCTTTATCGGGAACAGCTGAATCGCGTTGTTCAGTTACGGTCAACGCACTTCAGTCATCGCAACCAGGAGGCGGAGCTCCGCGCGATAGCTAATCAGAGCGCCCAACAATCAAAATGCATTGTTCTCTAGCTCTGTAAAAACGAACTTGCAGACTTTTCTACGTGGCCCAGTCATCCAGTCAAGGTCAGTCAGGCCAAGGAATGTCTGTCAAGCCAAGGAGGCATGTTTAAAAAGGGTCTAAAAATTCTACTAGAGTAAAGTGCCCAAAATTCGACCACGTCTGAGAGACAAAAGGGAGAGATACAGAGAGATAGAAGGAAGAGAGACAGAAAGGAGAATACAACATTTTATAGATCTAGGCCTAGAATACAAAAGAAATAGATCTGATTGGGAATTTCCATTTTGTGAGTAGCATACTTAGCTTTCAAACGGAAAAAAAATTGCTTCGTAACTAGACCTATGTATTTATTTACATATTGAGGGAAATATACATATTACAGAGTTAGAGTGCCCCATATTGTCCTGTAGGCTTAGTCTGTAAATCTACAGAGGAATTTCCAGTAAAACAAAAAGTGGTTAAAACTTACATTTCTAAAAAATGAAATGATAAATGCCTTCAAAAGTTAGATCGCCAATTATTCACCTCCTTCCGGCTAAGAAATCGTGAAGAACTGGATGAAAGATTTATCACGAGAAGCAGCCAGCATTCGCATCCATACATGTAAATTCGCTGCAATCGACTTGTTCGAGCCTGCAATGGGTCATGACCTTTGTATATGTGCGATATTACGCTGTCATGTGGACCTAAAATAATCTTGTGCTTGACCTCTAGACTAGAGTCTATAGCATTGATTATGTTATTGCATGTTCCCCCCCAAAAAAAGGATCTAAAAATTCTACTAACAACAGTTAGAAATATCCAATTGAAGAATTAGGAAGACTATGCAAGACTATGCATATCAATAAAATTGTTACTTTTGTGCAAGATGATTATGTGTAAAAATAAGCCATTTCCCCCCAAAAGATGTTATTTATTGTTTATTTCTCTGCAGGTCTACTTTAAGCAATGTCTTTAAGTCAGATAAACATTTGCTTTGTTTGTAATATAGTGTGCATTCTTGTATTCTTGTATCCATCTCTCACTTGTTGATATTAGAAATGGATCCCAAATCCAGTACCATTCCGCATCATCAGAGGTCATTTAGCCTGCGTGATGGGGTCATCTTAGTCTTTCTCTCTCTGATAGCAACTTATCTCTTACGAGTTCAACATACTTTTGAACTGGTTCCTTCTTGGCGTTATGAGGTCAGCACAGGTTTCTATGAAGAGAGCTTCAATACCCGCACCTTAAAAAAATTGTGAGTCCTGAAAGTGAACAAGTTACATTTAGTATGAACAATTATGCAATTTAGCTCAGAATAGAGACATCCTTCCATAAATATGAGCTGTAGAAATGTCTGTCTCCTTATACATGTATGTGATGCATCACATCGAAATGAGAGACAAGTCGCCAGAAAAGAGTCAAATATATTGGCAAACTAATCCATTTTTTGTTACTTTCACTTTATCTTTTTTGCTAATTTTTTTTTTATAGAGCACACATGAAACATGGGAAATTTAGAAAATCAAAAAATTTCTTTCCCCCAAATTAGACATTTATTATTATGTGTCCGATTACATTGAGCCCTTGCTGAATTTCCTCTGTGACTTGTCTCTCATTTCGATGTGATGCATCACATATTTTGTGTATATTATACAGTATCTTTGTATAGCAATCACTTGAGTCCTGGGTGGTGTTGCATAAAAAACTCAGCTTATGTAGATCTTATTTCTAAGGTTATTCAACCTGAGTTTTTAAAACTCCCTAAAAATTTATTGCATTAATACTTTTTGAAAACTCTGGTATGTTTTTAGGCAATGGAAAAAAAACAGTAAAAAATCCACAAAAATAATGTAACCGCGAGTTTTCGGATTTTAACGGAGTTTTTCAGTTTTAACCGGAAAAACTCCAGTTAGAAGTTTTATGCAACGGGCCCAGGAGAGCATTTCATGAAACAAAATATCTACTGACTACTGCTCACTGACAAAGTCTGACAAATGCTTGCATCTGATTGCCTGAGAGCAAATTTGTTGGGTAAAACGCTCAACAAGTTCTTTCATGAAACGCCCCCCTGAAAAGTATATTCACAATTACAAATGTCCAGTTTCCTAACCCAAATGCAACATTCAAGATCACATAGGGCTTGGTAAATAATATTAGACATTAATAGTTCTATGATGAGAAACTTTCATGTGATGATTTAAATCATGACATGACTCCCCTATTTGTGACATAACTTTACATCATAATCCTCAGAACACATAAAAGTTCTGACAATATGGTCCAATGATATATGGCTGCCATATTGGTTTGATCAAATAATTAACTCCAAGCTATTAACATGTAGCCTTACATGCCCACTTGAGTGATAACAAACAGATCTTAAAAGTACAATTAAACAGCAGTATGTTACTCATGAACGAAAGGAATATTTTCTCTTCTATACATTCACGTTGTATGATCTAAAATATTTATTCATGTAGGTTTACTCTCTACCAAATTGTTTCAAATAGTCAGTTATAAATTCATTAATTCTATGAGATAGACATGTCATAAAACCTGAATGATGATAAGCTTACATGTAATTAACACCTTCAAACTTGTTTCTTTGTTATGAAATATGGTTGTTTTCATGCTAGGTATGAAAGGAAGGGAATGTTTATTTGTTGGCAGTTTAGTTTGCTGCACAGTTTCAGCTATGTGGATACCATTTGTATTTCTTTGATTGATACATTTTAAATTATTGACTTTACCAATTTTTTTTTTCTTTCTATGAATTGATACAGACCTGTGCCATTAGTAGCTGACATTGAGAGTGACGGTAGAAATGGTAAGACTTGACTTTATTTGATTTTGTGTCTGCGTGTGTTGATAAAAGAAATGCTAATTTTCCTATCTTGTATACACTTTCATAAAGGTGATATAGAAAACAGTGTTTTGTTAGATAAGTGGGAATTCATAATAGAACAATATAGGAAATGAATGACACAATGTACAGTGCAGCCATGACATCACAGATTTTTGACCACGTTGCCAATTTGTCATAGTAATTGGGGGGCCGTACCACGAAACCGTCATAAGTATAACTTCTTGACTAAATTGGAGATAGTGAGCTACTTGTCCACCACGAAGCCCTCCAAGATCGAGGACAACGAGCTAACTAAATATTTATGACGGCTCCAAACCTGTCATATCTTTAGGAAAGCGCTTACACGACAATCAACCAATGTAGATGGTGTCAGCAGCTCTCTATCAAATTACATGTAGTACACTGGGGGGTACCCGTCTCGTGTTCCAATGTGGTCTTATTAATTTCATAATCAACTCCTTTAAAATATATGCAATAAGGCGCCTTCTCCATTCAAAAGGTGTCAGTTTCCCGCATCCTTCGTTCCAAATGCCATTTTATCGGCTTTTGAATAGAATCCCAAAATTTTATTACGGCTTTTATGTTAAAAGCTGAAAGCCGTATGTTTCCCGGGGTGGAACAGGAATGAATGGGGAAGGCGCCTGAGTGACAGTGTGTAGTTTAATAACCAATTCATATTTTTTACATCATTTTATGAGTTTGAACACTGTTTTTGACTGATTTTATTTTCAATATTCGATATTGTTGAAAGGTTTACTAAATTTTATAAAACATAATTTCTTAATATCAGCTAAAGGCTAAACTTTTTTTTTTCCGTTGCTTTCAGTGATAAATATACCCTACACTAAACCTAACATAAGCCATATTGCAACCATAACCCTAACCCTAAACCATAGAATAAACAAGGCCCTTAGGAATTGTCACCATAGCACAAATCATGTCACCAAGCAACCATTCTTATTGTTGCTTCCTCAGAGATCCTGATAGCTACCAAGGATGCATCTCTGCTTCTTCTCAAGACATCAAAGCCTTCTCCACTATCCAAGGCATTACCTTACCACAGCACCTTGACCCTAATGTCACCAAGTAACTAACTTTATTGTTGCCTCCTCAGAGATCCTGATAGCTACCAAGGATGTGTCTGTGCTTCTTCTCAAGACATCAAAGCCTTCTCCCATATCCAAGGCTTTACCTTATCTCAAGCACCTTCCTTAAGGTCACCAAGTAACCATTGCAGAGCTATCAATAAACATAGCTTGGGCAACTCGATTATAGTTGAGTAAAAACATGGTGCATTTTCATTTTTACCTTGCATGCCTAATAAAAGCAATACGCGCCATGTTGTAACCTACTCAAACCAGGTTGGCCAAACTCTGTTTATTGATGGCTCTGCCTTATTGTTGCCTCCTCAGAGATCCTGATAGCTACCAAGGATGCGTCTCTGCTTCTCCTCAAGACATCAAAGCCTTCTCCAATATCCAAGGCATTACCTTTAATACCACAGCACCTTAACCCTAATGTCACCAAGTAACCAACTTTATTGTTGCCTCCTCAGAGATCCTGATAGCTACCAAGGATGCGTCTCTGCTTCTCCTCAAGACATCAAAGCCTTCTCCAATATCCAAGGCATTACCTTTAATACCACAGCACCTTACCCCTAATGTCACCAAGTAACCAACCTTATTGTTGCCTCCTCAGAGATCCTGATAGCTACCAAGGATGCATCTCTGCTTCTCCTCAAGACATCAAGACCTCATCCTGGATCCAAGGCATTACCTTATCTCAGTACCTTGCAGGAATTCTCTCTCCTATTACATCAAGACAATATAGCCACAGACAAGAAGCAAGCAGTCGCTATGGCAACAGGATACCTTGAGCCTCTGACATCCAATGACCAAGTCCGAAAACAGGTTTGTTGTTATGTTAGTATTTTCTTCTATAAAAATTAAAGTTTGTGATTAGCACTGCAAAAAGAAGGTCCTTTGCACCGTTGCAAGAATCTGTCATAAATACAGTTTTGCTGGTCATTAACCACTTAACTGCTGCATGACGCTAATTCCACAGTATGGGTATGAACAATGTGGAGCTGGCGCTTCAAACAGACAAAGCTCAGACAATAGCATGAGCACGTAATATTACGTGGTCCGTGCACAGTGTCCAACCCCAAGCACATAATATTATGTGGTCCGCAGCCAAGTGGTTGAAGCCAACATAAGTATAGATCATGGAACACACATGTGAGTGCAATGGGCTGTATGCATAAAAAAGGGTAGTTACTGGGATCAACTTGCATACAGTAACTGTCAATGGCAAGTTACACAACGTCATATTTTCCCCACATGAAGTTACCCCTAACTATGTCAGGAAATCCTTTGATCGAGTTCCCATGGCATTGAGTAAACAATCAATGGTCTATAGAGTAAATGATCAATGGTCTATTCATTATTATGGTCGTAGAAGCATGCTCGAATAGCTTCACTTTAATTTTGCTTTTGAAATAACACAATAGCATTTTTTTTTCTATTTGTTTAGTAGCTGTTGAATTGTGTAACATCATCTTCCACATTTCAATCTCTTTAGCATAACAATCATTACACTATAAGGTAATACTTCAGAAATAAGTGACTACTTCTTTTACATTTATGCATGAAAATTTAGAAAAGAAAATGGGATTCCAAAGCTAAGGGGTTATCTGGGATGAACATCGCAATTATGGCTTTCAATAGCTCAGGCGGTAGAGCACCTGTCTAGTAATCAGGAGGTCTTGGGTTCGAATCCCGATGTAATCCCATTTTCTTTGCTCATATTTTCATATTATATATTTCTGGTTAGTTTCACCCTAGTTGTTCAAATTAAAAAATTAATTTGATGATAAAGCATGGAGTTATTTTAAAAAAAATAAATAAATAAGGCCCCCTCAAATGGAACTTTTTAAATAATCCATCCTCTGCTATCATTTTATTTGTAGGTGATCGTTGTTCTTTGTGCGGATTGGACAGTGGTATGTTTGAATAGTGATTTCAAATTGATTTGGTCGATGAGCCTACCAAATACAACATGGAGTGCGCAGTATGTCATCAGGTTAGTGATATAAATAGATCATGTTTATTTTTTTTTTTTTAATCTTTTGCGCCCTGAACAAAATTTTAAAGGATTGTGAAGGTAAATAAAATTGATGTTGCAGCTTTCCTATTCTATACATTGATACAAATCTATATAAATTGACTTGTCTCCTTTTTGTAGCGAGGCAGCCATCTTGATTCTTCCGCACAGTCTGCAAGCTGGTGATGGTGGACTGGTGATCATTGGTGGCAGGCTAGCTGATAGACTCTCGCATACAACCTTGAAGTGAGAATTCATTACCACTCTTTCGTTTGCAATTGCACTAATTTATTCAAGTCATTTACATACTTGTCAAACATAATTTGTAGTTGATACTCATTTATTTTTGTGTGTGCATTCTTTACCTAGCAACAATGAATGTATACTGTGTAAGCTGAAATTTTCGCTACGGTTTTACTTTTTCCAATTTTGTGAGTTAGTCCTTGTTACCAAGTAGTACTTATTTCCTGTATTTGATAATGATATTTAAAGAGATTACTGATGGTTTTACATAAGATACGGGTTTGAAAAGTTTTAGTTGATGTGCCATCTATTGTATTTTATTTGAAAATATTGGTTTTCTTACCCAAAACAGATTGTCAGCCTAAAGTTTGGGATGTTCTGTTTCGAATGGAAGCTGGGAAATATAATTTCACTTAATGTCAGTAATACCGGTTTCTTATAAAGCGCTTTACCTATTACATGTGTGTGTTGGTGTAAGACCGAAGTGCTTACAGTATAATATTACCCGGTCATTGGATTCATTTAAGACCCTGTAATTTATAGTGCACAATCTCCACTCTTTGAGGAGCATTTCAGCTGGTCGCCTGTTAGGGGCATACAAAAGCAAACCACATAGCATTGGCAATCATTTTTAAAACCTCGGGTGGGGTCAAGCATGTAGATGAAATGCCTTGCTGTTGTCGGGGACCGAAACCACGACCTTTGAATTCACAGTCAATTGGTGGGGCCACGAGACTACAACACTTCTACTTATTCTTTCTTGTTTCAGACACAGTCATGATGGCCATGGATTCGATAGTGCAAAAAAGGTAAGTGAAGATTATTATCTTTAGTTATTTATTTGCGAAGGAAAAAAAAATACAGTTAATTGTAAACATTTCTACGAAATCAGACATTTCAACTTTTGGTACATGTATGACAAGGACAGAAATAATTACAACCTTCTTTTCCCATTCCAAAAAAGGACAAAAGACAGTGAAAGAGAAAGAAATACAGAACATACTTGTTACAATGTATTGCCATTGAAATTAAATATTACATTGTACGTTACTGCGTGATAAGCTGAAATTTTCACAAGGGTTTTATTTGCGTGAATATTGCATGTTAGTCCTTTGTGAAAATGTCCAATTCAATAAAGATACTTACAGTGATAAAAGCATCACGAAAATCAGGACTTTCCCCCACCAAATTCAAAATCAAGTGCTTTTAGTCTTGTCCTTTTTAGCCGACAGCCTTGGTTTTATATTGAAATACATTAAATCCAGAAACATTGACATTGACTTTTTTATACGTGTATTAGTTTTTTTTTTTTTTTTGCGGGGGGGGGGGGTGTGAAGAATATTTGTTTAACCCTTTAGCACTCACTGGCAGTGTGTAACAGGCTAGCTTACTCCTACCCTCAGAACTAATGTACCTTTCTAATTGATATTGTACATGTACATACATGTACACTGTATGTGACACATCATATCAAAATGGGACACAAGTCGCCAGAAAAGGGTCAAGGTATCAGCACAATAATAGTTTTTTTAATACTTTCCCCTTAAAAATTTTACTCAATTTATTTTTACAGAGCACACATTAAAGATCCAGAAAATAAACAAATATTTTCCCCTAATTAGGCATTAAAAAATACTATTTTGCCAATTTCCGCGACACTTTGCCAAGTTTGCTCGGCGACTTATGTCTCATTTTCATGTGATGCATCACATATGGGCAATTCCATGGTAACTGACGTTACAAACACGACCATTTCTAAATTGTTTGAACTGTAATTACTTTAGAAATATACGTGGGTTTTTAATAGAGACTATAAGTTAAAGGTAGGGAAGAAATTGTGAAAAAAAGTTTTCACCCAAACATCATTTGCTATCAAACGGCTTGCCGTTTCATACGAAGTGGAGTTTGGGTGGAAATTTTTAGCACAATTCCTTTTATCATCAACTTATTATGTTGTATTAATTTAAAAACCAATTTTTTTCTCATTTATGAAACTACCGTCCAAACAATTTAGAAATGGTTGCATTTTTGTAACGTCAGTTACTGTGGAATTGCCAATATGTGACATAGGCCAAAAACAGTATACTGGGCCTTTTGTTCTGTTAGTAAATGTAGTAATCACTATTGTGTTATGATCCCATTTCGTCCATAGGAAAATGAGCCAAACCATGATGTAGGTCATTTCTCAACCTTTGCGCTTTCTGGTCATCATGGTGATGTAAGATGGCATCATCTTCCTGGTGATTTTGGAGAAGAAACAATCACAGAAGAGGTTTGTCTATGGTTCACTTTAGAAATCCTGGATCCGCGCCTGTATCTCCAGATGAGATTCAGTCATAATGAGTGCCCCCCCCCCCCAAAAAAAAAAAAAAATAATAATAATAATAATAATAATTAATAAATAAAATAATGATGAATTATATTAATAATGATAATACACTTTTCAAATGGCCCCTAAGGCGACTTACCAAAAGATAAAGCTGCGGTCTTCTGCGTGAACGCCGCGCAACAGCGCTTGAAACTGGATGTACTAATCCCCTCTATTTAGTCGTCAATGGAAGATTAATAGGGGAACGGTATTTTCGGCATATAATCCCGCTTTGCAGTGTTTACTCAGTGGCCATGGCGTTATCTTTTGGTGAGGTGCCTAACAATAATAATAAGATCGTTTTACCCAGGGTAGCCGCTTCAGTTCTTAGCGGGCCCTGTATAATATGATATGTTATTATTATCTTCAAGCTCCTTTTTAAGAGGCAGCTATAGGTACCATTTTTTGTAAGTCTTTGGTATGATTAGAATTTTTTTCATTTTAATTAGAATTTTCTATCAAACTTGGGGGAATTGTATGTTATTGATAGCTAAAGGTCTCTTATGCAATATATGACACCGAAAAGTCCCAAAATGATTAATGCTTGCGTGCGCCACTTTGATGAAGGACGTGAAACTGAGACTTTCCTGTTCTCAATGAGGGCATGGCAATTCCTATAACTGGTGAACTTAACCAGAATTGGACGGTGGCGTATCTTCGTAGTGGTAGTATGCTTGGTTGTGTCATGCGTGTGTTGAGATCCTGATGTTAATGTTTGCTGTTGATTCTGCTGTTGTTGTTGCTGTAGTGAAGGTGATGCTTGTTCATGTTGTTGATGCTGCATTAGTTGTTGTTGTTGTTGTTTCCTTTCTTGTTGCTCCCCCATTTCTAGCTCATGTTGTGATTTAGGTTTTCCTGTTCTTTGTGAGCGATCGATATCGGACAATGAAGGCTCAACACCCAATTTCCTCGCTGTCTCAATGACAATCTGGTCTGTGTCTTCATCCTTTTTTTTCTTTGATACCAAATATACGTAGGTCGTTTCGCCGGCCATACGGGTGCAGATCGTCATATTGGGCTCGTTGGACATCGGTTACTTTTATGATTAATAAAGATGGAAATATGTTTGTGCAATAAAGGGCATGGCTTTATGAATTTAAACATTTTTTTTAGAACATAACTTGTTAGCTAGTGAACAGTCTGGTTTTCGGAAGAACCACTCAACAAGCACTGTTCTTACCTACTTAAGTGATCAT
>CALNVZ010003435.1:17894222-17913856 GCA_940671915.1 Paracentrotus lividus | reverse complement strand
TATATCTCAAAATATACTATTTGATCGTTATAAAATAATATAGAACACACAAGAGGTCTGATTTGATTTGATTTAATGATCAAATCAAATCAAATCATAAGAATGATGGTATTTTGTTGGTGATTATAATTATTCAAATTCATTTGCCTAATTAAACGTATAATTCTAGTTACGTAACAGTTATTTTCATTTTCTTTCATAACATATATCTTTAAACATATTACATAGCATAAGATTACATATAATTAAGATTCATAAGAATTTCACTACATAATAACATTTTTTTAATACATAAGGTTTGCCTATTCCCTCCAATAAACTATATATATGCCATATGCACGGTTACAATCATTGGCTAGCATCAGAGGACAAAATATACGCAATTAAAGCCTTCATGAGTTTTTGCTAGTCTCCAGAATAGAGTCGTGAATGCTTCTTTAGTTGGTGCATTTTTAAGGGCTGAAGGAAGCCGAAGCTCCGTTCCACAAAAGTGACCCTTCGTGGGAAAAGCTTTTTTTCCCCATTTGTGTGTTTGACCATTGGCACCAGCAAAACCTGTGAAGTGGCACCCCTCGTGCGGTGGAGTATGAACACTATTACTTTGGTAAACATATCAGAGATAATAGTTAGGCTTTCTCCATAGATTGGCATTATATAACAAACTTACATTGTGAAATTTCCATCTTTGTTCAATGGTTACCCATTTCAGTTTAGACAGTACATCAACAGTAGGTGTCATAAAATTGCATTGAGGACCAGTCTCGCCATTTTTTTATGTTGGGTAATGAGAACGTCTTTATGTATTGTGAACAGTTTACCCGAAGAACAGCTGCAATAGTCAAATGGGGTGTTATCAAGGCATTAGCTAGAAGTTTGGCACTATCGACATTTAAGTACTTTCTCAGTCTACTTAATAAGGCAATGCGTGAGCCAATTTTTGCTGATTACATCACTTGCTTTTGCCAGGTGAGCGACTCGTCCAACCACGTACCCAAATATTTGAAATTTGTGACTCTTTCAAGGACGTGATTATCAACCTTCACATTTAGAGGGTTTGCATTTTCAATTTATTAGAGGTACCAAAATAACATGAATTTTGACTTATCAGCGGTTTAGTGTAAGTCGATTTGATATTAACCATTGACTTATTCTTTGGAGATCTGCATTGGATTTCTGTTACAATATTCTTCGGCACATTTGGCTAAACACTAATACACGTGTCATCAGCATAGAGCATGATTTTACATTTCTTCAGAACAATTGGGCATGTTCATTCATTCCCATTATTAGTAAACAGGGAGTGTGGCCCAAGATTGAACGGGTTGCACTCCCTGCTTGTACTTCTTTTCAATTCGGAGGAAGATGTTTTTAACAGAGGTAACACTGCGAACGATGTGTTTTAGGTAATTCTAACCATTATACTCTGTTCCATGAATTCCATACAAGGTAAGCTATGAAGCGAATAGATCATGGAATCGCACTGATTCAAACGCACTTTTTGAGGTCTAAAAACACAACTCCGATCAGTCGACATGGATCCATTTGCTTTGTACAGAGATGATCAATTTTAGGTTATCTAACTTAAGCTTTTGTATAATTACTTTTGATTTATAAATTGCACACCTCCAAAATTTCCTTGAATTATGCTGAATAACAATACTGGTTTTTTTCAATTACCCATATCATTTCACTTCTTCCATGTCTATCATTGTAATTGCATTGTAAGGTAATATTGTCAATTTCATATCTTTGTTTACATGTTCTCGTTTATACTTTTGTGTTCCTATGATTGTTTTATGTATGTATATGTGCAGGGCCCTGGTTGACAACAGTGTTCAATCACTGAACAGGCTACCCTGGGTAAATAAGACAAATAAATAAATAAATATAAAAAAAAAACATTCACGCATGGATGATCCCTTCAAATTTCTCATTGTTGTTAAGAGTATAATTCTGTAATAGAAAATAGACTCCTCCTGACATAAAAAGTTCCACGCTAACATTTTGTTTCTTATGGGTTTGTAAAGCCACATTGTTGACTGACATACAATCATGTCAAGTTTCTGTCTTAAAATTAATTTCAGAGGCACAATTTTGGACTAATCATGCAACAACTTAACCAATTGTAGTATTCTCTTTTCCTCTTTTTTCCCCTCGTGTCATTAGAAATTGTTTGTAGGAGTTCATTTCAAGCTGAATTTGAAGCGAGGATGGGGTCACCAAGGAGAGCTTGGATGGAACGAGTATAACCAAGCACTCATTAAACAAATGGTAAATATAACTAGTTCATGTGTAATAACACGCATACCGGTATATCAGAAATAATGAAGGATTACAAATGAAAGCCATTGAAAGCAGTATCATCTCCCTCATAAATGTATTCTTTTGGATGTTTAGTTAAAGGGAAAGTTCACCCTGGGTTTAAATAGCGAGGTTATGAATATTGCAAGTTTTGATTCTGTGACGTCACATGTGAGCACCTCTCCCATGTGTTGTGTATGTAAAGTCAGTAAATTTGTCTTTTTCATGGTTCTTGAAAAAGGAATGGATCGATTTGATAGAGGCATGTATATACTTGGTACTTGGTAGGTATCCTCCAGAAGACGCCATAGAGGTGTTTAAACTGGAGTGTGTCGTGAGCGGGTGCTAATCTATGTTGCTGAGTTGGGGGCTATTATTGCACTTAGGGAGGATTTGAAGGTATTCAGGGATGGTTGATTTATTACTGAGGGGGGCAGGTTATTCCAATCTTTCACAGTTCGAGGGAAGAATGAATAGGCATGGATGTCAGTTCTAACTCGGGTCATCTGGAATTGTTGGTCATGACCACGTCTTGCACGCTCACCCTTTGGTGTGATGTAATGTCTGTAGTTGATGTACATAAGCCCATGGATCATTTTGTACAGGCAGGTGATGCGAGTGATACGTCTCTCGTCCTGAAGTGGCATCCAGCCTAGGGAGTTCTTCAGGGCAGTGACACTTGTGTCTCTCCCGTAAGTCCTTTTGATAAATCGACACGCTACGTTCTGGACTCTTTCTAGGTTGGCAGAATCTTTGGCTGTGTGGGGGTTCCAAGCAGCAGTAGCGTATCCTAGGTGGGGTTTAACTAACATGGAGTGCAGCTTCTCCTTAGTTGAGGATGAGGTATGATAGAAGTTCCTTTTCAGAAAGTTAAGGATCTTCATGGCCTTACATCTAGACTGATTGACTTGCTTGGACCATCTCATGTCGTTCTGTATGGTGATTCCAAGGTATTTACTATGGATGGTCTCTTCGAGGTTAACTCCCATCATTCTGTAGTTAGTCTTAGATGGCTTCCTACTCCTAGTTATTCGCATGGTTGTACATTTACTTGGGTTGAAGTTCATTCCCCACTTCCTTGACCAGGCGACCATGGTGTTAAGGTCTTCTTGGAGTTGTTCCTCGTCTTCCGGAGACTTTATGGTGTTATAGATTAAGCAATCATCCGCGAAGAGTCTGGTTGTACTCCTTACTCCAGTTCCGATGTCGTTGATGTGGAGCAGGAAGAGGTGAGGTCCAAGGACTGTACCTTGCGGCGCTCCGCTTAGAACTTGAACCCAGTCTGAGCTTCTTCCGTTTACCATGACTCTCTGTGATCTTTTGGTAAGAAATGATGCTATCCATTGTTGAGTTTTGGATCTAATCCTGTAGAAATGAAGCTTAGTGAGGAGAGATCGGTGGGGCATGACGTCAAAGGCCTTCGCAAAGTCCAAAATTGCTACATCCGTGGTCAATCCCTGATCAAGATTCTTTGTGAAGTCATGTACAGTCAGGATAAGTTGCGTCTCATAGGATCTCGCCTTCCTGAATGCATGTTGATTATCGGAAAGTATGTTCCATTTGGTTAAGTGAGCCATGAGGTGTGAGTCCAAAATATGCTCTAACAACTTGCAGCAAACACATGTCAACGAGACCGGGCGGTAATTGACTGGGTCTGTAGTTGTCCCTTTTTTATGGATAGGTGTGATGTTGGCTCTTCTCCAGTCTAAAGGGAGTTCTCTTTGGTCGAGAGATTGTTGAAAGATATGCCTCAGAACTGGAGCGACTTCGTCTGCTGCCATCTTCAGGCTCTGTTTGGTATTTGATCAGGTCCAATAGCTTTGGTAACATTAATATTCAGGAGTAATTTTCTGACTCCTTTTACATCTATGACTATGGGTGGCATTTCTGGATAAGGCTCTCCATCCATAGTTGGTCCTTGATTATTGTTCTCACGGGTAAAGACACTTTCAAACTGATTTGAAAGTGCTGTTGCCTTATCTTGATCGTCGGTTAACAACTGGTTGTTGACTTTAAGGGTTTGGACACCCACATTGTCCTTCCTTCGAGAACGTATGTACCTCCAAAAATCCTTTGAATTTTCACTATCAGTCAAATTTTTAATGTATTGTCTATGTGCTGATCTAATTGCTCTTGTAGCTTGCTTGCGAATCTGCGTGAACTTAGTCCAGTCGTCTTGTCTGCCCGACTTCTTAGCTCTGATGTAGGCCTTCTCCTTCCTACGTACGACACAGTCGCTTTATGTTTGTGGTGAACCATGGTTTACGGATGTTGTCTTTGACGGTCTTGGTTGGAACTGTTTCGGAGACTATTGAGTTTATGGTGTCTCGAAACCAAGTCCAGTTTTCTTCTACAGTTTTGTTTTCAGGGTCTCTCTGGAAATAATCGGAGTTTAAGTTCTTGGTCTTTAATTTAAAGTCTTCAAGTGCAATGTTCTTCCACAATGGTATTTTACGTGGCGGTTTCTTGGCGAGGGCAGTAAGAGTAGAGAACTTTGCTTGGACGATACAGTGGTCGCTGATATATGAACATAGGTTTAATAATATATGGACCACACAGGTGCTATAATAAGGAGAGCAGCTTGCAGGTGACGTCACAGAATCAAATCCTTGAATGTTCATAACCTTGTTATTTGTGGGCCAATTTTTTTTCTTCTTCAAAACCTTCACTCATAGTTTTCTTTTATTTTTTTTGCATTTTTTAAATCAATTTAAACCCAGGGTGAACTTTCCCTCTAAAGTTCTGAGTGTGCAATGCATTCCCATGGGCGTCCATTAGGGCTAATTTTACCCACATCTTTGATTTTTAACGAAATTCATCAAAATATCTTTACCCGTTGTGGCCTAAGCCTGCATATGAGTAGAGCTATTCTCTACTTAAGGACTATGAGACTGCATATGTGCATTATGAAAAATGAGAAAACAAACAAGAGGTATGTTATATGTTATAACATATAAGAGGTTTGACCTATTGTACTTGTGTTTGAATGATTTAATCAAACTTAAAGGAATTTGTGGTAACCACCATGCTTCATTACTCTACGTTAAACCCCCCCCCCCCAAAAAAAAAAAAAAAAAAAAAAAAAAAAAAAAAAAAACTTTTTAGTGGGTGACTCATACCACACTAATTTATGAGTCTTCATTGGGGTAGACAAGTCATCTTACAATGTACATGAATAAGTGATGTTGGATTTAATTTATTAGACAGCATCAAGTAAATATACAATATATTTTAGAGGGAAAACGTTGCCTAAATATTAATGAATATGGAAATGACTTGAATACAGTAATCTGATACATTGTCTTTTTTTAAAAAGATCAACATTTCATTACTACAAATGTATTAAATACCCTGCATTTACTGTAATGTGTTCTGACCGGGATTTATTTGAAGAATTTATTTTTATGTTTATATAGTTAATTTCTTTCCTTTGTTGTGAACTCCATTAAGGGATATCAGATAAATGATAATATCAATTTGCAAAATGATATTCCATATTCTGGTTTCTTAATATTGGTAGTGTAGGATTTATTTATTTATTTATTTAATTATTTATTTATTTTATTTTATTTTCTTAAAGGACTCATCCGGGCTAGAATTTGCATTATTAGAAAAATAAAGTAAAATCGAAAAAGCACAACACTGAAAATTTCATCAAAATCGGATAAGAAATAGCAAAGTTATGAATTTTCTTAGGTTTTGAATTTTTTAGGAAACAGTTCTTCAAATTGGCAAACTGATGATGTCTCAGTCCCCCTACTTTCTTTGTATTTTATTGTATGAAATACCAATTATCAAGATTTTGTACCCCAAGGACATAAAAACAGGGATTAATCCTCGTGGAATGTTCAAGGTCACAAGTGCTTTTACTTATTTCAGTATGAGGGACAGATTTTCTGTATACGCAATATATGAAAAAATAAGATAAATAGGATTTCATATAATAAAATACACAAGAAGTAGGGGGACTGTGACATCATCAGTTTGCTCATTTGAATATTCAAATATTCAAATGAGACAATGAGACAATTGCCAAGAACTGTTTTACCAAAAAAAGTCAATACCTAAAAAATGCATAACTTTGTTATTTTTCATCCGATTTTGATGAAATTTTCTGTGTTGTGCTTGATGAATTTTACTTAATTTTACAAAACTTTTTCATTTCAGCCCGGACTCCTCCTTTAAATTAATATAATTATCAACATTAGAAAATTATTATTTTCTGAAATTCTCTCAAAAACATTTCCAAGAAGTTGATTAATTCATATCATTTTTTATATTGCTTGTAAACACTATTTCTAGCCTTTCAGATGGCAGACTAGTATGGATACCAAGATTGACATCGCAGAGTTCAGAAAGGATGGAGTCAAGAAAGGACCGGGAAAAGATGAACACATCTTATCCATGTCATCATGTGAGTAGGTCTGGATCTAGGAAAATAGATCTAGGAAATAGATACTCTAACTCTATTTGAAATACTTGTTATGTTCCCAAATTTACTACCAATTAAATATGGATACTTTCCTTATAGTCTAAGTTTGCTTGTTATTACTATAGTCTTCATGAAATGGTATTGTGCATCTATGATAATATGGTATATATCTTGTTCAAATATTTTTTAAATAAAATTGTATATTGTACCCCTAATTGGGGTACAGGACCGGGAAAAGATGAACACATCTTATCCATGTCATCATGTGAGTAGGTCTGGATCTAGGAAAATAGATCTAGGAAATAGATACTCTAACTCTATTTGAAATACTTGTTATGTTCCCAAATTTACTACCAATTAAATATGGATACTTTCCTTATAGTCTAAGTTTGCTTGTTATTACTATAGTCTTCATGAAATGGTATTGTGCATCTATGATAATATGGTATATATCTTGTTCAAATATTTTTTAAATAAAATTGTATATTGTACCCCTAATTGTAAATTGTATCAGTATATAATTGTTAATGTAGATGTTTTGCAGGAACTACAGGAAGAACGATTTTTATTATTAAAACTGAAAGAGTTACCCTGTTGAAATAAAACTAAATAAAATCAAATCAAACACCTCATAGTGAAATTATTGTTCTAGTCATGACATTGAAATGTGGAAGACACTGTCTAAAAGACATTTGGAAAGGTTGATAACAGTTCACCTAAGCATTGTTTTGTGTTGTGAGGTATTAGAATTGCCAAAATGATAAGAAATTAACCCATTCATCTGTAAAGTAACATGGACTTACACAGAAATGCATAAATAGCATGAACATAAAAGGAAAGCTTACAATAATTTTCTTCATCTTTCCCACACCTACCCACTACACTAGATTCCCTTTAACCCTCTGAACCCGAACGATCGCTTTAACGACCAGTCAGAGACAGTGAAATATCTCAAAAGGCCACTTTCCATGTGCCTTTAATTTTTTTTAATTAGAATTCCTGGTCTAAAACTTTTGTGAGTCTTCCATTGAAGATGGCGCTATTGCAAATAACTTTAGAGTCCCTTTAATCTGCATTTTAATAATGCATACCTGTTTTAACCTTGTGACTGAAACTTGTCTATTGTGAATTTCAAGAAATGTGCAAATAATTCAAGGTTCAATGGGTTAAGGGAGACTCCTAACAAAAGGGAAACTACAGGAGCACATTGCCAGCACAAATAATAGAATAATAAAATTCCTTGTAATCATCCCTGAGCTCATATTAACTGATGGTCTTAGGGTGGTATCTCACTTCGCAGAAACAAAATTGAGACAGATTTGCCAACATGGCATTGTACTAGCTTTTTCCACAACAAAATCTTTTGTTCCACGTGCAAAAGGTTACGTGGCACAAAAGACGGATTAGCCAGCATGGCATTGTACTAGATCTGTCCCCTGTGGCCCAAAAAAATCTGTCGCGGAGACAGAGGAGACAGATCTAGTGCAATGCCATGCTGGCAAATCTGTCTCAATTTTGTTTCCGCGAAGTGAGATACCACCCTTATATATTGTAGTCAATACAGAAATGGGTATCTTTATGTATTCCTGCTTTTTTTTTTCATTTCCTTCCCATTGCTCATTTTTATTTTCTCATCTTTCTGTTGTAGATTTAACTTCAAGCTTCGAAGAGCACATAGCCGGTCACCATTTTGGAGGACTTCCTCCCCACACTGCATCTGAACATATCAAGAATCCTACCGCTGTTATCATACATTCACAACAGGTACGTTCCTACCAACAATGCATCTGAACATATCAGAATCCTGCCGCTGGTTATCATACATTCACAACAGGTACGTTCCTACCAACATGCAATCTGAACATATCAAGAACCCTACCGGCTGTTATCATACATTCACAACAGGAACGTTCCTACAACACTGCATCTGAACATACCAAGAACCCTACGCTGTTATTCATACATTTCACAACAGGAACGTTCCTTCACCAATGCATCTGAACAATCAAGAACCCTACCGCTGTTATCATACATTCACACAGGTACGTTCCTACAAAATGCATCTGAACATATCAAGAATCCTACCGCTGTTATCATACATTCACAACAGGTACGTTCCTACCAACAGTGCATCTGAACATTTCAAGAATCCTACCGCTGTTATCATACATTTACAACAGGAACGTTCCTACCAACAATGCATCTGAACATATCAAGAATCCTACCGCTGTTATCATACATTCACAACAGGAACGTTCCTACCAAACAATGCATCTGAAATATCAAGAACCCTACCGCTGTTATCATACATTCCAACAGACGTTCCTACCAACAATGCATCTGAACATATCAAGAACCCTACCGCTGTTATCATACATTCACAACAGGAACGTTCCTACCAACAATGCATCTGAACATATCAAGGAACCCTACCGCTGTTATCATACATTCACAACACGTACGTTCCTACAACAATGCATCTGAACATATCAGAACCCTACCGCTGTTATCATACATCACAACAGGAACGTTCCTACCAACAATGCATCTGAACAATTCAAGAACCCTACCGCTGTTATCATAACATCTACAACAGGAACGTTCCTTCCCACAATGCATCTGAACATATCAAGAATCCTACCGTAGTTATTCATTCATTCACAACAGGTACGTTCCTACCAACAATGCATCTGAACACTTTCAAAATCCTACCGCTGTTATCATACATTCACAACAGGAACGTTCTACCAACAATGCATCTGAACATATCAAGAATCCTACCGCTGTTATCATACATTCACAACAGGTACGTTCCTACCAACAATGGCATCTGAACATATCAAGAATCCTACCGCTGTTATCATACATTCACAACAGGTACGTTTCCTACCAACAGTTGCATCTGAACATTTCAATAATCCTACCGTAGTTATCATACATTCAGACGGGAACGTTCCTTCCCACAATGCATCTGAACATTTCAAGATCGACACTAGCTCTCCTCAGTTTCCTTCCTACATTCTACACAAGGTAGTTCCTACCAAAATGCATCTGAACATATCAATAGAATCCTGACTAGCTGTTATATACATTTCACAACAGGAACGTTCCTACCCAATGCATCTGAACATATCACAAGTAATCCTACCGCTATAATCAAACAGCGGAAGTATCCTACCTCACAATGCATCGAAATATCAGAATTGTAATCCATACAAGTTCTGTAAGTGTATGAACAACTGGCTTATATCTTACTCGTTTATATCAACTGATCATAGAATGCTAGGTACTATTCCAACTAGACTGTGAAGTCCTCGATTATTGTCCCTGTTCCTAAGGTCAAAAACCCTAGTGAACTCAATCAGTATAGACCAGTTGCCCTTGACGTGTAATCCCATGAAATGCTTTGAAAGGCGTTACTGAGACGTCTAAAAGACAAGGTTAAAATGTTTGACAAACTCAATTTGCATATCAGAACAATAGAGGTGTAGAAGATGCTGTGCTGGTTTTCTTGCAGGGTGTGTACCAGCACTTGGATACTCCTAGGTCTTATGTTAGGTCGTCTTCATGATTTTCAAGTGCCCTATACAATAGTTCCTCATATACTAATTGATAGGTTACTTAATATGGATGTCACACCCTATCTTGTAAGGGTCATCTACAATTTCCTTGTAGACAGACCACAATGGTTATGTAATGATATGAATTCTATCGTCAAATGTCTGAATCTCGGTGCTCCTCAAGGTTGTGTAATTTCGCCAATCCTGTTCTCGCTCTACACTAGCGATTGTACCATTATTAATAATCATAATGTTCAATTACTAAGTATGCTGACGATACTGTTATAACCGGGTTTATTCAAGGAGACACTGAACCATACTTAGAGAAGTCGATCAATTTGTAGAGTGGTGTGACCGACACCATCTGGTTCTTAACGTCAAAAAGACAAGGAAATGATATTTGACTTTCGTCGTTTACCCAGTCTCATGATCCGTTAATTATCCATGGTCAAGGCATAGAGCAAGTTTCGGAATTTAAGTACTTGGAACTATGTCGACAACAAACTAACTGGAATGCGAACACTCAAGTAGTAGCAGGCAAGGCTAGTCAGAGGTTATACTCCTAAGGAAACTCAAGGAGTTTCGTGTTGACAACAGAATTTTAGTTCTGTTCTATCAATCTCTTATTCAGAGTATAATGACATTCAATTTTCTGTGCACTTTTGGCAATCTCTCAAACAAAATCAAAAAGCTAGAAAGACCCAGGAAAATTGCCCAGCGGTTAATTAACTCAGAACTTTCCCCCATCAGTACTTTGTATGAAAAACGCATTGTACTCAAGATACACACTATAATCAATGACTCATCTCATCCATTACGTACTTGTTTCAATACAACCGCTCAGGCATTCGCCTCATGTGTTCCAAAGACCAAACCGCTGTCGTTACAGACAGTCCTTTGTGCCTAATGCAATTCATATGTTCAATTCAAAGCTAAACGTTAAACCTTGTTATTAACCCCTGACAGTCGGTGCCAGCTATACATGTACCATTATTTCTCTTACAATGTATCTACATATTAATCACCTTGCCTGAATTATGCCGCTTTTATATTTGGAATTTAAGTTATATGCCACGTTTGTATTACATGCTCCGTATAATAGCCCTTATGTCAGATAGATTTTATTCCTCCTTTATACTTTCTCATTCTACTGCCTCTATTATTACCTTCATTTCTCCTTCTCTCTACCTCTCCGCCTAACTCCCTTCTCTCTCTCTCTCTCTCTCTCTCTCTCTCTCTCTCTCTTTCTCTCTCTCTCTCTCTGTCTCTCTCTCTCTCTCTTTCTATCCCTTTATCTTACGTGCAATATTGTTATTTGTCTCACATATTTAAGTACTTTGTATTGTTCATGTAATTTAATTGTATTGTTCATATTATTGTATTGTTCATACTTTGTCCGACGCCAGTGGAAGGCAATTTTCAATGTTTTTTATATTGACGAATAAAATAATCTATCTATCTATCTATCTATCTAATCCTACCGTAGTTATCATACATTCACAACAGGTACGTTCCTACCAACAATGCATCTGAACATATCAAGAATCCTACCGCTGTTATACATGTAATACATTCACAACAGGTACGTTCCTACCAACAATGCATCTGAACATATCAAGAATCCTACCGTAGTTATCATACATTCACAACAGGAACATTCCTACCCACAATGCATCTGAACATAACAAGAATCGCACACGTACATGTACCTTTGCACGGTCAGGTGATGTCACAATATGATTTTATTCATTTCGCAATATAAATGCACAATATGTATTACGATATCTTTGACAAACCTGTAATTCCACCTCAAAATATCTAAGTGATCATTTGGCTACATAGCTGTGCATGTTGTATATAGATGAGCACTAGAATTACTGCTACATGTAGCTAGCTGCTCAGCATTGTAGTAAATCAACTTGTAAATCGCAGTTTCCAATTTTCTTGTCTGAAAATATATCTTAAATAAAGTCAAATACATCTATCATTTTGGCGGGTAACTTTGAGGAGCTACATGTAGGTGACCTGTCACAGCCTTTCAGTGCTAAAAGGGTTAATCAATATCCTGTATGTAAATGTCCCTTTGCCATTAAAACTAAATTATTGTTCTAGTCATGAGATTGAAATGTCACTGTTTATAAGTGCTTTGGAAAGGTTGATAAAAGTTCACCTAAGCATTTCTGTGTGCTGTGAGGTTTTGGACTCGCCAAAATGATAAGAAATTAACCCAATTCTGCTTAGAGTCACATACACTACTACAGAAATGCATATACATGTATGGGACAACACATAATGTTCAGCCTGAACATTTCAGCTGTCTTGGGTATATTTTGGTTCATATTATTTTATAATATATTTGGGCAATTGAAGAGCACTCATTACAGTGGGCCTTTTAACAATAATATTCTTCCTAAAAAGCATTAAAAACAGCAGGAAATCTCACAATAATTTTCTTCATATTTCCCACTGCACTAGATTCTCTTTAACAAGTATGCATTCTTGTTTTTTGTACAGGGAATAGAGGTGCTGGAGCTGAAGTCTGGACGACCTTTGACACGGCTTGACCTCTCTACCGATGTGACATATGCTGATATTGACAAGGATGGTGTGTTTGATCAAGCCAAAAGTAAGTATACGTCCCAAATACGAGTCCTAAATTTCATTTGCATTTGTGTATATTTCATTGCTCTGTTATTTATTTGTCTGTTACATTTGTATCTTGTGTATTTTTATGCTTGCAATTTCAATAAATTGAATTGAATTGAAATAATGTCATTGAAAATTTGTAAAGAAATAAAAAAGTTATTTTGAGATAGACTTAAAAGATTATATGATAATACATATATCAATTTTAAAAAAATTGATAAATGTTATATATGTGCATGATATTACATGTACCATTAAAATATCTTATATCAAAAGTCAGGGTTTCTGCAAATTACTGTAGCTACTTGTATATTTTCTTTATAGGCATGAATGGGGAGGAAAGATTCAGGATATTAGTATATAGCATTTTGACATAGATTTGATAAATCTATGAAATAATCATTTGGAAGGCCTACATATATTTTAAAGAAAATAATATCACTGCCATTAGGGGGAGCTAGATCTACTCTAAGAGTCAAATTTAACCCTTATCAGACCCGTCTTTTTTTTGGTAGCTGTCTCGCCCTATGATCGCACGAGCGCAAAGATTCAACAAGCAAATCAGTTAGTGTGACAATCACTTTGTTTGTAGTTTGAGTATTTCATATTAAAAAGAGACAAACCTATGATAGTATTAAATCTCAAGGTGGTATCTCACTTGCCGTGAGCTGGTTGTAATGTCTCTCGAGTCTCTGTGACTCACATGAATCTCATGAATAAGAAATCTCAGAGAGCTCGTATCTATTTTAATTTCCAAAATTAAAACCCAGGTTTAATAGAAAACATGTATGAATGATTTTCTCATTTCAGCTCTGTTCACTGAACCTGGGAATAAAGATAATTGCCAAGCTGTTGTAAAGACTGGTCATCCTCCCCACTCTTTACTATTCAACGGATCCATTTGCTACCCTTCCTCCCTCTGGGCAGCTCTATCGTACCCATGTGAGTTACGTGTACAATTAGGCTGGGTTCACATAGAAGTATACAATATACACTATTCGCTGTCCGCTATTCGGTATACGCAATACGGGTATAGCCTATTTCGTACTTTTCTCCAATGACATGGACATTTCAAATTAAAAAAATTTGGCTTTCCTCCTACTAGCCGAGGTTGAGGAGGGTCATATGAGGAGAAGAACAGTTAATAAATAATGATTGGGGAAATTCAGAACTTTCATATGCACAAATTGCAGATGAAGGAGGGTATGTATGCAGAAAAAAATCCTGTGTGAACCTGTATTTTGAAATTGCACTGCTTTACAAAGGTATGTGACTTGTTCAATTCAAGCTCTTCTCGTGCCATCACAAAACGAGCCGAAAAAAAATACTTATATGTGAAGCCAGGCAATAGGGCTTTAATTTTTCAGACCAATTTGTATGTTCTGTCTTTTTTCAGATTTAAATTATTCAAATTGCTCAGATAGGCATGCCATCATTTTCTAGTATGTAATGAAAAGTTGTGTTTTTTTTATGTTTATCAGTCTTGTTTGATGTTTTACAAACCATGTTTAAAAGTCCTAATCATTTTTAAATCTTGAAAAAAAATGCACATTTTTATGTTCAGAGGCACTTGCATTTAATGCTTTTAGAATTATTTTCAAAGGCAGTTTTATACCATTATAAAATATATTATTTTCTCTGCATTTTCACATAACAAATCAACACAAGTGATGAACACACCTTATGTGAAATTCAGATGCTAATCTTCTGTTCAATTTGCACTTAATATTAATAATGATCACATTTATATTGCGCTTTACACAAGAGCTTCAAACTAATGTATTTATGCTCAATTATGGCTTCGACATTTTTCCTCATAACATACTGACATTTTATTTCTACAAGTGAAAACATTTTGTTTTTGATTGAATTCATTTTTAACAGGGGCTTATGCTTTAGGGAATTCAGATGTGAGAGAAAATCAAGATCTTAGTCTGCGTCCATTGATTGTAAAAAGGTAAGTTTTCTTTGTTTCTGTTATTGTAATTTGATGGGGGCATTCTCTCTGAAATGGCCTGACAGTGATACTATTGAAATAATTCTTGTAGTTACTACACAGTATTGAATATTGAGTACTGAATTCAAATCATGCAGGTTATATTAAGAGAACAGATCTATATGAAAATCTTAATATTTCAGTTTGTTCTATTTGCTGTGCAACATCAAGGTTCTTGTACAAAACACTGAACTCCCATCATTTCCCTTTAGAGGCTTCTTTACTTAATTTTCAAAAATGTTATCATTATTATTTTATTTGGCAGAAAACATACAATATGAAATAAAATCAATTGCATATAAAAATATAGTGTTACAGAACACAAAAATATTAATACACTGGATGCACCTGGCTGGGCTACCAGTCATGGGGCAAAGTTAACCAAATAAACCATTTGTTGGCTGGTCACTAATTACGCCTTTTGGTAATTGTCATCAACTGTCGTAAATCAGCATAAATTATAATTAAATAGAATATTTATAAATATTCTCCTTTATAAGAAACCGGTATTATTATATTGGATGGCTGTATTTTGTTGTGATTCCAGGAATATCATATTTTGTTAGGGCCAATATTTCCGTGTATCCCATCTAATATTCTGTAAATATGTTGCCAAAGAAAGTTATTGCAGTTACAGTAGCTATTCTTAGGCCTTACATCATTTGATTGTCGTGATGATATTAGGGCAATATTTCCGCGTATTCCATTCAAAGCCATCAAATATTCTATTATTATATTGCCAAAGAAAGTTATTGCAGTTACAGTAGCTATTCTTAGGCCTTACATCATTTGATTGTCGTGATGATATTAGGGCAATATTTCCACGTATTCCATCCAAAGCCATCTAATTTTCTGTTATTATATTGCCAAAGAAAGTTATTGCTGTAGCAAGACTTGAATCCTGTACCATTTGATTGTCATGACGATAACCTATCCGCTAAAATATTACAATCTTCTGCACCTCAGAAATCTCCATTATTATATTCATTGATTCCTTTGTCCTTTTTTTCTGTTAGTGTTGCTAAGCGAAGAGGGGTCATCAGTCATCTACTAGGTCTATCAATGTCCAAAGCAGGAATGGATACCATTTTACCAATCAGTACAGGTCAGGTGACCAGCTACGGACCTCAAGGACAGTTCAACTGGCAGGTTAGTCATATTATTGACCTTTCACCTTATGCAATATCCCTTCCTATTAACTTTTAGTTTGAATGTATACAGATATTTTACTGTAGAAGCCAATATTTTCGCGATATTGGACTGGTTTGGGAAATTCATGAGTGGATAACTTTGCAATTTTTGTGATGTTTTCATTACTATTAAAAGCCTTATGTTGAAGTGGAAATTTTCGCAAAGATGGACTCGCAAAATTTGCAACAAAAAAAACACCGCTAATTAACCACTTATACAGTAAATGGTCCTTGAACAACTTAGTCATCTTTTGTATATGAAAACCATTAATTTTCTGATTTTTATGCCTCCGCCACCGAAGGTGGTGCCGGAGGCATTATGTTTTCGGGTTGTCCGTCCGTCCGTACGTCCGTCCCGTTTTAGTTCTCGCGATAACTTAAGAACCGTTTGACGGATCACTTTCAAACTTGGATCATGTATGCATATGGTAGGGAAAATGATCTGATTAGACTTTGGGGTCATTAGGTCAAAGGTCAAAGGTCACAGAGGTCATTGTATGCATGAAAATGGCTCGTTCTCGCCATAACTTAAAAACTGTTTGACGGGTCAACTTCAAACTTGGGTAATGTGTGCCTATGGGAGGGGCAATGAACTGATTAGATTTTAGGGTCATGAGGTCAAAGGTCAAAGGTCACAGAGGTCATTGTATACATAAAAATAGTTTGTTCTCGCGATAACTTAATAACGGTTTGACGGGTCAACTTCAAACTTGGATCATGTATGCATGTGGTAGGGACAATGAACTGATAAGAATTTGGGGTCATGAGGTCAAAGGTCACAGAGGTCATTGTGTACATGAAAATGGCTCGTTCTTGCGTGGGAAAATGGCTCGTTTTCTTGCGATAACTTAAGAACCGTTTTGAGGATAAACTTGAAACTTGGGGTCATATGTGCATATATGAGGGTCAATAAACTTATTAGATTAGGGGTCATGAGGTCAAAGGTCACAGGTCATTTGTGTACGTGAAAATGGCTCTCGTTCTTGCGATAACTTAAGAACCGTTTGAGGGATCAACTTCAAACTTGGATCATATTTACATATGGGAGGGGACAATGAACTTATCAGATTTTGGGGTCATGAGGTCAAAGGTCACAGAGGTCATTGTGTACATGAAAATGGCTTGTTCTCGCAATAAACTTAAAAACCGTGTGACGGATCAATTTCAAACTTGGGTCATATGTGCATATGGGACGGACAATAAACTGATTAGAATTTAGAGTCATGAGGTCAAAGTTAAAAGGCCACAGAGGACATTGTGTACGTGAAAATGGCTTGTTCACGATAACTTAAGAACAGTTGATGGATGAACTCAAACTTGGTCATGTTGCATATGGTAGGGACAATGAATTTATTATATTTTGAGGTCATGAAGTCAAAAGGTCAAGGGTCACAGACGTCATTGATTACATGAAAATGGCACGTTCTTGCTGTAACTTATGAACCGTTTTATGGATCAACTTTCAAACTGTGGTTTATGTGGGAAGAAAGATGAACTGATTAGATTTTTGAGGTCCAGGACATCAAAGGTCACTGTTATTTATGTAATGACTCGTTTGTGCAAATTTCTTGAAGGACCTTTGACAAATCAACTTAAACATGTTATCCTTTTATTACATCAGTAGCCATCCTTCCTGAGTGGAAATTAATTCTGATGATACAACTTAATAGATTTGGGGTCAATATCTCAAAGATGTCATGGTATAAATGGATGCTAAAAATTACTTTTCCGATGTGGCAATACGGAGGCATGCCTTCCGACCGTGCACGGTCGAAGATTCATCTAGTTTTTTTTTAAAGTAATGTGAGTCATAATTGTTCACACCCATGTTCATTTCTTAAAGGTAGTCTATAGAATCTTGAGCTCTGATATTAATTGACAAACTGAAATTGAATGCAGTATCTAGCTTTAATAGTCTGTAGATATATAATGTTTTAAATGGTAGACACGAAAGAGGTAGAAGTGTGTAGATGAATGATAAATGCCAAATGAATCAAATGAGTATGGCATGCGATGTCTGGACAGGGGATGTTTCATAAAGAGTAATGTTCACATGACTTAAAGACACACTTTAGTCCAAGTGCATGTTTGACAGAATGCTCAATAGCAGCTCCCCTGAGCATGATCTTAATGGTAGTATCTCACTTCACGGAGAAGGGTTTGAGACGGATTTCAGACTAGTTTGAGATGGTTTTGAAACGAGATGTCTCCGGCCTGAGTCCTTGCGACATTTCATGTGTCTCTGGACCAAACCATCTCAAAATACCCAGTAGTCCCAAATTCATCTTCGCAACAGAAAAAAAAGTATCAGGGACGTTTCCGCGACGGAAAAAAAGTATTGGAGACATCTCTGCGACAAGTTTCAAAACCATCTCAAAGTCCATGTTTGTCTCAAAGCTGCCTCGAGTCCGTGAAATACTCTAAACGTTGAAATATTCGCGGTACATTTATTTTCGCGCAAAGATCGTACAGCGCGAATTTAAAAACACCAAATATATGAGCATGATTTCTTATGCATGCTTTGAATGGTGTTAATTGCATTTGTACATAAATTCAGCGCGAATTTAAGAACCCGCAAATATGTTTTGCGGCCTCTAAGCGCGAAAAATTAATCGCGCGAAAATAACAGCGAATACAGTAAGATACCACCATTAGCAACTATCAATTTAGGGGGGGGGGGTTATAGGCAAATTGTTACACTTTTATTTGGCTCATTTCTGAAGAAATGAGAAAAAAATAATCCTCTAAAACCATAATATCAGTACGGAGATTATATATCAAGGAATCTTATGGACAAAAAAAAAATCACCAAAAATGCCTAATTAGCATAATTTATGCAAATTTGCCATTTTTTGCAAAACAAAATAACTCAAGAATGGAATGTCTGTTGCTGTTCAAACTTTGCATGATTATTGGTGAAATGAGTCTCTGGGGAATGAATGGATTAAATTTTTAAATAAAGTTTTAGTTTTCTGGTAATAATGTCATGAATATATATGAGCTAAAAAAAAACAATAAAATTTACAATGAAAAAATTTCCTTTTTTTTTTTTTTTTTGTCGCCGTGAAGTGATGAGCACAGTTATGAGGCCAAGTCACATATAAATCTAGCTGATAGGAGGATTCATTGAAAGTCAGCAACACAACAAAGGGCAGGTAGAGAATGCGAGAGGCTAAACCTCACATGGCCAGGAGGGGTTTCACAATGACATAAAGGGGAGGGGGTGGGGGGGGGGGTTATAGGCAAATTGTTACACTTCTATTTGGCTTATTCTGAAGAAATGAAAGAAAATAACCTTCCAAAACTATAATCAATAGAGAGGTTATATATCAAGGAATCTTATGGATGAAAAAAAATCACCAAAAATGCCTAATTAGCATAATTTATGCAAATTAGCCCTTTTTTGCCCAAACAAGTTCTACTGAATACCTACAACACAAATAATCCATTTTTTTTTGCACAGATGTTCTCTAAACATATGTCTGGGGGTGAAAGGTATGGGAATTATC
>CALNVZ010003435.1:17832627-17894197 GCA_940671915.1 Paracentrotus lividus | reverse complement strand
AGAGAGGCATAAACCTCACAAGGCCAGGAGGGGTTTCACAATGACATAAAGGGGGGGGGTGGGGGGGGGGGTTATAGGCAAATTGTTACACTTCTATTTGGCTTATTTCTGAAGAAATGAAAGAAATAACCTTCCAAAACCATATATCAATAGAGAGGTTATATATCAAGGAATCTTATGGATGAAAAAAAATCACCAAAAATGCCTAATTAGCATAATTTATGCAAATTAGCCCTTTTTTGCCCAAACAAGTTCTACTGAATACCTTACAACACAAATAACTCCATTTTTTTTTGCACAGATGTTCTCTAAACATATGTCTGGGAAGAATGGATTGGATTTCAAAAAAAAAAAAAAAAAGGAAATTTTTTCATTGTAAATTATTGTTTTTTTTAGCTCATATATATTCATGACATTATTACCAGAAAACTAAAACTTTATTTAAAAATTTAATCCATTCATTCCCCAGAGACTCATTTCACCAATAATCATGCAAAGTTTGAACAGCAACAGACATTCCATTCTTGAGTTATTTTGTTTTGCAAAAAATGGACAAATTTGCATAAATTATGCTAATTAGGCATTTTTGTGATTTTTTTTTGTCCATAAGATTCCTTGATATATAATCTCCGTACTGATATTATGGTTTTAGAGGATTATTTTTTTCTCATTTCTTCATAGAAATGAGCCAAAATAAGCATTCTCTACCTGCCCTTTGTTGTGTTGCTGACTTTCAATGAATCCTCCTATCAGCTAGATTTATGTGACTGGCCTAAACTGTGCCATCACTTCACCATGACAAAATTGATCTTGTAGCAGAACTAACAACTTATAGAAGACAAGTAATTTATTTATTTGTCTCCCATGGTAGAAATACATGCAACTGCTGTGTGAATAATTTGAGCCAGACAGCTGTGAACAAAAAATCACAAGCTGCCCGGGCAGGATTCGAACCCATATCTTCAACCAATAGACCACCAATAATAATTTATTGATGACTAGTTTTGTAATTTTTGTCTTGTAAATTAATGATGTTATCCTTTCAATTATTATTGTTTTTATTTTGTTTTTTTTTGTATTACATGTAACAACATGAAAGTGAATGCAAAAAGAGACTGCTAAAACTTGCTTATCAAACATAATAGTGTTATATAATCATTAGTACATGGAAAAAACTATTATCACCATTAAATGGCTGCTTTATTTGTTTCATACTCAATCATCAGGTCACTACATCGGCTGTGTGGAGTGAGCGTTCTATCGTAAAGAATTTAAAAGGTCATGTCGATCAAGATCTTCAAGAAATGTATCATGGCGCATTCCTACCCAGCATTCATCCTCTCTCTATACAGGAGTATGGCAAACAGGTAAGAAGGTCAAAGGCCATATAGATCAAGGGATGTATCATGGAGCATTCATCCTCTCTCTATACAGAATTATGGCAAACAGGTGAGAAGGTCAAAGGTCATATAGATCAAGGGATTTATCATGGAGCATTTATCCTCTCTCTATACAGGAGTACGGCAAACAGGTAAGAAGGTAAAAGGTCATATAGATCAACCTGGATTTATCATGGAGCATTTATCCTCTCTCTATACAGGAGTGTGGCAAACAGGTGAGAAGGTCAAAGGTCATATAGATCAATGGATGTATCATTGAGCATTCATCCTCTCTCTATACAGGAGTATGGTAAACAGGTAAGAAGGTCAAAGGTCACATAGATCAAGGGATGTATCATGGAGCATTCATCCTCTCTCTATACAGGAGTATTGAAAACAGGTAAGAAGGTCAAAGGTCACATAGATCAAGGGATGTATCATGGAGCATTCATCCTCTCTATACAGGAGTATGGTGAACAGGTAAGAAGGTCAAAGGTCATATAGATCAAGGGATGTATCATGGAGCATTCATCCTCTCTCTATACAGGAGTATGACAAACAGGTAAGAAGGTCAAAGGTCATATAGATCAAGGGATGTATCATGGAGCATTCATCCTCTCTATATACAGGAATATGGCAAACAGTTAAGAAGTTGAAAGGTCATATGGATCAAGGGATGTATCATGGAGCATTCATCCTCTCTCTACATTACGTCAATCCCTCGTTTGCAAGCCTACCCCCAGTTCGAGAGCTGAGCTCAGGTGTCGGACCCCCTTATAAAAAATCCTGTTGAAACTCTTTCAATCACATGGCCTCATTGCCACCCACAACCCTTTAGCAAACTTTGCACTCCACAGCCATCTTGAGCTTGACCAGGGTAAAAGAAAACAAAGCTGGATGTTACTAATAGTACTCTGCCTATGAGTAGGCCCTTAAAAATAAAGTGATTGTATTTTATATATCAAAAGTTTTCACAGCATATTATTATTTAGAAATCAAATGTTTTAATCGTTTCAATTTCAACGAAGAAATCACCCCGACAATAAGAAATAAGAAAATAAAAATGATGCAAGCCATGTCTCCAGCGAAGTTCGCAAGGATCGCCACGTGCGATGCCGCCCAAGAAAATATGGATATATGCGATCACTCGCCGATGATATGTCTTACTATCGTATTTTAATATGCTCACAGTATATGTAGCCTTTTTATTCATCGAGTGATGTCTGGGTATATTCAAAAAATAAAAATTGTCATTCTTTTATCCACAAGGTTATTCTGATTAAACTAACAAGTATGTGCGCTAACTTTTTTTTATTCGCAAACCAGGAAGTAAATGACATAAATAATTTTTTCAAAAAATGCAGGTTCTTTATAGAAGAGGTAAAGAAATAGGGAAAAATGGGTTACTAAAGAAAGAAAATGAGAAAGAAAAAGGAAAAAAGAAATACGAAAAATAAGAAAAAAGAAAGAAAGGTAAAGAGGAGGAAAGTAATTAAAAGAGGGGAATGAGAATATGAACGTAAGTGAGATAGAAAGAGAGGAAGAGAGAGAGAGAGACGTGAGAGACAGGGACGGGCAGGACAGTAAGAGAGAATGTAGAAAATGTTCAGCGAAGTTAGTGAGATCACTTGAATCACGCGTGTACATTTTGTCTCTAGTCCAACTCACGCACGCACAGCGGTATGTAGTATACACACTTCAACAGACCCCCTGCTTAGCGTGGCTGGCCAGACCGAAGTCAGAAACACGTGTTAGTAAGAGAATAAGCCTGCTGTGGCTGTGGTTAATTACGCTTGGAGAAGAGAACTGATGGAGATTCTATAGAGGGGTATGATCCTCCCAAACGGAGAGTTTCGTCATGATACAGGAGTATGGCAAACAGGTAAGAAGGTCAGAGGTCATATAAATCAAGGGATGTATCATGGAGCATTCATCCTCTCTCTATACAGGAGTATGGCAAACAGGTAAGAAGGTCAAAGGTCATATGGTTCAACATCTCAAATACGAAGAAATACAGTGTTTTTGGCTGTATAAATTTCTCTTAATATTGTATTAAAAAAACTCTATTCATGAACTTGCCTCTAATTTACAATGTGACAATTTCAATTGTGATTGCAAGTTTAATTTGAAGGAAAGAAGACAAATCTGGAAAAAAAAACAGATTGGCTAAAGTTTTGAGAAGCAGTAAATTTCAATTTGAATGTCTAAAATTGCGATATAAAGGGATTTCAACTATCTTATAAACTTATCTTTTCCCTTTTTTTTGTTGAAACTTCATAAAATTTCCTCTGATTTCAAAGCTTTCATCCAAGGTAACTTGTAATAAAGGTTAGGTTGTCTTTCAATAGTATTATAATAATGGCGGCTTCTTATAAAGTTCTCAAAAGTCTGTCAACCACGGCGTTGCACGTACAACTCTAAGAAATCCCAACTCTAACATAATAGGTGATGTTCAGAATTTTAAAAATTCAGCTCAGGAAAAAAAAAGTGATTAGACCAAGCTCTTTTTTATAAAGGTTTCTTCTCTGTTGTCATTGAAGCCCATTCTTGTTTCAAGAATTCAGAGAGTTCTCTCTTGTTGACTGGCTTGTGTTCCTGCATCCTTTCTTTGATTTCATTCCAGAGATTCAAAACACTGAAACCCTTATTTTTAAAAAAGAACTTGTACTAATAATTTGTGCCTGAGCTGTATATATTAGCAAAAAAAAAAGAAGAAGGTCTCTGAGTTGAAAGCTTTAAATATACAAAGTAAAAAATACAGCTATCTCCTTGCCCTAGACTCCTTTTTTCTTTGCATTTTGTTTACAAAATTTTGTATGCAAAATATAATTGCAATTTCTCTGCCACAAATAAAACTTTAATATAAAAATTAAGAACTTGATCTATCAATAGTAATCTGAATCCCACTATAGCATTATTTTAGAGACAATACAAACCAATAGCCTTGTATAGCATGACCTCAAGTCCTGTACTACTCAATTCTGCCCTGATTCCTAACCCATAATGCAACATTCCGAACAGTGTAGTCTTATGATACAGGCCCACTTGAATAATAACACATTTACTCACTAATTTACATTCATACCCCAATTATAATGTTAACAATTTGTAAAAGAATTACTTTTTCCTTCAAAACATTTTACTTTCCTTGAAACAAATAAATTTCAAGGCCATAGTCATTCTTATATTAAGTTTATCTCTAATTTTATGCTTTAAGACTGGCAATTTATAACTCACAGTCAATGAGAATGTTGGTCAGTTCACTCTTACTTTAACCTTTGATGTGTGTTTGTTTGTTTCAGTCAGCAGCCATTATATCAGGATGGGATCACATTGCTCTTATCTCCTTAGAAACGGGTAACATCCTAGCAGAACATACATTACCATGCCAACCCACTGCACCTCTTGTGATTGGTGATGTTGATGATGATGGTTTGAATGATGTCATTGTCCAATGTTCACACAGGTTAGTTCCATAAGGGTTTTCTCTATAGACCTTATGCATTGACGTCATCGCACCGCCATAGCGCCCTCCCTCAGAGGCTGAGGCCATTACATTGCATGTGTTTCTGATATGCAGCTGTTACATATCCGACAACTCCATTTACGCATAGCCCTTTATGCTCTGATGGAGGCGCTATGAGATTATGACGTCATATGCATAAAGTATATTGCCTAACAGATGCCTTTGTTAGGAATGTAATGTATTCATCATAATCACATCATTAGGTATCAGCTTACCCAGAATATTTTTCTGTTGAAAATAGACTTTAAATATGTCTTAGCAACACAGGAAGTATTTAATAAAGTCTTCTGAGGATTCTAGGACATTTAACCTCACCTTTGAAACATAAACCAAGGTATCATTCAAAATTTGAGGTGGAAGAGGCGGTGTGGTCGAGTAGATAAGTTGCCGTCATTGTTTACATTGTACATTGTTTAAATCCTGTTCATTCCTCTTATGTCCTTTTGGCAAGATGTCAATCTAGAAATTACCACACTTGACCCAAATGAGGTAAATGGGTACAAGTGGAAGAAATTCCTTGAATGCTTTCGGCACTCTCTTAGGGCAGCCTAGCACAGCCTGGTAATAATCTCACAGAGCTTAACCCTATTCTGACTGGGGGGGGGTGTCAATTTGATCCCCCCTGTACGAAATCCGCGACTGCCGCGCGACCGCTGTGAATCGCAACCCGGCGCTTTGTGACTTTTTTCTTTCAAATGTCCCGCAACTTTTGACACCAAGTTAAAAAAAAATTGGACATTCCGTTGTCGCGTTACGCAACATTATGCAATCGCATGTCAGGCCAAAATTGAACGAAAAACGTCATTTTGCATGCGTTTGTGTACAAAAAACTGCTTTTTTCTAAATTGCTTTATAACACTGATAATTGTGCCTTCTCAGACTTTTGATTGATTAAATTTGTCTTTATATTGATCAAAATACATTTCTCAGGCATAAAAACTTACAAAAACAAAGAAATACATAAGAAATAAAAACAATAGAATACATAAGAAATTCATAAAACAATAGAATACAAAAGAATTAATTTTAAATTTCTTAATTTGTCAATTCAATACTGTTGTCTTTGCTACTCAGCAACTTTTAGAAACATTTTTGGCTTCATAACTATGTTTATTAATGAAATATTAACGATTTCCATAAAAAAGCATCTAATTTGCATACATGAGTATGCATAAATTAGCATAAATTAAATATGTGAAATTTTTTTTCAAGAAAAACATACCAGCGACACCCTTTACATGTGCAGCGACGTTCGCGCAAAATTTCGCGGCAATGAGACCATCCGCGGCCGAGATCTCAGGGGGGGGTCAAAACCCCCCCCCCCCCCCCCAGTCAAAATCTCCTCTTGAAAAGCCCAGTCAGAATAGGGTTAAACAGTCCACCTGCAAGCGCTTTTGAAATCGCTCGTATTTATGCAAGTCCTATTCATGAGTTTGTGTGTTTGAATACGCAATTAGCAGCTTGTACCCCTGTCTTTGTGCGGTTATAATTCTGCATAGAAATGACTATTTGACATGAAATTTTCGGGATTAATATATCATACTATCAAAATATATATTCCTTAATAAGAAAGAAAATATGTCTTTCAAAATAGTAGAAATTGTTGGATATATTTTGCGTTAAAATCCGTTTGGGAATTTTTTGAATAACTAGCCACAAATACGCTTTATTTTCAATGATTCGACGAGAAAATAGGTTCATAATCTTCAGCAACTCTTCAGCTTTCCAAAAATGCACCAAACATGGTATTTCAAGATTTATACCAGTCAGGAGCTAGCTAAATGTGCAGCAAATACAAAATTGCTTCAATAACTGCGATCTGATTGGCGGGTCTGATTTGATTGGCTGATGCGAATCTCACCACGCACCAAAGGTCTCTGCGCGGTCAGGTAACGGCTCCCACGTGTTTCAAAATCCCCGCTCGCATCAATCCTTGATTCAAGCAGCCAATCAGAAAGCCACATTTTCTGTATTTTGGACTTGCTTTATATTTTGCTAGCTCCTGACTGGTATAAAAAGTAAAGGATATTAAAAGTTACTACGTTTTGAAGCTAAGATTTCATTCTTTCCAAATATGTAAATTTCTTTTGGAATCATGCAAAAATAACTACTTTTCTTGTCACTTTAATATGCCGAACTGAATATATGTTTTTGTTCCATATCTTTCACCAATACTTTTACAATATTCAGATATGATAAAATACCGTAAAATGTGCATGATAGGTAGGTTTAGAATTTCTTCTTTCTAAATATGTAAGAATCAGGAAATTCTGTTCACAAAATCAAAATCTACAAGAGTTGCAAAATCTCAGTTTTAGCCCGCACAGGTCCGCACAGCTCCGCAGAGTGCAGATAGAGGACTGAGAGAGTTGTATAAATTTCGCACTATTGGCTTATTATAGCTCACGCTGCCCTCGGACTGTAAAGACTTCATTGTATTTCACGCTACATAAAAGCAAATTATTATTATTATTGTTTTTATAAAGACTTATTAGATCAATTGTATGACTTACAAACAGATAGTTCAGCCACTTTAAAGTTAGATTATTTTTTTTAATCAAATGTCCTATATAACATTGAACCCAGGTTTGATAATAGAAAAGTGAAATAGACCATTTGTTATATTGAAATTGTGCTACATTTCTCACTTCTGCCGTCAAGCTCTGAAACTCAATTTTGTAACTTGCTCTTTCCAATCCATATCTATACTTTCTTTGTTCCCATTACAGTTACCTTGGTTTCTCTATCCAGCGCTACTCTGGTTACTGGGTTACAGCTTTCATTGGTCTTGCTGTGGTTGTCATAGTAACAACACTGGTAGCTTCTTGCACTCCAAAGGAAGAAACTATAGAGGGGGCTGTTAAGAGCGAAGAACACAATAGCTGACATATCTGGAGCTATGTTATTTTATAAATATGTTCTTCTACTTAGTTTGATGTGAAAGGTACTTGTTTGTTTTGCAATTAATTTGTGCAGTATTTTGTAATTATTTATATAAGAATATTTAGTATATCTGTATAAAGTACTGATGGTATTTCAGTTGAAATTGTTAGTGTGTCTTTAACCCCTCCCATGGTTATAACTAACTTAAAAGGATCCAGTAACATTCAATGTGATTGACATTGTAATTTATTTGATTTAGCTCAATTTGCCAACATGATTATAATCGTATAGGTCAGTCTGGAATTGCATTAAATTTACAAGCAAATAGCTTGCTTTACCTTTAAGATATCTACGATTTCATATTAAAATTTTGAAAACAATTACAGTAAAGCTTTTAAAACAGTGTGCCTTTTACCGCTGCACAAGGTTGATTCAATATCCTTGTTTTGTTTTGTTTTTCAACTGGTTCGATTCTTTGATAAATGTTTAAGATACGGGTAATTATTATTAAGTAGAAATTCAATGTTTAAGCAGTTCGTGCACACATCATATGGAGAAGTTTTGTGGTGCACACATTGATAGGCAGACTTGCAAAATACAATTAACCTTTAGGTATGCAATAATAAATAGGTACATTTGTAGATACTTTGATTTATTGAAGTAAATCATGATATCTACCTAGGACTATGTCCCTCCCACCATGACTTAACTTGACTGTGTGGTCGTCAAGGGTTTATCTTGTTAACAGTTTCAATGAGTATGGCTTTTGAAAATTTAGAACCATACCATTCAGTTCAAAAGTGGTATGGGGAAAACTTAAAATTACTGTATACACAAATATTTTCGCGTACAGATATTTTTCGATTTTGAACTAGTTGGGGGAATTTGAGAGTGGATAATTCACCTTTTTTGTGATGTTTTCATTACTAAAAATTACCTTATGTTAAAGTGGAAATTTTTTGCGAAGATGGACTCGTGAAATTTGCGAAAATAAAACCACCAGGAAACTAACCAATTATACAATATTTATGTAATTGTATGTAATGTGAATATTCAATTGATATAATAAAAAAATTCATCTATTAATATAAATTAATGTGCTGATGTCCTGTTAGTATTGTCATGTACTGGAGATTATGTGGTAGGACTTACCATGTTATTTTAACTTTCATGTGCTCTTGGCCAGAGTGTCTTCCAAGATTTCTTTTTTCTTTTGGGGATTACAAATAGGCCTCTTAGCTTTGCTCTTGTAAAACAAATAACTTTGGTTAGTGTAAAATATTGTTTCCTTATTTTTAAGAGCACATGTTGTCATAAGTGTTCTATGCTATTCATAGAAAATAACCAGACTGATTGTGTGTAACGTCAAGTACATTATGGTATACGTGGTCTAGTATATCAGTATAGAAATAGCAAATAGGCAATATAATAGAGCTTTTCTCTTTCTCCGAATGCTAAATCACGTACCATTGCACAAATAGGAATATTTGTTATTTCTGTCTTACGACGCCTCGGAAGTTGGCAAAAAATATGTATGCTGGGAAGGTTTTTTTTTCTCCGGTTATTATTATTGCTGCAAGGCAAGCAAAATGGCCCTCACGCGATGAGCAGCTAGCTAGCGATGATTCTTTAATCGGTACGCGTTTACAGCTCATACAAACCCATTATGACGTCATATAAAAAAACAAAGCATACTAGTAATTGATATTGATTGATTGATTGATTGATATCTTTATTTATACACGGTTAAAAAGCCCAAACAGTTACAAGACTGGTTTCCATTGGGGCCGTGATAAAAATAAAAAAATTTCAAAAAGGTTCAAAATGAAATACAAACATTACTCAGAAAAAAAATAGGGGAGACTGGGGTAATTATGGCCCCCTTTTTCACATTTCCTATTACTACCATTAAATGAAAAGTCCAATGGTATTCTAATTATGTAAAAATACAGTCAATCTATATACCTATAATATACAAAAGAAAGTATAAACCTCCTACTTCTCATTTGCATATTAATTACCATTATGTTAACAACTTTGGGGGGCTATAATTACCCCACGGGTTGGGGTATTTATGGCCCCTATTGTAATGACTGTATGAATTCAAATATACTATGCTAATTAATGATGGTAATGTATAATAAATGTTGTTGGGTATTCCTAATACACTTATCAACCACCAACAATGATTTAGTCAATAATTGGTTCAGCCAAAATGTTGAAATTTTGTAATCAAAGCAATACATATATTTATGTACAAAATCGTACAAGTTAATGTCCCCATCTACGCTTATCTGCGCTTATACACTGTTTATGCATTGGGGGCCATAATTACCCCAAATGACATTTTCAATTTGATCCCCCTTTACAGCTCTACTATTGAAGATATTCAGGTGGAAATTTTTCTGTTGTGTTTTTTACTTCCTATTGTTTCAGTTTCAATCAAAATTTCATCTTACATGATTTTAATTAATGATATCACACCCCACATAAAAAAGCAGACTTGCCACTTTCCAACGAACAGAATTGTAATTGCCGTACATTTTAGGCTCCCCTAAGCACGAAATTTCATGTAAATGGCTTATTTTTCTCATATGATAGTAGGAAGAGTTTAGATAGGCATGTGTAAAAATTAAATTATCATTGTGTAATGCAGCAAAGAATTATAACCTCTCAAAGACAAAGGGGCCATAATTACCCCAGGGCCATAATTACCCCAGTCTCCCCTACATATAACTTAAAATATAACAGCAATACAACAATAAGACAACAATATAAATAATACAATAATAGTGAAGTTACGATAAATAAATTAAAGAAAACATTTTGTGAAAACAATATTTATACCAGGTACACATAGTTTGGAATAAAATTGGAATAATAAGAAATTCTGGAAAATCGTGTATTATGAGGACTTACAATTGAATATATGAATATAAAAAAGGCCCAAGTCCATAGGAGGTCATTTCGAGAAAATCGAAAAAAAAACTGAATATTTTTTAAATTTGGGCAATTAAAGTATATGTGGCCAAAAGACATCAGAGAACATCATAAAACAAATTTAAGTGTACATTTTTTATGAACATTAATATTCACGTTACTTTTGGGCGGGGCCTTTTGTCTGTTGGACTTGGGTCGTTTTTAGAATCATATGGACTTGGGTCATTCTTACATTCATATACATGTTAGACTTCTGTAGTACTGAATGTATAAAAATGATACACAAGAGATTTGTTTTATATATCAGACAAAAAGTGCCCCTTATATTTGTGTATTTTAGGGTTTTTTTTCGTAGCTGATGTATTTTGGGATGAGCAAGCGGGTGTGGGTGTTAAATGTGAGGACATGTGTATGTGTTGCAAATACTTAAAAATAAAAAAAAAACACACACAAAAAAGAGTTTGCAAAATGACGTATTATTCATGTTTTACAGTTCCCTCTTCCTCCATCCATCCATGACACCAAGAACAACAGTTCAAGAATGGGGGGGGGGGGAGGGGGTGGGTATGGTCCATTCCTTTTATTTTTTTTACTTAAATAGAAAAACAAGAAATACAGAGGGAGTCCCCACTTAACCTCAGGTTGGGGGTGTAAATGGAGTGAGAACTTTCCGTCGCAAGGACCTTTATTTCATGCTTGCCAGAGATTTTGGGGTAAAATGCTTTTGTAAATGGGCAGACTTTTTTTTTAAAATAAACTTTATTTGTGTTGTGAGCGAATTTTGTAAGAAAACATCAGTCCTGAATCCGTCCCTGCATGCCCCACATCCACACACGCACATCAGCATAGGAATATTTTTTCCTTCTATTTTTAAGGAGCTATTTTTTTTTATATATTGACTCACACCCACCCAAACACCCCTCACACACCCTCTGACACACACACAGGGTATTATAATACCCAAATAACACAATCTGTAATGAGAGACGGCGATATGAAAAGCCCAAGTCCTGGACTTGGGCTTTTCTTACATTCATACCAGATTTTTTTTTCCCTTTATTTAAGGCATTTCTGAGATGATTTCAGATTCATCATTTATACACAAGATGAGTCATTGTATAGGGAACAATATCCCATATTTAACTAAATTTCGCCAAAAATTGGACTTGGGCCTTTTTTATATTCATATACTCAATTATATTGAAAATCAAGATGGTGAGAATGTAGTAATAATTACAAATATATGGAAATTGACAGTTTAACTAAGAACGTATATGATGGCCTATTAAGACTAATGAAATAGGCTCCTAACACAAACGAAAACAATATAAACCCCTCACAAAAAGTTTCGCAAGTCGACTTTGGGTCATGATAACTTTTCAGGTACGCTTTAGTTATTCCTGGTTTTCATACCATTGGAAAGATAATTTATTCCCCTTTTGATTGATATCCTATTTGTAATGATTGTATCATGCTTCAATGCACAGAATATAAGAATATGGAGAAAAGTAAAAAGTCAAATGTTGTAAAATGCATTTTTATTGATCACATTGAAGTTCCGCAACTTCACTTTAGGTCCTGATAACTTTGGGGATATTTTCTAATTTTTATTGAATTTTATACCATTGTCAAGTTAATTTATTCCTCTCTTGATTGATACCTTATTTGTCAGGGTGATGTCATGCCTGTGTCCACAGAACCCCTCAATACCAATTGAATACATGTCAAAGCGAAATATAATTTTCAATTTAAATTTCTGTAACACAACACTGAACCTTGATACATTTTAATTTGGGGATTTAATCATTGTCAATTTTTATAGCATTAAAAAGTTAATTTATTCTTCTTTTTATTGATACCCTTTTTGCAATAGTAACATCATATTTGAATGCACATAACTCACGAATATAATGCAAAGTAAAAAGTGAAAAGTTGCGAAATGCGTTGTTATTGCTCGCAACAGACAATAATACTCACAATAGGCATTCAATTTGCAACATTTAACTTCTGACTTGTCCTAACATTCAGGTGTTCTGTCCATGCAGGAACAAATCTATCGTTACAATTAGGGTGTCATTGAAAAGAGGAATAAATTATCTTGACAATGGTCTAAAATTCAATAAAAAAATAGAAAATACCTCGAAAGTTATCAGAGCCTAAAGTCGAGTTGCGGAACTTCGCTTTGATAAATGCATTTTGCAACATTTGACTTTTTACTTTTCTCCATATTCTGATATTCTGGGCATTGAAGCATGACATAATCATTACAAGTAGGATATTAATAAAAAGGGGAATAAATTATCTTTCCAATGGTATGAAAATCAGGAATAACTAAAGCGTACCTGAAAAGTTATCATGACCCAAAGTCGACTTGCGAAACTTTTTGTGAGGGGTTTAGATATATATTATGGTCTGAAGTTACCAAATCAAGTAAATCTTAATTGTGCGCATTCATCTCGCGTAATGAATTGAATCCAATTATGACCTCACCTAATCGTGCAACGGTATATTATAAACGATACGTGTGCAATTGATCATAATGTTGCACGTTCAGACTCCTATGTGCTTGCATACAATATGCTAAGTAGGCGTTGTATAATTGAATTGGATTGAATTGAATTTCTTTGACATCATCAGTAAACGAAAATGATATTTTGTCAACACTACAAAGAAAAAAAAGACAAAAAGATGATACATGATTGTATATATCACTTATAAACATTAGTTGGTAACATATTGAATATAAAGTGACATAACATCAGTTATTTTCAATTGTTTGTTGATTATTGTAAGTTTGATCACCGGCACTTATTTCCTCGGGCAGGTCATTTTTTCTTTACTTCATTTCACCCAGATGTACGTCTGTTTGATGTTGACAATTTAAAAAGTGAAACCAACAAACATTCAAAGCAACTGAATAATTCATTTAAAATATTGACTTTGGAAAACAATTTTTTTAACAGCTTGTCCAGTCACATCAAAAGATATTGTTGACAAAATTGATATTATATGCAGGCATTAAATGTCTAAGTTCCGAAGTCTCTGTATGGGGGGGGGGGGTTGAATCTCAAGTTGGTATTTCCAATGAATATTCCTACCCTTGCCTGTCAAAAGTAATGGAACATAGCTAAAAAGGGATGTATATTTATTTCACAAGTCTTTTATATGTTATACCAAGACTATTTCAGACCATTTCTGGTATATTCTGAAAGGGAAGACTTGTCTTCTTTTTTTTTTCTTTTTTTTTTTTCTTTTTTCCCCCCAAACTCACGAGAGCAATAGATGAATAGACCCAGTCATTTCTGAACCAAAGGGGGGGGGGGGCAAAGAACAAGGAATGGAATTTTTGGAGTTGGGAATTATCAGTGAGTACAATCATGAGAAATGTTTCATATATCTCCAAAAATTGTATTCTTTTCTCAGGAATAAAGAGGGACAAATCTCTTCTCAGAATAAACAAAAAGCTCTCTGGTTATGAACAAAATACAGTGCGCCCGAAATAAAAGTAAACCCAACTTTCATGCCTGGTATAACAATTGTATTACTTATGTGTCATTAAATTTTATACTTATGTTATAGTTATTATTATAGTGACTTTGCCATCAATGGTAATGTGTCTAAACAACTAATAACAAAGGGTATTTCATGAAAGTTATAATTGTTAGCATATTTACTTTCTAGCAAGTTTTATGCAACAGTATTGTGACAAGGGCAAAATATTCAATCAATAAGTTCACCATGGTTTAAAATTTTTTTAAACTTTATTTTGAGGTGATTTTTTTTAAAACAAAAACTCCGTCAATTTAGATTTCTTGCAGACGAATCAAATATGCTTAACAAACTATATAACTGTACAAGATATGTATATGTAAGTCTAACTAAGATTCAAGAATAATTCAAACAAAGTAAATGATATAGAGAATAAATAGCAACATTTTCAAACGAGTCAGAATAAAAATAATTAAGGTTAAACCAATTCTTCAAAATAATGTTAACCATAATCTACCGTATAAATCAACATGATTGTAAAGAAGAAAAAATAGCTTAAAATGTTTTCCAAAATAAGAACAACTCAGTATTTGATATATTTTGTTAGGTAATATATTACAATTCCTTGTAGTATGAATACAATAGCAGGCGCAGGGGGGGGGGGGAAGGGGTAGGTGTTGAAATTTTTTTTTCGGGGGGGGGGTTGCAGCCAACCAAAGTCATATATCAACCATAGGGGTACGTTTTGAGAGGTCAATCAGCTCCAATCATGCCATTTATCCGTTTTTATTTATTTATTTATTTTTTTTTTTAATTATTATTATTATTATTTTTTTCCCCATTTTTTCATTTGCTCAATATGGCGCCCCTTTCGGGCGCCTACCCGGGAGGCCCGGCCGTAAAGCCGCCCCTCCCCCCCCCCTCCCAGAATACGCGCATGAATAGTAATCACGTAATCATCAACACTTTGTGTCGTCATTTAGAAATGGATCAATTTCTGTAGAAGTGGGTAGTGCATGATGATATTTTCCATCTGTCTTGCAGGCTCCACTTATCTTGTGTATGCTGACATTTCGCTTTCACAGTCGGCATTTTTATATTTGGCCATTTTATAATTTTGAATTAAAATAAATACTGCTATGATCATCATGAAGGAAAAGCATATGATAATAACCACATAAACCCGGGGCGTTAAATTGTCCCTATTCGCCGATGGGTAAATACTTGTACTTTTTAGTATTTTCGCTGGTATTTTACTCGATGTATTGAAAATAGGCCTCGTGATCTTAGTCATGGGCTCAGTAGAAGGACACGGATCTGTGAAATTAGTTGATTCCCTTTCTTTAATAACGTCAAATCCACAATCTTGACAGTTACATATTTCTTTATCTTGTCTATGGATAGACGAACAGCAATATATAATATCACTTTTTAATCTCACCCATATCTTTTGGCTTAACGTTCCACCATTTTCGTTTGGTGAATTCACTGGTGGCAGTCTTATGCCATTTTGATAACACTCGATCTGTCCCGGTAGATTCCCTACAGAAGCTGTACATCGTAGAGATGTCCATTCATTACCAGTATTATCACTACTGATTTGACAGGACACCTTGCCAGGTGGAAAATCAACATACAACCCAATCCTATTATCCGTCCAAAACACACCATTCATATAAGCAGTAAGGATGTACGTACCAGCATCATCTCTTGTAACAGGATCAATGATAAGATGGAGAGAGCAATTGTCATTTTTTGTATCATTGTAATTTGTGAATTGTTGATTCCAAGGCAGTGATATTAATTCCGTATTTGCTGAATCGAATAATGGAATTCTGTTTCCATACCGTAATATTACTTTGGTACTATTACATGCATATGGAAAGACCATTGGTAACATTCCCCCCTCCATGACTTTCAGTATCTTAGACTCACATCCTTTGAATGCAAGTAATAGCATGAATATAACAAAAATACTCACTCCCCGCTTAACTGGAATTTCTTCGTATTTAAGCATTTTAAAAAGATAGACTTGTTATTGAAAAATGCAATCAAAAAGTCTTTCAAGATTAATTGTTATTCGTATAGGCCTATGCTCAATACAATGATCATTACGACCAAGAAATTGTGAATATAACATACAGACTTGACTCTTTAATAAGGCCTATGTCAGTCTGTCTAGACCTCCTATTTCAATGAATCTATGTTAGTACTGGATATATTTCAATTAAAATAAAAAGATGAATTTTAATAAGAAGGCATATAAACAGAGTATCACATTCAACGTCTTTGAGTCTATGGTTTGCAGATAAAATCCGTTTCCTGAAAGTCTTATAAAACAAGTGATCAAACAATTATTGTTTTAAACAAAACACTTTGAAGAAGAATAGTCGCCGCTGAAATGTTTTCACTGATTCATAATGCTTGTCATAGATAGTACTGACTCCAGAAAGAGATCGCGCGATGTCACAAAGTTTTGCCGACTGCGGTGATCCTCATATAATATGAATTATACTTCTATACGCGAGCTCTTGTTATCCAGTCTGAGAGACAGCTAGAATAATTGTTGCAATTCCTGATGTCTGCCATTCCTGATGACTGAGTATCACTACCTAAAATTAAAGACCGTAAACGCAGGATTATGTTTTGATGAACACACAATAAGAATGCAATATATTTGAAGTCCAATGTTATGGCCAACGTATCTGCAAACAAAATTATGGAAATGTACTTAGGCTAGGCAGGCGCGGATCTATGATTCTCAATTTGAAAAAATTGTGCAGGCCCAATTTTTCTGGGGACATAGCGGCTCTGATTATGTTTGGCCATGGGCTGATACTTTAATTTTGTGACATCAGGCTGGGCCCGTTACTTTAACTGTTAAGATCTATGTCTTTCACATTTTGAGCACTACATAAGTAAATGTATACCTGAATGTTCCAAGCTAAAGTTAGAAACAAATTCAATTAAAAATCATCTCTAATGACATGAATTTATGTCTAGAAAAAATGTCTACCTACTTACATTTTTAGGAGAAAACGTGATTAATTTGATAAGCATAAAATAAGTAGTTATTTTACTAAGCAGTAACGTTCCTTAATATATTAAGCGCTCCATTAAGTTTCTCAACAAACTCTTAGCAGTAACTACTTTGGCACCAGACTAGATCTTCCTTGTGCACCAAGGATGTGCTCGAATTAATTACGTTACCCTCAGAGGATCTTTCGACTTTACTAACCCCTGAAGACTGGAGATTTTCTCTGCATTCTCGAGTAGGCCTATCCTGACACTTATGGTTTTACTATAGGGTACATGCAGGTAATATGGGCCAGCAGGTAATATGGGCCACCTGAAGCAAATCATGTCGTGACCGTCGAAAAAAAGTGAGGCTGAAGTTCCAAGCCAACGGCTCCGCGGCCCTTGTTCAACAAAGATCTGTTCTAACGCCTTTAAGGTTTTATTTATATTTTAAAAATATCTCGGATGAAATACACAAATCCAAATTTGCACAATAACATGAATAATGCATTGCTGGCTTGAATTGTGACCACCGCATAAGTTATGACATCTGGCTCACCAATAATCGAAGAGTTAAAAGAATGAAAAATAAAAGCATTTTGAAATGATGCATAGGAAAGTTGAACTTACCACTGGTAGATGTGCTTCCAATATATTCAATAGAAAGAAATTTGAGGCAATGTTATACTCTTAGATGAGAGTTGTGAAGTTCAACTAAAAGGGTCCCGACACTCTTTTCCTTCACCTTGTAGTCTGAATGGACGTGATGGATATCGAATCCTATTTCATTTTCATATAACAATTAACCTCCTAGTACTGGTATACGAAATTAATGTCTTCGGAATCACGAATCTTTGGAATAGAAATTTGTGCTCGTGCTCATGCCCTGAGTTAAAAATGAAGAGAATATAGGCAGCCCATATAAGTCGCTTAACGTCATTCATAACAATACTTTTAAGCATCATTAGTTCATTTTCATGTTCCCTTGCTTGTTATTTAGTAGATATCATAAAATTATATTGCAGCTATTTATCCTGGATTATGATTGTCTGGTAAATAAAACGCGGTGGTTATCGGCATAAAGATATATAATTTGAGGTAATATATTCATATATTGTCATATAGGCTCATGACCGTTACACCGCTTAAAAGGACAAATATTCCAGGAATCGTGAAGTTTAAGTAGGCCCAGTTTAAAGCTAAACCCTGTTGAGCCCTCAAATGTAAAAATCGCCCACTAATGTAAAAATGCCCTCAAATGCCCTCAAATGTCTCAACACGTCAAGCCAAAATGTAAAAATTGCCCTCAAATGTCACAACACGTCAACACACGAATGTAAAAATGCCCTCAATGTCACAACATGGTCAACCATAAATGTGAAATGACCACTAATGTCATAACATGTTGACACAAATGTAACAAAGTTTTCATTTTAAACACTAATGTCTTAACATGTCACCACAAATGTAATAACTCATCACTGTATATAACAATGGGAATGTTGCTAAATGGAACAAAAATGTTTCAATTACATTATAGTAGCATAATACTAGTATAGAAAGATTTTTTAAAATCTTTCGTATATTATGCATTATGTTTCATTCCTTCATTATGTTTTTCTTCATCATTTATGTTTTTAAAACAAGTATTAGATAAAAAAGACGCGGGTATGGATTTATCTAAAGTTATTTGCACCATTTTTGGGCATCTTTTTTTCCTTTTTGGGTGGCAAAATTGTAACTTTCTTGTTAGTCTCAAGCAAATACTGCGTTATTTATGGAGTCTTGTATGAGTGCCGTATAGCCTTCCAACCTGTTGTGGCATAAGCGCCATTTCATGCCAAACGACCCTCCCCCATAGGCTCTTGAAGAAAGGTTGTAGAATCGAGCGGGGACATGCACCCTGCCCCCCCCCCTTCATAGGAGTTTCATGCACGAATTTTCAGACTCTACTCACATAGTCATGACAGTTATGTGCATAGATGGCCATGTTTTCAAAGAAAATTGCTTTGGTTAATCGCCATAATTTTGGCTCAGTCTGAATTTGTGAAAGATTGGGAATGGCATTTTCCATAAATTTCCGTAAAACATGTCCAGATTGATGGATAGAGGTGTCATATATAACATAACACAAAAAAAGCTTATACATGCCTCCCAATGAGAATTTACCCATTTTTGCTCAGTTTATATCCTAAAAAGGGACTCATGGTGTCAATAATGTGCCTTTTTTTTATGTGTGTTCAATCACGCATACATATTGGATCCATGCCGATTTTTACACACAAGCTAGCGCAGATAGTGTTGATAAACTACCTAGTAAATCTTGTTACTGGAGCATCTCCTCTTTAACGTTATTGCGTGTGGGTGTGTTATGTGTGTGTATATGTGATGTGTATTGTGTGTGCCTGTGTGTGAGTGTGTGCATGTGTGTGCATATGTTTCTATGGAAGTATGCATGTGTGTAATATTAATTGAATGTTTTGTTCACATTCCGCATTATTATGATACATGGAATGAATTTTTACATTTGCGGTTGACATGTTCAGACATTAGTGGTTAAAATGAAAACTTTTTACATTTGTGGTCGACATGTTATGACATTAGTGGTCATTTTTCATTTGTGGTTGACGTGTTGTGACATTTGAGGGCATTTTTACATTTGTGGTTGACGTGTGTGACTTTGGCATTTTTACATTTGCTGGGATTGAGACGTGGTGTTGTCGACACTTGAGTGGGGGCATTTTTGACACATTTCTGGTTGACGTGTTGTGACATTTGAGGGCAATGTTTGATTACCATTTGGGCTATGTCACGGTGTTTGCTGACATTTGAGGGCATTTGCATTAGGTGGGGCGATTCGTTTACATTTGAGGCTCAAACAAACCCTCTCACAAAACGTTTCGCAAGTTAGGCACTTTGGGCCATGATAACTTTTCAGGTACGCTTTAGTTATTCCTGATATTCATACAATTGGAAAGATAATTTATTCCCCTTTTTGTTGATATCCTTAAAAAAATAAAAAAATAAAAAAGTCAAATGTTGCAAAATGCATTTATCAAAGCGAAGTTCAGCAACTTGAGTTTAAGCTCTGATAACTTTCGGGGTATTTTCTAATTTTTATTGAATTTTAAACCGTTGTCAAGATAATTTATTCCTCTTTACAATGACACCCTTATTGTAACGATAGAGTTGTTCCTGCATGGACAGAACACCTGAATGTTAGGACAAGTCAGAAGATAAATGTTGCAAATTGAATGCCTATTGTGAGTATTATTGTCCGTTGCGAGCAATAACAATGCATTTCGCAACTTTTCACTTTTTACTTTGCATTATATTTGTGAGTTATGTGCATTCAAACATGATGTTACTATTGCAAATAGGGTATCAATAAAAAGAAAAATAAACGGACTTTTTAATGCTATAAAAATTGACAATGATTTAATCCCCACATTAAAATGTATCAAGGTTCAGAGTTGTGTTACAGAAATTTAAACTGAAAATTATCTTTCGCTTTGCCATGCATTCAAGTGGTATTGAGGGGTTCTGTGGAAACAGGCATGACATCACCATGACAAATAAGGTAATAATAATAATGATAATAATACCGGTTTCTTATAAAGCGCTTTACCTGTTAAGACCAAAGCGCTTACAGTATATTGTTACCCCGGTCATTGGATTCATTTTCGATCCCGCACTTTACAGTGCACAATCTCCACTCCCTGGGGAGCATTCCAGCCGGTCGCCTGTTAGGCGCACACATGCTAAGGCGAACCACATAGCATTCGCAATCCTACCGGGTACCCATTTTTATCACCTCGGTATCAATCAAGAGAGGAATAAATTAACTTGACAATGGTATAAAAATTTTTTAAAAATTAGAAAATATCCCCAAAGTTATCAGGACCTAAAGTCAAGTTGCGGAACTTCAATGTGATCAATAAAAATGCATTTTACAACACCTGACTTTTTACTTTTCTCCATATTCTGTGCATTGAAGCATGATACGATCATTACAAATAGGATATCAATAAAAAGGGGAATAAATTATCTTTCCAATGGTATGAATATCAGGAATAACTAAAGCGTACCTGAAAAGTTAACATGGACCAAAGTCGAGTTGCGTAACTTTTTGGGAGGGGTTTAGTTCATCTGACAAAGTCACCTTTCTTAAACAAACAACAGAAAAACTGCAGTAATATGATATTTCGGTTTAATATGAACTTGTGATATAATATCTATAAAACATTCTCTGACCTCGATTCATCGAATATTGATATCATTTTTATTATCTCTTAACTCATACGAAGTTGGAAGAGTTGCATCAGTGTGAAAATCGAAAATTGGCAAACATTTTATAATCCATGGTTAAGGATGCCACTTGGTATACTTAAAGAAGATTCAGCGTAGAGGTGGTAAGATTTTTTAATATAAATTTTGAATAATGAAGGAAACTGACCAGAAATATATGATATGAAAAAATGAGCAAAGAAAATGGGGTACCATCAGGATTCGAACCAGAGACCTCCTGGTTACTAGACAGGCGCTCTACCATCTGAGCTATAGTAAGCCCCGAATGGGGTCGTCCCTAATACCCGTTAACTCTTCAATGCTCGAGTGGTCAGAAGCTATTGAAACCAGGCAATCATTAATTTTTTTAATACATTTCTTTGTTTTAACCTTCTTTCATCTTCTTACCTAACATTTCTATTGTATTTCTTTGTTTTATCCCTCTTTCATCTTCTTGTCTACCATTTCTTATGAATTTCTTTGTTTTCATCTTCTTTCCTACCATTTCAAATGTATGTCTTTGTTTTATTCTTCTTTCCTCTTCTCTCCTATATATTTTAATGTATTTCTTTGTTTTGTCTTTCTTTCCTCTTCTCTCCTATAAATTCTAATGTATTTCTTTGTTTTATCATTCTTTCTTCTTATTTTCCTATAAATTCTTATGTATTTCTTTGGTTTTTTTTTTCTTTCTTCCTTCTTCTCTTCTAACATTCCTTATGTATTTCTTTGTTTTTTCTTTCTTCCTTCTTCTCTGCAATCATTTCTTATGTATTTCTCTGTTTTATCCTTCTTTCCTCTTCTCTTCCTATAAATTCTTATGTATTTCTTTCTTTTATCCTTCTTTCCTCTTCTCTCCTATAAATTCTTATGTATCTCTTTGTTTAATCCTTTTTTCCTCTTCTCTCCTATAAATTCTTATGTATTTCTTTGTTCTGTCTTTCTTTCCTCTTCTCTCCTATAAATTCTTATGTATTTCTTCGTTTTTTCTTCCCCCATCTCTTCTATAATTACTTATGTATTTCTTTGTTTTATCGTTCTTTCACCTTCTTTTCTATTATTTCTTATGTATTTCTTTGTTTTATTCTTCTTTTATCTTCTCTTCAATCATTTTGTATGTATTTCATTGTTTTGCTCTTGATCATTCATCTTCTTTTCCCATCATCATCTTATTTCTTTGTTTTATTCTTCTTTCATTTTCTCTTCTTGTATTTTTTTAAATGTATTTCCTTGTTTTGTCCTTTAACTTTCACTTCTATTATATATATCTTCCTTCTATTTGCGCTCTAGTAGAGCTGATTAGCCGAATAATTGTGCAATTTTTCACTAAAGCATGAAATTTCTACCAATGATAATACATGACATCACTTTTATTTTAAGATCAGGAGGTAAGTCAGGTTTGACATCCGATGACCTCTAGAGGTCAATGACCTTAAAATATCAAAATATTGATATTTGGCGTCAATTCTCTGTGAATGACATGATAACAATGTAGGAAACATGCATTTCAGGTTACAATCAAGTATTATGGTTGTATCTCAATTCGCAGAGACGTCTCCGATACTTTTTTCCGTCGCAGAGACGTCTCAGACGCGTCTCCGCGACAATTTTCAAAATCGTCTCAAAGTAGTCCCAAATCCGTCTCCAAAACTCGAGGGGCGTCTCGACGACAAATCTGAACCACGTGAAAAATCTTCCACAAGTCACGGGGACGTCTCGTAGACATCTTCAAGCCGTTTCCAAACCGCCTCAAAGAAGTCCAAATCCGTCTCAAAGTAGTTACCGTAATTCCTGAGACTCATGAAGCTTTGCGGGGACTGAGGAGACGTCTTGGAGACGGCTCAGAGACATCTCCGCGACGATTTTCAAAACCTCCTCCAAGCCGTTTCCAAACTGTCTCAAAGTAGTCCCAATCCGCCTAAAAGTAGTTTCCTCGAAGTGAGGTACCACCATAAGTAATCATAAACAGGGTTTTAGATTTGAACTCTTGGAACAATGAAAGGTCAATGACCTCGAAACATCAAAATATGATGATGATATGATGTAAATTCAGAGTTATTGGTTAAGGAGGACATTGCTATGGTGTAATATTTTTGAATTTTTGTTAAAGTGAGACCGTCTTTATATTTCTCGGAGCAATTGCTTCTCAATTAAAAGTTCTTTTCCTTGCACCACATTACATTTTTTCACCATGTCAACAATGAACAGGCCGATATGAAATGTTTTATTAACTAATCGATCAAACGCGTTCTGCATAATTATGTCAAGAAAATTATTCGAAATTCCAGAGCTTTTCAGAGACAGTTTCAAAATGAATAATGCATTCTTGTTTGAATTAAAAGTGCGATGTTTTTTATAATAACAATTTTTGTCCTTATTTTCTAAAGTTCTGATATAATGTTCATACATTATTCCAAAGCAATTCATGGAAATTTTTGCCCTAGAGCCTCGTTATTCGGTCATGGGGCATATTATATATTTTTCAAGGACTAATCTTTCAACTGATCGTTATGACACATACGTTATTTAAACATGTCTTATCTTTATTAGTGTTTGCTTTACCGAAAATAATACTCTTGAACCTTGGAATGTACTACACTGTAAAAAATATTTTTATTTTTACAGCAGAGTCGCCATAAAAAAATGTAATTTAAAAAACAGTTTTGTTGTAAATTTCTCCTGCAAATAAGGAATAATTGAGAACAAAATATACATCAGGAGTAACACATTTGTTCCGTTTTAACTAAATATGTCAGCTATAGAACTCTAATGATTTCTTTTCTTCTCTTTCATTAATTATTAGAGAAGAAATTTACAGCAAAACTGTTATTTCAAATTACATTTTTGTATGGCGACTCTGCTGACATCACTTTGCTGTATTATTTTCTTACAGTGTAACTAATGATCACATTTCGATAATTTGAAACATAAAGCCCACACAAAAAGTTTCGCAAATAGACTTTGGGCCAAGATAACTTTTCAGGTACGCTTTAGTTATTCCTGATATTCATACCAATCGAAAGATAATTTATTCCCCCTTTTATTGATATCCTACTCGTAATGATTATGTCATGCTTCAATGCACAGAATATCAGAATATGGAGAAAAGTAAAAAGTCAAATGTTGCAAAATGCATTTATCAGAGCGAAGTTCAGCAACTCGACTTTAGGCTCTGATAACTTTTGGGGTATTTTCTAATTTTTATTGAACTTTAAACCATTGTCAAGATAATTTATTCCTCTTTTCAATGACACCCTAATTGTAACGATAGTGTTGGTCCTGCATGGACAGAACACCTGAATGTTAGGACAAGTCAGAAGTTAAATGTTGCAAATTGTATGCCTATTGTGAGTATTATTGTCTGTTGCGGGTAAGAACAATGCATTGCGCAACTTTTCACTTTTTACTTTGCATTATATTCGTGAGTTACGTGTATTCAAACATGATGTTTCTATTGCAAATAGGGTATCAATAAAAAGAAGAATAAATAAACATTTTAATGCTATAAAAATTGACAATGATTAAATCCCCACATTAAAATGTATCAAGGTTCAGAGTTGTGTTACAGAAAATTTAAACTGAAAATTATCTTTCGCTTTGTCATGTATTCAGGTGGTATTCAGGGGTCTGTGGACCAGGCGCGGATACAGGGGGGCCCGACGGGCCCGGCCCCCCCCCCCCTAAAAAAAAAAAAAAAAAAAAAAGGAGGAGAAAAGGGAGAAAGAAGGAAAAAGGGAGAGAAAAGAAGAAAAAGAAAAGAAAGAAAGAGAACGGAATAAGGCCCAATGCTTGTACAATTTTCGCCCAACTTCATTCAATAAGAAGCGCGAAATAGGCTTTATTGGGTTCTAAAGTACCATAACTAAGGCCTTTAATGTGGGGAGGGCCAACGAGGCCGATTGTTCTCATAATGTATTTTGCAATATACTGCTCAAACGCCGTTTTTAAAGAAAAAGAAATACATTAGTGACGAAAAGTACAAAATAAGGAAAATATTTAAAACTGAAATTTCAAAATTTCACAAAGAAAAGAGGCCTCGTGGACCCTCGGCCTCCTGGGCCCTCGGCCTCCTGGGAAAAATATTCGGCCTCGTGGGAATACTAGACAGTGCCCCTTTATCTATTCAATATATTTTTTGAAACCCCAAATTTTTCGCGCTTCGCGCTGGCAGATACCAATTCAGAAGCGTATATAATGCACAATAACTCTAAATTTTCAGCTAAGAGTGGCAAGAGTTAACAGGACAATCTCCCAAAATTACCTGACATCTTACAACTTAAAAGTATTCTTTATTCTCAAAAACTCGCAATTCATTTCCTGTGTCCATACCCTGACTAAATGGTACTAGAAAATGCCCCTTTGTTTATTCCATATAACTTTTAAAACCCCACAATTTTTGGCTCGCGCTTCGCGCTCCCAGATACCAATTCAGAAGTGTATAATGCACAATAACTCAATAACTTAATGCACAATAACTCAAAATTATTAGTACATGTTCCAACTAACCCCGTTCAAAATGTTCCAACTAACCCCAGAGACCCATTTGACATTTGTAAGCTTACAGCACAAAAAGAGGGACAACAACATGCCATATATTTAACCTTGTTTTGTAGCTTGGTATAACTGATTGTTATACTCAAAAACAGGCCAACTTAATTTATGATCTTCTTTGAGAATAATAAAACATATGTAAAAGTGACAAAATTTACTCAGAAGGTGAAAAAATAAACATTGCTTCTATACTCACGAGGCTTGAAGCATGTGTGCTGTTTAAATGTGGTGGATGGCAGTTGCTAATAGCAACAACCTGACGTATAGATTTGCATAAAACACAACACAAAAAGAAAGTTCCCCTATTTCTGATATCAATAATTTTTGAACAGGAGGAATTTAAAAACTTTGCCATGTAGGGAATTTAATTAACTACAATGGGAACGAATTTTAGGAAAAAAATCATCGAGTCATGCTTCAGTGAGCAATGGTTGAATGCAAAAATGTCATTTTTCGAAGTTCGCAAGCCTAAAATTGCAACTTTGATTCAATGACAACGGACCATTTTCTGATTTTAAACATTTTACACGTCGAATGTATGCAAAACGTGCTTCCCAATATACGGAAAAGAATTTGAGTTCAAATTTCACGGTTGAGTGAGCATGCAGCGAAACTTGCCCAAACTGCAATTTTTACTTCTTTGCCATGGTATAATCGATCAAAATATAATGAAAATTCCTGTTGTGGAAGTGTATGTATGCACAATATCCATTCATTCACGGTTGAATGAACCATCAAACAACCAAAAATAGGTCATTTTAGAATACAAAAGTGCAATGCAGTAATTTTATACACTAGAAGCATCTCAATAACATTTTGGGGTTGTATTTATATTCTTTTTTCATCATTATTGATTTTCTTGTATCTTTTGCCCACTAAGGCGTGACATCGGGATTTTTGTAAAATAAAATCAAAAGCACTCCCCAAAAAGAATTGTTATATTGAATCAAAGTAAGAATTTGAATTTTAGTCCATATGTGAGAAAAGGGCTTTTCCAGTCTCACGTGCTCACTCAACCGTAAAGTTTGACGCAAATTTCGTTTCCGTATATTAAGAAGCGGGTTTTGCATACATTTTGACGTGTAAAATGTTTAATATCTGAAAATGGGTCCGTTATCATTGAATGAAAGTTGCCATTTTAGGTTTGCGAGCTTCAAAAAATGACATTTTTGCATTCAACCATTACTCACTGAAGCATGACTTGATGATTTTTCCTAAAATTCGCTCCCGTTGTGGCTAATTAAATTTCCTACATGGACACATAATCAGATTTTTAAAATTCCTCCTGGTTCAAAAATTATTGATATCTGAAATAGGGGGAACTTTCTTTTTGTGTTGTGTTTATATTTATAGCCGTTAAAGAAAATTACAATGTTTCAACTAACCCCGTGTTCCAACTAACCCCACTCTCCCCTACAGTTTAAAAATAGGGGGATTTGAGAAATGGGGGGACTGGCCAGTTTTCGTTTAGTGCATGGCGCGCGACTCTAGCGCCCCTGGATCCTCCACTGTACAAAAATATAAGATGTTCGAGCCAGCTCAAAGAATGGTTTTGCTTTAAAAATGTAAAGGAAAAGGAGATATCAACAACAACAACAAACAAGAAATAAACTTATATAAACAACAGGGAAACATTACTCTCGCTCCCTAATTACTCTCACTCTCACTTTCTCTTTTAGTATTTCTCTCTTTCCATCTCTCTCTCTCTCTCTCTTCGTCATACCCCTTCTTTTCGTTCTAGAATGTCAGAAGTAAAAGGTAAAACGTTATTGAATATGATTACTAGCATAGTGCATATAGTATTTCTACCATTTACTAATAAGTATGTTTATGCTTATGGTTGTAGTACATAAACCACCATAATAAATTAAATAATACAACTACCGTCGAATTGTAATAAATGACATAAATAACTTACTACATTAATTACGATAAAATGAAAAATAATTATGTGACTTAAAATCGAGCCTCAAAGTAACTTTAGTGACTGTGCTTCAATTTGCTACTAATAATGAAAAGAGAAAAATATGGAGCTCACCTTTTTCGTGTAAACGTCGAGAAATTATGCGGTGTATTATGAAGACCACAAATTTGGCGCCTGTTTAAAATTCGTTATGGATGCTACGCAGCGTTATGGTATCATTCATTGCACCATCACCTACATAATAAGGGGATTTCCAAATCATATCTTCAATATAGTAGAGCGGATTAGCCGATATTATTGTGCAATTTTTTACTAAAGCATGAAATTTCTACCAATGATAGTATATACCGAGTGAGTAAAAAAAAACTTTACACCTAGAAAAATGTCAATAAAAAGAAAATCAAATTATAAACCCCAAATTATTTTACATATTCTAAAAAAGTAACTCCTCCCGCATCTTCTGGTACCATTTTTGTATGGTATGTCTTTACGCTTGGATGAACACGACGCATTGTTTGCGAACATGTCAATTTCGAATTGTGCCAGAATGGGAGTAAAATCAAAACAACAAAAAGCTAGAATAAAGCAACTTCATCCTCATTAAAATAGCATAACTTATTAACAAAAATGTCTTCCGCTTAATAACTTGGCAGGGGTATTGTTACTCATATTGACTACATTTCGTATGAAAATGAGATAAATCTGTACTGTCAGGCATGAGTGAGCACACGTCAAAGACAAAATAATCACTTTTCAAAAGTATTAAGAGGCCTTTTTTGGTCTGTCAGTGGCAATTTACTCTTTAATGTGTACCCATTCGTGCATTACTTCACGAGTCAATCTAATTTTCATACAAAATGTAGTCAATATGTGTAACAACACCCCTGCCAAGTTATTAAGCTGAAAACATTATGTTAGTTATGCTATTTTAATCAGGATGAAGTTGCTTTTTTCTAGCTTTTTGTTGTTTTGATTTTACTCCCATTCTGGCACAATTCGAAATTGACATGTTCGCAAACAATGCGTCGTGTTCATCCAAGCGTTAAGACATACCATACAAAAATGGTACCAGAAGATGCGGGAGGAGTTACTCTTTCAGAATATATAAAATAATTTGGGATTTATAAATTGGTTTTCTTTTTATTGACATTTTTCTAGGTGTAAAGTTTTTTTTTTGACTCACTCGGGGTACATGACATAACTTTTATTTTAAGATCGGGAGGTAAGTCAGGTTTGACATCCGATGACCTCCAGAGGTCAATTAATGACCTTAAAATATCAAAATATTGATATTTGGCGTCAATTCTCTATGAATGACATGATAACAATGTAGGCAACATGCATTTCATGTTACAATCAAGTATTATGGTTGTATCTCAATTCGCAGAGACGTCTCCGATACTTTTTTCCGTCGCAGAGACGTCTCAGACGCGTCTCCGCGACAATTTTCAAAATCGTCTCAAAGTAGTCCCACATCCGTCTCCAAAACTCGAGGGGCGTCACGACGACAAATCTGAACCACGTGAAAAATCTTCCACAAGTCACGGTGACGTCTCGTAGACATCTCAGAGACGTCTCCGCGACAAGTTTCAAAACCATCTTCAAGCCGTTTCCAAACCGCCTCAAAGAAGTCCAAATCCGTCTCAAAGTAGTTTCCATGATTCCTGAGACTCATGAAGCTTTGCGGGGACTGAGGAGACGTCTTGGAGACAGCTCAGAGACATCTCCGCGACAAGTTTCAAAACCGCCTCCAAGCCGTTTCCAAACCGTCTCAAAGTAGTCCTAAATCCGTCTAAAAGTAGTTTCCGCGAAGTGAGGTACCACCATAAGTAATCATAAACAGGGTTTTAGATTTGAACTCTTGGAACAATGAAAGGTCAATGACCTCGAAACATCAAAATATGATGATGATATGATGCAAATTCAGAGTTATTGGTTAAGAAGGACATTGCTATGGCGTAATATTTTTGAATTTTTGTTAAAGTGAGACCGTCTTTATATTTCTCGGAGCAATTGCTTCTCAATTAAAAGTTCTTACCTTCCACCTCTGAGGACTGTAAAAGGTCATTGACCTCAAAATATAAAGATATTGATATTTTCGCTGTCGGTTATTAACATGTTGGTAATTTCATGAGCAATCCACGCATTTAGTCTATTGCAGTTTCATGTTGCATAGAACATTGGTAGTTATCAACAACTTAGGGGAGACCGGGGATGGACGTTACAAAATTCACTTTTTGGGCCAGATAATTCTAATGAAAGTATTCACACACTCCATTTTGGGTCTGTAGTTAGCCTATTATGTTGGTTAAAACCTGAGGCACATAAAACTTGAAAACATGTAAACACTAATTAACTACAGCTTAATTAATGAAGACATTTTTTTGTAACAACCTACCCCGTATACGGGGTAGGTTGTCCCTGCTGGAAAGAACACACTCATTCACAATGTGAAACACAGTGTGAATCACACTGTGTTTCACATTGTGAATCATAGTCTGCTCCACAATGTTAAATTGGGGCGTTTATACATTGTGGTCACACTGTGAACCACACTGTGGTCACAGTGTGGATAACCAGGGATTCACACTGTGGCCACACTGTGAAACACGCTGATTCACAGTGTGGATAACCAGAGAATCACACTATGAACCACAGTGTGGAACAACGCGACCACACTGTGAAAACGCCCCAATTTAACATTGTGAAACTTCCACACTGTGAAACACTCACACTGTGAAACCCATCAACAATGTGAAACTCCAATCACACTGTTGAAACGCTCTAATGTAATACTGTCCACATTGTGAAGTACCAACATTGAAATATCAATGGATGCACTCAAGATAACACACAGCATTTTGATCTTTGCTATGGCTCATGAGTCATCTGTTTCTTCTCCAGCTCTATGGGCTAAATGCCCAGAGCACATTGAGGAATATTTCAATTTAACGTAAGATGTTTTCCCATATTATTATATTTTTGATAAAACATTTGTGTCATGGTTTATATTTCGTTAAATCTTTTTTGATAAATTGCACGCTTATTTCTTTATTGCACTTTTTAATTCTAGTGTTTTCAAATTATTTTGTTTAAAAAAAAACTTGTGTAAAGTATTTAATACTGTTCTAGAAAAGAAGCATGATTAAAACTCGACTAATTACCAAAAATTATTATTATCGCTTTATGATCGATTACAAAATTGAACCACATTATCACATTGTGAGCGGGTAAATTCACAGTGTGAAACCGCACACCACAATGTGAATATTATGTGGAAAACCATATCACAATGTGAAATCATCTACACACTGTTAAATTCGAGCATTTTAACATAGTCGACTATGTGAACACACTGTGCGACACTGTGTTCTTTCCTGCAGGGCAGGTTTGTATAACAAAGAAAAAAAAAGGAAAAATAGGGGGGAAAATGAAATAAAACAGGGTTTACATAATAATTCGTTTTAAAAGGGGAGAGATGGTACATATCAATTACATCGTGCTCGATAATCACTATATTGTCATTTTGTGATCCCGATGAAGTACCTTCATCATCCTGTAATCGACGTCACTGGGTAGTTGATTCTTTATTGAAGAGTGGACTAGTGTCTGTTGCAAGGTTGGGTACACTGCACAGTAATAACTGCCACAATTATGCGTTATCTCCTCAAGAGTCAACGGTTTGTCCGCATAACGAAACATATAGGAGAGGAGAGAGAGAGAGATAGGAGAGGAGAGAGAGAGACAGGAGAGAGAGAGAGAGAGGAGAGGAGAGAGAGGGAGAGATAGGAGAGGAGAGAGAGAGAGAGGAGAGGAGAGGGAGAGATAGGAGAGGAGAGAGAGAGAGAGAGGAGAGGAGAGGGAGAGAGAGAGAGAGAGAGAGAGAGAGAGAGAGGGTGGAGACAGAAAGAGAGGGGGTTAGAGGAGAGTATATAAGAAAAAAATGTTTAAAAATATGAGAGAAACGTGAAATTTGTACTACATTTTGCATTTTCTGATTTTCTTCGGCGAAATTTTTTTTTTTAATGTTAGTACTAGAGAAGTGGGAAAAAAAAGTCTGATTGCAATGTTGGGATAATTTCCAGTGTAGCACTGAAAACTTTTTTCATAAATTGTCGCGGAGACGTTTCGGAGACGTCTCTAATACTTTTTGTCCGTCGCGGAGACTGATTTTTATTCTGTCGCGGAGACGTCTCCGCGACGGATAAAAAGTATGAGACGTCTCCGCGACAGTTTATGAAAAAAGTCTGAAGTAGTCCCACATCCGTCTCAGAAAATCAGGAGACGTCTCTGAGACGTCTCCGCGACAATTTATATTTAAAAAATAAATCTGAAGTAGTCCCAAATCCGTCTCCGATATGCAGAAGACGTCTCCGCGACAATTGATGAAAAAAATATCTGAAGTAGTCCCAAATCCGTCTCCGAAACGTCTCGGAGGCGTCTCCTGATTTTCGGAGACGGATTTGGGACTACTTCAGACTTTTTTTCATAAATTGTCGCGGAGACGTCTCGGAGACGTCTCTAATACTTTTTATCCGTCGCGGAGACGGATTTTTATTCTGTCGCGGAGACGTCTCCGCGAAGTGAGATAGAAAGCGATGGAGGACGGGATTTAGAAATAACATGTTTTGAAAATATAAAAATCCTCCTGATCGGCGTCCAGCATTAGCATGCTATCAGCAATTAAAGGGGAATCCAACCCAAGGAGAGAATCAACCTTACAGGAAAGAGGAAAATGAGAGGAGCAATCTAAAATAAGTTTCATCAAAATCGGTTGTAAAATAAGAGAGTTATGGAAGTTTGAAAAGTCTAGTTGTTCCTTCTATGGGGATTCTCAAATTGGCATCATCGGCTTCAAAATGGCCGATCTTATGGACAACTCTCCAATCGTTTTGTACACAAATTTTCAGATTTTCCCCATTTTCTTTCGAAATATATCTTACCTCCTTCTGAGCTCAACATTATGTTGTGTGAAATATATTTTCCCATGACATATTTTGAGCTCAGAAGTGAAGAAGACATATTTCAAAAGGAAATGGGGAGAATCTGAAAATTTGTGTACAAAACGAATGGAGAGTTGTCCATCTATTTGTATTTTTTTGAGGTGAAAGAAGAGAAAAATATGAAGAAGAAAAAAAAAACGTGCTATCCTGATGCAGGTGTCACATGCGCCCTGTTTTCCCACCGTTCGCCACCGTTCTGGCCAAATTTGTGCACACGGCGACAAACGGTGAGGCACACGGTGAAGCGGTTGAAGCCCGTCCAACACGTTCATAGGAGCTCGCTGGGCACCCGTTCCCGAGAGGATTTTTAAGAACGGTCGAGCTCTTGCCGGGTTCTTTCCGGGTGATGACCGGGTATTTCAGACCGGTCTTAAACTGGACCAGTCGTTGAAAGGGCGGTAAAAGGACTGAATGAGGACGCCGCACCAGTTTCATGCCCGTTTGCAGAACGGAGATGGACTGTGATGAGGTCGGGCAACATGAATCGATCACCCCATTTCATTTTCCGCATCAAGTACGCCCCCTTGTGGCTAAACTTGCCAGCTCCTAGTACATGAAAACTATACGTGAAAACTACGTTTTTAAGTCGGTTGTCCCCTTTATTGTTTACCAACACACCAATAAATAAAACAGACACTACAGCCGAAGTTATTTTCAGGTAATTCGGAGAACCAATATTTATTCACAATCAAGGCTAAGGCTGATCCGTGCAGATAAGCGCAGCTTACAACGCAGCTAAATTAAGAAACGCAAGGTGGCGCTATAAGCTATTAACACTAACATTAACAATCATCACTGGCGCAACCACCTTTCCTTCAACTCTCTTTTCACTGATTGAAAATCATGAACCATATAATCACATGATATACAAACTAATATAAATGGATATGTACTCTACCGACTTTCTCTAAAAATAAACCGGCAGAGAAAACACATATAAACACAAAGCCAAGTCTTATTACACAAAAAAAAATGTCTTGAAAAGGCCAACTACTAAAGGGGGCCAACTTTCCAACTGAGTCCATATAAAAAGGATGTTAAGATAGGCACGATATAAAATTACGAAACAGGATATAAGTATCCAGGGGTAGGGTAATATGATAAGAGATGGGGAGAAGTCCACAAAGGGAGGAAATTAGGACATTATAAAGTCATCAAACCTAGTGGGCAGGCGGTGTGAGCGAGAAGGACGACTGCCCGTGTTTACTTGGGGGTACTGGAAACAGTCTCTTCAACACTATCTGGCGCAGCCTAGTGAGTGGGAGACGGGGGCTCATGAAGGGGGATGACAGTGTGGTCCAGTGTAGGAGGGGATGAAAGTTCAGTGGGTACATCAGGAGAGGGTCTGACGGAGAGTCGGTATATTCATCACCATCGGACATCTGTGGAGCACGTGAAGCAGGCAGGACAGTAGTAGGTACCTAAAAAACTGGGACATCGGGACCCGATATGAGGATTGCCTGAGCTGCGACCCGACAAACTTGCGGATGTTACACCAGATCGTATCGGTGGAAGTGACCAGATACCGGGGACGGCAGTAGTTTTGTCACGGTCTGTTTTGAGATAGACCAAGTCCCCAACCCCAAAACTAGCATCATGAGGCTGGACGCCAGAGGGAACCTTGGACCGCTCACTATAGGGGTGATTCGCCAGGCGTTGAGTGTGTTGGGTTGAAATAAGCTCTGTGTCGGAAAGGGGAATCTGGTCATGTGTAAACTGATCACGCTGAGTCCACATTTCACGAGCAGACAGACCCCGAGAGCGGAGTCTACTATTGAGACGTGCTGTGTGCTAGGACAACGTCACAGCGGAGATCTTCCCACCTGTGGGCTCATGGCGCAATATCTCGTCTTCCAGCTCGCGAATGGCCTTCTCCGCGACAGGGTTCCTGTTTGGTTTTTTGCACGCCCAGCTCGAGTGTTATCCTGAGGCTATTGAGATGTTGATCATTGCGTAAGGCAGAAAAACCAGGGCCCGTCAGTGCGGATGATAGCTGGTGTGCCGTCAAGGGGACGAAGCTCTACACACAGGCGAAGGAGAGCATCACGAAGTGTGTCACGATGTTCATCTTCGATGAGACACGTGACTGTATAGGAAGTGACGCATTCCTGGAGTACGAGGATCATCTGTCTGGAGCGGCGGAGAACGTCAGCAGAGAAAGAAGTACCTACAACCTCGGGAGAGTCACCAGTTGACTGAGGGGTGACAGTGCGTGGGGCAGTTCGGAGGGAGGCACATTGGTGGCACCCATCAGTAACACGGGAGATTGCCGAGTCCATGTCAAGGGCAAAGAAGTGCCGATTGACAACAGTCTTGAGCTGGTGATTAGTAGGATGCTCAAGCTGAAGGTGGAGAGATGTAAGAAGACCGTCAAGTACACTACGTGGGATAACAATGCATTCACCGCGGTGAGAGGAGAGGCTGTTCACGACGGACCACGAGGAGGCCATCCTTGGCAACAGTCGCCACACGGAGGTAACGCTTGACATCCTTCACGTTGGTGAGTCTCTTGGATGGCCGTGTACCCTGTAGAAGATGTGCATGAGTGCGTCGCAGGTCAGGACACTCTGACTGAATTCCAAACCAAGTAGGCCGTGATGTGAATGGGAGCTTCTTGTGACCAGCAAGGACATCTGACATGGAAACCTTGTGGACAACCGAGTCCTCGGTCTGGCGAATGAACAAGCACACCTGACAACATGAGCTCAGACAATCTGGGGCATTTCTGCTGGCAAAGTCGAATGGGATATTGGCGGCTCCAGCAAGATGCCGTACAGAGCATTGGAAACGACTCACAGTGGAAAGAAATGTTGAAACGCGTGGGCTAGCTGAAAACTCACCGCGGCAAAGTTTCTGGAAAGCCTGTACACAAGGCTTACTATCTGTGAGGCACATGCCTTGTGACTAGACTGGACAATATATGGCAAAAATGTTTGCAGGCTGCAGCAATGGAAAGAGCCTCCACCTCACATGGGAGCCATGTCACCTGGCGCTCACGTAGCTTCGAGCTGAAAAACCCTGCTACCTTAGGCTTGCCCTGCCTAGTAACATACAATGTCGCACCAACACCACGGTCTTTACAGCACCATCTATGACAATCCAAAGCTGGTCAGATGGGCGCGGTAGAGTGATAGTGCGAGGAGATGCCAATGCATCCTGTGCGACCTTGAAGGCAGTTCTTAGATCATTTCCCAACGAATAAGATCAGCGGATTCGCGGCCTGCGACGACAGCATCTAAGGGTGTGAGAAAGGATGCGCAATGGGGAGAACACGAGCAAGCATCTTGAATGCGCCAATAAAGGATCGCATTCCTTTAACTGTACGTGGTGAGGGGCATGATGCAAGGGCAGCGATACGATGGGGCTGGCTACTAATGTGCCCTGCGACCAGATCCAGCCCAAGATGGTTAGTCGACTTGGGGACACAACTGTCTTGGCAGCAGAAAGATGCAAACCAGCCTTGCGAAGGCATGTAAAACATGCGCCCAGTTTTCAAGAGATCTTCAGGAGTCTGTCCCCCACAGAACAAGTCATCGGCAAGCTTTACAACAACACCAATCAAGGAGTAATCCCCAAGGACACGGCATAAGCTCTTCAAGTGCAGTCTCAAAGAACCCGGCTGCCCATGGCACACCGCGTGTAGACACGGACACCTCGATAGGGGTCACAATCCGCAATACCTTCATAGATGCTTTGGACAGGGGAATTTGGTAGAAGGCATTAGTCAAGTCAGTGGCAATGATGTGCTTCCACTGGCCAATCTTCCTGAGTGTGGAGTCAACATCTGGCATGAGAGAAGGCTGTGGTTTGCATAGCGGCCAACTCAGCAAATGCGGTAACTAGGCGGAAGCCACCACTAGGCTTTCGAAACAGGAAATATGGATTCACATATTCGACAGAAATATCCAACATCCTCAGGGCGAGCAACACACCCTGCTCCTCGAGAGAATCAAACTTACCCTGAAGCTCTACCAAAGAGTCCCGTGAGTAAAGAGGGAGCGACCTTTACGTTGAGGAGGTTGAACAGGGCCCATGTTTACGACGGCCTCAAATGGGCCAACGGCACCTTATAACCAGGGAAGGCGGGGTCGAAACATCATCAAACTCGCCACATGAGGGACTGAAATTCGCGACGAGTAGTCATCGAGAGAACACCGTCAGGATCAAGCCTAACCCTGTCAGAGAAACTGGAAGAACCTGGAGACGATGCCGGACAAGTAGGGTCTGTTTCACCTGAGGTGGAACACGGAGGTTTGAGGGTCAGAGGAACAAAGACAGGGCGAACCTGACAGAAATGCTCGTGCTTACGAATAACGTGAGGCTGCTGCGTGAGATTAGGAATGCGACCTTACCAGCATGCTATTGACCATGCAGGGTTGGGGCCAAGGGAGATCTGCCCTGTACTTGGGTGTCTGAGCAGTAACCCTAGGTTCAAGGGCAAGGGTGTCACAGAGGCTATCTCATCCGGAAGTGTGAGTTCGACAAATCGTCAGGCAACAATACGGTCAACGAGGGAGGGCACGGAGAACATGAGCACGCCCGCACAGCAGGGGATTGCAGCTAACCGGCTTCCGGGAACCATACTGGATAACTAAGTCATCGCCGATACGAACTTGGCGCTTTGCCGGACGAACTGAAATGTCATTGTGCTCCATAAAAGGAGTGCCCGCAAGGATGTCCAAGTCTAGGGTGTTGACAACTAGTCCTTCGAAAACTAACTCCTTATTCTCCCGAGTAAAGGAGAGCCTCGTCTCACCAAACAACCTCAAGAGGGGAGGCACCATCGGCCTGTGGGCAGACTGAGAACTAGGCTTTAATGACACCTGACAAAGATTTGACTGCGGAAGCCCTGATCATATTGCCCGTGGCACACTGTCAACAGTGACTCGAACAACCTGATGGCCACAAAACACATCCAAATAAGGGGACTGGCGAACTTGCCCCTGAGGCCGATGATGGACCAGAAGCGGGAACTTTATCCTTCAAAGGGCCGGGATCAGAAAGGTCCACCTGCTCCACTTGGCATAGCTCATCACAATCGTCATCAGACTCCAAAATATTCGCAACCTGGCGGCCTTAGCAAGATAGCGTCTATCTGTTCAGGGAGGAAAACACAACTCACTTAAAAAGTGATTATCAGCACGGTGCGCTTCGCGGCATAGGGGGCAATATCTGCTTGGTCGCCGTGGTGTGCGGGCCGACCTGCCGAAGTTCGGCCTAGCTTGTGGGGTAACAGGACGTGGGGACGGTATCGCGTGGGGCACTGAAGCTGATGTTCTCATTGCGCGCAGAATTCTCCGTAGAGTGAATTTCATCTAAGAGGCTATCTAGGGCCTGTGAAATCTCTGGTTTTAGCGATGCCAGGGTGCGAGAACGCAATTCTGTCCCGTATCGTTGTTTTACCAAGGCGTGGGAGGTCTGTGTGAACGAGCTGAAGCCAATTGAGCACGATGAAGTTCTCTAAGTAGGCGTCATCTCCTCATCATCCTGGACGCGGGTCCCCGTGATGGGAGATACCACCATTAGCAGTAAGGAGATTATCCCTCCATAAATGCAACAAGCCTCTGATAGAGGTCTTCTGGACGTCATCGGCCTCAAGCTTTATGTTACTGAAGTCAAGGAAATGTGCCCCTGTGTTCTGAAAACCAAAATGGAGTCTAATCATACACCATATGTCTAAAAGTGATGTAGAGCTCGAACGATAGAATTACGAGAAATTACCGGACAGTAAAATGGGCTATCTGACCTAGCATAAGTTCCAAAATTGTGGACCTTCGAGCGTGCAGTCAACGCACGTCAGCAGGGATGTCTGAGAGGTCATCGGTTAAGCTACGAAGGGGGTTTGATTTGGTCTTTTGCCCCACGAACACCCATCGCCCAAGAAGGGGGCGAATATCGGATCGAGTGTTAACGTGTAAATCAAGTTCTGCCTCCAATTTTCAAATGAGTTTATTGTTTCATGCCTGGTTAAGCACCACTGTTTCGGTGTCCTAGCAGCCGACGCCATAGTGAATATGTGGGACTAACTCGAAACCAAAAGTAAGGAAAGTAACTTACAAAACCAACACTGGATAGTTGGCCGGCTGAAGGCTCGGAGATAAAGCAATTTGTCTGCTGAAGGGGTGTCTCCAACGAGAGTGAGTTCATAGAGAGCTGCCACCACACCAATAAATAAAACAGACACTACAGCCGAAGTTATTTTCAGGTAATTCGGAGAATTCTCTGTTGTCATTGAAGCCCATTCTTGTTTCAAGAATTCAGAGAGTTCTCTCTTGTTGACCGGCTTGTGTTCCTACATCCTGTCTTTGATTTCATTCCAGAGATTCAAAACACTGAAACCCTTATTTTTAAAAAAGAACTTGTACTAATAATTTGTGCCTGAGCTGCATATATTAGCAAAAAAAAAGAAGGTCTCTGAGTTGAAAACTTCAAATATACAAAGTAAAAAATAAAGCCATCTCCTTGCCCTAGACTCCTTTTTTCTTTGCATTTTGTTTAAATACAAAATTTTGTATGCAAAATATAATTGCGATTTCACTGCCACAAATAAAACTTTAATATAAAAATTAAGAACTTGATCTATCAACAGTAATCTGAATCGCGCTATAGCATTATTTTAAAGACAATGCGAACCAGCAGCCTTGTACAGGGCCGCGGAGCGTTTTTGAAAGTGGAGGGGCTGAACAGGCTGAAAATTACAAAGCTATGGTCATTTTCGCGTTTTTTGTACACGTTTGCTGAAAAAAGTGGAGGGGCTGCAGCCTCCACGGCCCCTGTTGTATATCCCCACCTCAAGTCTTCTGCTACTCAATTCTGCCCTGATTCCTAACCCATAATGCAACATCCCGAGCAGTGTAGTTATATGATACAGGCCCACTTTAATAATAACACACTAACTCACTAATTAATACATTCATACCCCAATTATAATGTTAACAATTTGTAAAAGAATTACTTTTCCCTTCAAAACATTTTACTTTCCTTGAAACAAATAAATTTCAAGGCCATTTTAGTCATTCTTATATTAAGTTTATCTCTAATATTATGCTTTAAGACTGGCAATTTATAACTCAGTTCACTCTTACTTTAACCTTTGATGTCTGTTTGTTTGTTTCAGTCAGCAGCCATTATCTCAGGATGGGATCACATTGCTCTTATCTCCTTGGAAACGGGTAACATCCTAGCAGAACATACGTTACCATGCCAACCTACTGCACCTCTTGTGATTGGTGATGTTGATGATGATGGTTTGAATGATATCATTGTCCAATGCTCACACAGGTTAGTTCCATTGGAGTTTTCTCAACTGTACCAAAGATGCTAAAATCATAATTGTACATCGTCTCAGTTACTGGCTTCATATGTTACAGCCTGTGCATGAGGTTTAGCTGGAATGCAGCAACAGTAATTTTTTTCTTCCATAAACCACATAGCTTTGGTGGTTGAATTAAACATATAGATGCAGTTGATAGAGTATGGGTTGATTTCGTCAAGAATAGTCATGACTCTTAATGGTATCTCCTCAATCGCAACACATTGAACAGCTAGTCAGCCTAGTGGAGTGATGACATCATTCTGAAAAAAAAATGCTCCTATGTTCGAATCCCAGTATGGGCAAGAACGTATTAGTCCAAGACTTTGTAGTTTCATTTGAATTTTTTCTTGGCTCGTTAATAGATGCGCTGTAGCTTTGTGATCTAGAGGGAGTGGGGTAGTTTTTTTGGTGCACTTCTCAGACAAGGAATCTCCAGTATAAATTAAACAAGAACAAAGTGTACCATCAATTTTGTGAGTGACCCTCGATTCAAGGTATCACTGCAATGATAAAGATATATTAATTAACTAATTAACCTTAAAATAGTTCATCAACGTTGATTCTTTAAATCTAGATTATCTTTTATTGAGATTTGTATATTAAAGTCATTTCAACCAGTGAATAGACTGGAATTTCGCAAAATTGATATCAGTCAACTTTGCTCAATGGCTTGTGACCCTTGAAACAATCTTGGTTCAATTCTTACTTTTGCTGTCAAGCTCTGAAACACCTCATTTTAATGTTCTCTATCCAATCCATCTCTTCTTTTTTTTTCTTCTTTTTTTAAAATTCCCATTGCAGTTACCTTGGTTTCTCTATCCAGCGCTACTCTGGTTACTGGGTTACAGCTGTTATTGGTCTCGCTGTGGTTGTCATAGTAACAACGCTGGTTGCCTCCTGCACTCCAAAGGAAGAAACTATAGAGGGGGCTGTTAAGAGTGAAGAACACAATAGCTGACACATTCAGAGCTTTGTTATTCCACAGTATTCTAGTACTTAATTTGATGTGAAAGGTACTTCTTGCTTTGCAATAAATTTGTGCAGTATTTTGTATTTATTTATATAAGAATATTTTGTATATCCCTTAAAATACTGATGCTACTTCAATTGAAATTGCTAGCGTTTCCCCTACCCCACCAATAGGGTGTTTTCGGTGGACTACGGAGGACCTTATCTAGAACGTTAGCATGGCGAAGAGCTATATTTTCAATAGAGCTCAAAACCCCAAACCCTGCATACTGATAGTACGGCGAAAAGAGGCCATGAAACCGGTATTTGCTTGAAACAACTGGGAAAGCGTTTAAATTTCGAGAAACCGTGTGCAAAATCAAGCGTTTCCCCCAGTTACCGGTGTAAGGTCTCCCGTACTCAAATCTAGGACGTTAACATGAGGTGGAATTACGTTCTCGTTGAATCTAGAACGTTAATCTGGGTGGACTTACGTTCTCAATGACCAGCCAATCAGAAAGGGCTTTAATAGGAATGTAAACATTCCCACGTGTGTTTTGTCGATGTCGCCAGCCCGTGCACCCAGGCCAGCGCTTTTCACTTGATTCATGTATGCTTTATAAGTTACAAGTAACATAGATTTTACAAGATCAAATCTTGATTTGTGGACGATGGAGGAGGAGACAGATTTCAAGGGGTCGATGATAAGTTATTTCACGTTCTTTTCGTATAATAGCGGTGATGTTAAGGATCAATTTAGGCATTAATTAGGATAATATTTTATGACAGAAATCGAACGAAGTGAAATGTGGCTTGGTTGGTCGTTGAGCGAAAGTACTCCGCTACATTTCACGTAGGGTGTTGTCTATAGAACGAAAATATAACATTGCATTGATTATGCAAATTACTGTATTGTTATGGCCATGCTGGGGCCACATGTTCTCAAAATTTTAATCCTTCGGGGGCTCGGTTGAATACTGCTCGACATTCTATGCTAGATGGTACCAAAATCAACTAAATTTAAAAATGAATTGTAAAGTTTAGGCGTATTCTTGAGGGCCCACCGGACAATGGTCGAAGGGGGCACCGAGAAGATGGGGGGGGGGGGAGAGAAAGAGAAATAAAATCAAGTAAAAGAAAGAAAGGGAACGGAAAAAACACAGAAAGGGAAACAAAAATGGGAGAGAGGAGAATTAAAAGAAAGGGGGAAAGGGGTGGAGAGAAAAGGGGAAAGGCATCATCAATTCGACCTTAACTTAGGGGCGCCAACTTGATCTTAAAAGTAGGGGGCACCAAATTAAAGTTAAACATAGGGGGACCAATAAGATTTCAAATTTAAGGGGCGCCGAATTGACCTTAAACTAAGGGCGCGCAAACTGGATCTTAAACTTAGACGGCTCTACCTTAATCTTAGCCAAAGTGACCTGAAGCATAGGGGCACCGATTCTATCTTAAATTTAAGGGTCGCAAAATTGATCTTAGCCATATAGGGTTCCCACAGCGACCTAGAACATATGAGGGCCGCCAAAATTGACCAGCAACATAGGGGCACATAATATGTGATCGTAAATTTCTAATATATTGGTATTTTTACTATTCTCAAATTCAGCTTCAACCTCTAGGGCAACTACACCGCCATCAACACTCATCGTCGTTAAAATCGTCTAAATCGAAATGATATCCCTCATACTGAAAATTGAGGTTTCTAGGTGCATTCATATCCATAAGGAGGAGTAGTTCTGCGTCATCAATTACGCGGGTAAGCATATGCTGCGAGAAGTATATCCTGTACCTCATGTAAATTCACCGTTTGGAACGGTGGATGAGGGTGGGGGGGTGGGGGCACCTCCCCTATCCAGCAAAGAAAGAACTTGCAACAAAAAAAAAAAAAAAAAAAAAAAAAAAATGCATAGAAACGAGTTTATGAGGGGCACGATGCCTCGCCCACCCCCCAAAAAGTATAAAAAAAAACCAAGTAGAGGACTTCCCTTCCCAACTAGATGTATTTTTTTTTAAACAGTAAAAAATATTGGACGTCAAAGTCATAAAAATAAATCACTCCCCCCCCCCATTTCAGCGCCCTCAACCACCATCCCAATCGATGTACTTGTAATATAGTCAAAATATTGATCTGACTGACAAAGCCGGACAAAATTTAACTCCTATACCCCCCCCTCACCGAGAGAGGGGCTGACTGAAGAAGAAAAAAAAAAAAAAAAAAAAAAAAAAAAAAACAACGCTTGGACTGCAGCTTTTTGCTCAAAAACAAAACAAAACAAAACAAAACAAAAACAACAACATAAAAAAAAATCAATATAAAAATTTGTGTCCCCTCTCCCCTCTGTTCGGTAATGAAAACCTGGATTCGCCTCCGATATTCCGCAAGTTGAACTCCGAACCAGGAAGGGAAAGTGCAGCGGCTGGGGATTTCCCAAGTGGTGACGACATACACAGAGTGCGGAGTCCGATAATTCTTGCCGTGTAGTAGGCCCGGTAATACTCCTAGTTTTGAGCTATTTTGAAAATATAGCCCTTCATATGGCTAACGTTCTAGATTCCACCTCCCGTAGTCCAGCGAAAACATGCTAATATTTATAACCAGGAGATATCTTTTTCATGTATGAAATTTTTTAGGTTTATCTTGCCTCCTCAAAGAAAAATTGATATCAAGTTTATTTATCTTCCACTTTTTCAAGACATAACATTGGAAACATAGCAAAATTAATCATTATTATTGGAGCAATCAGAAACACAAACTATATATAACACACAGGTGAATAATCAATAAAACAAAGCAGAGTGGTCTACTAAATCAGAGAAAGACGCTATCCGTAAATTTGGAGAGTTTTATATTGATTACAGATAATAATAGAAAACAAGTAAATTAGTAATAAAACAAAGCAGAAGGGTCTACTAAATCAGCTAAGGGACATATCAAACATCATTAAAGATAATATTGATTACTGGGAATAAATAGGTTTTCCCAGTCCAGTTTAAACTATCTCCGATCAATTTAACATTTCTTACAAGCACTTTCGTCTGAAATGTGATCACGATTAAAAATCTAAACGTTAATTCAATAGACCGAAAGCGCCGCTCCATGGGGTATCGTTTAAATTGAATGAACATGAACGAATTCGATTGCAAAGAGTTTTAAATTGACTTGGAAAACCTATTGTAAACAAAGCCTGCTATGCTGCACTAAATGTTCAAGACTTCAAATAGAATGACTACAAACATGCCTGTTTGGAGGAGGGATTCCTTTTAGCTTTGAAAGGAATTTATTTGCTTTTCCAGACACAATACAGTATTGTTATTTTCCAATACTTTAGCTCCAGCAAAAAAAAGAAACAAATCAGTACAATTATAGGCCTATAGGTAATAAGTACAATTGTGACTAAACTTGACTGTGTTGCAGGCAAGGCTAATCTTGTTTAAAGCTTTGATCACATATCTTTACGGGGTCTGTTACTGCTTGTGAAAAAAAAGAAGGTGTTCCAAGTTTTTCGTACAGTACAGTTTGTATGAACATGGGCAACATGCTGTTTTTTATAAGCTGTGATATGTGATCCAGCTTTTATCACATCAATGAGTAATAATGGTTTAGAACAATAACATTCGGTTCAAATCAGGGGACTTTAGAGGTACAAGGAAAACTTTGAAATCATGTAATGTGAATCTTCAAACTTTGCTCATTTCATTTGATAACAAATAAATTCATTATAACCTGATGTGGCTTCTTATGTGCTTGTTACTATCGTCATATACCGTCCACTGCCACTGCTTTAACAAAATATTGTTATACTAAAGTTTGCACAAAGTGAACTTGAGGACTTGTTAGAATAAAACATCATATCTGTGCTCATATTGGAAATATTGGAGTTTGCAATGAAAGTTGTGAGATATATGTCAATTCAATCGATATTTGCAGAAGTTGAAAAAGAGACTGAATCTACACTGTGGAAAGTCGTTATAAGAAGATCAGATACAACGCAGTTGCTGATATACATGTACATGTAATGAGGCAATTTTGCTGGTCCCAAGCTCTTTGTATTCTTTTGTTTTTTACCCTGATATTAACAAGGGAATTTCTATGGTCCCTAAAGACCTCATATAGGGGTTTCCTCCATGCCAGTATGTTGAGTCTGTGAGAAAGGATGAATATTTAAAGGAAAAAGCGATGTAATTGTAATCAATATCTCTATGGCATTTTGTTGTGTTCAGTCTGTAGGCCTATGTATAGTCTACTCCTGTTATAATGAGCCCAAATATACAAGATTTTGTTATTACAAGGTCTACTCTTGATTTCAAATGGTAAATTGCCACTTGGTCTAAACCTACTTTGACTAAAGTCCATTTGGTCTCATCCCACATGGTCTAATTCTGTTTTGTCTACAACCAGTTCGTCTAATTACCAATTAGCCCATTCACCATTTCATTTAATTCCCATTTTGCTATTAAAAAAATGTCCAGTTCGTCTATTGTCCACTTGGTCTATCACCATTGGTCATTTCCAGTAACAAACTGTTAATAGACCAAATATATTGATTTGGGTATTAGATGAAATTTCAATTAGACAATTTGGCTATTAGACAAATTTGCAATTCGGACCGAGTGGTCATGAGACCAAGTGAAAATTAGACCAAATTTTTAGTAGGCCAAATGAGTTTAGCCCATGTGGTATTAGACAAATGGAGAATTGGACCAACTAAGTGGATATACACCTTTCAAACGTGCAATTGTGTGTATGTGTTCAGTATAGCGAGACTTTGTAATAACAAGCTAATTGGCATGGTCACAGCACCTCTTTCTAATTGGAGTGGATTGTACTGGCTATGTCAAAGCACTGCTTGGGAAAGATCCAAAAAGTGCATGTTTACAACTTGAAATGTTTATAATGTTCTACAATATGCAAAAAAAAAAAAATTGTCAAAGTTTGTTTGGTCTTTGGTCATCATAGTTGGCCATAGGGGGTATGGTTCAGTCGGTCACTGGGGTCAGCCATCCATCAAGATTTTGTTTTGGGGGTTTTTTTTCAAAAGGTCATACATACCGAGTGAGTCAAAAAAAACTTTACACCTAGAAAAATGTCAATAAAAAGAAAACCTAATTATAAACCCCAAATTATTTTACATATTCTGAAAGAGTAACTCCTCCCGCATTTTCTGGTGCCATTTTTGTATGGTATGTCTTTACGCTTGGATGAATACGACGCATTGTTTGCGAACATGTCAATTTCGAATTGTGCCAGAATATGGGAGTAAAATCAAAACGACAAAAAGCTAGAAAAAGCGACTTCATCCTGACAAAAATAGCATAACTTTTTAACGAAAATGTCTTTCGCTTAATAACGTGGCAGGGGTATTGTTACACATATTGACTACATTTTGTATGAAATTGAGATAGATCTGTAGAGTCAGGCATGAGTGAGCACACGTCAAAGACAAAATAATCACTTTTCAAAAGTATTAGGAGGCCTTTTTTGGTCTGTCAGTGGCAAGTTACTCTTTAATGTTTACTCATTCGTGCATTATCTCACGAGTCAATCTAATTTTCATACAAAATGTAGTCAATATGTGTAACAAAACCCCTGCCAAGTTATTAAGCGGAAGACATTTTCGTTAAAAAGTTATGCTATTTTAATCAGGATGAAGTTGCTTTTTTCTATTTTTTTGTTGTTTTGATTTTACTCCCATTCTGGCACATTTCGAAATTGACATGTTCGCAAACTATGCGTCGTGTTCATCCAAGCGTTAAGACATACCACACAAAAATGGTACCAGAAGACGCGGGAGGCCTTACTCTTTCAGAATATGTAAAATAATTTGGGGTTTATAAATTGATTTTCTTTTTATTGACATTTTTCTAGGTGTAAAGTTTTTTTTGACTCACTCGGTATAATGCCTAAATGAATAATCATTTAAGAGTAAAACCCTTACCCGTTATCATAGGGAAATAAGAAAATTACAATCATTCTAGATACAAACTGAATAATCAAAATACTTTCTTTTTATTTATTTATTTATTTATTCATTTTTATTTAATTTTTTATACTCTTTGCAAATATATATTGATTAATGGTTGGCTGGTTGATTTGGTTTTGACAGCCATGTATCACTGCGATGTGATTATTTATGTCTGGGAACTAGATCTGCTGGAAACGATTGTTAGCATCGCTACCTGGTAGACGTTACTGGGAATGCATGTAACTGTGATTCGAATCTAGTATGTCAAGAGCCAATATGGAGGCTGATACAGAAAGCTGACAGTTAACCGTTTATGTGGTTTATACTACTCGCCCAAATGATGATCCATAAATGTCGAGAATTAATAAAAATTAATACTCTTGACTGTGGTCGATGTCAGCTTGAAAGGGGATTTCGAAAACTGGTTTTGATTAAGAGAACAACTTTTTGAAAGCATATACAATGTATCATGACTAGGCTAACATAAGCAATTTTCATAAAAGTACCCCTAATCTCTGTCTATCCCCTTCTTCTCTCTCCGCCTCTCCTCTTTCCCCTCCCCCTCTCCTCTTTCCCCTCTCCGTCTCTCTCTCCCAACTCCCTCTCTCTCTCTCTCCTTCTCCCTGCATCTCTCACCTACTCTCTCATTTTAATTCAAAACCTATACACGTGTCCCCTGTTCAGACAAACAGGTGCAATTGATGTACCTTGTTGAACTTTGTTCGTAATAGGGCAAGTCCAAGCTATTTTGCGCGGTAAAGGGGCCGTCACACTGAGGTAGTTCTATAACGTCCTTGCCCGTTCTTTAAAAAAATGCAAAACGGGCTTTGGTCGGGCTGGAACGCATACATTTTGCCAAATATTTCTTATAAACGATGCTAGTCAATCGCCATCCGTTGTTATCCAGTTGAACCGCTCGTTCACTTTATACTGTTCGTAGCACGTTCAAACCGTCACAAAAAGTGCCCATGTTTGCATGATAAAAGTTAGGTAACGTGTAAATTTGACCAAATTTATTCTGGATTAAGATGCCAATTATGCGTTCGTAAGCAGCCCTCAATACGTCCATCACGTCTTTACCTCGTCTGCAGTTCGTTGGTATCTAATTAGGAACGGGTGAAAATTACCGTTCCCACGTTGCAGACCCCGTTTCAAAGAGAACAGTTTCAGACGTAAGTACAATGAAAACCCGTCCACAGTTATTGGAACGATCGAGAACGATCGAAGTACGGTGATTTTGTTTGTAGTACGTCCATCTCCTTTCAGGAACGTTGCTAGTGCGTTAAATTTTAGAACGGGATGGGTGCCCGATTTTTTAAAAACACTTTTCAAAAGTCTGGCATCTATCCGACCGAGCTCGTCCATGAAGTACGTAAACAGATCGAAATAAGTCTTTATGCTACAGTCACACAGACACTTACGTTGAGTTACGTCCGGTTACGTCTAAAAATTATTTTCTTTTATCTTTATCTTTCTTTCTTCCCGACGGATGCCTTCCCTTCATAGTCAGCAGTGGAAATAGTGATAATTTTGTTCATCCAATAAAACAAAGAAATATATAAGAAATGATAGAATAGAAGATGAAATAAGATTAAAACAAAAAAACGTAACTATACGTAAGTGTCGGTGTGACTGCAGCATCACCACGTCCACTCGCTTTACACACAGACTTAGCCCGTTCGGCAAAATTTGCCAGGACGTAGTGAGAACGAGCTCAGTGTGACGGGGGTATAACAAACGGGACATTCAGAGTAAAAAATAGGGCTTGTTTGAAAAATCTTAAATGAAATCTCAATCCTTACGTATATTCTTGAAGGTACTAAGAATCTTCAACAAAAACATAAAAAAATAGTTGAAATAACTAATTCATAATTAATTTAATCATTTATTCGTCGGTAACAAACGGGACCAGAAAAAATGGTGTTTTCAAATTTTGACTTTGTTCACACATAACTCTGAATTTGAATAGTAGATCTAAACTTGCATAGTCTTATCCTTTTAAACATGTAATAAACATTGTAAGGACATATTTTAGAGTTAATACAAGTTCGAGTTTTCTGGCAAGGTCAAGTTTTGAAAATATGTCATGTAACACACGGGACAGGTAACACACGGGACAATCATTCCCTGTAATATTTTTCATTAAACAATTGGTGTAGCCAAGGCGTAGCAACATCTTTTGTGAAAAAATCTCTCTAATAAAACAAAAGAAACATAATACAAAACACAAATGTAAATAACACTTATTTTGTTTCATTTCTAAAGGTGGGAGGTCGAGTAATAAAAATGCATGATTTTACATCAGCTCAGTAACTTTTGTGAGACTAATTCTGAGACCTGAATATTTTAAGTCTAAAAATATGGAAAGCTCTGTGCTAGGTTCGTGATATTTTCACCAGAGTTGAGTTAACCAAGAAAATATAGAAACAGAAAATACATACTTTTTGGTTGTACTCCTATGACAAACCTCTTTTTGAAATGGTTGAAAAATGCATTTTTAATGCATTTAATTTTTTTTTTTCATTAATATTAATGAGCCTTGTGACGTCATATGACCTTGAAATGACTTTTTGACCTTATTTGCGTTAAGTTTATTTCATGCTTTTATGGTGATATATGACATATTATGTATAGCTTTACAGACCCATTGACACACTTGACCAAAAAAATGCTCGAAAAATCACCACCTTGGGAACAAATAGCATGGACTTGCCCCATAACGATAATTTAGAGACCAAGAAATTAAAGAAATTAAATTTCAGCATACTGACTGTAAGTCCTATATGTTTACAATATCTGCAATATTTATCAAGTAAAGGAGAGCGAAATTGCTGTGAATGTTGGTTCAATAGGACACCACGCTAATATTTGCTTTCAAAGGTTATATTCTCTAGTGCTTTCTATATTATATTTCTTCCTCATTATCCACCTCTCTCTCTCTCTCTCTCTCTCTCTCTCTCTCTCTCTCTCTGTTTCTCTCTCTCTATCTCTCTTTCTTTCTGTTCTGTTTATCGACGTTTCCTTGAACTCCGAAGAGTCAATAGTTTTATTTTCTTTGTTTCTCTCTCTCTCTCTCTCTCTCTCTCTCTCTCTCTCTCTCTCTATGTATATATATATATATCTAAAATATATCGACAGGTTTCCAGCTTTCCTATATTTTCCCATATAGGCTCATAGCTCTTCGGTTGAACCACTATATGGTCTTATCTTAGCCTACAAGTTGGATGATTCTCCGGACTGATCAAAGAGTTATTCTAAATAACTCCATGGATTGACAAATGTAGTTGAACTTCACAAGTCTCATCTCGGAGTATAACCTCTCAGCTTTTTTATTTTCAATAGAGTGTAAGTATACCAGTTTATGTAAACTTATCATTTCTCATGATTTCAGAAGATAATCCCAACTTTCCCTAAAAAAATAATCAAAATATCTGGCATGATATTAAAAATTTGTAGAAAAAAATCATAAGAAATTATTTTTTTTTAATGTGTCAATATAAGTATATAAATAACGAATAAAATCAAAATAACAAAATCCGTAACAATTGAATTGAATAATCGAATGTTGGGTCCATCAGAAAAAATAAATACGGTCTTCTAAACACAACACAAAAAGAAAGTTCCCCCTATTTCAGATATCAATATTTTTTTAACCAGGAGGAATTAAACAAATCTAATTATATGTTCATGTAGGGAATTTAATTAGCCACAATGGGAACGAATTTTAGGAAAAATTATCGAGTCATGCTTCAGTGAGTAATGGTTGAATGCAAAAAAGTCATTTTCTGAAGTTCACAAGCCTAAAATGGCGACTTTGATTAAATGATAACGGACCCATTTTTTAGATTTCAAACATTTTACACGTCAGAATGTATGCAAAACGTGCTTCCCAGTATACGGAAACGAAATTTGCGTCAAATTTTACGGTTGAGTAAGCATGCAGCAAAAATTGCCCAAAGTGCGATTTTTACTTCTTTGCCATGGTATAATTGATCAAATATGAGGGAATTTTTTGGAAGTGTATACAACCAATATCCATTCATTCACGGTTGAATGAACCCATCAAACAACCAAAAAATAGGCCATTTTATAATTACGATAATGCATGGCAGTAATTTTATACACTAGAAAAATCTCAATAACATTTTTGGAGTTGTATTTATATTCTTTGGGCACATGTCAATGATCCTATGGCATTTATTTACAAATTCATGCTTCAGTGAGCACGTGAGACTGGAAAAGCCCTTTTCATACATTTGGACTAAAATTCAAATTCCTACTTTGATTGAATATAACAATTCTTTTGGGGGAGTACTTTTGATTTTATTTTCTCAAAAATCCCGATGTTTCACGCCTCAGTGGGCACAAGATACAAGAAAATCATGAAAATGAGAAGAAAGTTTGGGGCTTCGTCATGGTTCAGTGACTTTTCGAATACGTAATTTGAATCAAGATCATGTTAGCTAGAGATCAGTTGAAGCTGTGTGCCAAGTTTTGTGACATAACCCACAGTAGAATTAACAATAATCATCAATGAAATTGGCCGAATTTCATATTTGTCAGGTATTGATATCCTCCTCCATTGACTTTATGTACAGAGGTTTAACAAAATTTTAACAAAAATGAAATTTGGCATATTTTAATTGTCAGTTTTTGTCCATTTGACTGCGAATTATTTTTTGAAACTTTGCACATAGCTTCAACTGGTCTCCAACTAACATAATCTTTATTCAAATTACGTATTCGAAAAGTCACTGAACCGTGACGAAGCCCCAAACTTTCTTCTCATTTTCATGATTTTCTTGTATCTTGTGTCCACTGAGGCGTGAAACATTGGGATTTTTATGAAATTAAAATCAAAGGTACTCCTCGAAAAGAATTGTTATATTCAATCAAAGTCAGAATTTGAATTTTAGTCCGTACGTGAGAAAAGGAATTTTCCAGTCTCACGTGCTCACTGAAGCATGTATTTGTAAATACATACCATAGGATCATTGACACGTGCCTAAAGAATATAAATACAACCCAAAAAATGTTATTGAGATGCGTTCTAGTGCATAAAATTATTGCAATGCATTTTCGTAATTCTAAAATGACCTATTTTTTGGTTGTTTGATGGGTTCATTCAACCGTGAATGAATGGATATTGGTTGCATACACTTCCACAACAGAAATTCCAACATATTTGATGGATTATACCATGGCGAAGAAGTAAAATTGGCAGTTTGGGCAATTTTTGGTGCATGCTCACTCAACCGTGAAATTTGACGCAAATTTATTTTCCGTATATTGGGAAGTACGTTTTGCATACATTTTGACGTGTAAAATGTTTAAAATCTGAAAATAGGTCCGTTGTCATTGAATCAAAGTTGCAATTTTAAACTTGCGAACTTCAAAAAATGACATTTTTTCATTCAACCATTGCTCACTTTCTTTTTGTGTTGTGTTCAATTGAATTAAAGATGATTCACTAATTTTGGATTGCAGGAGACTTCCACTTGCCTTTAAATGTGCGATAGTATTGCAGCAATTTCTGTATAGAAATATAGGCTAATTCTTATGCGAGGATCAAATGTGAGACAGTCAACAAAGCCTTGGGACATCGCGCCATTTCTTTTCGGACTTAGGATAACTCGTTATCGGGATATGATCAATCGAGTGCAGTTCATATATTTTGGAAGTCAAACTTTACATCGGAGGCTGCTTTTTTCAAAGTGCTGATTTTGTGAAAGACAATAAACGTGATTTTCTCACTTCTTCTCTTGGGCTTTCATACAACAAATGTCATGTGCCAAATATGAATTTAACGACGCTGAACGTGATACTCTGTTAATATACCTTACTGAAAAAACAAACGCATCTGTAAGTAATCCTTATTTCAGTTAAAATATAATTGTACCTTTTAACTTAGAACTACATAATATTTTTGTAACTCTCATGGTTTATTGATAACATTCATTACAGAAAAAGATTAGTGGTCCATCTTTCAAGTTTGTGTATTATGAAATTCATCGATTGTATAATAGATGAATATATCATTCGACTAGATTTTAATGATTGTAACTATTCTTGATTATCTTTTGAATCGCATTTTTCTTATAAGAAGTCAACATTTCAATATGTTTAAGCCAAAAGAAGTTAAGTATGAAGTGATCTTTTTCGTTATATACATAATATTATTGCTAACATTGTTCAGAGAATGTGAGTCTACCATACTGGAAGTCATGGAGGGAGAAACGTTACCACTGACTTTTCAATATCAATGTGATAGTAGTCGGGTAACTTTACAATATGGATATAGAATGCCATTGTTCGATTCAGCAAAACCAGAATCAATATCACTGCCTACCAATCAAAAATTCAAGAATTACAATGATACCAAAAATGACAATTGCACTCTTCATCTTATCATTGATCCTGTTATAAGAGATGATGCTGGTACGTACATCCTTACTGCTTATATGAATGGAGTGTTTTGGACGGATAAGAAGATTGGGTTGTATGTAGATTTTCCTCCGGGTAAAGTGTCCTGTCAAATCAGTAGTGAATATACTGGTAACGAATGGATATCGCTACGATGTACAGCTTCTGTAGGGAATCTTCCGGGGCAAATATTGTGTTATCAAAATGGCATAAGACTGCCACCAGTGAATTCCCCAAACGAAAACGGTGGAACTTTAATCCAGAAGATATGGGTGAGATTAAAGAGCGATATTATATATTGCTGTTCGTCCACTTCTAGACAAGACAAAGACGTATGCGAATGTCATGATTTTGCATTTGACCCCATCCAAAATATCCACTTAACCAATATGTCAGATCCTTGTCCCGCCCCCAAAAGCACACAGGGTACAACATCATTATCCTCTCTTTATACATTTACGCCTAATTATGATTTGTCGAGTGTATTACCAACAATATTCAACTCTTTTCCAACGAAGGGAAATTCTGGTTTAATAAGACTTGCAATGTCTTTCGTCACATTGATGGTATTACTTATATTATTAAGATTATCATTGACTATATTTTTGTGAAATTGGGCCGTGTGCATATCAGAAAGTAGTTACTGGGATTAAATGTCTACCTTTTCTTCGCCAAATTACTGTTGACTTTGATTCTCATTCAAACAAACAATGAATTATTCATGCTAAAGTTCGAAGCGTTTTTGAATGCCTCGTATTCGCTACCTGAGGATCATTTCGCTATATAAAAAAGAACATTTTCGTTAAAAAAATTTTACTTCGATAAAATAGAAATGAATGAAAATAAGTGTCAGGATATCGAGATTGCGGAAAAAAACTCTTAAATCTTCAACAGTTAGTAAATAGTTCTTCCCCCCCTAAAAAAAAAAAATAAATAAATAAATAAAATTTGGGGCGGCCAAAAAATTTTAGGGGCAATTTTTATTATTATTTTTTTTTATTGTTTTCATTTTACTTTTCAATTTCACATTATTTCACATGAAAAAATAAATTAAAATTGGGGGGGGGGGGGGGCTCAAAATTTTTGGGCCGATTTTTTTTTTTTTTTTTTTTTTTTTTTTTGCAGACTTTTGCCCTAAAGGAATTATATTTTTCCCTCGTGATCATATTTTCCCGAAGCGTTTCGCGCTTCGGGAAAATATAACCGCTCCGGAAAATATAAATCCGGCGGTCCAAAGAATGTTATATTACACACCCCATCAGTCAATATCTGTATAACATGTAGTGTTTCACAGTTTTGTTTTCATATTATTGATTTTTGCTTTGACTTCAGTTTATATTTGTCTTTGTTAGCCGATTTATTTTATTCTTAATTTTGATCCTTTATGGCGGCCCATAACCAGGTGATATATGAATAGCGAATTCTTGCGCAGGCTAATTTTGTGTACTCTACAAAAGTGGGCATTGCACACTGAAGCATGCGTTATTTTCGGATTTTTTTTTTTTTTTTTTTTTTTTTTTTTTTTTTTTTTGTGGCATAATGAAAGTTGAGGATATGTGCTTTTTCCATACATGTAATATTGACCTCCACCCACGCCCCAAGAATCATATATTTGTTTATTTGGTAGCCATTTAAATAGTGTATAGTTCTTTTTCGGACGCAATGTATGAATAAACCTGTATTTTGTGAAAAATTCTACAAAAATAAAAAGTAGTATAAAAAATAAATATATGCATGGAATGTAATTTATTATTTAGCTTTGACATACGATTCTAATTATCGAATAAATCCATTTGCGAGAGAATGCAGATCTCAAGAGAATGGGCATATTGATGGCAATATACTGCCACCAGATATATGCGCATGCATTTGCATAGGCGGAAATTCATGAGAACACGCCCCAGCAACAAGTCAGTGATTGGTTAATAATGGCAAATAATCGACGCGAGGTTGCGTCCTTGGTGATAGCTTAGCAATGACGCCGCGGGTACCACCTCTACGCGGACAAGAGCCATTGAAAGGCATTGAATGATTGTGGAGACGCGCGCAATACGCGCTAGATGGGAAACTTGAGCTCATTCTCAATTCAGCCTTGGGCCCATGGGGGATATCAGACGCTAATTTGTATATAGCTGTCAAATCCATCTTCCTGTAGGATACTATATTTTCGTCACACTGCGACCCAGGCCGACGGACGATAAATATCTTCACGAGCTAGTTTTTTGCTGTATATTTTTCAATTGGTTTTTGCATAGGCGGGAAATTCATGAGAACACGCCCCCAGCAACAAGTCAGTGGATTGGTTATAATGGCATAATAATCGACGCGAGGTTGCGTCCTGGTGATAGCTTAGCAATGACGCCGCGGGTACCACCTCTACGCGGACAAGAGCCGATGAAAGGCATTGAATGATTGTGGAGACGCGCGCAATACGCGCTAGATTGGGAACTTGAGCTCATTCTCAATTCAGCCTTGGGGATATCAGACGCTAATTTGCCCTCCCTCCCCAGTTATAAATAGTTGTTATTGGATTGGATGAATTGAATTTATTGGCACTATATATCATGTTAGTGAATGAAACATTATGTCGGTTGGTTGGATGGGCTTGTTATGTTTGGCCGCAATGGGCTTAATTGAATTGAATTTGTTGACAATATACAAGTAACAACAAATATTTAAATTTGTTGTTGGATGGCCTTGTTATGTTTGCCTGATGGGCTTGATCTGAATTGAAATATATAGTGACACTATATTTCGTGCAAGTGTACAAAATATTTTGATTGGTTGGTTGGATGGGCTTGGATTGAATTTATTGACAATATGTGGAAGTGTACAAAATTATTTCTTTGGTTGGTTGGATGGGCTTGTTGGTTGGCCTGATGGCTTGAATTGAATTGAATTTGTTGACACCATATATCACGTTGTGTACAAAATATTTTATTTGGTGGATGGATGGGCTTGAATTGAATTCTCTGACATTATATGTAAGTGTACAAAATATTTATTGGTTGGTTGGATGGGCTTGTTTGGTTGCTGGATTGGCTTCAATTGAATTGAATTTATTGACACTATATATCTTGAAGTGTATCAAATATTTTAATTTGGTTTGTTCGAATTGAAGCTATGGTCACTATCGTGTAAGTGTACAAAATATTTCATTTTGGTTGGTTGGATGGGCTTGTTTGGTTGGCTGGATGGTCTTGAATTGACCTAAATTTATTGACAATATATTATGTAAGTGTACAAAATATTTTAATTTTGTTGGTTGGAAGAGCTTGTTTGGTTGGCTGGATGGACTTGAATTGAATTGAATTTATTGACACAATATATCTTGTAAGTGTACAAAATTTTTTAATTTGGTTGTTTTGAATCGAATCTATTGACACAATCATGTAAGTTTACAAAATATTTCATTTTGGTTGGTTGGACGGGTTTGTTTGGTTGGCTGGATGGGCTTGAGTTGAATTGAATTTATTGACACTATATATCTTGTAAGTGTACAAAATATTTTAATTTGGTTGGTTGGACGAGCTTGTGGGTTGGCTGGATTGGCTTCAATTGAATTGAATTTATTGACACTAATATCTTGAAGTGTATCAATATTTTAATTTGGTTTGTTCGAATTGAAGCTATGGTACTATCGTGTAAGTGTACAAAATATTTCATTTTGGTTGGTTGGATGGGCTTGTTTTGGTTGGCTGGATGGTCTTAAATTGACCTAAATTTATTGACAATATATTATGTAAGTGTACAAATATTTAATTTTGTTGTTGGAAGGGCTTGTTTGGTTGGCTGGATGGACTTGAATTGAATTGAATTTATTGACACAATATATCTTGTAAGTGTACAAAATATTTTAATTTGGTTGGTTTGAATCGAATCTATTGACACAATCATGTAAGTTTACAAAATAGTTCATTTTGGTTGGTTGGACGGGTTGTTTGGTTGGCGGATGGGTTGAGTTGAATAGAATTTATTGACACTATAAATCATGTAAGTGTACAAAACATTTTAAATTTGGTTGGTTGGATGGGCTTGAATTGAAGCTAATGACACTATCGTGTAAGGGTGCAAAATATTTCATTTTTGTGTTGAATGGGCTTGTTTGGTTGGCTGGATGGCCTTGAATTGACTTGATTTATTGACAATATATTATGTAAGTGTACAAAATATTTAATTTGGTTGGTTGGACGAGCTTGTTTGTTTGGCTGGATGGGCTTGAATTGAATTGAATTTTTTGACACTATATATCTTGTAAGTGTACAAAATATCTTCATTTGTTGGTTTGAACTTGAACTATTGAACAATCATGTAACTTTACAATATATTTCATTGGTTGGTTCGATGAGCTTGTTTAGTTGGCTGGATGGGCTTGAATCGATTTGAATTTATTGAACACTACGACTGAAAAGATAAACTTTGTCAATTGACAAATATAAATTTGTCAATTAATGTGTTTAATTTAACAAATTAATAAATTTGTCATGCCAAAGATTGTCATTATAGATTTGTCATGCATCATAACATGACGAATTTTAATTTGTCATGAAAAGTGGTTCTAATTTTGACAACCTTTTTCAAAGTTTGTCATTGCACATTTTAATTCCTCATTCTCATTTTTCAATTTGTTTTTTTCATTCATCAATTTGTACTGCATTTTGACGTTTAATTGTCCATGTAACGTCAGAAAAACAACCTGTAATAACAAAGCAATACAGATAGTTATATTTTTTTCAGTTTTAATAGAACCTTCGAATTCCTGAGGAAACAAATTCAAATTTATTTTTTTAGTATAATAGTTTACCTTTTTCGATCTACTCAAGCCTTGCCTCGCAGCTAAATCACGGCGACCGGCGCGAGTGATTCGAAGACGCTGATTATGTGCGGGGTTCCCAAACTGTCTTCAGGAGCTAATTTGTCATGCATTTTGCGTCAACAAAATTGATTTGTTTTTCAGCAAATAATTTGTATATAATTCGTTATGGCCGACTTAAAATCGTCATTTCTACATGACTGCGAAGAGGAATTTGTCAATTACGGGTTGCGAAGAGTCGTCACGCAAATAAATCAGTCATGCGCAAGTTTGTTTTTGTCAACACCAGTTGAAATTTGTAATAGTGCTCGTCAATTTGTTATGTATCTAACCATGAGTTGTCATTTTCACAGTTATATCGCAAAACAAATTATTTTACCCGATTGACGAATTAATCTGCTTTGTGACAAAGTTATCTTTTCAGTGTATATATCTTGTAAGTGTGTACATTTTCATTTAGTTGGTTTGAATTGAAGCTATTGACACTATCGTGTAAAGTGTACAAAATAATTCAATTTGGTTGGCTAGATGGGCTTGAATTGAATAGAATTTATTGACACTATATATCTTGTAAGTGTACAAAATATTTAATTTGGTTGGTTTGAATTGAATCTATTGACACTATCTGTAAGTGTACAAGATTTTATTGTTGGTTCGATGTCTTGTTTGGTTGGCTGGATGGGCTGGATGGGCTTGAATTGAATTTATTGACACTATATATCTTGTACGTGTATACAATATTTTAATTTGGTTGGCTTGAATTGAAGCTATTGAAACTATCGTGAAAGTGTACAAAATAATTCAATTTGGTTGGCTAGATGGGCCTTGAATTGAATAGAGTTTATTGAACATTATATATCTTGTAAGTGTATAAAATATTTCAATTTGGTTGGTTTGAATTGAATCTATTGACACTATCGTGAAGTGTACAAGATATTTTATTGGTTGGTTCGATGGTCTTGTTTGGTTGGCTAGATGAGCTTGAATTGAATTGAATATACATTGTATTGACACTATATCATTTAAGTGTACAAAACATGTTAATTTGGTGGTTGGATGGGCTTGAATTGAAATTTATTGTCATTATTATGTAAGGTTCAAAATATTTCTTTTGGTTGGTTGGATGGGCTTTGTAGTTGGCTGGATGGGTTTGAATTAATTGAATTTATTGACACAATATATCATGTAAGTGTTCAAAATACTTTATTTTGGTTGGTTGGGTGGGCTTGTTACGTTGCCTTGATGGGCCTGATTGATTGATTGATTTGGCTGAGTCTGGTTGATTCGGATTAAGTTCGTTGGCTTTTTCTGATGTAGACCAGAATTTTAAAACCAGGAGGAGGGACTCTATACTTTGGTAAGAATACATTGGGGAGGGGAACCTAACGTTCTAAGTCTCCTTCTTGGAACCCCGGCTGGATGTCTTCCTCCGCGGAAGTCACATGACCAGGTTTTCCCCTCCCAGAATTCACGTTCGGTCTGAGCCCTCCCCTCCTGATATGCGACACATGAGATAAACCTTTTATTGAATTGATGAATAATGGAAAATGTATGTTTATATACAATTGAATTGAATGATATATGTATAAGGGAACTGCCCCCTGGAAACACATGTCCTGGAATTCCGGTCGGATATCTTCCTTCCGAGAGGTCACGTGATCCGGTTCCCGCTTTTTATTGGGCCTCCTCAGATGAGGCATACGTTGGTTGATTTTGACTTGATAAATATTGCTGTGTTGACAAATTGATTGACAAGTACACGTTGTAAATGATGCTATGACTGGGAATATCCCCCAGTGGCAATAAAAGTTGAGAAATGGCAATATCAAGTGTGAACTGTATTTCTTCTCGCAAAAAGACCCAACACTGTCACCGTAAACCCATATATGGGCAATTCCATATCAAAATAGACATAGGTGCTAATATTCACATTAATTGTAATTTTTTTTACCACTATATTTGTTTAGGGGTGTTCCTATACCTCTGGGATCTGAAAAGATTTTACTTCAGAATGTTTGTTTACTAATTATATTGTCGTTTGAACGTGCGTGTGTCAAAATGCAATTAAAAAATAATAATCCAGAAAATGATAGAAATCGTAAAATTCTTAATTTATATCATTAAAAATGCAACAGAATATTTATTCAAGGTATTGTATAAGAGAAAACATACTCCAGTAGAGTGTAACACAAAGACTTACGATTGATAAAAAGTTACGATTGATTTTTTCTCGGTAGCCTCATCATGGACATGATGCTCGAAAGTTGATCATATCCTAATACTAATCCATGACTGTACCTGGTTTCCAAATGATGCGTCCGAGAAAAAAAAAATCAATCGTAACTTTTTATCAATCGTAAGTCTTTGTGTTACACCCCACAGATGAATGAAAAAGAAAAGAAAAATATATGTCGTCAACGAACCCGAATATGCATAATTAAAATCTTGTTCTATTTTTCCATTGACTTGTGTAACGTCCGTAACAATTTATGCATTTGTTAAAGCTACAGTGAAAAATAATTGACTGATTTTCATCATACCACATATTCACTGCAAATTGATCATTGGTTAACATATGTTTTTTTTTTTTTTTTTTTTTTTTTTTTCAATTTTGGTAATTAGAAATAGGCTACCAATTCTCATAGTTAAATTTTCGGTAAAATCGGTAATTAATTATGCAAATTTATGCATAAATTAGACCTTTTTGCTCTAGTTTACTATACAAAGCTCCTAGCGTGCTAATTATTGGTTCGGATATTCTTTGAAGCAGTCTTCACAGATCAACTTTTTATAAATTTATTACGTATTTCTTTGTGTTTTTTTTTTTTCATTTTTTTTTAATCATGCTAAATAGATTAATTTCATCCAATTAAAGTAAAAGTAATCATATATTTATGAATAATTTTTTTTTTTTTAATCATTTACATTGACTTTGTACACATGTAACGTCCGTAACAATTAAAATGTAACATCTGCAACAACTCAATTAGCCAAATTAAACAACACCAAGTACTTTAAAAAAAAAAAACTTTTTGTCTGTGAATGCTTAGAATAAAGTAAGACCTATTTAAAAATAGGGGTTAAGAATCTTTGAACTTCACAGAGTTT
>CALNVZ010003435.1:17830414-17832602 GCA_940671915.1 Paracentrotus lividus | reverse complement strand
TTTCCATAACTAGTGCTTCAATTTCAAAAACACCATGTCCGTTTGGTTGTAACGTCGAAACGTTTTCCTTCCAAACAATCGTGGTAATTAACCAATTGAGGCTTAAGCATTGAAATTCTGAATAGTAAATCTTTATAATTTCTACAACGTACAAAGAACATTAACCTTTAATTTCCAACTGCAATACATTTGTTTGTGGATGAATGCTGAAGCCGCTCTCAATGTTACTCGTTAACATGGAATGCCCAAATAGCCATCACCCTAGAGCTTGTTTCAGAGGGTGCCTTGGCCCGCTGGTAAACACAGTAAATAAAAAAAAAAATTCTGATAGGGCAAAAAGAAACAAAACAAAAAAAACAAGCCGAGTTATTTTGGGTGTGGAAGTCCACTTTCTTTCCTTTTTTTCTTCTGTTTATTATATATTGTTTACTACCTGTGAAAAGTTTAATAGGGAAAATTAAAAGACCTTTCTCGCCAAGGACCCGAAAAATGTGGTTTTTTACCTTATAGTTCATGAGTTAAGTAAAAATTCTACTGGGGCAATTCGCCACTCCCACGTACCCTTTGCTGACAAAGTGTTAGGGGATACCGGGGATGAAGTTTACACGGGGTTAGTGTACAGTTCTCAGTGTGGCTAAGTTGGACAAGAGGAGTTTCGTGCTACTTGGCATATATATGACAGGCCTACACTAGCTTTGATGAACTGCGGTCGTTGGTTTTCTCCGTTGTTTTATTAAAAAGGGTAAATCAAACAAAAACCATTTTTTTTACAGTTCCAATTGGAATTTTACAAAAATTAAAATTTTGGTTAATTAGTTTCTACAACTGGAGGCACATGATTGGATGCCTGGTTTGTTGGAAAAGGTACATGTATGTCACTAATATACCCCCTTAGCCATGGCCCTGTATTTCTGCCTAATAGCTGTGCTACCAGTGTTTATTTGTAAAATCACCAAATGGTGTACAAAAACCTACCCTCCGATTGAACCACCTACCCCAATACATACAGTCCAAGTAATGTCAAATCAGTAATATGATATCATATACTGTCGCAGGCCTCTACTATAATAAAGTCTGTGCTAGTACGAGCTTTCTAGCGAATCCTCCCATATCTTTATGTCAACTTAAATAATAAATTAACATTCCATGCATATATTTATTTTTTATACTACTTTTTATTTTTGTAGAATTTTTCACAAAATACAGGGTTTATTCATACTTGCGTCCGAAAAAAGGAACGTATACAACTATTTAAATGGCTACAATAAACAAATATATTGATTCTTGGGGCGGTGGGTGGAAGGTCAATATACATTGTATGGAAAAAGCACATATTTCCCAACTTTCCATTATGCCACAAAAAAAAAAAAAAAAAAAAAGAAATCCGAAAATAACGCATGCTTCACGTGTGCAATGCCCACTTTTGTAGAGTACACAAAATTAGCCTGCGCAAGAATTCGCTATTCATATATCAAACCTGGTTTTTAATTTGGGGCCGCCACCTAAAGGATCAAAAATTTAAGAATAAAATAATCGGCTAACAAATACAAATATAAACTGAAGTCAAAGCAAAAATCAATAATATAGAAAACAAAAACTGTTGAAACACTACATTGGTTATACAGATAGTTGACTGATGGGGTGTGTAATTATAACATTCTTTGGACCGACCGGATTTATATTTTCCCGAAGCGGGTTATATTTTTCCCGAAGCGCGAAACGCTCGGCGGAAAATATGATCACGAGGGGGAAAAACTATAATTTCCTTTAGGAAAAAGTTCAAAAAAAAAAAAAAAAAAAAAAAATCGGCCCAAAAATTTTTTTGAGCCCCCCCCCCCCCCATTTTTAATTTATTTTTTCATGTTGAAATAATGTGAATTGAAAAGTAAAATGAAAAAATAAAAAAAAATAATAATAAAAATTGCCCCTAAAAAATTTTTTGGCCGCAGCCCCAAATTTTTATTTATTTATTTATTTTTTTTTTTTAGCGGGGTGGGAAGAACTATTTACTAAGCTGTTGAAGATTTAAGAGTTTTTTTTCCGCAATCTCGATATCCTTGACCACTTATTTCATTCATTTCTATTTTATCGAAGTAAAAATTTTTTTTTAACGAAAATGTTCTTTTTTTATATAGCGAAATGTATCCTCAGGTAGCGAATACGAGGCCATCAAAAACGCTTCGAACTT
>CALNVZ010003435.1:17817914-17825414 GCA_940671915.1 Paracentrotus lividus | reverse complement strand
AATTAGAAGTATGAATTATTACTTTAAGATGATAATATTTCAACATGATAATACAAACTAATAACCTTTTTGTGGCAAATCATATAAGATATTAATTAAGCCTATAAAGGGTTTGGATGAAACAGAAAGACAACTTTAAATAAATGTTTTACTCCACATTTTTGTTTATTGATCCGCATCATAGTAATTTTCGGTTGCTTAGACGAGAAATAGTTACAATCCTGTCTTTAAAAAAACGGAATAAATTGCACCTTTTTAATTCTTCTGTACAGATCAGGCCATACCGTACTCTATACAAACGGAACATCAATCTGAACTGATGTACATCATTAGAATATATTCACCGAAGTAGCATTGTCATCTTTTTTGACGGATATTGAACGCCTTACAAACCATGCAAACGTATATAGTGCCAATAACATTAGACTTAGACAGTAATTTATACGGTCTTTCAATCAATTTGAATGTAATTTTCAGCCATCTTTAGTTGCAAAAGATACCAGATTGCGAATGAGCCTATGTATCACGGATTGGATAAACAACAACAGTACTCCTGTGCAAACTGACTATGTTATAAAATTATGAAGATCAAATAAATACAGTCAAAAGAATTTTGTGACATCGCGCCATCTCTTGTTGAGAAGTTCTTTCATAAACTGGTTTCAGGAAACAAAAAATAATTATTCTACCGAATGTGTTTCAGTATCAAATATTGAATGGCATGTCTATGTTTTAAAATCATCTTTCAGCACTACTCGCCATTGCTAGTTTATTCATGATCCTTGGACAAAAAAAAGTGTATGTAACTTTAAACAGCTTAAAACAGAGAGAGTCAAGATACAGTTTTTATATTACCATTCTCAACACTAATATCATTTTATTTGAATGTACGCATAATTATTGATTTTCACTGTATTTCCTTGGAACATCTTTTAAAATGTTTTATGGTAAAAACGGAGGTAACCTTTTCGTTATATTCATGTTATTACTTGCATTCAAAGCATGTGAATCTAAAATACTGAAAGTCATGGAGGGGGAAATGTTACCCATGGTCCTTCCATATCCATGTAATAGTACCAAAGTAACATTACGGTATGGCAATAGAACGCTATTATTCAATTCTATTTTATTAGCAGCATTCATTTGAGCCTTTTGTTTCACAAAATAATTATAAGTAATGTACATTGTGATAACAACAACATTCTTCTCGCCGTTTTAATCTTTGCTATTCCACATACAATTTGTCTTTTAGAAGAATTAATTTAAGCGTAACTGATTTTTCCCAGCTGGTACTTTTTTTTTAAAAAATATTACATTGACTTAGTAATACAAAGTTAGTAACTTGACTGCAGGGCATTTTGTTAATATGATTCACATTTGATGCATGGTTCCTTAATGTTGACGTGCCAATTCAAATGTTATACATAGATTGAAGACTTTACCTGTTAGTAGATTTTGCAGCTAAAATTAAGTGAAGGAATATGATCAATTATGACATAACTATAACAAATTAATCTTAATCTAATCTGATCCGCCAATGCCAACTATTATGTAGCTGTCGATATACTCTCTAAAGTTTTAATGTATCTGATCGTATGATGATTATTCAAGGAATTAGCGAGCCTTGCGGAGTTGCTCAATAGCTTTGACGTCATTTTTATCCCCAAGGTCGCAACCTAGCTGGAATGGGCGGGTAATTTGGGGTCACTGATGGCCTTGTATTCATGATGAAGCAACAAGAAACTGTTCAAAGGTGTCCTTTCGTCTTAAAGCCAGTTGGTTAGATCACCGTGAGCACAGCTGCAAATCGAGAGAATAATTGGGAGAATTTATTCTACCCTTGAACAGCCGTTCATGTTGGCACAGAAGAAAACCAACCTCATTTTACTGTATAATCCGTTGCGTCTCTTCCCCGATTGGGGATTAAGTGATTGGTGTACGTGCCAGAATAGCAATATTACATACGGCTGAAACCTCTTCTTTTAACTAAGGGTGTGTTTTAGCGTTCTACAATTCGTAATATATATATATATATATTGATTCAAGCAAGTAGTTCGCGTAATCATTTTAGCCATTTCTTTATTCATTTCTACTTCAAATATTTCGACGGACCCTCCGTCTTCGTCAGAGTATTTTAAAATGAAAAAGTATGAGGAGCGGGCTTCTCATCAAGTGCATCGCAGTGCTATAAATATATATATATATATATATAATGATACTATATATATATATCATAATATATATATATTATATATATATATAAGATATATATATAATATATAGTGCTGAATGTAAAATTCAAGTCTGTCTTTGTTGCAATTTTACAGTAACATGTTATTGGCAGTAAAAAAGACAAATCTAGATTCTTAAATTCAGCACCACCTGATTTGAACGTAATTCCCCTGAATATAAATACAGGTTATTATTTTGTAGTTAATTTATGAATAAAATTAATGCATTTTTCATGTCTACAGGATGGTCCATAAAGCACTTTATAATGCTATTTTTTTTCGAAATCTTATATCATAGTCCACTAAGTTAAATACAAGATTTTTTTATTTCAATTTTAAAGTGAAATAAATTCGTTTGGGTAGATTATCTCATGGTTTGTTTGCGTCGGGCGAAATCGTTTGCATCGTGATTTAAGTCCAGGCAGTTCCTCCATGCGAGCCTCGTTTTTCAAAGGTCCTTGCTGTAATGATTTCCTTAATTAGCAGGGTATCTATTATTGGCAGTTATAGTTACATATTCTGTCTTTTTGAATACGGAACAAAAATCTGTCAGGGGGGGGCTGAAGTCTAATGTCTTGTGAGTGTATTAACAAATTTATAAAAATTATGATATATTTTAACAAAACTATGCTGAAATTACATGTCGCTTTCATCAGTTCATTAATTTCACCATTTCAGTTGAGTACAAACCGCTAACACCTAGATAGAACTCATTTGGGGAATTAACAAAACACGCTATGTCGTTACCGTTTTCTTTGTGTTCTCAAAAAATTATAAAGCGAGTTCCGATATTGCCAAGAGTAAATAAGATCCATATTCCTTGCAATTTGGCCCATAAAGCCGCAGGACATAAAACATATGAATTCAAATTAATTGTGGAGAATGCAATCATTACACAAATCCGAATCAATTTAAAGGAAAGATTATCTGTGTCCCTTTAATCTGAGCTCTTTATAAGATCACACTAAATAGCAATAAGTGCAGGGCGTACGCAATTTTGTACTAAATAGGTTAAGAAACCTATATACGCAACATACTTTTACTCGAAAGAAAAGAGGTCCTTATTGTATTTACACGCTATATAATTTTACAAGTCTTTTCCCTCCTTTTATCAGGGAAAATACTTGTGTCCCATTTAATCACAATTTATATACAAACACTGACAGTCATACGATACAAAGGGCGATTTCATTTTTACTAAAATATTTAAAGCTAAATTACAAACACCTTACGAATATATGGAGACATTCATAATAATTGTTATTCTCAAGCGTCGTATTCGAGCTCAACTGACCAGCAATTTTGGCTGAATTGGACGCTTTATAAAATGGGTTTGTAACATCTGATTCGTCGGTGTGTCCTACAAACTGGTGTGGACAAATCTTAGAATCTCAAATATATTCCGCGCGCGCGATTCCGTACATTATTACATTAATATCCAGTGATAAATAATATTCCTTTATAAGGACATGACAAAAAACAAATTAGTGATTTACGAAGTAGGACTAAGCTAACATAAAGGTAGATCAGAAGTGACGTCACAAAACTTTAAAAACTTCATTATTGTTTCGTGACCACTTTGACTGATTTTAAAAAAAAAGCTCTCACTCATATGTTATTTCATTTTCTCCTTTCTTAAAAGGCAGGTCGAATTATAGTTGGACCCCCCCGCCTTATTGACTACTTAGCTACTTGAATGCATGCCCACAGCTCCACAACAGCATAATAGTAACTCGGGAATGACTGTCTCGGCCAATGTATATCAGCACAGTTCTATCAGGTGTCAGGGTGTAGAGACATGTCTTGGGTGTAGAAAGGGTCGCGAGAGCCTATGACGAATGAATGATTTATTTGAATGATTTTGGAAAACATATATATAGGTCAAATTTAAAAATATACTTACATTAGACAATTAAAAGCTTCGCGTTAAACCAAATGGGTTACAATAAACCGTATAGAAAATGCTATTGTCATTGTGTACAATGTGAACGACATGATATACGCTTGAAGGATGGTGATAACGAAATCCGATTCGTTAGTTGCGTTCAGGTACGCCATTTTCAAAAATAAAAATAAAATGTAAATAAAATGTAAGGCCTATATATTTAAGAAAAGTCAAATGGGGGGTGGAAATGGGAAAGAAAAGGGATAGCCTTTTACCAACCCTCCACAGTCCTTTCTCTGATTCTTTGACGAAATGGATGACCTTTTTTTTTTTTTTGTTTTTTTTTTTTCCCATTTTGTACGTAACTATCTCTTCCTATTTCTGTAAATTTCCAATTTAACCTACCTAATATTGCATTTACGCGGGATAATATTACAATCATGTTAGTGTGGTGGGAAGCCTATCCAGAGATGATGAAGTTTTCTTTGTTATTATCATTATGGGGTAATACGTTGTAGGCAAAGTAACATATTAGTCCTATTATATTATATGTGTGTATCTTTCTTCCATAGTTCATATTTTCCTTTATTCCCTTCCCCTGTGCTCTATGTATTATGATTCCCTTCCAAGCATATCCTTTTCGAGACATAGTATACACCTCACTCAACAAGCCCTAATTTGTTTGCAAATAATCCTCCTTTTGTTAATACACTAAATATCCTTAAACTATAGGCTCTAAAGCTTTTCAATTAAACCTCTGTTCATAGATAGTTGCTTCTTTGTTCCTTTGCACAGATTTCCACACTATGAACAAAGACACTTTAAGCTATTAAATGAGTTACTGGTACCAATAAAGTTTTACCTAGAAATTTGTTAATGAGTTGAGGCTAGACAAATTAATTAGAACATGCATATTTATGAGTAACTCTTGACCAATCAAAAGTATAGTTTTATTTAAGCCACGTCCCCCTGAAGATATATTTGACCAATTAGAAGTTCCAAATGAATACTTAATTAGGTATAAAGATGGCCCCAAGCTAGATTTCGTCACTTGGACATCCCCGACTTGGACATCCCCCCACTTAGACGCCCCTACCTAAAACCCCTGGACCTCCCTGCACTCTGGTCCCTGCACCTTGGCCCCTTCATCATCCATCACCTGAATCTCTTTACTATAACTAACCACTAAACATTTGGATCGAGCATATATTGGGCCAAACAGAACATTATTTTGTGCAACATAAAGTGAACATCAACAGAGAAATATACGTGGTTGAGCTATTTGAAACGTTTGGAACTTGTAGCATTTGAAACCTTTATTCCTTTTTGCTAATTCCAATATTTGGAGTTCATCCTCTCATCGTCAGTTTCATCAAATTCCAGTCTTCATCGTCATCCACTTAGTTCCAGTCGTCCTTTGTCAACAAATTGTTCCTTGTAATCGCACCCACTTTGTTCCAGACATCGTCCTCGTCAACCAGTCTTCCAGTCCTCGTCATCGTCCTCATCGTTCCTGTCCTCGTCATCGCCCTCATCTTGATCTCGTCCTCGTCAACAAAAGTCCCATCGTTCAGCTAAGTAAATTATTTAAACTCGCGATCGCATAACGGAAACGGAATTGAACGCGTTGCATGTAAGTGGCCACATTACTAACAATTTCTCCATTTAACTAACTCCTCTCCTCCCCATTTCCTAAACCTACCCTAGTAGATAAGCTTGCATAAACAGTTTAGTTGATTTAAGTTCAAGTACATGTCTTAAATATAGCGAGAAGATATTAGAGAGTATAAAGTTATTATTATTTATTTTCAGTTCTATTTGATGATTGGTTTCATCTACGTCAGTGATTCGAATTAAAAGTATATGACACCTTAAATATTGTGTTCCAGCGCTTATGTTTATTTGTTTTAATTATTAATTTGATATAATCTTATTTGTAGTCATTGAACTAGCCCCTCACCCGAGTTGGAACCCAGCGCTAACAGACCTAAATCCTGGTCCTTCTCGGTATCCCGAACTCGCTGTATTCCAGTCGAGGGACAGGTGCGTAGGGGTTAACGGAACCCATGACATTCTGCGTTTATCAGCACGATTTCTCTAAAAGCTTTCCAAAACATTAATATACATTTTAAGGCATTTTCATAAAGTATTTTATATTTTATAAACAATTCTAATATTCATCATAAACTATTTATAGAAAATAATAATAATAATAAATAATAAAAATTTAGTTTTTTATAGACAGGTTTGAATACCCCTGTATCAAAAAGCGCTTGGACACAAATCTTTAGTAAATTTATGTAATATTATTCCCTAAATAGTTTGATCTTGTTTTTGTATTTCTTAACAATTCTGATCTGAAGTTTGATATTAGAGTTACTTATAGTTGCTTAGTAAATGCATAAATATTTAGATACGTGTGTGTCCAGAGGAATAGATATTTAGGTATAGGTAAGTGATAATACAATTTTTTTTTTTCTCTCCTCCTTATTATTGTGATAACTTTGTTTTTCTGTAATAGGTTGGGAAGAAATGACAATCTGATTTCATCATTTATTCAGTGAATGTTTGAATGTGGTGATATGAGTGTATGTTGCTAGTGTTTGACATAATTGTGATTTTCTTAGTGGATTTGAATAACAAAATTGTCCTTCAGACTAAAATATCGCTACGTTGAATAAGATTGCTCTATTTTTCTTCTAATGCAAACTTTTTCTAGTTAGTTACTTTTTAGGCTTATTATTAATTTACATTTGCGACATCCTCGCTCTCTCTCTTCTGTCTTTCCTCTCTGACGCTTTCTTTGTCTATCTCTTTCTTCTCCCCTCTCCGCGCTTACTTTATCTTGCCCCTTTTGTAAGTTTTATTAGTGTATTGATTATCCTTTTCATCATGGCCTCAGTCCAGGGAGATTGTGTAGTCTTAGTAAGAAGCTGAACCCATTACCACGGAGGCTAAGTTGAAGGAACTTTTAGAAACAGTAGGGAAGTAACTTATATTAATTTTGGTAGGGATTCGCTAACAGGAGAAAAGCACTGGGAATGCCCACTGTGCATTTAAAAGTAGTAGCATAGCTTCCAGGCCATCTCGAATTAAACAAAAAGCCCTAGATGAAAGTATTATTGAAATAACAGAATCCTAAATCTAATCTAATATTTAATGTAAAGACTGAATCCGAATCCCTAGTGACCCAACACCTGTGATCAAAACTCAACGATCATTCAAAACCCTCTCAAACTTTCCCTGTTTTCTGGCGACCCCAAACCAAAGGCGGAGAGGTGCCATTTGAAATGTGGAAGCATGAAATTAGGTGCCTCGAAACGCGACGATAATTGTAGTCCTCAGTCCCTTACTAGATTAGTTAGGAGGTCGCTAAGGGGGGAT
>CALNVZ010003435.1:17789325-17817889 GCA_940671915.1 Paracentrotus lividus | reverse complement strand
TAAGGGGGGAAGCGGGGCAACTCATTCTTAACATGGGAGTAGATACTTCTGTACAATCAATATTAGATAAGCTAGAGGGGTTTTACGGAACCGTCGAGTCTGGGGCGGTGCTGCTGCAGCAACTCTATTCTGCTAGGCAGGGATTGGATGAGTCCATCACTGCATTTAGCGCCCGCCTCCAGTTGGCTGTCGACAAGGTCGAACAAAGAAAGGGCATCTCCCCAACAGCCAAAGACGAGACTCTCCGAGTTGTCTTCTGGAAGGGAATGTCGGATGAGTCCCTAAAACAGGCCATCCGACATAAGTACGAAATAGTAAAGTCCTTTGACGAGCTAGTTCGTATTGCCCGCCAACAGGAGCAGGAGAACGGGGAATTTCAGAAATTCCACGCCTCCCCACAGCGCTCTCGTCAGAGAGTCGGTTCTCATGCCCAGACTCTTGACAACTCCGACCTTATCAAAGAACTTAGGGACGTAAAAGATAAGTTAAAACAATTAGAGGTAAAAAGTAATAGTAGTACTAGTGTTAGTAGTAACAGTAGGGACCCTCCCAATAGACCTTTCCATCCTCGTGATCCTAGGGGCCCATGTTATAATTGTGGGCAACCTGGACACATTGCGCGCGAGTGTCGCACTCCTCCTCCTCCTCCTCCTCCTTCTCACTACTCCTCTCATCCCTCTAACTTTCCTTCTCCTCCTCCTCTCTTTCCTCCTACCCACTCTTCTTCCTCTAACACTTCTCACTACAATAGGTCTTTAAACGAAGGAAGACCTCTGCCAAGGGGAGGGCAGTAGGTCTAGCTTCCTGTCAAAAGGCAAAATCCAAGAGTCCCCCTTCCAATAGAATAATAGATAAAATGATAGGTAAGGCAACCGAATCAATAGCTAGGATTAATGGTAATGAATGTAAATGTCTCATCGATAGTGGTTCCCAAATAACCACAATTTCTCACTCATATTATATGTCCCATCTCCCTAACAATTCCATGCGTAGTATAGATAATTTAATTAAGGTAGAAGGTGCCAATGGCTTCCCTGTTACATACTTAGGTTACGTGGAAGTATCTATTCTTTGTCCCGGTTCTCTCCCCTCTTCCCCTGAAATTGATGTACCTGTCTTAGTAGTGCGAGACACCTCATATAATAGGAAAGTACCATTATGTGTAGGGACCAATGTCATAAATACATGTATTGAAATAGGAACGTCTAAGTTCGGATCTGACTTTGTTCGTAATAATAAGGTAGACCCAGTATGGCAGAATGTATACACTTGTATGCAGATGCGTGTGCAGTCAAGAGAGGATGGTAGGTTAGGTGACGTTCGGAGTGCTTCCAAGAAGGCTGTCAAGGTCCCTGCCAATCACGTAATAATAATAGAAGGTAAGGTCCCCCTCCCCCGTTCAGGTAGGTCGTATGATGTAATGGTAGAGCCCCGTAGACATAATAGATTACCAGAAGGGTTAGTAGTAGATTCCAACACCGTAACAGTAGATTTTAATAGACAATCCACCCGTAGAGTGCCTGTTCTGGTTAGAAACCAAACTGATGAGCCAATATGGCTCTATAGTAATAGCATTGTAGCTGAATTGTACTTGTGTAATGTTGAGGGTCCTGTACAGTCGAATCGACAAAGTGTAGATAAGGTTAATGTTAGTAGGGAAGGTGGATTAGATGTAGAGGGATTAGATTTCTCAGAGTCTCCTGCTTCAAGTGAAGATGTAGACAAGGTAAGAAATATCCTTCAGGAATATCCACATGCATTTAGCCAATCAGACACCGACCTAGGACGTAGTGACATAATTACACATAATATACCCCTTAATGACAACCAACCTTTCCGACAAAGATATAGACGTATCCCTCCCGCCATGTACGCTGAAGTGCGCGAGCATATACGCTCCATGCATGAAGCGGGCGTAATTCGAGAGTCCTTTTCCCCATACGCTAGCCCTGTAGTTTTAGTTAGGAAAAAGGATGGATCACTACGTTTCTGTATAGACTTCCGCAGACTTAACAAACTAACCATACGAGACTCCTACGCCCTACCCAGAATTGACGAGACCCTACAAATGATGCAGGGTGCCAAGTGGTTCAGTTCACTTGATCTCAAGTCTGGGTATTGGCAACTGGAAATTAACGAAGACGACAAACATAAGACCGCTTTTGTACTTCCCCCTCCTCTGGGATTGTGGGAGTGCAATCGCATGCCCTTCGGACTTTGTAACGCACCTAGTACGTTTCAGCGCGCGATGGAGAAATGCCTTGGTGACTTGAACCATTCAGTCTGTGTCGTTTACTTGGATGATATCATCATTTATAGTAAAACCATAGAGGAACATGTCGCTAGGCTGGAAGCTGTAATCCAACGCTTGTCAGAGCATGGATTTAAGCTGAAAGCCTCCAAGTGCAAACTACTCCAAACACGTGTAAAATATCTAGGTCACATCTTGTCTTCTGAAGGCATTGCAACAGACCCTGACAAAACACAAACTGTCAAAGACTGGCCCACCCCTAGTAACGTAAAAGAACTTAGATCTTTCTTAGGATTAGCTAGCTATTATAGGAAATTCGTCCCCAACCTCTCTAAGATAGTTCACCCTATGCTGGAACTCTTAGGTGGCCCGAAGAAACGTAAGGGTAAAGGTAAGTCAAAGTCCCCATCTCATTCCTTGCCTCATCCATGGAAATGGACTAGAAGGCAGGAAGATGCATTCTTAGAAGTAAAGAGTAGGTTAATTAGTTCCCCTGTACTACAATATGCAGACTTCTCAAAACCCTTCATCTTACACACCGACGCAAGCACAACCGGCCTAGGAGCAGCCTTATACCAGCTAGATGAAGAAGGTAAGGAGAGAGTGATTGCGTATGGGAGTCGATCCTTGAGACACAGAGGTGAGAGAATTGCCCCGCCATAAATTAGAATTCCTTGCTTTAAAATGGGCTGTGACCGAGAAGTTTCAGACTTTCTCTATGGCAACAAGACCCATGTCCTTACCGATAACAACCTTTAACTTATGTTCTCACCACAGCTAAGTTAGACGCAACTGGTCATCGGTGGTTGTCAGACCTCGCCCAATTTGATATTTCCATATCTTACAGATCAGGCAAGTCTATATCGATGCAGATGCTCTTTCTAGGCGCCTCTGATGATCCTCCCTAGATAGCAAGACATGTGATAAGGAAACTTTCAAGGCAGTACTAGACTACGCACTTAATGTAGATGTAGATAATAGCTTTGTAGAAGTTGTAGGGCAGAATTCTGCCATTGTAATAGATAAGTAGGATCCGTAGACAATGTACCCAACTCTCTCTTCCCTGACGAACCTCCAGACTGGATCCAGGAGCAAGGTAAGGACAGCTATAAGTAGAGTAATAGATTGTTTGACCCAGGGTGTCCGTCCATCCACACATCGTAGGAAAGATGAGAGTAAAGATGTTCAAATCATCTCATAAAGAATGGGATAGGTTAGTGCTAAGAGATGGAGTACTCTATCGTAAGAGGGTGATAGATAGAAAGAGCTCTTACAATTAGTGTACCTAGGCGGTATGTGCCCTAGCTTTGAAGTCCTTGCATGATGAGATAGGTCATTTAGGTGTAGAACGTACAACTGAACTTGTCAGGGATAGATTTACTGGCCTTATTTGAGTAGGGTGTAAAAACTATGTAAGCTTGTGGTCGTTGTGTCCGAAGAAAGGGTGTGCCGACTCTTCTAACAGCACCGCTAGTTAGCATTAAGACCACTAGGCCCCTAGAACTAGTCTGTATGGATTTTCTCACTCTTGAAGAGTCTAAGGGAGAGGATATAGTAACATACTAGTTATTACCGACATTTCACTAGATATTCACACCCTAGATCCTACAGAATCAAACAGCGCATACCACTGCGAAGGTATTATTTGACCACTTTCTAGTCCACTATGGATTTCCTGAACGGTTGCACTCAGATCAGGCAGAACATTGAATCTGATGTAATTCACAACTCTGTAAGCTAGTAGGATTCATAAATCTAGAATCTCCATATCACCCCCAGGTAATGGCAGTTGTGAAAGAATGAACCGTACCCTTCTTAGTATGTTAGGCACCTGACTGAGAATAAGAAATCTGACTGGAAATCTTATGTAGCTCCTTAGTTCATGCCTATAATTGTACAAAACTAGTGTAACTGGATTTTCACCCTTCTATCTATGTATGGCCGACACCCCGCCTCCCTGTAGATTGTACTCTAGGCTTAATCACAGAATGATGACATTTTCAGGTACACCTGATTACTGTGACCAAGCTTCGCGATAGTTAGGTATGCGTACAAAGTGACATCCGAAAGAATCGACCAGGTAGGAGCTAAAACAAAGAAATGTATGATCAGAAGTTGAAAGAAAACAAAATCGAAGTAGGAGATAGAGTCTTAGTTAAGATCAGGTGTAAGGAAGATAAATTGGGTGATATATGGGGTAAGGATCCCCATGTTGTATCGAGCAGCCCAATGAGGAATCCCAGTATTTAAGGTAGATCAGAGGGAACTAAGAGTAGACTCCCTGTCTACATGGTAATCTTCTGTTGCCGCTGTACTCTCCCTAGATGACATCCCTAAACGTAAGAATGTAGCTAAGAAGCAAAGGTAACGCCAGCACTAACGAACATTGACATTAGGCAAGACTCAGAAATTAATGAGGAAGACGAAAGTGTCACAGCCTGGAATTTTCCTTTCGAAAGGCATGAACAGAATAGTGATAGCGATTCTGAAGTGAACTTTAGTAAATCAACTCCTCAAAATAACGATAATACCCTAGGCACAAGTAATTGCAATCCCGAAACTGAAATTGAAGGTCTCGTAGATAGTGAAAGTGTTGATGCCCCTATTGATGTTGACCCCTCCCCTGTCCCTTCATCAGGTGACGAGCAAGAGACTGCCTCTGTTGAAGAGGAAGACTGTCCACCGAGACGGTCACAAAGATGTTCTCGTCCACCCGATAGGTTAGCATATCATCAGAGTCAAATTGTTCAACAAATTATTGGAAATAAGTACAATTGTATGATGTTGTATGGACTGCTGGTGTTGCTTTTCGTGAAGTGTGTGTTTTTGTTGTTTTCACCACTAGAGATTGTTGTAAGTGTGATGACGGTGTGTGCAATGATGATGATTTCATCTCTTCCCACTGTACGAGAACACGTTTCTTTGATTTTTGGAGTAGAGAGTAAGATATGCCCCCACTGCATTAATAGGCAAGACTGCACCATTAATGGCAGCAACGGGAAAGATAGAAGTAATTTCTCCTAATTGATATTCCTCTGGATTCATAATATCTAGTTGTATATTGTATTTGTTGCAATACTTTAATTTTATTTATTCATAATCATAAGGAGCGGATTGAGTATGTTCCGTTATGGATTTAGGCCTATTATGGTTTTCTACAATTTGCTTTGTAGTTGCGGTAATTTTAAATGTATGTCATTAAGTAGGTTACATTTTTGTTGCAACCAAATTTCGTGAATTTGCATTTGTTCTGTATTAGGGTATGAATACTCTATTATCAATAATTATTCTTTTAATCAGGATAATGATCGTTATATTTTTTGTGTGAGTGTGTTGTTTAGTTAAGGAGTTGAGGAACAAAAGAGAACAAAATAGAAATCTATTTTACTTTCTACTTTTGAGAACAAGGAAATTGAACTAGTCATGTGTGTAGACATGATATTTTTGTTTTATATGAGTGATTACGTATTATGTAAACACTGATTTTAGTCCCATGAGACTGAATTGCTATGTATTATTTTGGTGAGCTCGACAGTTCACTCTATTTCTTATGTTTTGGATAGAAGATTAGTTTTAAGTCATTATTGGTCAAATTTACTTAATTACTGGATTTTGTTTTTGAAATGACCTAGCACTGATCGATAGGTTTGACTATTGTTTTATAATATAGTTGCTGTCTTCATTTCGACAATGCATTAAGGAATCGAGAGTATTGATGAGTTGATAATTGAGTAACATCCACGATACCTGTGCTGAATTATTTTTATTTGATGCACTTTTTGATAATCAGATATGTTGAATTCTATATGTTATAGAGTTTCCTAAGTATTGTTAATCGTATTTGGACGAGTTGGTCCAGGTCTGAATAGTATTTCTTGAATACTATGGTTACATGTGATCATAATCATCTTTAAGGATTTGCTTTAATCCATTCTTATTATTTCATAACTGCATAAAGTTTATCAATATTAAGTTGTGTGAAGGCTAAGTTATGGTATAAGGTGTCATATATATATATGCTATGAATAGGTTAAGTAGATATATTATTTGTTTTTATTAATTTCTAAGTGGTATTGACATTTCAAAATTATTGTAATATATAATCTTTCAAAATTATTTTGCGAATGGCGCGGTCGCCATTCAAGTGGCAGAGGGGAAGATGTAGCAAGTGACATATTAGTCCTATTAATTATATGTGTTGCTATTTCTCCATAATCCATATTTTCCTTTATTCCCCCCCTGTGCTCTATGTATATATGAATTCCCTTCCCAAGCATATCCCTTATCGAGACATAGTATACACCCTCATGAACAAGCCCTAATTTGTTTGCAATAATCCTCCTTTTGTTAATACACTAAATATCTTAAACTATAGGCTCTAAAGCTTTTCAATTAAACCTCTGTTCATAGATAGTATGCTCTTTGTTCCTTGCACAGATTTCCCACACTATGAACAAAGACACTTTAAGCTATTAAAATGAGTTACGGGTACCAATAAAGTTTTACCTAGAATTTGTTAATGAGTTGAGGCTAGACAAATTAATTAGAACATGCATATTTATGAGTAACTCTTGACCAATCAAAAAGTATAGTTTTATTTAAGCCACGCTCCCCCTGAAGATGTATTTGACCAATTAGAAGTTACCTTAATGAATACTTAATTAGGTATAAAAGATGGCCCCAAGCTAGATTTCGTCACTTGGACATCCCCGACTTGGACATCCCCACTTAGACGCCTACCTAAAACCCCTGACTCCCCTGCACTCTGGTCCCTGCACCTTGGCCCTTCATCATCCATCACCTGAATCTCTTTACTATAACTAATCACTAAACATTTGGATCGACGCAATATATTGGGCCAACAAACATTATTTTGTGCAACATAAAGTGAACTCAACAGAAAATATACGTGGTTGAGCTATTTGAAACGTTTGGAACTTGTAGCATTTGGAAACCTTATTCCTGTTTGCTAATTCCAATATTTGGAGTTCATCCTCGTCATCGTCAGTTTCATCAAATTCCAGTCTTCATCGTCATCCACTTAGTTCCAGTCGTCCTTGTCAACAAATTGTTCCTGTAATCGCACCCACTTTGTTCAGACATCGTCCTCGTCAACCAGTCTCCAGTCTCGTCATCGTCCTCATCGTTCCTGTCCTCGTCATCGTCCCTCATCTGATCTCGTCCTCGTCCAAAGTCCCATCGTTCAGCTAAGTAATTATTTAAACTCGCGATCGCATAACGGAAACGGAATTGAACGCGTTGCATGTAAGTGGCCACATTACTAACAATTTCTCCATTTAACTAACTCCCTCTCCATCCCTAAACATACCCTAGTAGATAAGCTTACATGAACAGTTTAGTTGATTTAAGTTCAAGTACATGTCCTAGAATATAGCGAGAAGATATTAAGAAGTATAAAGTTATTATTATTTATTTTCAGTTCTATTTGATTATTGGTTTCATCCACGTCAGTGATTCCGTAATTAAAAGTATATGACACCTTAAATTATTATGTTCCAGCGCTTATGTTTTATTTGTTTTAATTATTAATTTGATATAATCTTATTTGGTAGTCATTGGACTAGCCCCTCACCCGAGTTGGAACCCAGTGCTAACAGACCTAAATCCTGGTTCCTTCTCGGTATCCCGAACTCGCTGTATTTACAGTCGAGGGACAGGTGCGTAGGGGTTAGATATGTATAAATATAATAATGACTACTGCCAAATACTTTTGAGAATGGGTTTTTTTTTTAAAAAATCACTCTTTTCACCAACATTCAACTAGACAATCAGAAGAGTATATCTGCTATTACTTCGAACTTCCTTCACTAAAAACACTTTTATCTATGATGGTCCTAAATTATGGAATTCCTTTACTGAATCCTTGAAAAATGCCTCTTCATTTCATACATTAAATAAAAGATTAAAAATATATTTGTTTCAAAAATATACACACATAACTCCGTGCATCATTGTTTTGGTCACTTGGAGGAGAAAAATGCTTATACTTTTCTCTTTATCAATTAGTAGTCTTATGACTTTTTTGTGCAGATATCCAAATATAGGTCTTCCTATATGTTTATTTCAGAAAATCGGTTTTTGTTTTGTTTTGTCCACGTTTGTGTTATATTTTCGAGGTCTTGTTGTTATTGTTGTTTTCTTTTCTTTTAAGCTTTTTTTTTTTTTTTTCTTTTGGGGGGGGGGGTCTTTTTCTTTCTTTGTGTGTTATTGTTCTTCACAGGCTTGTAACTTGTACTTTATGATATTTAAAAAAAAAAAAAAAATTAAGTTTAAGATCAGTTAAGATAATATGAATTTTATGTTTTACTTATGTGTTTAATGTGAATGTGTAATTTTGAGGGACCCATATCCTACAAGTATTCACTTTTTAATGGGTCCCTCCATTTCCATAGGAAATATCATTATATTTTGTTTTATAATATATAGGAAATATCGATATATTTTGTTTTATATCATATTACCTTAAATATACCAAAATTATAACTGTATATGCAGTTAAAGAATCTTTTTGTTAATTGTTTTATTGAAATGTACTGCAAGATTCGTTTTTGTTAAAATGTCCATACGACTTAAATGAAAAATAAAGTTGAAAATGAAATTGAAAAATTGAAATTGTCCTTTGTTTTTATCAGAGGTGAATGCCTGTTATGGTGTTATCTCACTTTGCGGAGACGGGATTGAGACGGATTTGGGACTACTTTGATGCAGTTTTGAGACGGTTTTGAAACTTGTCACTGAGACGTCTCCTGAGTCCCCGTGATGTTTCATGAGTCTCGGGAATCTCAAACCCGTCTCAAATCCGTCTCCACGACGGAAAAATGTATCGGAGACGTATCCGCCACGGGAAAAAAAAGTATCGTCTAGAAAACAAAAATGTGCATGATGACGATGTGCAGTGTCAAAGTATGTTACAAATGGCGGTGGTAGAAGCAAATTGCTTGTAAATATGTTCCCCTTTGGTAAACTATGTGCTAAATATCACACTGGTTTATTCTGTTTCTGATTGTAATAGGGGAAGTATTTGCAATTAGGAACAAAAATCTAAGGCCATGTTTGAAAACGATATTATGATAAAATCTTTTAATTTTTTCTCGGCAAGAATAAATACTTTGTAACTTACACCCTGAATTTTATTCAAAATTTGTGTTGGATCCGGAATTGTTGAGTGATGAAGATCTTTCGTCGATAGTAGTCAACGAATTCCAATAAGCAGTACAGTAAATCTAGAGTTCATTTTCGAGACAAAAAAATGTGGAAATAAACTTGAATTTTAATTATGAATACACCTGCTATAAAACAATACTCATGATACTGCTGTGTATATTTTTCATCATGAGAGAGAGAGAGAGAGAGGGGTGAGAGAGAGAGATAGAGAGAGAGAGAGAGAGAGAGAGATAGAGAGAGAGAGAGAGAGAGAGGGGATGGGAGAGAGGGGGATGAGAGAGAGAGAGAGATGGGGATGAGAAAACCATGATGATTATACGAGAGGAGAGGTGTGTGAGAACATTTGAAAGAAACATTAAATTTGTAACAGATTTTCACTTTCTGATTTTGCTTGGCCAAAACTATACGCCGGATATTCAAATTTAAATTTCCATTCATCAATAAAAAAATCTTTGCATCTTCACATTTTGTTTTATATTGAAATTGAAAGATTTTGGGAAGTTTTTTAACTTCTAAGAAAGCGATGGACGAATTGATTAAAATATAAATTATGACCGGATTATATAGGAATCGAAATGCTAATGGTGGTATATCACTTGACATGAGACGGTTTTAAGACTAACTTGGGATGAGTTTGAAACAGATTTGAGACGGATCGCAGACGTCTCCGCGAAATTTCATGGGTGTCCAGTGACGTCTCATGAGTCGCGGGAAAATCGAACATGCTTAATTCTATAGATTTTTCCGTTGGAGACGTCACCGCGAAGGGAAAAAAATAATCTGAGACGTCTTCGACTATCTGAGTCGCAGAGACATCCCCGCGAAGTGAAATTGCCATGAGACGGATTTGAGACTGGTTTGAGATGGATTTGAAATGGGTTTGGAAGTCACGAGACGTCTCGTAGATGTTTCAGAGACGTCTCCTTAATCCCCGCGACGTCTCATGATTTTCCGCGACGGTCTCTGTGGTCTCTCCGCAACAGAAAGAAATTATCGGAGACGTCACCGAGTATACGGAGACGTCTCCGCGAAGTGAGATACCACCACAACTATTCGCAAATTATTTGTGGGCTTTAAATTCGTGCAAGTATCATTCATATATCACTTTCAAATTGCATTTACAAACAATATTGTCATTGGTGAGAAACATGATAAATGCATAAAGAAGTAGGGTACATGCAGGTAATACTGGCCAACAGGTAATATGGGCCACCTGAAGCAAATCATGTCGTGAACGTCGACCGGTGACCGGTGACCGGTGTGAGCACCATAATGTTGTTCATATGAACTGTATACGAATTGAATATATCGTCGTGAGAGCATCTGATGCCGAAATTTCTCTGAGAAAATTGCTGAAAGCCAACAAGGTAGGTAAAACTTACGGCATTTTTTTTACCCTGATGTAAAATTTGATATTTCACAGAATGTGATGGTGAAAGAGTGTTTGAGGGGTAACCTCAATTTTTTTGTATATTTAGTAAGCTTATAGTTTCATTTTGATCATACTAGCGTGTACAGGTCAATTTGTTGTAGTGAAGGGGTGCAATGTGGCATTGAATGCTTGCCTGACACAGCAACATTAGTGCAGGTAATATGGGCTATCCAAAATAGCGAAAATGATTCTGGTACTTAGTATTGGGATGAGGCATCAATCTCTTTGCTACGATTTTTGGGGTATATTCACAGTTATAATTAATATAAATAACTTATTGTAGGCCTATGTTGACTTGTATAAAGAAAATAATATTTAAATAATATTTTTAAAAAAAGAAATAATATACAAAATACAAAACAATGAAATATATAATCAAAGTATTTACTGAAGGGTCTTATAATTTCAAATGATATCTTAAAGTTAATGATTTTCAACATTTTAAGCAAATTCCAGACATGGTAGAGTCACTGTAGTTTTGAAAACATATACATTAAATACATGTGCCCATATTACCTGCACATGCAGGTAATAGGGGCACTTTGGTAATGACGTCAACATTTGAATATTGCAGACAGGGGGGTTGGTGATAATTGTTTTTTCTTCACAATAAACGTTAGAGCAGTAGTTATTGATTCATATAAACAAAGATTCGACTGTGTGTCATTTTTTAATTTTATGCAAATTAGGCAAATGAGCTTAGGGGCCCATATTACCTGCATGTACCCTATGGTTGAACTCTAAAAAAAAAAGGGTCAGGGCAATTGAGATTAGCAGATCAGTTCCAAGAAAGCTCGTTATCATAAGTGTTTTGTTCTGAATCATTATCTCAAATTACAGGGGAGAGGAATCGAAATATAATGCTTTGTTTGAAGATAAAATGAGATAAATGAACACGCCATTTTTATTTGCTTTTCCAACCTTTGAGACACTCTCCCCTCTTCTCTTTCCCTCTCTATCTCTTGATAAATCAATTTACATTCTCGCTCATAATTTTATTAATCAACCAGTTAAAACTCCTCAGTTCAAAGAGTCATGGTTGTCGAAGGAAATCTTCGGAATTACATTTTTTTTAGATCAACGTAGCAACTGTATATATGATTAAATCTTAGTGTACATAATTTTGAATACAATTGTACTTCAGCGGCTGGATTAAGAAGTTGAATGCCTGCTTAACAGTTACCGGCAGTGGTGAGCTCAAATTTTATGCATTAATTATTTTAATTCTTAAGATTGAATCATGATCAATAAGAGTTGACTCAATAATTATTGTTTATTCTTCATTCAATGTTTCTGTCTGCTGATGATCGTCGTCAATTCATTCTCCAATGTATATACGAAGACCCTAAACGGAAACATGATTGATTTCTATGAGATAATAACATTTCAATATATAATGATACAAAGTTTAACTTATTGCAGCTGTAAATCATATAAAATATTGGCGACGTTTCGCCAATAAACAATTGGCTTCCTCGGGTGAATGACGAACCCGCTGAAGGAAAGGCCCTTGTCTTTATAAAATGAATGAGAGGCATTTACATCAGTTTATGAACGAAGCATATAGGTCTTATTTGAAACAAGTTAACGAAAATACATTACGCCTTAATAGCCTAAATCGGTTTCTCCATATTTTTTGTCAGTCATTTGCTTGATACCACATTAAAATAGTTTTCTTGTGCTTAGACTAGAAATGGTAATCTTGACTTCGAAAGCAAAATAATTTTTTTTCTTAATTTTTTTTTTTTACCTCTTTTGTACAGATCAACACATACCGAAGGCCTATCATATCCAAACAGAACATCTACCTCAAGGCGCACATCATTAGAAAAAAATATTCACCAAAGTACCTTTGCCATCTTTTTTTGACGGATATTGAACGACTTTAACGTAGTGCCAATATCATTAGACTTGGATAGAAACTTAAACGGTCTTTCAATCAATTTGAACGAAATTTTCACTCATCTTCAATTTCAAAAGATTTCAGATTGTGAGGGAGCCTACAACGGATTGTATGTTTTTTTTAACGGGACTAAATCAATTCAATGTGAGGATCCAATAAATACAGTCAGAAGAACTTTGTGACATCGCGCCATCTCTTGTTGGGCAGTTCTTTTAAACTAGTTTCAGGAAAGAAAAATAATCTGTACTAGTATATTTTTATTCTATTCATCAAAACTAATATTACGCCTACTAATATCATTTTATTTGAGTTTAAGCATTGATTTTCACTGTAATTTCTTGAAACAAGTCTTTCAAAATGTTTTATGGTAAAAAGGGAGGTAGCCTTTTTTTTATATCCATGGTATTACTTGCAATCAAAGGATGTGAATCTGAAATACTGAAAATCATGGAGGGAGAAATGTTACCCATGGTTTTTCCATATCCATGCAATAGTACCAAAGTAACATTACAGTATGGCTATAGACCTCTATTATTCAATTCTACAGCCCCAGAAGCTTTACCATGGCCCTCAAATATAAAACTAACAAAATATGAAAACGATGGTTCTTGCGCTTTACATCTAACTATTAATCCTGTCTCTAAAGGTGACGCAGGCACATACAAACTTACTGCTCATACGGAGGGTATCCTTAAAAAGCTCATAAAAATTAAGTTACATGTTGATTATCTTCCTGGTAAAGCTGTATGTGAATCGATTGATCAATCCAACATGGGAAATGTTGTTTTAAAATGCACAGCTCATTCAGGTAGTGTACGGGGGCAGATCGTATGTTATCAAAAGGGTTTGAGGATGGTACCCAAGACATTATCGGAAGAAAAGGGTGGGAATTTGATTCAGGAGATATGGGCCCGATTAGAAGATCATAAAATATATTGTTGCTCATCTTCTTTAACACAAACAAAAGGTATATGTGAATGTGCAGACTCTGGGTGGGACCCGATTAAGAATTATGAAGTAACCAATATTAAAAGCCCTTGCACTGGTATCATAAGCACAACAGGTCCAACTGAATTAGATCCTACTTCACACACAACTCCCTCAACGAAAAGGAAATCAGCATCCCCACGACTTGTTCTATCTTTTCTGTTTTTTTCTGATTCTATTGATATTATGGTTAAGTTAGAAACAGTTTGTGATATAATTGATACTAAGAAAATTAAATTTTGTAAAAATGTACCCAATAAAATGACATACATAAATGTACATTTTGATTACATCGTCACTGAATGTTTGGTTTTGTTGATAAATTAACATGATTTTCTTTAGAAAAATAAACATGGTTACAAGTCATCTATTTTGGTGGAATATGTCAGATGACGGTGGCAATCAATTAAAGTAATATCTACATGAATTGTATATTATGACCTAGACTTGACACAAATTTGCCAATATATGCCGATAAAGGCGTCAATGTATTTGTGTTAATATTCAGATTCAGATTTCAGGTTTAGAGGTTTTTATTTCTCTAATTACATAATAACAACTGGTAATGCATGTAAAAATGCCATAACAATATGAACAGGGTCACTGTCACAAGACTTACGAATTACATGAGAAAATAGAAAACTAATAGAAACCAGACTTGTGTAACATTATAATCCCTCGTCGGGTTAAAGACATCTTGTAATTACTTTAAAATGAAGGACCAACGTAACCATTATATTATGAGGGCAAATATTTTAAACATATGTCGATTATTGATAGGCCTATTCTAAAATTATATTGTTTCGAGAATTATTTATAAGCTTTAATAATCTTCATGTTGTTGATACGATATAAACACGGCATGTATATGGGCATTTTTCAATACGGTCAGTTTCTAAAATGTATTTTGGTTCTTGCTAACAAACAGGGCATTGTATTTGTTTTCATTATCATAAATATATTACTCAATATATTCTTTTGCATTCTAGAATAATGTTGTAGTGGTAAAATCTTCATTGGCAATGTAATTTTTGGGCATTTTCACCTCGCTTATCATTAAAGAAAATATGAATAATGAAAAAAAAAATTGTACCCCAATTATCCGTCATATTTTGTTTGTTGTACTTTACGCGGCGGTCACAACTCGTAGGCTACGGGGCACGTGCAATCAACGTAGCCTGCGTTGCATGTGCAATGCACGCACAGGTCCTGGGTCAACTTCTGCGATTCCTGCGTTTCTGTAGAGAGGGTATTGTAAAAACTTCCTGCACGTCGTACGTGCATTGTACCTGCGAGGTACCTCCGCTGCACGATTTTTCTACGAAATCCATCGTAGGGAGTTGCACGTCGAAGGTACGGCGAGTTGTGACCGCCGCATTACATGGAAATGATTTTAAAGCATGACTGTAATAGTCTTTATTGTGAAAATAAAAGATAGCAAGGAATGAGACAAATTTAAAATTTTGCATTGAACTATTGAAAGTGTAATGGAATTTGAGCAACGGAGGAATGAGTGCATGAACTTAAATATAAAACAAAGGAGTGAGTGGACGTTAACGCGTAGAGAAGTAAAAATTAATTTCAATACGCCCGGGGTTTATTCGTCAAAAATTGTGCGTTTTAATTCCAATTACACCAAAATTGCAAACGACACGATATAAACCGAGAACGGGGTAGATTTGAAGTAAGTCTGAAAACGCTACATTCAATGACGAGCCTTTCATATTTATGAGATTATGTCCCATCTTTACATCTTCATATGTGAACATTGCAAATATATATACAGTGTATCAAACAATTATTTGCTACACTTTTCAAATTGTTACTTAAAAGCAAACTAAATAAAAACTACTGAAAATTAGACCCCAAAAAGTGACTGCATTGTAGAATATACATGTACCCTTTGAACCGAAGTGAATTTTCCCACAATAATTGCATAATTTTACCTTTTTGCATTAAAATATTAATTTTTCACCCCCAAACAATTATTTGTACACTTTCTCTTTTAAGTCCATTTTCCCTGTTTATAGATCTTAAATACTCATATAAGAATGGTTTATCATACAAAGGGGATTAATCTGCATATTGTTAAACAGCAGGAATGTTCCTTGGGGTTCCTCGCATAGCAAAAGGTCCAAAACACTTGTATTTTACCATTCTCCCCTGGTTAATCCTTATTGATACGTAAACATGCCTGAAATAGCAACATCTTTTGAAGTTATTGTGTACAACTTAGTTTTCTTTACCATGGCAGATATTTTCTTACCCTCCTGATGACATGTAGTATCTGTGACCATTTACTACAGTCATTGGAAGGGTCAGTTGTAGTTTTTTCAACATGGCTAAAGACCTGTGAAGTACCAAGAGCCTTGAGAGAAAGGGTTGTGGAGTTCCACAAGGATGCAGTTTCTGTACGTAAGATAGCAAGAAGACTTGATATGAAGCATACAACAGTGCAGTATATCATCCAACAATTCAAGAAGACAGGTAGAGTTGAAAATAAGAATGGAAGAGGAAGAAAAAGAGTGACATCTTCAAGGACAGACGGGTACATCAAAGAGGTTGTGATGAGAGACCGGAAGTTGTCTGCAAAGCAACTTGTCAAGCAGGTTGAAGCGAGTACAGGCACTAAGGTTTCCACCTAAACAATCAGGTACAGACTGAGAGAACGTGGACTGCATGGCAGGATTCCTCGTAAGAAGCCATTCATCAGTCAGAAGAACAAGATGACATGCCTGAACTTCGCCAGGGAACATATTGACAAGCCTGCTAGATTCTGGAAAACTGTGCTTTGGTCTGACGAGTCCAAGTTCAATATGTTTGGTTCAGATGATCGTCAGCGAGTGTGGCGTACTTCGAAGGAGGAATACAGTCCTAAGTGCTTGAAACCAACTGTTAAGCATGGAGGTGGAAACGTGTTGGTGTGGGGTCGCATGGCTTCTGCTGGCGGAGGCAACCTCCACTTCATTGAGGGAATCATGAATTCCGACCTGTATAAGAGCCTCCTTTCACAACAGATGATGCCATCTGCTGCCAAACTGCTTGGACGCCATTTTGTTTTCCAACATGATAATGATCCCAAGCACACGGAAAAACTTGTGACAGCATTTCTGGCCAAGAAGAAGATATCTGTGCTCAAATGGCCCCCGCAGAGTCCGGATTTGGATCCAATAGAGCATCTCTGGGATGACATGGAGAGAAATTGCCCACTGAATCCCCCCAGCAACAAAGAAGACCTTGAAAGTCACGCTTCAGCAAGCATGGAGCAGCCTGGATCCTGCCATATGTGAGAAACTGGTTGATAGTATGCCCAGGAGACTGCATGCCGTTATTGACGCCAAAGGAGGACCCACCACGTACTAGAAAGAGACTTTAAGCAGAAAAGAACTCAAAGTGTACAAATAATTGTTTTTCCCTAAAAAAATCACATTTTTGGGAAAAATTCTAAAAAAAGATAAGAATTTTATTTTTTACTTTCCTTTGAACAAAGAGGATACATCATTTGTCAAATGTTAACAGTTAATAAAATTATTTTTTGAATGAAAACTATTTTATCCTTGTTTGAATCATTGTTTTATGGGTGTACAAATAATTGTTTAATACACTGTATGTATATATATATATATATATATATATATATATATATATATATATATATATATATATATAATACAAAATAATAATAATAGCGTTTTCTTTACCCAGGGTAGCCACTTCAATTTTGACAAGTGCTCTTTCAGCGGGCCCTGCATAACATAAAATGTTATTATTACCCCTCTCCATTCCCAAATACCGAGCGCATGGCAAAAAGGCAGAGGGTCCCATTTTTCAAGTCTTTGGTATGACCCGACCGGGGATCGAACCCACGGTCTCCCGTTCATGAGGCAGACGCTCTACTGATTGCGCCAACATGTCCGGTTAATATATATACATGTATATCAGTTAGGAAATACAAATTAAATATATATATAGACCACAAAGTTACTATATGTTTCTAATATTGCTTATGCGGTGGTCACAACTCGCCGTACCTTCGACGTGCAACTCCCTACGATGGATTTCGTAGAAAATTCGTGCAGCGGAGGTACCTCGCAGGTACAATGCATGTACGACGTGCAGGAAGTTTTTACAATACCCTATTACTACGAAGGAATCGCAGAAGTTGACCAGGACCTGTGCGTGCGTTGTACATGCAACGCAGGCTACGTTGATGGCACGTGCCCCGTAGCCTACGACGAGTTGTGACCGCCGCATTACACAACACAAAAAGAAAGTTCCCCCTATTTTAGATATCAATAATTTTTTAACCATGAGGAATTAAAAAAATCTATAAAATAATTATATGTCCATGTAGGGATTTTAATTAGCTACCATAGGAGCGAATTTTAGGAAAAAATCATCAAGTCATGCTTCAGTGATTAATGGTTGAATGCAAAAATGTCATTTATTGAAGTTCACAAGCCTAAAATCACAGCTTTGATTCAATGATATCGGACCCATTTTCAGATTTTAAACAGTTTACACGTCAGAATGTATGAAAAACGTGCTTCCCAACATACGGAAAAGAAATTTGCTTCAAATTTCACGGTTGAGTGAGCATACAGCAAAAATTGCCCAAACTGCCATTCTTACTTCTTTGCCATGGTATAATCGATCAAATGTGAGGGAATTCCTGTTTTGGAAGTGAATGCAACCAATATCCATCCATTCACGGTTGAATGAACCCATCAATCAACCAAAAAATAGGCCATTTTAGAATTATGAAGAGTCATTGTAGTAATTTTATGCACTAGAAAGCATCTCAATAACATTTTTGGGGTTTTATTTATATTCTTTGGGCAAGTGTCAATGATCCTATGGCATTTATTTAAAAATTCATGCTTCAGTGAGCACGTGAGACTGGAAAAGCCCTTTTCTCACATACGGACTGAAATTCAAATTCTTACTGTCATTGAATATAACAATTCTTTTCGGGGAGTACTTTTGATTTTATTTTCATAAAAATCCCGATGTTTCACGCCTCAGTGGGCACAAGATACAAGAAAATCATGAAAATAAGAAGAAAGTTTTAGGCTTCGTCATGGTTCAGTGACTTTTCGAATACGTAATTTGAGTAACGATCATGTTAGTTAGAGACCATTTGAAGCTATGTGCAAAGTTTCATAAAATAATTCACAGTCAAATGGACAAAAACTGACAATTAAAATATGCCAAATTTCAGTTTTGTTAAACTTTTGTTAAATCTCTGTACATAAAGTCAATGGAGGAGGAAATCAATACCTGACAAATGTGAAATTCGGCCAATTTCATCAGGGGCGTAGACAGCGGGGGGATGGGGGGATGCATCCCCCCCCCCCAAACTCAAAAGGTGGGGGGTGGCATGTACAATCATCCCCCCACTTTTCAAGGGTGATATGTATTTTTTTTAATGCTAAAATAGGCTTTGCACACTCCTTTTTCTTCCACGGAGCTCTAAAATTTTCGCTCGCGCTTCGCGCTCGCACATTATTATTATTATTATCATTATTAAATCCAGATTAATGATTTCTATATCTATTATATATTTATTTATATTTAGGCCTATACTTATTTTATTATTTCCAGGGAAATTATTTTGTTTTTCTTCCTAGAGCTCTATTTCTATTAGTCTATTTACCCTATATGTTTATTTTAATTATATTCAAACTTATAATTGTAGTTTTAATATAATAATATTTGCAGAGGTGTATTAGAGGTGTAGGTCAATGTAGCTCTCGGTATATTTTGCACAATAACCCCTTTGTGGATACGAAATCGGGCTCAGGCCCCTAAATTGCTCCTTTTTTTTCGCGCTAGCTTAGAGGAAGTAAAATGTTGGCACATAAACCCTTCTGGTACGGCATGTTTGTTTAATTATTTTTATTATGCAAGCCTTGTACATATGCTGAGGTAATTCGGCGTAGACCCCCCCCCAAAAAAAAAAAAAAAAAAAAAAAATCGGCCCTTTTTTGCCCCTTCTTTGTGTGTATAGATACAAAAAACACCTCTCGTTTACCTCAAAATTTTCCGCTCGCGCTACGCGCTCGCCTGGAATTGTATATTTGCTAGAGAAATTCGGCGCGCAACCCCCTAAATCGGCCCTTTTTTTTCTCCTTCTTTGTGTGTATAGATTAAAAAAAAAACCCTCTTGTTTACCTCAAAATTTTCCGCTCGCGCTTCGCGCTCGCCTGGAATTTTGTATATTTGCTGAGGAAATTCAATGCAACCCCCAAAATCGGCCTTTTTTGTCCTTTTTTTTGTGTGTATAAATACAAAGAAAAAACACAGGCGTGTCATTTACCTAAAATTTTCCGCTCGCGCTTCGCGCTCGCCTGGAATTGTATATTTGCTGAGGAAATTCGGCACACCCCCCCCCGTGACATTTTTTGCCCTTCTTTGTGTGTATAGATACAAAAAAACATCTTTCGTTTACCTCAAAATTTTGGGCAATATGAGTTTCTGGACCATGAATCATCCCCCCCCCCCACATTCGAGGACCTGTCTACGCCACTGAATTTCATTGATGATTATTGTTAATTCTACCATGAGTTATGTCACGAAACTTGGCACACAGCTTCAACTAACCTTCAACTTATATGATCTTGATTCAAATTACGTATTCGAAAAGTCATTGAACAATGACGAAGTCCGAAACTTTCTTCTCATTTGCATGATTTTCTTGTATCTTGTGCCCACGGAGGCGTGAAACATCGGGAATTTTGTGTAAATTAAATCAAAATAATCTCTTTTCAAAAGTATTAGGAGGCCTTTTTAGGTCTGTCAGTGGCAATTTACTCATTGATGTGTACTCATTCGTGCATTACTTGACGAGTCAATCTAATTTTCATAAAAAATGTAGTCAATATGTGTAACAACACCCATGCCAAGTTATTAAGCGGAAGACATTTTCGTTAAAAAGTTATGCTATTTTATTCATGATGGAGTTGCTTTTTTGTCAGCTTGTGTTGTTTCAATTTCATCCCCACCCTGGCACAATTCAAAATTTGCATGTTCGCAAACAATGCGTCGTGTTCACCCAAGCGTATAGACAAACCACACAAAAATGGTTCCAGAAGATGCGGGAGGAGTTACTCTTTCAGGATATGTAAGATAATTTAGGATATATAAATTGGTTTTCTTTTTATTGACATTTTTCTAGGTGTAAAGTTTTTTATGACTCACTCGGTAGATCATTGTTTCGAAACATAGTGATGACTTTCATAAAAATTTCAACCATTTGATAGGTATCTCAAAGGCCAACTGAATGAAAATAACTAAAATAATTTAAATATGCTAGGTGTTCTAATAATTTTGACCACCACAGACTGTATGTATGGTTGTTCTGACATGTGCATATGAGATAATTTCCAGTATTCCACTGGAAACTTTTTCTTCTCAATTGAAAGATTTGGGGGATTTTTTTTTTACTTCTAAGAAAGCGATGGGCGAATGAATTGAAATATAAACTATGACCAGATTATACAAATCGAAATGCTAATGGTGGTTTAAAAACTAACTTGGGATGATTTGAAACAGATTTGAGACGGCTTTGAGGCTAGTCGCGGAGACGGCTCGCAGACGTCTCCGCGACATTTCATGAGTCTCCAACGACGTCTCATGAGTCGCGGGGAAATTGAACATGCTTTATTCTATGGATTTTTCCGTCGGAGACGTCTCCACGACGGAAAAAAAAACTGGAGACGTCTCCGATTATCAGAGCTTCAGAGACGTCCCCGCGAAGTGAGATACCACCTTAATAGTGGTATCTCACTTGCCATGAGACGGATTTGAGACTGGTATGAGATGGGTTTGATACTATAGTCGCGAGATGTCTCGGAGATGTTTCAGAGACATCTCCTTAATCCCTGCGACGTCTCATGAGTTTCCGCGACAGTAAAACGTCTCTTAGGCGTCACCACAGCAGGACAAAAATTATCGGAGACATCTCCACGAAATGAGTATATTCGTAAATTATTTGGGCTTTACATTCGTGCAAGTATCATTCACTTTCAAATTGCATTTACAAACAATATTTTCATTGGTGAGAAAACGTGATAAATGCATAAAGAAGTGTGGTTGAACTTTTAAAAAAAGGGGGTCAGGGCAATTGAGATTCTCAGATCAGTTCTAAGAAAGCTCGTTATCATAAGTGTTTGTTTTAAAATGATATCTTCAATTACAGGAGAAAATCGAAACATAATGCTTTGTTTGAAGATAAAATGAGATAAATAAACACGCCATTTATATTTGCTTTTCCAACCTTTGCCACACTCTCCCCTCTTCTCTTTCCCTCTGTATCTCTTGGTAAATCAATTTACATTCCTGCTCATAATTTTATTAATCAAACATCAAACCAGTTAAAACTCTTCCATTTAAAGAGTCATAGTAGTCGAAAGGAAGTCTTCAGAAATACCTTTTGTTAGATCAACGCAGCAACTGTATATGATTAAATCTTAGTGTACATAATTTTGAATACAAATGTACTTCAGCGGCTGGATTAAAAAGTTGAATGCCTGCTTAACTGTTACTGGCAGTGGTGAGCTCAAATTGTATGCATTAATTATTTTAATTCTTAAGATTGAATCATGATCAATAAGAGTTGATATTGTTTATTATTCATGCAATGTTTCTGTCTGCTGATAATCGTCGTCAATTCATTCTCCAATGTGTATATGAAGACCCGAAACGGAAGCATGATTGATTTCTTTGAGATAATAACATTTCAATATAATAATACAATGTTTAACTTATTGCAGCGGTAAATCATATAAAATAATAGCGACGTTTCGCCAATTAACAATTGGCTTCCTCGGGTGAATGACGAACCCGCTGAAGGAAACACCCTTATCTTTATAAAATTAATGAGAGGAGCTTACATCAGTTTATGAATGAAGCATATAGGTTTGATATACATTAGGCCTAAAAAGCCTAAATTGGTTTCTCCATATTTCTTGTCAGTCATTTGCTTAAATTCCACATTGAAATAGTTTTCGTGTGCTTAGACTGAAATGTTAATCTTGACTTCGAAAGCAAAATAAATTATTTGTTCGTTTTTTATTTGTGTGGGTTTTTTTTTTACCTCTTTTGTACAGATCAACACATACCGAAGGCCTATTATATCAAACGGAACATCTACCTCAAGGCGCACATCATTAGAAAAAATATTCACCAAAGTACCTTTGCCATCTTTTTTGACGGATATTGAACTACTTTAACGTAGTTCCAATATCATTAGACTTGGATAGAAACTTAAACGGTCTTTCAATCAATTTGAACGAAATTTTCACTCATCTTCAATTTCAAAAGATTTCAGATTGTGAGGGAGCCTACAACGGATTGTATGTTTTTTTAACGGGACTAAATCAATTCGATGTGAGGATCCAATAAATACAGTCAGAAGAACTTTGTGACATCGCGCCATCTCTTGTTGGGCAGTTCTTTTAAACTAGTTTCAGGAAAGAAAAATAATCTGTACTGTATATTTTATTCTATTCATCAAAACTAATATTACGCCTACTAATATCATTTTATTTGAGTTTAAGCATTGATTTTCACTGTAATTCTTTTGTAACAAGTCAATCTTTCAAAATGTTACACACTGAAAACCTAACCTCGTCCGTCAGTGACGGACTAGCTTTAAAGCTAGTCAGTCACGACGGACTAGTTTTAAAGCTAGTGTGTCATGTTAGTCCGTCGAGACGGACTAGTTACAACTGAATCAAAATCTCTCAACTTGACGGACGAGTTTAAAGCTAGTCCGTCACACTTGATGTTAGTCCGTCAATGTGACGGACGAGCCCAATAAAATTGAAATGGTAGCCTCAGTTTACCCATTAGAATGACCGACTAGGATTTGATACACATAGCTGCAATGTCGCTTACAATTGAAATGACTGACTAGCTCTTGAAATACACACGATGCAATGTCAACTATTATCTCCATTGTAAATTTAGAGCGGCATGTTTCCGACATAATCAAGTGAATACATTATTCTCAAACAAAGGTTGTTTTGACCTGACAATCTTAAAGCTTACGATACGAATGCAATTCACGAGGTTCAAACTGTTGTTCTCCATTCTTTAATTACAGGCTAATTGAATACCTCGTTACATATAGAACCCAAGAATCTGGTCTATTCTTATAGATTACTGGTGATGCCCGGCTAAGCAACAGCAGTGAATACAAGGTGAATAGCATCGAGTGAATAACATGCGCATTGCGAAAAGGACACCATCTATTATTTGTATTATCTGTATGTGAAATCTATTTAATGACTAAACTGTAAGGAAGCAGATCCGATATACCCCGTAAATCTGAAGATTTTGATGATAATGGCGATCTCCTTCATGTAATATGTGTGAGTATTCTTTTGGGATTCCTTATTTTTCAGTCATAGATATCGTTATTTTTTCACATGGATTAATACTATAATCACCAACGCGAAACAAATTCTGTCTTGCCAAATTATTTATAAATTGCGTGTGGTTACTGACAACGATAATAGCAACATTAACTATTGAATTCAATTCTAATTCTAAGAATTATATGTGCCACTATTTCTTTTAGATTACTATCTGAAAGAACAGAATATTGGATTAGAGGCGCGATTGCGGGATTCCGTCTGAGGTGGCTCTCAGAGATTATATGCGTAAAAAATGCAAAAATAGGCAGGCCTACAACAAACAAGACAATGATGATGCAAGCCATTGGCGGGGAAGCCCGGGGGACAGTGGGGACGTTTCACCCTCGATTTTTTTCTGGGATCGTTCCCTTGATTTTAAAGTGATCAGCTAGTGAAGCTAATAAAGAGGCAAAATGTATGTTGAATATAATGCTAAATGCTATTTTAAGCCCCCCCCCCCCAGTCGTGACATCAAATCGCCGCACTGGAAGCAAGCATTAAAGAATAAATTCAAAATGCATATTATTAGCGTTATGGATTGCATCTAACTTGTTTGTTTGGCCGGGCTTCAGTGTAATTATTTCACATTTGATTTCCAAATTAAGTCTCAACATCACATTATTTGATAATTGCCATAATGTTAACTAATGTTTCCCCTGTTTTTACAGTATTAATTCCTGTATTCTGATATCATCATAAATAAATGATTTTGGCTTGAATTCTTGAATTTTTGTGAAAAAATTAAATCGTATCTTTAAAATGTTTCTCATTTTTCAGATTCGACGTCTCTGACAAGCTGATGAAGCCATATTAAGCTATTTCGTAATGCTAGTCGGTCAAGACAGAAGTAAGAACATCGCGACAGACAAGCGCGACGACTAGTTTTGACACCTTGACGGACTAGCTGTAAAGCTAGTCCTGCATCAAAGCTGTCAGTCTGGGCATCACTACGACTAGCTTTTATGCTAGTCCATCAAACTAGTCGGTCAAAACGGACTAGCTTTAAAGCTAGTCCGTCGTGACCGACTAGCATTAAAACTAGTCCGTCGTGACCGACTAACTTGACGGACTAGCTTTCAAGCTAGTCCGTAAAGACGGACGAGCTTTAAAGCTAGTCCGTAATAAGCAGATTGTGTTGAAGGAAAACTAGTCCGTCGTGCTGACTAGCTTTAAAGCTAGTCAGTCTGGGCATCACTACGACTAGCTTTAAAGCTAGTCGGTCTACCCATTTAGGTTTTCAGTGCATGGAAAAAAAGGAGGTAGCCTTTTCGTTATATTCATGGTATTACTTGCATTCAAAGGATGTGAATCTAAAATACTGAAAGTCATGGAGGGAGAAATTTTACCAATGGTCTTTCCATATCCATGTAACAGTACCAAAGTAACATTACGGTATGGCAATAGAACGCTATTATTCAATTCTACAGCCCCAGAAGCTTTACCATGGCCCTCAAATATAAAACTAATAAAATATAATGATGGCTCTTGCGCTCTACATGTAACTATTAATCCTGTCTCAAAAGATGACGCAGGCACATACAAACTCACTGCTTATAAGGAGGGTATCCTTAAAACGCTCATGAAAATTAAGTTACATGTAGATTATCTTCCTGGTAAAGCTTCATGTGAATCGATTGATCAATCCGACAGAGAAAGTGTTGTTTTAAAATGCACAGCTCCTTCCGGGAGTGTACCGGGGCAGATTGTATGTTATCAAAATGGTATGAGGATGGTACCCAAAACATTACCTGAAGAAAAGAGTGGGAAATTGATTCAGAATATATGGGCTCGATTAGAAGATCATAAAATATATTGCTGTTCGTCCTCTTTAACACAAACAAAAGGTGTGTGCGAATGTGCAGACTCTGCTTGGGACCCGATTAAGAATTCTAAAGTGACAAATATTATAAACCCTTGCACTATAAGAACAACAAGACATAATGTAATACTTATGTTATTATACATATTGACTTTTGCTTTCTCAACATTTTGCTTTGTAACAATGGTTTATAATATGTACTATATGAATCTTTTTAAAGAAATATCAAGTAATACAAGCTTTGTGATTCTAATCATTCTTGTATCAATATCGTTGACTAAATGTGAAGATAGAATAGTTACTGTGTTAGAAGGTGAAACGGTACAATTCAATATATCATATCCATGTAACTATACAAAACTAACATTGCAGTATGGAAATCGACTTCCATTTTACGATTCTTCTAATCCCGAACATACCTCCCTAGCTACCAATCAAAATCTCTCTGTTCATCACGTGCCTCAAAACAAACGTTGTTTCGTCGATCTTACGATCAGCCCTGTTGAGAGAGATGATGCTGGCACTTACATACTTACTGCTTACAAGGAAGATTATGTTCTTTATGAATATTCAAGAAGAGGTTTATACGTAGATTATCCTCCTGGAAAGGCGTCTTGTGAACCTAGTGGTCAATATATTGATGGGGAATGGGTATCATTGCAATGTAAAGCCCCTGCAGGAAGTCTTTCAGGGCAAATTGTCTGCTATCAGAGTGGTTTGAGGCTCCCACCGTTAGTTAACCCTAAAGGATATGATCAAACTATCAATCAAATAATCTTAGCTCGATTGTCAGACCCTGTGTATTGCTGTTCGTCTACTTTAGACAGAATCAAAGACAATTGTGAATGTAGTGATTGTAAATTGGACCCTAAACAAGAAAGTGCATTCATAGAAATCCCCAAACATTGTCAAGAACAAAATACTACCAAGAAACCTCTAACGGACAGTGAAATCTCGTCAACTGTATCTATTCTATCAACTCCAGAAAGTAATGTAATCACCCCTCAGATTTTGATGAAGAGTTGCTCAGTAATATGGGTGTATGCAGTAATCGGTGTTTTAGTTCTGACAAATTGTGTGATGTGTGCCGTGTGCATTTGTAAGGTTAGGCATAATTGGCTTTTAAAAGCTCAAATTACCGAACAAAGTGGGAAGTTTGTCAAGGGTGGATATGCGATGTTGACTCTACTACTGCTTTCCTAGAAATCAACAACACGAAATAGTCCAGGATTTATCGACATGTTCTTTTCAAAAAAAAAAAAAAATAAAAAAAAAAATAAAAGAGTTGATCCTAGCAATCCCCTGTATAATATTCGACAAGTATTCAAAGAACTTGGAAATAAAAAAAAAGACGTCAGTAGTCATTTAGGTGGACAGAAACTGTTCCAGTATTCAATCTCACAAAATCTGTCATATATATCGACTGTATTATATCTATGCAAGTTATACTCATGCACAATTTGACAGACAGTCCTCAGTTTTTATAAGTCTTATCGCGCATTTGATTCCAATCTCAGATCCCAATGTGATATATGCTGCTTGTCTACTTTTAGACAGGAATCAAGGACATTTTTGTGAATTCAGCTACTTGTGAAAATTTACGATAAAAAAAAAAGTGATTGTAAATTGGACCCCTAAACAAGAAATGCACTTGTCATAAAGAAATATCCAAAATATCGAGCACATTGTCAAATGAACTCAAAAATACTTACCTCAGAACCTCATCTAACGGAACTACAGTGAAATCTCGTTCATCAACGGGTATCCTTATTTCTCATCTACCTTTCAGAAATAATTGTAATCACCTCCCTAGAATCTTTAGATGAAGAGTTGCTCCAAAAAGTTTAATATGGGCTGTATGCCAGTAATCGGATGTTTTATTCTGACAAATTGCCGTTGTGTAGTGTCTGCCGTTTATTGCATTAAATTGATAATAATAGAAGGATTAGGCCATAATTGGCCTTAATAAGCTCAAAATACGAACAATACCTATGAAGTTTTGGAAGCGAGACATGCCCATCTTTTCCAATAGACCTCTCAGTCTCCGCCGTATGAAACCCCATGCCCGTACAGACCTCCCCCCAAGAATCCACCAACAACCACGAGAGATTAACAACACAAGCGCACACCAAAAAACCTCTAATGTAAAGCAGTCAAAGTTTGTCAAGAGTGGAAAGTATGCTCGATGAACAGTTTGGTACTCAATTAAGACAGCACCTCACGTTGACGATAAGAACACCATATAATTTAACATTATTTATCCCCCCCCTCTGGCCCCCCCCTTTCTGCAGTTCGCTCAAGTGTCATTGACGATTCATTTGGCTTTTACTCTTTTTATAGTTAACAATATATTTAAGTTTACCATTTGCAACACTTTCTCAGTATTGCTCATGTCGCAAAAATTTCATCAAATACTTTCCTTGTTCTATTATTCAAAATGAAATTTATGACAGTTATTGTGACTCTGACATTCTTTCATTTGTGGACTAAAGTAAAAAAAAAAAAAAAAATTTGATTGTTTCATGTTTATTGTAGCCTATTCGTATCTCCGTATTTCACTTTCTAT
>CALNVZ010003435.1:17770132-17789300 GCA_940671915.1 Paracentrotus lividus | reverse complement strand
CTCTCTCTCTCTCTCTCTCTCTCTCTTTCTCTCTCCTCTCTCTCTCTCTCTCTCTCTCTCTCTCTCTCTCATTCTTATATGATCTATTTGTACATTGTTTATAATGATAAATATGAACTCATTGTAAATTTTATTATAATACTTTTGTATTTTTATTCAAGGCGAGCTCAACAGCAGCATGTTTTTTTTTTTTAATCTCGCCTCCTTTTGAATTTGGAAATAAATGTTTATTATTTTCAATTTTAAATCAAATTAAATGTTCATTTTATTGAGGTTTTATTTCCACAACAACGTTATTCTATTTTGTATTATTTGCTACTGATACAAATTTATTATTTTCTAATTCAAATCCAAATACTCTTGTTGAAATTGTAAATTCAGACTTAGTAAAAAAATTATTCAATGGATTCGAGCCAGCAGACTGTCTTTAAATTTGCAAAAAAAAATATACATATTCTTTTCAGTGATTCAATAGATTACCTGCCATCTGATATAGTTTTTAATGACACTCCTTTGGAAAAGGTTTCACATTTTAAATTTTTAGGTGTAATAATTGATAATAAGCTTTCGTGGAAAGCTCATATTGATAACATTTCGGGAAAAAAAAATCGAGAAATATTAGTATACTAAATAGACTTAAAACCCAACTCCCATCTTCAGCATTATTAACTTTAAAATCTTCTTTGACTTTACCTTATCTGAATTACGGTTTACTCGCATGGGGTAACGCTCATCAGACCAATATAAATAAACTTTTATGGTTACAAAAGAGAGCAGTTAGAATTATATGCCAGGAAAATTTTCTTGCCCATTCTAATCCATTGTTTTATGGGAAAAATATTTTGAAAGTAAAAGATTTGTATATGCTTCAGTTAAGTCAATTTATGTATAAATATAATAATGACTTACTGCCAAATAAGAATTTGTTTTTAAAAAAATATTACTCTTTTCACCAACATTCATCTAGACAATCAGAAGAGGATCATTTGCCATTACTTCGAACCTCCTTCGCTGAAAACACTTTTCTCTATGATGGTCCTAAATTATGGAATTCCTTTACTGAATCCTTGAAAATGGCACTTCATTTCATACACCTAAAAAAAAAACTAAAAATATATTTGTTTAAAAAATATACACACATGACTGCGTGCATCATTGTTTTGGTCACTTGGAGGAGAAAAATGCTATACTTTTCTTTTTATCAATTAGTAGTCTTATGACTTTTTTGTGCAGATATCCAAATATAGGTCTTCCTATATGTTTATTTCAGAAAATCTTTTTTTTTTTTTTTTTTTTGGTCCACGTTTGTGTTATATTTTCGAGGTCTTGTTGTTGTTGTTGTTTTCTTTTCTTTTAAGCTTTTTTTGGGGGTGGGGTCTTTTTCGTTATATTGTGTGTTATTGTTCTTCGCAGGCTTGTTACTTTTACTTTATGATATAAAAAAAGAAGTATTAACTTTTTAATGGGTCCTTCCATTTCCATAGCAAATATGATTCTGTTTTATAAAATATTGATATATTTTGTTTTATATTATATTACCTTAAAAATACCAAAAATTATAATTGTATATGTATATATAGTAAAAGAATCTTTTTGTAAATTGTTTTATTGAAATGTTGTATTGCACGATTCTTTTTTGTTAAAATGTCCATATGATTTCTGTGTAAATGAAAAATGAATTTGAAAATGAAATTGAAAAATTAAGATTGTCCTTTGTTTTTATCAGGGGTGAATGCCTGTTATGTTGGTATCTCACTTTGCGGAGACGGGATTTGGGGACACTTTTGAGGCAGTTTTGAGACGGTTTTGAAAAAAAAACTTATTATTCACTAGATGGACGTCCTCCTGATCCCCGTGATGTTTCCATGAGTCTCGGGAATCTCAAACCAGTGGCGGATCTAGCGGGGGGGTTTTTGGGGGGGTTCAAGACCCCCCCCCCCCTTGGGATGCAAAAAAAAAAAAAAAAAAAAAAAAAAAAAGGAGGAGAAGGGAGAAAGAAGGAAAGAGGGACGATGGAGAAGCACAAGAGGACGAGAAAGGAAGGAAAACAGAAAGAAAGAGAAGGCAGTGGGGATCTACGGGGGGGGGGTTCACCACCCCCCCCCCCTTGGGCGGGCTTGCCTAGCTAAAAAAAAATTATTGTGCATGAGAAAAATGCCATCATAGAATTCCAGCACTCACATATATGTCCCTAAAGAAGAAGCATTCCTGTCTCAGCACACAGCATGGACAATACATATATGGTCACACCCCCCCACTCCAGTGCTATCCTAATCATGTCCCTCATCTAGTCTAGTTGGATGCCAGCAATCTTAACTCATAGACGTTCACAGGGATTACCGAGTAGTGCAGTAATCAATACCCCCCCCAAAAAAAAAAAGATAGGGGACCATTTTTTTTTTTTTAATCTTATCTTTTTTTTTAACTGTAATTTTATTTTATTTTATTTATTATTATTTTATTTATCATTATCATCATCATTATTATTTATTTCTTTTTTGGGGGGAGGAGGAGGAGGGTGGGCGAACAAATAGAATACTAGAAAGTGCCCTGTTTAGTTAATTCCATATATCTTTTAAACCCAATATTTTCGGCTCGCCGCTTCGCCGCTCCGCGGATAACTAAAATTTATAATGCACAAATAACTCAAATTTTGAGCTCAAAAAATTTTTTCGGCTCGCGCTTCGCGCTCGCAGATACTTAATAGCGGTCTACAATACACAATATCTAAAAAAAAATTAATTAATACTAGAAAGTGCCCCTTTATTTTATTCCATATATCTTTTAAAACCCAATATTCGGCTCGCGCTTCGCGCTCGCTGATACTAAATCATAATGCCAAAACAAATTCAATTTTGAGCTCAAATTTTTACAGCTCGCGCTTCGCGCTCGCAGATACTTTATAGGGTCTACAATACACAATTAATCTTTTGAAAAATTAATTAAACTAAAAAAGTGCCCCTTTATTTATCCATATATCTTTTATAACCCAAAATTTTCGGCTCGCGCTTCGCGCCTCGCTGCCTATCATAATGCACAAAATAACTTTAACTCTAAAATTGTTTAAATAATTCCTCGTTTAGGTCAGTATAGGCCTATAAATCGGGATTGTCTTAAAACTTCCGCTCCGCTCGCAAGATTTTTTTTTTCATCCCCTCAACCCCCCCCCCTTGGAAAAACCTAGATCCGCCCCTGCCAAACCCGTCTCAACTCCGTCTCCCGACGGGAAAAATGTATCGGAGACGTATCCGCGACGGGGAAAAAAAAAGTATCGTCTAGAAAACAAAAATGTGCATGATGACGATGTGCAGTGTCAAAGTATGTTACAAATGGCGGTGGTAGAAGCAAATTGCTTGTAAATATGTTCCCCTTTGGTAAACTATGTGCTAAATATCACACTGGTTTAATCTGTTTCTGATTGTAATATGGGAAGTATTTGCAATTAGGAACAAAAATCTAAGGCCATGTTTGAAGACGATATATCTTTTAATTTTTTCTCGGCAAGAATAAATACTTTGTAACTTACACCCTGAATTTCATTCAAAATTTGTGTTGGATCCGGAATTGTTGAGTGATGAAGATCTTTCGTCGATAGTAGTCAACGAATTCCAATAAGCAGTACAGTAAATCTAGAGTTCATTTTCGAGACAAAAAAATGTGAAAATAAACTTGAATTTTAATTATAAATACACCTGCTATAAAACAATACTCATGATACTGCTGTGTATATTTTTCATCATGAGAGAGAGGGAGAGGGGTGAGAGATAGAGATAGAGAGAGAGAGAGAGAGGGGGGAGGATGGGAGAGAGGGGGATGAGAGAGAGAGAGAGATGGGGATGAGAAAACCATGATGATTATACGAGAGGAGAGGTGTGTGAGAAAATTTGATAGAAACATTAAATTTGTAACAGATTTTCACTTTCTGATTTTGCTTGGCCAAAACTATACGCCGGATATTCAAATTTAAATTTCCATTCATCAATAAAAAAAATCTTTGCATCTTCACATTTTGTTTTATATTGAAATTGAAAGATTTTGGGAAGTTTTTTAACATCTAAGAAAGCGATGGACGAATTGATTAAAATATAAATTATGACCGGATTACATATAGGAATCGAAATGCTAATGGTGGTATATCACTTGACATGAGACGGTTTTAAGACTAACTTGGGATGGGTTTGAAACAGATTTGAGACGGCTCGCAGACGTCTCCGCGAAATTTCATGGGTGTCCAGTGACGTCTCATGAGTCGCGGGAAAATCGAACATGCTTAATTCTATAGATTTTTCCGTTGGAGACGTCACCGCGAAGGGAAAAAATAATCGGAGACGTCTTCGACTATCTGAGTCGAAGAGACATTCCCGCGAAGTGAGATTGCTATGAGACGGATTTGAGACTGGTTTGAGATGGATTTGAAATGGGTTTGGAAGTCGCGAGACGTCTCGTAGATGTTTCAGAGACGTCTCCTTAATCCCCGCGACGTCTCATTTCCGCGACGGTCTCTGTGGTCTCTCCGCAACAGAAACAAATTATCGGAGACGTCACCGAGTATACGGAGACGTCTCCGCGAAGTGAGATACCACCATAACTATTCGCAAATTATTTGTGGGCTTTAAATTCGTGCAAGTATCATTCATATATCACTCTCAAATTGCATTTACAAACAATATTGTCATTGGTGAGAAAACGTGATAAATGCATAAAGAAGTGTGGTTGAACAAAAAAAGGGGGTCAAGGCAATTGAGATTCTCAGATCAGTTCTAAGAAAGCTCGTTATCATAAGTGTTTGTGTTAAAATGATATCTTCAATTACAGGAGAAAATCGAAATATAATGCTTTGTTTGAAGATAAAATGAGATGAATGAACACGCCATTTATATTTGCTTTTCCACCCTTTGCCACACTCTCCCCTCTTTTCTTTCCCTCTCTATATATCTCTTGATAAATCAATTTACATTCTCGCTCATAATTTTATTAATCAAACCAGTTAAAACTCTTCCATTTAAAGAGTCATAGTAGTCGAAAGGAAGTCTTCGGAAATACATTTTTTTAGATCAACGTAGCAACTGTATATGATTAAATCTTAGTGAATATAATTTTGAAAACAATTGTACTTCAGCGGCTGGATTAAGAAGTTGGATGCCTGCTTAACAGTTACTTGCAGTGGTGAGCCCAAATTTTATGCTTTAATTGTTTTAATTCTTAAGATTGAATCATGATCAATAAGAGTATACTTAGCAATTATTGTTGATTATTAATTCAATGTTTCTGTCTGCTAATGATCGTGGTCAATTCATTCTCCAAGACCCGAAACGAAAGCATGATTAGTTTCTTTGAGATAATAACATTTCCATATAATAATACAAAGTTTAACTTATTGCAGCGGTAAATCATATAAAATATTGGCGACGTTTCGCCAATAAACAATTGAGTATATGAATATAAAAAAGGCCTAAGTCCAATTTTTGGCGAAATTGAGTTATATATGGGAAATTGTTCCTTATACATTGACCCATCTTGTGCATAAATGATGAATCTGAAATCATCTCAGAAATGCCTTAAATAAAGGATGAAAATGTGGTATGAATGTAAGAAAAGCCTAAGTCCAGGACTTAGGCTTTTCTTACATTCATATCTAGCGCCCTCTCTCATTACTTCTTGTTTAACCTTGAGTACCTTAAAATTGAAGTTGAAGTTTACTTGCAGATATTTGTGCTTCTGTGTGTGTGTGTGTGTGTGTGTGTGTGTGTCAGAGGGTGTGTGAGGGGTGTTTGGGTGGGTGTGTGTCATATATATAAAAAAAAAATAGCTCCTCAAAAAAAAGAAGTAATTCCTATGCTCATGTGAGTGTGTGGATGTGGGCATGCAAGGGTGGATTCAGGATTGATGTTTTCTACAAAATTCGCTCACAACACAACTAAATTTTTTTTTTTTTTTTTTTTTTTTAGAATTTACCCCAAAATCACTGATAATCAATAAAATAAACAATTCTGCCATTACAAAAGTATTTACCCCAAGATCTCTGGCAAACATGAAATAAAGGTCCTTGCTAAGGAAAAGTTCTCACTCCATTTACACCCCCAAACTTAGCTTAAGTGGGGACGCCCTCTGTATTTCTTGTTTTTCTATTATAATAAAAAATAAATAAAAGGGAGGGACCATACCACCCCCCCCCACCCCATTCTTGAACTGTTGTTTGTGTGCTTAAGACTTCTTGTTTCATGGATGGAAGAACAGTGAACTGTAAAACGTGAATAATACATCATTTGCAAAACCTTTTTTTCTTCAGTATTGAACACCTACACATGTCCTCAGCATTTAAACCCACACACCCACACCCACACCCACACCCGCTCATCAGCTATTAAAAAAAATGTAAAAAAACCTAAAATACAAAAAGATAAGGGCCCTTTTTGTCTGATATATAAAAGAAATCTCTTGTGTATCATTTTTTATACATTCAGTACACAGAAGTCTACCATGTATATGAATGTAAGAACGACCTAAGTCCATATGATTCTAAAAACGACCTAAGTCCACCAGACAAAAGGCCCCGCCCACAAGTAACTTGAAAAATTAACGTTCATAAAAATTTACACTTAAATTTTGTTTTATGATGTTCTCTGATTCTTTTGGCCAAATATACTTTAATTGCCCAAATTAAAAAAAATATTCAGTTTTTTTCGATTATCTCGAAATGGCCTCCTATGGACTTAGGCCTTTTTTATATTCATATACTGCAATTGGCTTCCTCGGGTGAATGACGAACCCGCTGAAGGAAAGGCCCTTGTCTTTATAAAATGAATGAGAGGCATTTACATCAGTTTATGAACGAAGCATATAGGTCTTATTTGAAACAAGTTAACGAAAATACATTAGGCCTAAATAGCCTAAATTGGTTTCTCCATATTTTTTGTCAGTCATTTGCTTGATACCACATTAAAATAGTTTTCTTGTGCTTAGACTAGAAATGGTAATCTTGACTTCGAAAGCAAAATATATATATTTGTTTTCTATATTTTTTTTTTACCTTTTTTGTACAGATCAACACATACCGAAGGCCTATCATACTCAAACAGAACATCTACCTCAAGGCGCACATCATTATAAAAAAATGTTCACCAAAGTACCTTTGCCATCTTTTTTTGACGGATATTGAACGACTTTAACGTAGTGCCAATATCATTAGACTTGGATAGAAACTTAAACGGTCTTTCAATCAATTTGAACGCAATTTTCACTCATCTTCAATTTCAAAAGATTTCAGATTGTGAGGGAGACTACAACGGATTGTATGTTTTTTTAACGGGACTAAATTAATTCGATGTGAGGATCCAATAAATACAGTCAGAAGAACTTTGTGACATCGCGCCATCTCTTGTTGGGCAGTTCTTTTAAACTAGTTTCAGGAAAGAAAAATAATCTGTACTAGTATATTTTTATTCTATTCATCAAAACTAATATTACGCCTACTAATATCATTTTATTTGAGTTTAAGCATTGATTTTCACTGTAATTTCTTGTAACAAGTCAATCTTTCAAAATGTTACATGGAAAAAAAGGAGGTAGCCTTTTCGTTATATTCATGGTATTACTTGCATTCAAAGGATGTGAATCTAAAATACTGAAAATCATGGAGGGAGAAATTTTACCAATGGTCTTTCCATATCCATGTAACAGTACCAAAGTAACATTACGGTATGGCAATAGAACGCTATTATTCAATTCTACAGCCCCAGAAGCTTTACCATGGCCCTCAAATATAAAACTAAGAAAATATAATGATGGCTCTTGCGCTCTACATGTAACTATTAATCCTGTCTCAAAAGATGACGCAGGCACATACAAACTCACTGCTTATAAGGAGGGTATCCTTAAAACGCTCATGAAAATTAAGTTACATGTAGATTATCTTCCTGGTAAAGCTTCATGTGAATCGATTGATCAATCCGACATAGAAAGTGTTGTTTTAAAATGCACAGCTCCTTCAGGGAGTGTACCGGGGCAGATTGTATGTTATCAAAATGGTATGAGGGTGGTACCCAAGACATTACCAGAAGAAAAGGGTGGGAATGTGATTCAGAATATATGGGCTCGATTAGAAGATCATAAAATATATTGTTGCTCGTCTTCTTTAACACAAACAAAAGGTATATGTGAATGCGTTGACTCTGGGTGGGACCCGATTAAGAATTATGAAATAACCAATATTATAAGCCCTTGCACTATAAGAACAACAAGTCCAACTGAATCAAATCCTACTGCTCACAAAACCCAATCAACGAAAAGGAAATCAGCATCCCCACGACTTGTTCTCGCTTTTATATTCTTTCTGATTCTATTAATACTGTTTTTAAGTTAGAAACAGTGAAGATATATCGATTGATAATAAGAAAAATAAATTTTGTAAAAATGTACCCCATAAATTGACATACAAAAGTGTAAATGTTAATTACACCGTCATTGAAATTTTAATTTTGTTGATAAATTAAGACAAGTTTCATGAGAAAAATGAGCATGGTCGCATCTGTAAAGTGGTAGAATATGTTTAATAATGGTAGTAATCAGTTAATAATGATATCAACATCAGTTAATATTATGACATAGATGAGATACAAAATTTTCCTAATATCTGCTGATGTATTTGTCTTTATATTATAAGCATAAGTTGTGTACTGATATTCTAAAACGGTAAATTTGAGCATTATTAATCGTTTATGATTATCATGTTGTTTACAGTGTAATGTTGTCGTTTTTTTTTAGTTGTAGTTTTTTTTTTAATAAGGTATACACATAGTATATGGGCATTTTCACTATGGTCAGTTGCTAAAATGTAAATGGGTTTTATTATTTACTTTAAAAAAAATGGGTCATGGTATTTGTTTTCATTTTCATGAACATATTACTCTGTATATTAGTTTGCATTCTAAAATTATGTTGCGTTAAAATCTTCATGTGTGTGATAAACACTGTTATCATGGTTCTGTTTGGGCATTTTCATATCGCTTATCATTAAACAAATATATCCCTACAATCTGAATAACGAAAAGAAATTTTAACAGAATGATCCGTCATATTTTGTTTGATGTACTTCACATGGAAATAATTTTAAAGCATGACTGTAATAGACCTAGTCTTCATCGTAAAAAAGAAATATAGCAAGTAATGAGACAAATCTGAGATTTCGCATTGAACTATTGATTGAAAGTGCATGTCTGAATATATATATTTCGTAATAGAAACAGCTTGTCGAAGGGTCCCAACTGCATACTGCATTGGAGAAACGAAAGACTTTTTATTATTGGGTGTTGTACAACGAGCTAACTGGTCAGTCTTGTAATTTGTTCTAGTTTTAAAGATAAATGTTATATTTCCAAGTATGGCCTACATTGTCAAAATCGATGCAACTTTGTTGGTATAAGACATGCTGCCACTAAGTAATAGATGTGTTTGTTTGTTTTGTTTTTTTGTTTTTTTGTTTTTGGGGGGAGGGGGTGAGAGAAAGACCTATTTGCGACCATTGATTGATTTGACATAAGAGTGCAAACTAATCAATGGCAATCAGTTTAATTGATTATCTTTCTTTCCTGACCTTTCTTGTTCTTATATTTTACTTTAAAACGTAAGTTATTTTTTTACCTCGATTATATTGAGAAATTTTGAAAGCTATTCTTTTACGTCAATTCTTCTTCCTATTTAAATTACATCTACACAAAACTAAGGCAATTCTTTGCCTTGATTTTATTGAGTATTTTTAACGATAAAAAAAAAGAAAAAAAAAAGTTATGCATTAAAATCTGAAAAAATTGGCAATTACATTATATGATTGCAATGCATTATCATGCCCTACTTCAGATTTCAACCCCCAATATTCCATTACCCTCAACCCCCACCCCCCCCCAAAAAAAAAACATTAATTACTTTGTGACAGCCTGTCAAAGTTGCATCGATTTTGACAATGTAGGCCATATACTTGGAAATATAACTTTAGATTTAAAACTAGAACAATACAAGACTGACCAGTTACCTCTTTTTGTAACACCTAATAATCAAAAGTCAAGAGGCCTCATTAAAGCCCAATAAACCAATATTTCGAAGAAATCTGTAGAGAAAGGCAAACAAGTAAAAAGCACGCAATATAGTTCTCAAGAAAAGCAAATATAACCCTATGAATATAATACTGAAATAGTTACAATGACAGAGGGTCGACAGAAATGACAAACCAAGCTTTGATATCCGAATGAACAAATATTGATATTAGATTGTATAATCTCAAGTAAGTTTAAAATGGGATAACATATTAGAAACCATATCAGGACAACTACCCCTAGACAATTAACAATTAACTGTCCTTCCAGAAATAGGGTTAGAATTAGGTGTAAAGTTAGAGGATAGATTTTTGGTGGAAACATTAGAAACAGGTGTAAAATAATTAGAAGAAAAAAGAAGAAAACATGTTTTTATAATCGTGGCTAAAATGTTTTGATATAATGATTGAGGGCAGAGAGAAAAAGAGAGACAGACACAGAACAAAGGAGAGAAGAAAAAAAAAAAGAAAAACAGAAAAAACAGAGACAGAGAGAGAGAGAGAATGAGAGAACCGACAGAAACAGACATGAGACACAGACATACAGGTGGTCAGGGAGCAAGGGGGGGGGAAGATACGTCTGCATAAACATGTAAAACATGCATCTTGGAAGGCGTATTACCCTTCTTTCTTTTTTAACCCAATCATTTTTGTATCTTTTTCTCTTTTTTTTGGAAAAATGGTTAACGATTAATAAATTTAAAGTATCAAGAACCTCCATATATATTTTTTGTTTTGTCTTGTACTTTTTTCTTGCGGTGTGGGGCCATGAGTATAAAAAAAAAACTAAAAAAGCTTTTTGTGAAATTGGAACAAGGGTCAATCACCCAGAAATCTGATAAATTTCTAGATTTGGATTATGTTTTTCTGATAAATGGAAGGATGACACGATATTGTACAATCAAACGATATTATACAAAGCTTGCCCCTTCTAAATAATAGGTTGGTATACATAGAAGCTTGAACTTTCCTTCCACGATATCATACAAGATTTGAGATAATATTGTTTATTAAAATATTTGCTTATGAAATATGTGTGATTAGTATACCAATATAGGCCTGTTTGAATTTCCATGAATCGTTATCTCTAAATTTATCTTAGCGCCAATAGGCCTATGTGAGACGGTCATCTTTCTTTAAAGAAATGAAATACCTCAGCTAAAAATGGATTTGTTATCTTTATCACCTCTATTTTAATCTCGATTCAAGGTATTTTATTCGTAATTTTTATCTTTTCAAATATTTATTCACGCGATGGGCGAGTTTTTATTTTAAAGTTTAATCTAGGAGAGTCGTGCCCCCCCCCCCTCAAGATAGCGAAACCCTGGTTATAATCGGAGCTGTCTTTGTCTGATCAATCATTTCGGACATGAAAGACCAAACGAAGTGGGCATTGTAAATCTCCAATAGTTATAAAAGGTAGGTTTTTATACATATTTTTTTCTTCTTAATTCCTCTCCTTTTTTTTTTTTTTTTTTTTTTTTTTTTTTTTTTTTTTTTTTTTTTTTTCTTATTCGTGTAGCGATTGAATTAGGTGGTTGGGTAATATATTCTGGTTTCAAGACAGGCCAAATGTTAATCAACTATAGGCCTAATGTGTCGAATTTAACGATTCAAAATGTATGGAAAGGTTTAATATTTGCAATTGCAATCGTTTGATGCCTAAATAACGTTTATGTAAATGAAAGTTGTAAGCCTTTATCACAGAAATTAGTTAAGGACTAATTTCCTCATGTTTTCTGTAATTTTTTCTCTAATCCAAACTAAATTAATGTGTCTAAAATCAATTAAACACAATTCATGAAGTACGTTTGATTTTTTTTTTTAATGATTACCAATTTGTATTAAAAAAAGTTATTAATTCCACTCTTTACCTTCTCTTAATTCGTAATGCTAAACGCAAATTGTTAACAATATAAACAAATTAATAATTTTCAGAAAGTTTGTGCCCTTTCGGCTTATTCTCTGGTATTGATATATCTTGTACTTTTTTAAAGCACTGAATCAAACGTTGAATCAAAACACATGACATGGACTATTACTAGCCTATTGTGGGGTAGCAACTAATAATAATTTACATTTTCATATTTCATTTTTTTTTAATACTTTCCCTCAGTCTATCATCAAACAGACCTTGACTAAATATTACGATCAGCATGGGATGGAGAGATGTAAGTAAATAAGTATAGGTTTTCCCTGTCAATTTCGAACTATCTACGTTCAATTTGGCATTTCCTTCAATCGATTTCGTCCGAAATGTGATCGCAATGAAAAAGCTGCAATCAGTCTCGTTTGCATAAACAGCCAAAATAATATATAAAAAAATTGTGCAATCCAATTGCAAACTGCAAAACTTTTGGTCGCACAAAAACGAAATTGAGAGCTCATTAACGATTATGAAAGAACAAAAACAAAATCGCTTACTCGAAGCGTTAAATCAAATTGAAGAAACATTAACGAAATCGATTGCAAACAGTTTAAAATTGACCGGGAAAACCTATATTAGAGTTACAATTTGTGTTTTTTATACAAGAAGTCATGATGATTTGGTAGTAGGGCAGTTCCAAGGTAACGGAGTGACATTCAGAAGCAACATTTCAACATTCAAACAAGTTTATCAACCATACTTTAATCTTTATGTACAAAGAAATGCGTTCATGACAAATTTGCTGATGATACCCTCTTTTTCAAAATGATAATTTTTTTATTAGTGATGCTCTTAATTAATGAGATATGCATATTCATATAATCATGGTTAGGGAGTGACGCAAAATGGACATGCATATTTGAGCAGAAACATTTGCTTAAACTGCTTGTGAAATTTAAATGGCTATCACAATTTGAGTATTGATTGGATTCTATGTTATTCTAGGTATACTATTGCCACCTTGCACAAAAAATTGGTTGGGATATTTTGGTTAATTATGACTTAAAACTTTGAACCCATGTCCGGTTACGGAGTTGACATTTGCTGTTTCCCGGTCTTTTCGTGAGGAGAGATGCATTATAAAGAAATATTCAATCCCAAGTTTGTTGGAGTAGTCCATGATAATTACATTAAGCCAAAAAAATCTGAAAAAAAGTGGCTAGATATAATGAATTAGAGGCATTTAAAAGCCCATAGTCCCATTTATGTGCAAATTTTGGGTTTAGATCAATTATTCAGCGCCAAGCTACTGCAATGCGCAAATATTTTTAACTTAAAATGATTGGTGCATTGTAAAGAAGCCTTTTGTGGTAATTTCAGATCCTAATTTGCATTTTCAAAGGCACAGTGCCACATTAAAATTTCAGCTCCATGTCCTGTTTTGCTTGGAACTGCCCAGTATCATAATTGATCATAGCAGACTTATGATTCAGGCATTATCTTGTTTCGGGTTTTTGGCTTTTTCTTAACACATGACCTTATGACCCCAAGATGGCCTTTGATGTAATTGTAACGTTTGTAGGTATCATTTGTGACAATACCTAATGAACATTTGTTCGAAGTTTAAACAAAATTTATGCAAAAATAAAGAAATCAGGACATATTTAAGAAAAGTCGACCTTTAAGTTGACCTTTTGACCCCTATATGACCTTTGATCTTATCATCCTTATCAACACACATGTGGTATTTCACAATAATCATTTGTACCAAGTGCACAATTGATGGAGAAATAAAGAAATGAGAGCAGGTTAAACAAAAATGTTAACATTTTTGTAACAGATGGTCTCATATCATTTGACCTTTTGACCCCCGGATGACCTTTGACCCATCATCCTTATACAGACATATTTGATATTACCCAAGTATCATTTGTACCAAGTGTGAACACAAATGATGCTGAAGTAAAGAAATGAGAGCAAGTTAAACAAAAAAACTTAACATTTTCGTAACAGACCAACAGACTAACAGACTAACAGACCAACAGACCAACAGACCAACAGGAAAAGTGATTTCAATTTTAGTGCCCGAGAAACGGCTTGCTTTTAAAAGCACACTTTTGGTATTGGCTTTTATTTGATATCCGGACAAGCTTTTTCGGATATTTTATTAAATCACGGAAAACCGAATATGTGATGCTGTTGTTTTTTTTCTTTGACTGGCCGGAGTGAGATAATTTATGATGCCATGAGTTATACTTTAATTAAAAAAAAATTAAAAATCTTGTTTAAAGGGTAATTTGTCATCTACTAATTTATCTTTTTGTTTATCATTCTGTCTAGAAATTGAAACGCTGGGGATCACGCTTCATCGAGCATATAATTGAGACTGTCTTCAATTATATGATATCGAGAATACAGGGGCGATCGATCGACTGGTACGGTTCATCTCGCCCAAAATGATATGACGTCACGAATGAAGCTTTGGATATTAAAGCCAATACGAACCAGCAGCCTATATCATTAAAGCACTATCTCAAGACCCAACTACTCAAATGCTCCAATTCCTACAACATTTTGAACAGTTTAGTTTTGTAATATAGACTCAATAGAATGATAATGGACTAATTTACTACTCAACATTCATACAGTAATAATTGTATTACCAAGTATAGCAAAATAAGTAATTTTCCTTTGTAATCATTTTGGTTTCCCTATAAAAATCACATTATTAGCTAATTTATTCACTGTATAATTTATATTGATAGTTATCTCAAGAGATGTTTTTTTAAGACTAGCTATGTATAACGTACGGTCTATGAGAGTGTTGGTCACAACTTTTATTATACTTGTAATTATGGTTACCCATCCAAGACTCCTTTTTGTCTACTTTAAACACTTTTAAGGAAAATCTATTCAAAGTAACAACCGCATATTGTAAAGTAACTTGTTTCTAAAAGTTATCTATCTGCGTTCAAAATATTAGCACTAAATATAAATCTGTATAGGCGTATAACTGCAGCAATGTCCTTGAAGAAACAGTCAATGAATAATTGTTGTAGAGTTGACTTGATAGCTTATATCTCTCAACAGTAGTTCCACGAAGTTCCTCTGTGAATATATTTATATACTCTGTCTATGAACAAACATGATAAAGAAATGGAGCAGATAAGAAGTAATTGTTTGTACAGGCATCTTCAAATACATTATTATGTATAAATATTATCAGTTTGTCAAAATTAATCATATACTTTTTTTTGTTTGTCTCCTATCTTTTACGATATGCATTTTTTCTATAAGTAATACCTTCACTCTAGTCACGTGACCAAAATTCAAATGTTTCCATAAACGCTGCTTGATTATATAGCACTCGTTTGAACTGTTTGTTTTTACCTTTACCGTCACAAGATGACCATGTAATGGATGGCGCCATATAATATTACAAGGATTTGAATTAAATCTTGAAAGACTGTACGTAGGGACAAATCGATGCTTGGATTTAAATTCAAATCATAATTTTTTTTCCCCCATTTTAATCGTTTAAATTTAAATTTAAATCCATTGATTGGTTCCTATTACAGTCCTTCGGGATTCATTTTACATGTTTTAAATCCTTGTAATTCATAGTGTACATAATACTTTTTCTCTTTTCCCCCTCATTCTTTTTAAGTTCTCTACTCTCCTCTCTCTCTTCTTCTGATCTTATCCTCTCTCCTCTCCTCTCGTCTCTCTCACTCTCTCTCTAATCTGCGTGTGTGTGTGTGGTGTGTTGTGTGGTGTGTGTGTGTGTGTGTGTGCGTGTGTGCTGTGTGTGTGTGTTGTGGTGGTGTGTGGTGTGTGTGTGTGTGTGGTGTGTCTTTCCCTTTTTCTCCTTCCTGTCTTTTATTTTCTTTTTCTTTCTCTCTCCTCACGTCTGTAATCTGAATCTGTTCAATCATTCTCCTCCTCTCTCTCTCTCTCTCTCTCTCTCTCTCTTTCTCTCTCTCTCTCTCTCTCTCTCTCTCTTTCTCTCTTTCTCTCTCTCTCTCTCTTTCTCTCTCTCTCTCTCTCTTCTCTATCTTTCTCTCTCTTTCTCATCTCTCTCTCCCTCTCTTCTCTCTCTCTCTTCCTAATCGCCTAGTCTCGACCAAAGAACATCATTACAATTTTATTGTGAAGCGCATGCGCACACGCCTTTCCCGCTCAACGCTACACATTCCTGACATATTTGAGATAACTTGATCGGCTGACAGGCATGGAACTCCTAGTAGTATGCTTCACATATAAAATTATGCTCAATTCAACATCTACATGCATACTCATGTATAAGCCGACTTTATTTGTTTTTGTTAAGTTTTTATTGAAATACAATTACAAGATTTTTTTTTCGTATTCATTGCTAACGTTTTTTGTTTTTTTTTCATCCATTCAAGAGATCAATGTTCAGGAGTTTATTGATTTTGATATTGCAGTGTTTTCGAATTTGATTAGGCCAAGTTAAACCCTACCAGAAAAGGTTTATATTTCATTACTTAATTTGGTTTTGCTTTTTTTTATTCCACTTATTAAAGAGTTTTGACTATAGAGAAACAGAAGATCATAATTTTATAAATATTGTTATACATGTATATCTAAAGGTCTATTATTTTCAATTCATTATCAATATGATCAATTGCCATTTCCGTGAGAGCTAGAGAGAGAATAAAAGAGAGAGAGAAAGAGAGCGCGATGTATCGTTCCTTGCTCCTGTCATCCACCACGCACATCTCGCCACGCCATGGATGCTGATGACTGAGAAAGGGATCCATGGCTTCAATCACAATACAGTCTCAATTAACCATTGTGTCTACATCACTGCTATCATCATCATCACAGCATCTCTGACAGGTCTTAAAGGGAGCTCTTTAACACCACACATGCATCCTTTAAGATGCTTAACTCATAAACGAATCACATTCAAATGTCTGTCTTCATCATAATCTTTACTTATTTACCTATCACGTTTCGTGCGTAAGACGCTGGTGAAGTGATTTGGAAAGTGAGAAAGCAAGTCGAAGGTAAATTCTCTCGACCTGCTTTCGGCTACCACCATTTTCTTCGAGACCGCTCTCTCATCATTTATTGTCGCTAAATCGGGAGCCAAACTCTAAACGCAATATTGGGTTAGTTTCTGTGTGACGCTAAGCGTGGGCCATTAGGGGCCCTCGCTAAAACAAAGCTCAAACTTTCACTTGCTTCGTATAGAAAGCGACCATACTGCGTTTGGGGATGGTTCGCTTTTTTAGATGAGTACAAACTCATCCCAGGCCAAACATCTTTAGTCTCGCCATATCCAGCTGTGTTTGGACCGCTGATGTGTCTACCTCCCTTATATCAACATCGCTATCAAGAGAGAAGCTGCTCGTGGATTCTATTATCATCATGATTACTTGGACTTGACTTATACGGGATTATAATCTCCATGGTAACGTAAGAAAGTCATCATGTCGTATAACGTGGAAGAGAGAAGGAGACGGAGAGTAGAAAGACAGAGGGAACGAGAGGTAGGGCAAGTTTATTAATTTACGTATCTTTGGTTCCTGATTTAAATTTTTTTTAAAAATCATTTAAATACGTAGTTAAAAGTTTTTTGTTTTTTTTATCCTGTTTTTTTTTCCTGCTTATACATAAGGATATTTTGAAACAATAATAACTGGACGACATCAGGACAATCTCTTACTCATACAAATACATATAAAGTATCAAACATCATTATAGGGCTCTTTTAAAGAATAAATGAAAGCCAATATACCTCCACAAATTTGCCAACAGACATTTTGATATTGATTATTCATATACGGTATATGTGTCGCTGAAAAATCCTTTCACATTAAAAACATTATTTTCTTTTTTTTCTCGGGCACAGTTATAAAATCTATTTCATACCTTCCTCTAGAACTGGACTGCTCTAGAATAAATATTTTAAAGAGCCTTAGGCAAACCTATACACAGGAGAATTCATCCAGGTTTTATTCATCACCATTGATATCTTTCAGACATCTCAATGTATAAAGGAATAGCTGCTCGGTATAGGCAACTGTGCAGTAGGATATTTACAGTGATAGGATTGTAGGTGTTTTAAATTAGATTTGCTAACTCGATCTCCAGTTATTTGGTGACATTTCTTTAAATTGTATATTTTGAATCAATATCATATTGTTCACACTTAAACTGTTGGGTAATTTTAGTGGATTCTAGTTCGGTAATTGTTTTTTGGTTAAAAAATCACAATTCTGGGCAATTATTACCCAAATCTGGGAAATTATTGCTTCAAGTGCCGAGAGTTGGTTAAAAGTTGGGTAAATTTTAACCAATATAATATGTGGACAGTATGTGAACCAGTGTTCTGTATATTTACGACGTTTTCGTCATGCTTATGATGAATAGTTAAAGAATTTATGAGGGGCATAATAAAGCACACGAAGCAATAAGAACATAATAATGTAATCATTATTATTGTATATTCCTGTTTGTATCTTTATAACTCGCATTAGTTACGTGTTTCTACACATTGGTACATGTATAAACTGTCAAACTTTGTTTAACATGTAAACACATAAAGAACCAAATAAATTACATGTTTATTTTTGCATAAAATAGTCAATTTATCCTTATCCAAATCAAATCTACAACAGCAACAAAATATACATTATATCTTACTATAATTATATAGAAAAGGATAATTAAATTGTGAATTTGCAATACACAGAGGTTATTAGAGAGGGAGAGAGAGAGAGAGAGAGAGAGAGAGAGAGGTGGAAAAGGCAAGAGAAAAGATAGATGGAAATAATGAAATAAGAAAACTATTTTTTAATAATAATGGTGAGGTTTATACGATTAAAGTTATTAATAATCCATTGGCTTTCCCTATTGTGCATTTTGTACTGGGTCATCATGATGTTGAGTAAATATTTTGTGTCTGGAAATATTACTACCACCAATTGCAATGTTATAAGGTCACCTTTCCTATAAAGATGGCATTAAAATAAAATCTCTATTGAAGCTCCTATTATTGTATGTTGTTTCTTCTTTATTACATTGAATATGTTCACATCTACGGACGATAGTAAATCAAATACAATGTTTTATCGACCATAACATTGTATTTTAACTAGGGTACATGCAGGTAATATGGGCCCCCTAAGCTCATTTGCCTAATTTGCATAAAATTACGAAATGACACACAGTCTAATCTTTGT